>JAQIBA010000003.1:0-1200000 GCA_028293925.1 Brueelia nebulosa | reverse complement strand
ATGGTCAACGGAACCTGCTGTTGTTAACGCCTTCTACAACCCAAATAAAAATGATATAGGTAATAATTGTTATTAACAGGGTATCGCGCTCTTCGCAAAGACACTTTATAATTTTAAAAACATTTTCTTTACTTTAGTTTTCCCAGCCGGCATTCTGCAGCCGCTTTTCTACAGTCAGCATTTTCCAAAGTCTCTTAATTATGGTGGCATTGGAGTGGTGATTGGCCATGAAATAACACATGGTTTTGATGATAAAGGTAGTCTTTATGGAGCAAAAGTAATAATACTGTGGGAGGTGACATTTTTTTTGTAATTCACTTCCAGGAAGACAGTTTGACAAAGATGGAAATATGATGCAATGGTGGAATAATGCGACTATAAAAGCTTTCAGGGAAAGAACGCAATGCATTATTGATCAATATTCTCGTTATAAACTAGACGAAATTGATTTATTTGTCAATGGCAGAATGACACAAGGTGAAAATATAGCTGACAATGGCGGACTTAAACAAAGTTTTAGGGTATGATCAACTATTCTTTGTGAACAATTCTTTTAATTATTACTTAGTTATTATTACTGGATGTAAAAATTTTATAACAGGCATATAAAAAGTGGGTTGCCAAACATGGAGAAGAACCTTTACTACCTGGAATAAATCTGACCCATGATCAACTCTTTTTTCTTAATTATGCACAAGTAAGTCCTCCAAAGTTTTTTAAAGGATACTTCCCAATGGAACAGTAAGCATGAGATTTAATAATTTCAGATTTGGTGTGGTTCCATGAGACCTGAAGATGCACTGACAAAAATACGCTCTTCTGTGCATTCACCAGGGCCTGTCAGAGTCCTTGGTCCTTTATCAAATTCCTGGGACTTTGCTGAAGCATATAAATGTCCTCCAAAGAGCCCCATGAACCCAACAAGCAAATGTTCTGTGTGGTAAAGTCCAAAAAAAAATCATAAATGTTGTGAAGAAAGCTGTTTGCTTTGTATAATTACTCACAGTATAAAGTGTTTCAGTATTGATTTTTATTATGTTCAGCATAATTCAATTGAAAATGCATTATGCAAAATAAAATCCTAAATTAAAACTTTTTTAAAATTTCAAATAAATAATTTCCTAAATTTTTATATATCAAATATCAGCACCTTATCCTTAGTGAAATGCCAAAAATTTTTCAATCCTATCCTTTGCTTTCATTCACAAATGTACAAATAAAATATGTGTATTAAACTATGTGAAGTTTCTTTTTGGGATTATGAAGTAAATCATTTGGTATTTACTCATAATTATTTACTGATGATACAAGAATAAAGTGCATCAAGGTGATAAAAAGAATTGGACATGTATATGTGTGAAGATGATAAAGAATTTATTTATGTTCTTCATGTAAAAATTAAAAAAAAATATATATCTTAAATGTAAAGGATAATTTGCTCCATTTTTAATCCAGGCATTTCCTAAATCATATTGAAAAATAAGAAGTGCTTTGTAAAGCTGTGGCGTAAAAAACTGTTACATAATCAATAAAGCGAATTTCAGGAATTCATTGAAGTTAGGTAAGTGGATGACTTATTGTTCTTTTATCCTCACATAAGAAAAGAAGAAAACTAATAACTTTTTGGGGTAATTTGCAAAAACGACTGTCACTTACACCTAATGATCACCTAACCTCAAAGGTGAAAAATTCAAATGCTTAAGTTTAAGAACTAATTTTTCCTTGTACTTCCAAATTTTTTTCTACCATTAATTTTATTTTTTTCAATTTTCTCAACCAGAAAAAGATGACATATAACGTAAAAAACATTGAAACAGGTGCTTTTCTAATGTTAACAAAAAAAAGGCGCCAAAAGTTTCACCACTTAGTACTGAGACCTATTTTTTATTATTCCAGTTTAATAGTTAACCATATTGCGAAAAACAAAGGCATGAACTAACATTTTCCTAAACAAGTACAACAATTAGCAAAAAGTAGTTTTATTTTTCTCATAAAATGAAACCTACCTCACGGAGAAATTACTCGCCCTGTCACAAAAGCCAATAAAATATTCAGTGCTGCCAAAACTGTAATTTTAAAAATGGGCAACTGAAATTATCGTTGCAGGCGAGATAATAATTGTTCACTCTAGTCTGAAATATCTTCTGAAATCATGTCTTTTCATGAGTCTGAAATCATCTTTTTCATGAGTTCTTTCCCAATTTGTCATGCATTTGTGTAATTTTTGCGACAACTTAGAACTTATTCTTCGTGTCACAGAAAAGGAAGTTGAAACTTAATGAAGAGTTGATAAATACATACTTCAAACTTTTCCGAGAGAAAACTTAATAAAATCGGAGCATCAGTTTTAAAAAATTAATTGAAGAATTAATTAGTTATGTATTATTAATAGTGTTATAGTTATTAATTAATGAATAAAAATTATTCTTCGATTTTTGAAAATATATAATACATTCAGTTTCTTTAGTATTAATGTATTTCATAGAAATAAAGCTTTCAAAAGTAGTTCTTAAAAAAAAAGAACAAGTTCTAGTCTTACTTATAATATTTTAACATGCTTCAAGAAAAAAATCATGGTGTATACTACGAAGAAAAGCCGGTTCTAATTTTAGTTACCAGTGCTGACATCTAATTGTAAACAAGCGGGGAAAAGGGAAAAAAGTCGACTACTTTTTCGTAGTTGTTTTCTTCCTTTGTTTTTAATCTTATCTTCTGCTGAGATCATCGCAAATACAATATAGTATATCCCAAGTAAATCCATTGTTTTATTTTAAATGAATTTATAAATATCTTGAATCACTTGATTAAGAATTTTTCATATGTTTGCCAATCATAACAGCTTTTTAAAAATTAAAATTTAAACTACTGTCTAGTCTGTTTCTCTATCGCGAAGACTCTCAAACTTTTCAGGCCTTCCGTCTGTTTAGATTAACTATTTTCCATATCTTCACGTTAAAAACCCACCTGGAAGAAGGCATTTTCTGGATTGTTCGGTGCTCCTCGAAAGCCTTCGGGATCATTCGAGTTTACTCGGAATTTTTAAGAATTTTTCGTTATTAAAAAAAGAGTTTCCAAGATTCGTTTTATTTTTTTAATGTGAGGACTTCTTTAGGTTATCAACTTATTTGATTTTTAATGACATTAAGATATTTTTAAGTGCACTTCAAATAAAAACTTACTCTTACCTCATTTTTTGACTTAAAACTATTTTACATGCTTTTTGTATACGAATAAAGTTAATTGCAAAGTGGTCTTACATGTTTTCTTATTTCGCCTCATGATTGCTCAACGAAAACAGTTTCGGTCATGGGCATTAACACCTTACGTCAAGGTTCGATGGGTTTCTATGTTATAAAAGTGAACCTAAATAGTGATATTGAACTCATTTTTTTAATCTACAAATAGTTTTAATTTTAGCTCACACGATTTCAGAGGTAAAAACGAGAATAGTAAGAAAAAGAATATCAAAAAATTAAAAAAACAATAAATGGGATTCGAATCTCCTATTATCCGTTCCCGCCAATGGTGAAGCTTTTCTTCTGCGTCCAAAACCTTTCCATTTTAGTGTCGGCCCATTAATATTACATTATCACTGGGAATGGCCTTTCTAGAAAATTATTAATGGTGAGATAGGGGAGGTCGAGAGGATTCCAGAATGATCGTTTTAAGGTACTTTTCCTGACCAAAATGGTCAGCTCTGCCACGAAAAATAAAAATGGAAAAATTAGTCACTTTAAGATAAAGCTTTGAATGGAAAGGAGGACAGAAGGATGGAGATCCCCATTGTTATATAAAACTACAATTGACAATAAGAATTTTTCGGCAGAGACACCAGACAAACTGATAGACAATAAACGAAAACAATGATCAAGGACAAAAGCCATAACTTAAGTATCTGGCGAGCATTGCAGATCAGAAAGAACTTTCGATTGGAGGGAGAAAGGAAGACCATTAACAAATTGGCGTTGAACTGGACAAATGAATAAAAAAAAGAAATGCTTGACCGCATTAAGAGTTGGAGTACATTCAGTAAGAGTTTGGCGGGAATGGAGGCTCAACCCATTTTTAAAAGCAATTATATGAAAAAAAAATTAAAAATATAATTACTACCTTCCGACTTTCAATGTCCGTGAAGGAAAGTTTCAAAAGTGAAAAAAAGGCGTAAATAAAATTTCTTAAAGTGTTTTTCCACTCTAATGTTTAGACATTTCTGTGGGTCATTCATCAAAAGTTGGAAACTTATTTTTAATTTAAAAAATTTTGGCTATGGGGGAAAACCAAGAGTTTGCATATCCTTCAATCAATAAAGAACCTTTCCCTGTGCAATTGGTTCATTTCGCGCATGCGCACAAGGTTCTAGTGACGTAATTTTACCGAGAAGTCAGATCGGGTTGCGGTATAATGTGGTTGTTGGAAAAAATATATTATTCTATAATTGCATTGAAACTAAAATTACATATGTTTTATAGATTTTGAAAATCTGTGCCATTAGTTGTTCATTGAGGATGAATTCTTTTCAGGAATTAAAGTGAACAGTTTAAAAGTCCAGGCACTGATTGACTATCTTATTCAACTGTGGTAAAAAGTTGTAAAATGGCAGTCGTGGTATTGTGAATGGGAAAATAAGAATTACTGCTGTGGTTTAAATCTACTTTGATGTCGTTTTATGATATATTTTGCACGGTTATAGGTTCCAAATAATAAAAGTTGTAATTAAATAGTGAAACAATCATGAATCAATCAGTGATAGGAGAAAGAGAAATAGCCGCGGAAGACAGTATTAAAGTTGTCTGTCGGTTTCGACCCTTGAACGATTCAGAAGAAAAGGCTGGATCGAAATTTATCGTGAAATTTCCATCTGGAAATGATGAAAGTTGTATTTCTATTGGAGTAAGTACTGAGAAAATATTTAAACTCCATGAGTGTTTCATAAGTGCTCTAATATTGGGCTGTCTAAGCTAATCATTTGACAGCCTTTCATTTGCTGTTTCTTCTGGTTAAATCCGCTTGTTCATCCTAGGAATAATATTGAAGATAATGCCGGAGGAATAGTGTTGCAATATCCTTTATTTTCCAGAAAATTTTACCCATTGAAATTATTCTTGACATCTGAAACAAAGCCAATTTCCCTGTAGCATTTCGATGAATAATTGCGGAAATAAAGCTGTTGGCCATAAGCTCTAAAAAATTTTCCATTATGAGGCATGTGATGAATAAATTTGGTTGAGTAAAAATAAAAGAAATGGTTTTGTATGCTTTTTTTCATAAGTGGGTCAAGCAGACATATTGTTTTATTTCTAGTCATTGGTAGTTAACATTTGATTTTACACATTAATCTGCATTTTCAAAATTTATGATTTATTTATTAGAAAAAAAGAAAATGCTTTATTTGTTAAAAAAAAACTACAGTTTTAAGAAGAAAAAACTAATGTTTAAAATTCACAAGCAAATATAAAATGTCATATATGTAAAAAATAAGAAAATGAGCATTAGCAATTGTCGAGAATACACAGTTTTGGAAGAAAAAAATAACATTAGAGTTTTTGTATTTCTTATTTATCCTATATTTTTTATTCAATTCTTTTAAGTGTAAATTAAAGTCACCATAAGAAAACAGTTTCTTTAAGTAAACTTAATTTTAAAAAAAATATTTGAATTTAACTTTCTATTTAAATAATTTGTGTCTTTTTATCAGTCACAGAAAGCATTTTTTTGTCCAGACATGCAAAATGCTAATGTTTAAATGCTCATGTCTCATTGACTTTAGTATACTTATTGACAATTAAGTCTACTTTAATATTTCTACCTGAGTTTATTAGCTGAATTGAATAAATTATGCCTTTATTTTGAAAAATTGTTCTCTGAGAATTCACCAATTTGGCAAATATTTCTGCCTCTAAAATACTTTTTTTTTAAAACATTAGTCCTATTAAAATAACCTTAATGAAGTTGATTATTAATATTTCAGCACTCCTTATTCATTTATCTACTATTAATGGTTCTTAATTATTTCAGGGGAAAGTTTATCTGTTTGACAAAGTCTTTAAGCCTAATGCCACACAAGATAAGGTGTACAGTGATACTGCCAAGTCAATAGTCACAGATGTTTTAGCAGGATATAATGGAACAATATTTGCATATGGGCAGACTTCTAGTGGTAAAACCCACACCATGGAAGGAGTGTTGGGAGATGCTCAGAAACAGGGGATTATACCTAGGATAGTGAATGATATCTTTAATCATATATATGCAATGGAGGAGAATCTGGAATTTCATATAAAGATCTCATATTTTGAAATTTATATGGATAAAATTAGAGATTTACTAGATGGTGAGTCATTTTTTAAAATAACTTTTCCAACTTAAATTTCAATGAATTTTAATCATGATATCATAAACTATTCCTGTTGTTGCTGCTAATCATACAGCAATGGCTTATTGCATAGGGTCTCAATATTTAGCAATTGTATCCTGAAAATAAACTGAAAATAAATAAAAACTTTATAATGATCCTGCAGTCAGTGAGTGGAAAGTCCATGTCTTCCATTGCAATTTCATAATTAATGACCACAATTATTTATGTATTATTTGATTGGTGAGATATGATAGAAAAAAAGTATATTTGAAAATTATGATTTGCAAAGCATTGCAAAACTTATTGATATAATTTTAAAATTGGAAATTAAGAAGTTCATTGAAACACTTTGTGCATGCTCATGTATTGATTTTTCCATTTTTAAGGCAGCACAGAGTGAACTTTTAAAAAATTCATTCTATTATCAGAACAGTCCAGAATATATTAGAAATTAAACATTTCAGTTTTTAAAATGAGTAATGAGTGAAATAAATATAGAATACACTTTTGGTAACTTTGCTATTTAATATTTAAATTGTGTTTCAGTTTCAAAAGTGAATCTTAGCGTTCATGAGGATAAAAACAGAGTTCCTTTTGTTAAGGGTGCAACAGAAAGATTTGTTTCCAGTCCTGAAGAAGTGTTTGAAGTTATTGAAGAGGGAAAAGCCAATCGACATGTTGCAGTTACCAGTAAGTGCTTTATTATTGTATTATTCACCGGGGAATTGTCCATCTGGGTTAAATCCTCTTTCCTCAAATAAATTAGGTGTTAAGTTATTGCAGTTGGTTCTGTATTTGAGTCTTTAAGTGCACCAATTATCATCATTGAATTTTGCTTTCACTGAAATTACACAGTTTATTCAGTTGAAGAACATTCTAAAATTGACTTTAAAATTGTATTTCCTGCATTAATTGAAAAAAATGAAAATGACATTTGGTGTTACCTTAAAAAAAATAATAATTTTATGATTACAGATATGAATGAGCACAGTTCCAGATCTCACAGCGTTTTTCTAATTAATGTTAAACAGGAAAACTTGGAGAATGAGAAAAAATTATCTGGAAAATTGTATCTTGTGGATTTAGCTGGTAGTGAAAAGGTAATGCTTAGGTCAAAATTAGAAGTCCAATTTATCAAAACAATTCAAAGATGATCAATGAAGATTTATTTATATTTTTTGTTATATGACATTGCTTATAAAAACTTTTTAGGTTAGCAAAACCGGAGCAGAGGGAGCTGTTCTGGACGAAGCTAAAAACATCAATAAATCTTTATCGGCATTAGGCAATGTGATATCTGCATTAGCTGATGGAAATAAAACGCACATTCCGTACAGAGATTCGAAATTGACGAGGATCCTTCAAGAATCTCTTGGTGGTAACGCCAGAACTACAATTATTATTTGTTGTTCTCCAGCTAGTTTTAATGAGGCTGAAACTAAATCGACTTTGGAATTCGGGAAACGGTACAGCTTTTCCAGTTATTCTTTTTCGAGGCCACTACGGGACACTAATATTTAATTAATATTTTAGTGCAAAGACCATTAAGAATGTCGTAACCGTGAATGAAGAATTGACCGCGGAAGAATGGAAGAGACGGTATGAGAGGGAGAAAGAAAAAGTGAGCAAGTGGCGGGCAAAGTGCGAGAAATTGGAGTTGGAATTGTCTCGATGGCGCGCCGGGGAAACAGTTAAACCAGAAGAACAGGTTAATTTGCAGGAACCCTTGGATTCAACCACTCCAGTGTCTGCCGCACCGGAGGGAAAGAAAGGTTTGTCCCTCTTTGTTTGAAAGTTTTGCTTGTCTCTTTTGTTTGGTAAAGCGGGAAAAGTTTATTGAGTATATGTTTTTAGGCGACATAGTTTTAGCACCGATGCCAGCTATTCCTGGTGGTTTAATGATTGGATCGCTTTCGAATGAAGAGAGGCAGAAGTTGGAAGAAGAAAGAGAACGCTTATATCAACAGCTGGACGAGAAAGATGAAGAAATCAATCAGACATCTCAATATGTAGAGAAATTGAAGGAGCAAATGCTGGAACAAGAAGAAGTGCGTAATCGATAGGTCGAATTTGCCAATAATTTTTTAAATGTCGAATACTAAATATAATTTTATTATAATTCAGCTGATAGCTTCAACCCGAAAAGATTATGAATTACTGCAGCAAGAAATGAATCGTATACAACAAGAAAATGAATCTGCCAAAGAAGAAGTAAAAGAAGTTTTGCAAGCGCTCGAAGAATTGGCCGTAAACTACGATCAAAAATCTCAAGAAGTTGAAAATAAAAATAAAGAATACGAAACCATAACTGAAGAATTGTCACAAAAGCAGACTTTGCTGAATAACACTTCCTCTGAATTACAACAAATGAAGGACATGTGGTCTCACCAAAAACGAAGAAACACGGAAATGTTGACGGGTTTATTGAAAGACCTGGGCGAAATAGGGGTCGCCATCGGTGAGATGTGATGCTTAAGTTGTGTCATTGTTAGAAATGGCGCTGTTGCTTACTGAAATTTTTTGATTTTCAGGAGGAGACGGTGACATGAAATTGAGCCCAGACACTGTTGGAAAAATCGAAGAGGAATTTACCGTTGCTAGGTTATACATTTCTAAAATGAAAAGCGAGGTGAAGAATTTAGTTCAGAGATGTCAGGGCCTGGAAGCTTGTCAGACGGATTCAAATAAAAAGGTATGTAAATGCAATTTTTGTGATAAAAATTCGCTATTGTTTAATGTAATAATTAAAAATTTATTAATGACTTTTTCAGGTGGCGGAATTCGAAAAAGATTTAGCCGAATGCAGGCTGTTGATTTCGCAACATGAAGCCCGCATGAAATCTTTGCAAGAATCAATGAAAGAGACAGAAAATAAAAAGCGGACTCTGGAAGAAGAGGTGGATGCTCTTCGTGAAGAATGCGCTAAATTGAAAGCAGCTGAGAAGGTGCAGACTTTAAGTTCGAAAGAAAAGGCCGAAGAAAAGGCTGAAGCGACCAAAATGAGGGAGGCTTTGGAAGTTCAAATGGATCAGCTTAGGGAAGCACATCAAAAGCAAGGTAATTATTTGCCGAGAAATTATCAAATGATGTTATTTTGGGAGAGGAAAAGGGGGAAACATAATTTGTTAATTTTTAATTTGAAGTTGCTGCACTGAGAGATGAAATAGCCGAAAAACAAACTCTGATAAACGAAGTGAAAGACCAGAATCAGAAATACACATTGGCCCATCAACAGCTTCAACAGGATTACGATAAGCTGAAGCAAGAAGAGCAGGATAAGAGCCAGAAATTGCAATCATTAATGTAAGTTCTTTATTTTAAAATTTACGGCACTCATGCTTTAGCCATGTTGGACATTTTCTGCAGAAGCAATTTCATGAGTGTTATAAAGTGCAATTGATGTTTTAATGGTTACATTAAATTAAATTTCAGTTTGACGATCGAGAGAAGGGAGCAAGCCAGGAAAGACTTGAAGGGATTGGAAGACACCGTCGCAAAAGAATTACAAACTCTACATAACTTAAGAAAATTATTTGTCCAGGATCTTCAAGCGAGGATCAAAAAGGTAATTTCAGATTTTTGCTTACGGAAGTGAGAGTCAGTTTGAAAACTCACTCTGAGTTTGGATTTGAATGCGTTATGTGCATTCGAATTATTGTATTAATACATTATCATTTTTCAGTCTGCGAATAACGAGGACGATGATGACGACGGTGGATCATTGGCCCAAAAGCAGAAAATTAGCTTTTTAGAAAACAATTTAGATCAGCTAACTAGGGTACATAAACAATTGGTGCGCGATAATGCCGAATTGAGGTGCGAATTGCCTAAATTGGACAAAAGGTTGAAAACCACTTTGGAACGTGTAAAGGTGAGGATATAAAAATGAAATGTAGTTCAATTGAAAGTTCCTTGCAGAGAAGCTCTTATAATTAAATAATATTTGTTCTTTATTTAGGCCTTGGAAACTGCATTAAGGGAAGCCAAAGAGGGTTCAATGCGAGATAGAAAGAGATATCAGATGGAGGTGGATAAGATAAAGGAGGCTATAAGGCAGAAGAAATTGTCACGAGGAGGCTTCAGCGCTCAGATAGGTAATTTATATTTACTTAAAACTGATATTTCATTTTACTATACAAAACTACATTTTTTGAGAATTCAATTGAAAAAAAATCTTTTCATTTTAGCTAAACCAATCAGAGCTGGTCAGCATCATACGAGTCATACTGCTGTGAATGTGAAGATGTAAATAGTTGAATTTTTTAAGGCATAAAAAGCGTAGATTGAAAATTTAATCGAAGCAATTTCAAGAGCTACTTATTGCCAAAGCTTTTTTACTCAATAGAATCAGCTTAGTTACGCCATTGGGTTTTCTGGGATACACTTCTGACCTATAAAAAATGCTTTAGCAGTATTTTATTCACAGTATGAAAGGGATTTATTCAACCGTATATAAGTTATTTAAATGCAATTCTTTCAGAAACAATTTTTGAAAAAATCCAGTTTATTTTTAATCTTTGCAAGCGCACTTTGTTATGCTTTCTCATTTGAATGTGGCGAACTTTTGATAGAATTATTATAATAAGGGACATGGAATTTAAGTTAGAGGCTTTCCTGCACAGAAAAAATGACTGCTTTGAAATAATCGTTCCATGACTATTCAGGAACACCGTTTTCAAAAGACATTTGATTTGCAGTTTTAAATTTTATTCGAAATCTGCTATTCATAGTTTGCAGTCTTTAAACTTATACTTGCAGGAGCATGGTAAGCGTGCCTATTGTATCCGGAAAAATTTAGGTATACTTATATTTAAAAAAAAAGCTTGGGTTTAAAAAATTGAATTTAATCTGGCTGACATTTTTTCCCAAAATTATTTCGTTTGGTTTTGGCAAAAGGACTGAATTTAACAAAGACATAGGAAATCTTTAAAATTGTATTAGTTTGAATAAGATAAGGTATTTTGAGAAAAATTAAAAGAACTATGTATTTTAATTTGCCTTTAAAATATTTAAACGATTTAAGAATGTGTAAGTAAATTTTCAAAAGATCGAATTTAAAAAAAACACGATTGGGATTTCTGTAATGAAATGTAAAAGAACTTTTATATTTTTACCCTTGAGAAAGTTTGTATTTTTTGAAATTGTAGATGGTGCGTCTCAGCTAACAAGTTGAACCCGGCGTCTAAAATTGAAGGAAAAGATGGAGGTAATAATAAATATGGATCAAAGTTAAAAAATTAATGGAATAATTTTATTTAAACATTGTAAACAAAGATTAGATGTTAGTCTTTGCGTATGTTACAGAAGGAAACTACTTTAGTTAAGTGTTTTGTCTCTCTGCGCCGGGCTCAACTTGTTAATTGTTTCTAAAAATGCCTGCATAATTCAAAAATGCCAGTTTTTGTATTCTTCAGTAATATTTTTTTGAATTATTTTTAAATCTAACATTTCAATTAAGAATATGACGTTCACTAATGATAACAAAAAAAGAAAAAATTCTTCCTTTAACACCAAATATTGTCGGGCATTTAGTCAAGAAAACGGCACTGCAGAAGTTAACTCTACTTACCATTTCGTTTGCATTAATCTACCTTTTACATTGTGGCGAAAGGTGGCCACATCTCAGGAAAGAGACAATAGTCTGGCGGACGGTTTTGGTGAAGAAAACCTAAGCGTGAGGTCCAACAATGAATAATTGTGAAATTAATTACTTTTTAACTTTACGAGGTTCTTAACTTTTTCAATTTCTCAAGGAATTTAGCCGAAAAAATTTGCTTTAATGAACACTATATTTATTATAAAATATAAATGAAATGAAATTAACGATACATTTTAATGTATTGCTTAAAGATAATAAATTTATAACATCCAATGGTGTATTATTTGCAAATTAAAAACTAATTAATTGGTGTTCGATAATTTTTATCAGTATTGGGAGTGGCCTGCTCTGTTATAAATTCAAATGAATTAAACCCATTTATGATTGTGATCTTTATAATATTTGGCTGAGTTATGAATTGAATAAAAAGTAAACTGAAGGAAGCTAGACCAGAAAACTTTCAATTAAAAAGATAAGCACCCAAAGACTTTTGTATTTACCGTCAGCCATCTTTTGCCAAATTTTGCAAAACGCTTAAAATGTCGCAGTTGAAAATTTACAAAAAAAGTTTTGTGCATTTTCGGTAGGTTTTTCCCCATAAATAAATCCGGTGGATTTATAACATATAATTATATTATGTGATATGTGAATTTAAGCTTTTGTATAGATTATACGTTTTCCTCGGGAGTAAATTAACCAAAATACGGTGATAAACGCTTAAGTCTCTGCAGTGGTATTAAATTTAAGAATTTATTATTGATGTAATGACGCAGTTTAGACATTATAAGAGCCTTAGTAATTGAAAAAGTTGAGAAAACAAAGATGACTTAAAATGGTATAAGCAAATTTAGAAATCCGGAAATTATTTAATGCATTTATTTCTGGTTTTGAGTCTTTTCCTTCACTCTTATCATAAAACAAAATCTTAATTTTTCTATGTTCTAAAGTTATTTTCAGGCTAATTTCATATCAAAATGCCTTCTGATGCTACTTTCATTTTTATTATATTGCAAACTCACTTAATTCTAAAATAAAATGGCCAATACATATTAGTAAATGTTAAAAAAAAAAAGAAATAACGCCTTTTGAGTCATCTCCAAAATAAGTGAATTGACATTTTATTAAATACAATATATAAAGATGCAGTAAAAATTCGGTGTGCAAGCTTCGGTTTATGCGCTCAGCTTTGTGAACTCATATTTAAATTGTGTTTTCTGTTTTTATCGAAGTAAAAAAAAAGTTACTTATTCGATTTCATATTTTCTGAATTTCGCATCTTTTAAACTTAATGAAATTTACGTTTGAAATCGTTCCTTATATTTTAGCTCGCCTTCGTTCACTACAGCGAAATTATTACCTTACAGGAGATTAGCCTTATTCGAATGGTCAATATTTTATTGTTGAAATAAGTTTTTTTTTTTCAAAGTGAAGTTGGAATCGCTACTGTGTCGGCCTTTTTATACAGAAAGGTTTTGTACGACCCTTAGTAGCCGAGGGAGGTTTAAGAGAGTTTAAAGGTAAAAAATTTCTTTTGATTTATTCAAAAGAAAAGGATTTTATATGCACTAATAAAGGGTTTACTGTTTTGTTCTTACATTGCTCTTGAAGATTACTTTTATTCTTTCCGTAACCGTTTTGCAGCTAATTAATATGCTTGTTCAAGGCTGAGAACAAATAGCAGCAAATTATTAAATTCACGTAAATAACTTACTTTTAAGTCGAAATCAAGAAAAATGGTGCAGTTTTTATATGAATTAATAAAGTAATATTTATTTATCATTTATTTTTTATTGTGCAAAGTTTTTTAATTCGTATAAATCATTTTACACTTAATAGGTTATTGAAATAGGTTGTCCAATTTTTATAATTTAGTAAAATTTTGTTTGCACTTTAATAAATGGAAATAGTTAATTTATTTTAAGAATACAGTTGGTAATATTTAATGCATAACATCTTTTTAAAGTAAATCGTGCTTTAACAATATATTTTTGCTTATTTCTTTGAAGGAAAGTTTTTTTAATTAATTTTTTCCATATTTCCGGTTACAGTTGGAAATCGCTTAGAAAAAAACACATTTAATCATAGATTTGTCTCTAAATAGAAATCATAATATGATAAGTTTTACGGTAAGTTGCGCCTAATTAACAAAATTCAATGTCTGCGGTTTCGAAGCTCTTCAACAAAGAATTTTCCCATTCAACGACTTTAAACTTTGTCTGTCTGTGTTAAGCATCATTTTGATTGTGTGCCGAAACAATGGATGTTAACCTCAAGAAGATGATTCCAAGAAATCAATAAGCCTAGCATTCTTTTTATAATGAATTGTTTTATCGCATAATTCGAAAACGAAATCATGAGTCATCTTCGCTCCGAACAACAAACGGTTCTCTCGGAATGAAAATTCGTGCGTGTGACGACGAATGCGATTCGTCTCAAATTCAATTAAGGAAAGGGAATTGATATTTTCCATAAAAGGTCAACGCCGGGAAAGGGTGCTTTCATTTTAAATGTGACCGATGCTAATGAAATCATTTGCATTGGTGACAATTTGCAAAAATTTGAAATGCTTTTAAGCTTTTAATGGTTTATATTTTTTGACTTTTTTAAAGTAACGGGAAAAGTAACAATTTAAAAACTTTTGAAATCACTGAGAAGAAAGGGGACGAAATAGCACAGTTTTATTTACAAAAATGCACTTTTGCCGCTTTTACTGATATTCAGAATTCCCTGAGATATTATGATAGTAATTTTCAAAGAATCCGTAATCGAAAACAATCATATTAAAATCTTTCAATAACTGTTTAATTGAATAACTTAATTAAATCGAATGATGCTTATATTCCTAACAATAAAAATATCATTACAGAAATTATCCTATCTGAGAAGCGCATGGACATATTTGATTAAAAGTAAATTATTAAATAAACCAAAATTTTAAAAATAAGGGGAAAAATTTTTTCAAATTAAAAATCTAAAAATTGTCAGTGCTCCCGTTTTAAAAGCCGACATGAGCCAAAAAGTCCACAGAAAGTCAATTGGCAACACTGTAATCTGAAATTCAAAGAAGGCTGTGACGGCTTTATGTTGTTTGCCTAGTAAGGTATTGAGTAGGGAAGGAGTGTTTGAGAAATTAGTTTTTTTTTTAATGAAACCTGTGGTGTAGAGTGCCTCATGAAAAACCCTTAACGGATAATTTTACCAATTTAGTTGTAAGTGTTAAAAATTTGCAGGGATTTAAACAGTATTGGGTCTTAAAAATTTGTTGAGAAAAAAATGTGGTCGAGGGCGGTCCTACCCAAGTGATTCTTCAATAAACCCCTAAAAATAAAAAATTAACTATTCCAGTTTATTTAATCTTCTCTTTTTATACGCGTAATTCGTCGAAAATTAGTTTTATCTTTAAATAAGATTAATTTAGGTAATTCTCAGATAATTAACATTGCACAAATTATTTAAATTCTATTATTTTGATAAGTCTGGCGAAATAAAAGTTCTTCACGTTTCCTGACTTTTACTTCTCTTGAATTTTAGATTAGTTTTTTATGGTGATCATTTTAAATCGTTTTCCATTAAAGAAAAACTTAAGAACGCTTTTTAACAATATAAACATGAATAGTGATCCTAATTAGTGTGGAATTGTTTATTTAATAAATGTCCAGTTGAATACCAAAGTAATAAAAAATGTGTGTTAAATTATATCATTAAATATTTGTTAATGCTTTGTTCAGTTAATGATTGAATTTAAATGCAGAATGGGGGTGAGATAAATTTTCAATTAATATCATCCAGGGCATGATTAAGCTGTTGTATTTAAATTCTTACAGTACATTACAACAGCTACAGCTTAGGATATGTGAAATTTATGGGATGGAATGTTTTCTGTCAGCTTAATACATCATTCCAGGATGCAAAATCCCTTTGGATAGATGAAGACCTATCAGATGAACTTGTTTTGAGGTCAGAGGAATCACTGAAATATTATTAAAGTGATATTTTTGTTTACTTTTTAATCATTTTCCCAACTTATAAGAAAGAAAAAATTTATAAGAATTGAGCATTAATGAAATGCCCAGTCATTAACTTCCCACATTGTCATTTAAATGAGCTTAATAATTAAATATAATTTGAGATTGATTTTCAGTTTGCATAATTTTGGGGTTTATGTAATCTCACACTTTATGTATTTGTATTAAGTCAATGAAAAAAAATTAAAGTAAAACATTCACTTTTGTGAATCACCTGTTTCCTCTTTAAAATTATTTGAGTGCCTCAGTTTAATAAAACCAAATTATTCTGAGCAGTTAAGTAAATGTTACCCCACCAAATAAATAATACTTCTCCATAAGAGAATTATTTAAAGGAAAATTCGTAGCCATGTAAGGATTGAGTAACGGAATGAATGAAATGATGAAGCCAAATAGCAGTTGCAGCATGCATCTGTTACTCATGTGTGTGGGTAAACAAGTTAAACGGGCCCCTCGCCGCTCTGTATCGGAAGTAATCGCCTATCGCCGTGGGTGCCTCAGTGAGTAGGCGATCATTCCAATTCTATTCCGAAACCGATTATATTTTTAAATAACCCAAATTTTGCGAGATTGTTTTTAATTATACATCACGAATGCACTTATTAATTGTAGAAGTCGTTCGCGTTCAAAAAAAATTATTTAAAAATAATGAATGAGACGGAGGGTGCGGGCATTTTATTATTGCATAATTATGGTCAATAGTGATGGGGAAGTTTTAATGGGTTAAATAGGAAAATTTCGGAATGTTTAATCTGAATTATAAGAAAAATCTTCCGGGTAAACTTTATTTTTTTTTAAATAATGCTTTCTTGTCGCACTTTGGCCAAATGGAAATAAAATCAAAATCGAAAACCTCAAAATATACAAAAAATTTTTTATTTTTTCGGCACCTGGAAAAGTTAATCATATTCCAAAATGAATTGATAAAAAATTATGAATAACACCAAATTTCTTCTGAGTCTTTCCGAAAATTTGTTAATGTTTTTTAATTTTTGCTGAAAATGCACAAATTTTTAAATGCAGACATGACACATACATTAATTTTTCCTTGGGGTCATGATCGGGGAAAAATTCCGATCCTGTTTCACAATGTCGGAACAATCAGTGACATCATTTGGATGACCTCATTTTTTCTCCATTTCTGGCTTTTCATTTCTTTCGCGGTCCAATTTTGCGAACGGGAGAAAACTCTAGATCCCACAGGCATGGCGTTAATCCGCGAGTCGTCTTAGTTATTTAAATTCTTGGAGTTTAGACACTTGATAAGAAATGTATGAGTCGAAATGGTGTTGATGTGTTTGGCGAAGTTCCACGTCTTTTTATTTGAGGAAAGTGACCAATGCCACTGACTAATACAGTGTGATCATATTTTAAAAAACTGAATAAATGCACCAATTTTTTTTTGCACAGAGTCTTCAATTTTCTTTTAATTAAGTGCAGGCGCCTCACTTTCAATTAGCTTTCGCTTTTTATTTTGAGCCCTTTCAGTTATTTCCTTTTATATTTGGAATTTTTAGTTTTTCTTTTGCCTCTCTTTCGTAAGAATAACTCTGTGGGCGTCAGTTATTTTTTGCACAACTGCCATTACTTTCAGGTCTAAATTTTATGAGTTTTTGGATTCCATGTCTCCCTTTTTGAGAGGCGGTTATTCAAAATCTTATAAAAGTGATTTATAACAAAATAACCGCTTAGAATTTTTAATAGTTCATTTCCAATTCCCCCTTTTTTAATTTTACTGCGAACCGCATTGATCTCAGGGGCAGAAATAATGAATTATCAGAGACACAGGGAATAGGAGAGTCTTATCAGTTGGGGCTCCTCTGCCAGTGCCACTGTTATGCTGGCATTGAATGTTTAAGTATTTCAAAGCAAACGCGATGTAAAGCTGCCTTTTAATGTTAAGGTTGCAGTCGTATTTTAAAGATAAGTGCCCATTATTTAAACGCAAGATGCTCGAGCACTCTTCTGAAAAAGAGGGGTTTGGAAATATTTTTTTTACAAATATTTTAAAACTGACTTCGCCCTTTTTTAAAGGTTATCTCGTCAGTGCCGGGCTTTAGTGTGGGTGTTTTATCAGAGCCGGGTGCTGCATGGGGTTAGAGAAAGACCGGTCTCTTCACTCGTAGTACCTGAAGAACGGAAGTGATTGTATGGGAAATATATCAAATAAAGGAACAAAGTAATCGTTTTTGGTTCGAGCACAAATTCATGCATGCCTCGATTCTTTGCTGAAGTGATACAAACACCTCCTCATCGAAATTCTGACTAACTTCTTTGAATGAAACCAATGAAATATAATTGGTTGGACTTCACAATGAATTATTCATGTGGTTATTATGGTTTAAAAGTTTTTTTGGAAATCATTAATTTTCCTAACTTGGATGAGGTAAAATTTTTAAAAGGGTGAATTATGGTTGGTCAGCTGGACCGGTCTTGTGTCAGGGGTTTTCTACAACCTATTGTGGTGAAGCCTTCTGATGTGCTTCAGATCGCAGAGCCACATGCGCCGCGTTTGGGGCTGTGTATCGGTTGGTTTGGACGTCGAATAGTCCAAATTTAATGCTCTTATTCATTCATCTTTGGCTTTATATGTTGCTGTGACTTTTACGATGAGGAAAAAAGAAGTCCTTCAAGGTCTACGACCGTAGGCGTGGATCAACCTGCACCTAAATTGTAAATAGAATAAATTGCTTCGAAGTAAACCCAAATAATGCTTAACTTTGTTTTTCTCAAATGGGAAACTTCACTCTTGGTGTTGGCAATTTCTCGTTAAATGAAGCGTTTGAAGAAGAAGAAAGCGTTGTGTCCTTCGTTCGTCAATGAGGGCTGACTCTCAAATCAGTGGCTGCTTATTCATAATTAAACGGCTTAAATCATAATTCGATGAAGAATTCGAAAGATTTTGGGAATGTGGTGGCGGTTGAGGATTTTTCATCCATTTACTTAAGAAATGGGCTTTTTTTATGATCGTTTTATGATCATCCAGATACCAGGTATCAGGAAATTAATAATTTCACAGGCAGACTCTTCTCAAAGAAGAAATTAGTTCATTGGGTCGGAGTTTTTCCACCCAATCGTTAATTTAACTTTTTTTGCATTTTTATTTTATGAAAAAATTACCTTAATTATTGTCGCGAAGGACGAATGTAATTTCATAAATTGAGCCATCATTAAATTCCATACTGCTGCGCTTAAATTATTTTGCAGAATCCTCAAAATAAGATTCGTTATTTTTTATTTAACTGAAGTCGTAATCTTAATCCTTTGTAAGTGAGCAGACCTTTTATTTTTTCCCCGGTTTTCTTCCCCGTCATCAAAGCTTTTTCCTGTTGAAAAATTTTCATGCTTTTGGATATCCTCAAACTCAAGGTTAGCACTTCTGCACTTCTTTGTTCTCCTCACTTCCATTACATCCCGGATTAATAATTCATGATGAAAGCGTCTAATATAGAGAAAGAAAATCTGATGCGATCAGGAAGATGCAGAAGTTACAGCGGATTAAATGACAGTTTTACGGAACCTCAGTGTAAATATCAATAAGAGTGATATGAAACGCAGCGGAACGGAATTATCTGTCACGGGTTCAGTTATTAGAATCTGAATAAGCGTAATTTCCGCTTAGATCGGTGTGTATTTCATTGTTGAAATCTTATCATGTAAACTATTTGAGGAATTATGTAATTCAAAGTTTTCGTTAACCTTTTCTCTGAGGAGTGTTTTGATATTCCCGAAAGAATATCACAATTGAAGATTTTCTGCGGCGCAGAATAACTCGGTGGAATTGCCAATATTAATCTGTAATCTTGTTTAAATGTGGAATTGCAAAAAGTGCAATACGATGAAAGAGGGAAAGGAAATTATTTGACGGTGGTTGTAAATTTTTAGTTGAAAGCTTAGGCAATCTCTTACATATGATAAAAGTTGGAGTGCTAATTTAGGGTGCGCCAAACGCATCATCTTAAAGTTTATTTTTGTATTTGCGGTTAAAAACGTTCGGACTGTTTTGTAATGTCGATAAGGTTTAAGTTTAGTGCATAATTTATACGTATGGAATAGATGAAGACGCCCCTATGTTTCCGTTATTAATAAACCTTTCGATTGTGTTTAACAATAAAATAACTGATTTTTGAAATTAATCGAAATGGTATTACTTATTTTAATTTTGACTTTTTTAGAACACATTTTCTGAGCATGTTTAATTTGTTTTAGATGGACGGGATGAAGCCGTGGGGCCACCTTCAAGTCTTTTCAATTTTAATAATTTTTAGCGTAATAAGTGTTCATTCCCAAGTAGCCGAGAAATTTACTAGTCAAAATCCATGTGTGTCAAAGCAAACGTGCCATGAATGCATACAGACTCCCACTTGTGCCTGGTGCTCTCAACCGGTAAGTCCCGCTAATAATTTAACCCCTTCGCTTGGGAAACCGCCTTCATTTTTTTAAATTACCTTTCAGGACTTCGGCGATACAAAACGATGCTTCCAACCAAACATCAACACGAACATCCATTTGCAATGTGACGAGGCATTTATTGTTAATCCCGACAATGTGTTCTCTCTGATGGAAGCACGACAACTGAAAAAGGCGTCGAGGGGTGGCTACGAGGGTGGATACGAGTCCGGATACGATGCGAGCGGCTCGTACAGTTCCAGTGGCTCATACAGTTCAAGCAGTTCATACAGTTCGGGCGGCTCTTACGGTTCCTCCTCAGGATCTTCCTACTTACAACACGAAGCCGTTCAGATATCGCCTCAGAGGGTGGCCCTTAAATTAAGGATCAGTAAGTCATTCTCCATCCCTTACGGTTTGTGACGAAGCGAACGGAACGGGAAATGAGATGATTGATCGATGGACACCGTTTTTTATTTCAGACGAGCCCTACAGAATGGATTTCCGATACGCGCAAGCCGAAGATTATCCGGTCGATTTATATTACCTCATGGACTTGTCAAAGTCAATGGAAGACGACAAAGACAAATTGTCGTCTTTGGGTAATCGACTCGCGGAAACGATGCAGAACATCACTTCAAATTTCAGGTTGGGTTTCGGAAGCTTCGTCGACAAGGTCGTCATGCCTTATGTGAGCACCGTACCCAAAAAGTGAGTTCGATTTCAAATCCTTTGAGAAAAATTATTTGATTATTTCCAAAATGATGTTCATTGAAATGGAACACGCGGTTAAGAGTTGGAATGCTTATTAATGTTTCAAACTCTTAAAAATGTCTGTAAATGAAAGTTTGGTGATGTTTACGTTTTTTAAAATGAAAATTTATTTAAACGCATCGAGTCAAGTTCTAGTCGCCTTGTAAAAAAATTGGCAGGCTTCCCTTACTCCTCCCTTTTACTGGTTCACTTAAGCTATATAATCGCTGAAGCTGCTGTAGTTAAGATGCTGAACTGAATTTTAGAAAGTAGTAAAAGAATTCGAAATTTGAGAGAAAGAAAACAATCCTATAAAATGACTTGCCTTAAAATAAGAGAAATGGGAAAGGAGGAAGGGGCTTAAGGGCTTTAAATATTGCTAGTGAAATTTTTGATTGTTGGCCAAGTGTGGTAAATTGATATTGATGGTTAGCTGTTTGTGATCTTACAGAGCGTAGGTATTAGTAGGCTAGAGGAGGAAGATTTAATGATAGAGCTAGAGGTAAAACACGAGAAGGAGACAAAAGCAAAGGGTTGACCTCTCCATTGAGTGCACGTCAGATATTATAAATTAAACGTCAGCTTTTCAAACATTCATTACAGATTATATTTCCAAAAAAAGGGGGTTTTGCGGTTTGTTGCCGCAACATTTGTGTTGTTATCGTTTATTATGTATATTTTACAGTATTTTGTTCATGTATTGTTCACAGCTTCGTAATTCTGGGGCAAAAAGTCCTCTCCTCGCGAGCAGTTTTAATCAGAATCTTTGATTGGTTTTTATTTAGCGACAATTTTTGGTTTTAAATTCACCCCAATGTAAACCCGATGATCTTTACTGTACTCTAAGCCACTTTTGCAGAGTACAAAAGTCATAATTATGATATTCACTTTGGTATTATTAATACGTATGAAAACAGGTTAATCGAGCCTTGCGAAGGTTGCGAGCCGCCTTACGGATTCAAAAATCATATGCCGCTCAACGTAAATACATCCGCATTTTCAGTAAGTCATTCTTCTGGAGTCATCGGCAATGGCATCGCTTTGTTATCATTATTTAATTCTTTTTCTTTTAAAGGGTTATATTCTTGTAGTTGAATGTTGCTTGCTGAATGCTATGGAAAGTTTGTCTCGGGTTTTAGGTGTTCTTTTCGTTGAAGGGGTTCTCTCGGAAACAAAGTTTGTTTTTTCATCCGCAGCTCAGCCGACTTCTCCGGAAAGAGCACCCAAGCAAATGGATATTAATGTGCCGTTAATCGGACGGTGCTTTGTTTTGGATGAGGCTGTTGATGTATTATGTCAAATATGTATATCGAGCTCGGGAATGAGGAATGAGAATGTTGACCTGTTTCCATTTTATTCTTTTTTTCAGATTCCGCCCTTGCCAGTTAATTTTATATGTTTAAAGCGAGCATGTACATGTGATTTGCTTTGTTGCCTGAGGCTGTGTTTCCCTAAAATTGCGCCCAATTAAGGGATCTCGTGTTGTTATTTCAAAATGAAGGGACCAGCAACAAAGCATACTCTCTCTCTCTCTCTCTCTCCCTATTTCTCTTTCTCTTTCTAAACTTTATTTTCTTCTCATTAATTAACTTGTGTTAATCTTAGTCTCGTAGAACCGTGTCATGGTTGTGCCGCTCCGTACGGATTTCAGAATATCATGTCTTTGAGTACGGATACGTATAAATTTGCTGTAAGTTTTAATGAAGCCTTGTCCTCTCAAATTAACAAACAACGCAGAGTATTCAAAACAACGAAAGTCCTAATCATTAATTACTTTTGCAGTTTTTTTTAACAGTTTCGAGTGCGAAATGAGGAAACAAAATCGCAATCCCGCTTTTTTAGGTTTTAATTATTAATAATAAAAATTGACTGATGGAGCGCCACAAAAGGCTATTAATTTTTGCCATTGATCGGATTTTCGATTCGTAACAATTTTGATAAATCCTAAACTTCAGAAACAGTAATTTTCAGAAAGCTTTAAGAATACACTTTCATTTCATCCTACACCGCAAGGATCAGCAATAGTTTTCTTCTCGAAAAACATCCTACTAAATTTAATACTCCAATGTAATTTCTAATGGGCTTATATGTAATGCATATCTTCTGCTTTTTAACGGCTCATTTTATCATAAAATTCATTGGAAGCGCTTATTTTGTGGCATACATTTTACACTGTCTTTAGTATGAGCGCTTAAAGTCAGCTTCTGCTAACTTGCATGCATTCAGTCACAGTTGTGTTGTTTATTTAACATGAAACGCTTGCATGGCTTTTTAGTGTTAGCTTATGAGAATAGAAAAAAGTTAAAATAATAATATTTAGGATAGAAATTTTGGCTTAAATTGACTTTAAATTGGGGACACCGGTACAATCTTGGATTTTCATAGTAAAAAAATTATTTTTTTCTGAATAAAAAGTGCGTTTTTAATTAGATTTTTAGCATATTTGTAATAAGTTATATAGAAGAAATTGTTTCATGTAGAAAATTAGAGGATTTTTAGTCAGATTTCAATTTTTTACGGATGTTAAAAAAATTATGATTTACCTTCCGTAAGTTCAACATAGTCGTCACATTTTTTAGAACTTTTTTCATTTATTTACGCAAAGTTTACGGAATAAGTTTCCCCCAAAAAGACTAAGATTTTCTTAAGGTACTAAAAAAAGGAATCCATTAATATAAAACACATTCATTTTGGAGAATGTACCGGTTTCCCCGTTCTACCGAAATTTTTTGTAAATAACGAAATAGTATAAATCATTCGTTATACATTAAAACGGAACTCCGTAAAAGCAAATGATTTCTTCTTTTTTTTATAAATAAAATTGAGGAACTTTTAGATAGGATTAATCACTCGTGATTTTAATTTGCCAAACAGGGACAAGTGAGCAATGCTTCCGTTTCCGGGAACCTGGATGCTCCTGAGGGAGGTTTCGACGCCATCATGCAGGCCATCGTCTGCAAGAACGAGATCGGTTGGCGAGAAAAAGCGAGAAAACTTTTGGTTTTCTCTACAGATGCCGGCTTTCATTACGCCGGAGACGGAAAGGTATGCCTTCGCCATTTAACGTTCTTCAAAGCTCACATTTTGTTGTACCAACAAGAAGAAAAAGTTATAATATATAAATGAATCTGGACGGACGGACGAGATTTTATGCGTATGATATTGAGCGAATTTATAATTTCAGCTGGGAGGCATTGTCAAGCCCAACGATGGCGAATGTCATCTGGATTCTCATGGGATGTACACTCATTCCAAAGTGCAGGATTATCCCTCGATATCTCAAGTGAACCTGAAAGTCAAAGAGAATTCCATCAACGTTATTTTTGCTGTGACTGCTGACCAGTTCGGAGTTTACGAGCAATTGGGGGAGAACATCGAGGGCGCTTCTTCTGGCACTTTGAGCAGAGATTCTTCCAATGTTGTCGATTTGGTCAAGGAACAATACGATGTAAGAAATACAGTTTTTTTGCATTTTATTTTTTGAACATTTTCGGTTTTAGTCAGTTGAATTGCTTAAAAACTGAATTTTTATTGCAGAAAATTTCGTCTTCGGTTGAAATGAAGGATACGGCCTCAAGTGCTGTGAAAGTCACTTATTATTCGAGCTGTTTGGGAGGAGGACCGCCTAAGCAGACCAATAAATGTGATGGCCTTAAGGTTAGTAAAGCCCAGAGTTTTAATTTTTCTTGTTAAGAGATTAATAAAATATTTTATATCAGCTACAACCAGTCTCAGTCTCATAAGGAATTAGTATTAGCTGACCTTGGTGAAAGAGAAGTTTCCTAGAACTGTTAGGGAGGTAATTGTTATTTGGAGACACTTCAAAAAGGATTCCATCAAAATATAATTCATTTCTCTGTTGATTTTAAATGCATAAGAATTTAAATCCGAATTAAAATAAACATTTCACGATCGTTTTTTAATGATAATCGAAAGCGAGTCGACCTAAAAAAATGGAAAACAATCCCGCAATTGTTAACTTGCTAATTGTCTCTGATCGCACTTGATATTACAAAAGTTTTCAGTTCTCTGAAACCTTTTAAACAATGAACAACATTACGAGTATAAACTGTCACATTTACCTGTCGCTTATTTCTGTAAGTTTACTTTCTTTTATAAGTCAGTCGAAAATCTCTCGCTGTTCCACCCACAGAAAAAAGTGGGCGGTGATCATCACCGGAAGGCTAATGGGACCGGTGACTTGCAGTTTAATAATCGCAGGATTTTGGTTTTCGTCTTAATTCTCTCGCTTAGTGCAAAAGCTGATTTAATCTTTTTCAGGTTGGAACGGTGGTGAATTTCTCCGCCGAAATAGAAGTTGCTTCTTGCCCGCCCGATAAGAAAGAATGGAAACAGACTTTCAAAATATATCCCGTGGGAATTCAGGAATATTTGGTTGTCGATTTGGAAATGCAATGCGAGTGCCCCTGCGAAGATCCGAGCAGTTCTGTAAGTCATTTTATGGGGATCTTAATTTTTAATCCGGCTTTTTGGCAGCCCATGTTTTTGTTGGAGTTGTACAAGAGCCGACATTTTTATCTTTAAAGGAATACGAGGAAAGATCGCCCAGTTGTTCCGGTTTCGGGACTTACAAATGCGGAATATGCGAATGCGATTCCTCTCATTTCGGCCGATTCTGCGAATGCGATTCAGAGAACCTGAACGGCGATAAGGATTTCCAGGGAGGCTGCCGACCTGATAATTTCACTTTCATTGATTGCTCCGGACGTGGAACTTGCATGTGTGGAGTGTGCGAGTGCGAAATCAGACCCGATCCGACGGAGGTAAGTGCACTTTTCTCAACTCAAAGTGATAATTGTGACAATGAAACCGTGAAAGCGGGGAATTAAATAATAAATTCTAACACTTTCAATATTGTAATCTTTTCGTTTGGGCAAAAGCCTTAACAAACCCTGAAATGCTTTTGGTAAATGTTAAATGTCTTTTTGCAGGTTATTTCCGGTCAGTTTTGCGAATGCGACAACTTTTCTTGCGACCGAAACAACGGGATTTTGTGTTCCGGACCTGATCACGGTGCCTGTGTTTGCGGGAAATGTCAGTGCCTCGCAGGTTGGACGGGTGATGCGTGCGATTGCAGGGCTTCCAACGACACCTGCATTCCCCCAGGTGAGCTTTTTCCGCCCACGAATCGCCGGGAAAGAGAGGGGAATACTTAAAAGCGTTTCTGCATGTTTTCCAGAGGGTGGAGAGATCTGTTCGGGCAAAGGCGTGTGCGAGTGCGGGGTGTGCAAATGTGATCAAGAAGAGGAGGGCAGATACTCCGGCCGCTACTGCGAGAAATGCCCCGTAAGTAATTTTTGGGGGAGAAAAGGTCCCGTCAGGCGAATGGCTAATTATCTGCGCTTTCTAGACTTGCCCAGGAAGGTGCCTTGAGTTCAAAGAATGCGTCCAGTGTCAAGTTTACAAGACAGGTCCGTGGACGCCGGAAGAATGCGCAGCCAATTGCACTTTTATACCGACAACTGCGGAAGTGATCGAAGGTTTGAAATGATTGGGTGACTTTTAAAGATAAGAAGCGATAAATTTCCATTTTGAGTGAATTTTATTATGTTTTGGTTTCAGCCAACGAGGAAAAGGATGAAAACCTGTGTGCGTATTACGATGAAGAGGATTGCAGATTCGCTTATGTTTACGGATATGATGAAATGGGCAATGTTTACGTCAGAGCTCAGGAGAAAAGAGATTGTCCGCCAGAGGTTTATATTTTAGGTAATTTATATAATTTACCGAACAATCGAAAAACAATAAAGTGGTCGTTGAGAAAATTCTTTCGGCTTAAACAATGTATTAATAGATATGATAAGGGAGTGAAACTTCCGAATTCCATTGAAGTCAAAACTGATTGCATATTTATAAATTAGACAAAAATAAGAGTAATTATGACAGCGATAAGAAATAATGATTTGTGGAAATTTTCATTCAAAATATTTTAATGACTGCCAATTATATTGCAGGAATTGTTCTGGGTGTTATCGGTGCAATTGTACTCATCGGGCTCGCTCTCTTGCTGTGCTGGAAATTATGCACCACACTGCATGACAGACGTGAGTTCGCCAAGTTCGAAAAAGACAGAATGATGGCCAAGTGGAACACGGTGAGGAAAATCGTTTGAGGATTAAGAAATCACGAGAGGCACAATGACAATAAAACTTCCTTTTTTGCAGGACGAAAACCCCATATTCAAACAAGCGACGTCCACCTTTAAAAACCCAACTTATGGTAAGTGTCGAAGAGCTGCATTGTTCGTGTGTCCGCCAACCCTTTTTAATAATCGCAGTTTCCTTCGAAAATATAATCAGTTAACAGTGAGGTTCCTAAAATGGCAGAATTGATGTTTTATCAGAGTGAAAAAATTAACACAAAGCGTATTTTTAATTTGATAATTAATTTAAAAATTTGAAATCCCGCTCAATGACATAATTTTCGGCTTAATTGGCTTATGATTAATATTTTTTAGAAAAAAAAGGAGGAGACTTTAAGGCTGGAGGAGGTTATTATGACTCTCAAAATGCGTCTTATGGTGAGTAACCTCTTGTAAAAATTACCCAATTGTTTCTGTAAAATATTTAATGAACCCATCGATGCTTATGTTTAGCGAATGGTTATTCTGTTCATATGTAAACATTAAAGTGTGATGCTTTGTATATTGGCGTTGACAATTAAAGATATTTGATCGTTAAGGTTAATAATTAAGCGGCTGAAATATAATTAAAGTATTCAAAATCGGAATCATTCTGATTGATGAAAAATTATCGACAGGATGTTTATTGCATTAACTGTGATACAGTATAAGATTATCATATTTGCGGTGAAATAAAACATATATTATTCGAAAAGAAAAATTGTAATTTTATAAGAAAATAAGATGTAAATGAGAAGTAAATATTTTAGAATTATTTAATGCCTTAGTAGTATATCTTATATGTAAATTGCTTGTCGACTGCTTTTACAAGTAATTTTTTTTTGTAGGGAATTCCAGAGAAGAGTACACCATAAGTAAGTACCATTTAATATTCTGTAAATTCAGTTCGGTTTCTTTCAATCGTTTATGTTGTCTTCTCATTTTCTTTTTAAATATGAGTCTGAAACTATTTTCTAAAGAAAGCTTGAAACTCTCTTCATCACCTTTTCACCTTTTCAGTGCCCTGGTTACTGAAATAATATGTTCCTCTTACATTTATACCCCAGTTAGTAACTAAAATGTTTCACTATTATAACGGTTTTTCTTTCAACTTCTTTGACGGTTATATTCACCGCCTTCTTTTCAAGTGATTCCCGTAAATTCAATTCTGGATTTGATTTGTTCTTGAGCCACAATTAATAATCACAGAGAAAAGACGTATTAATTATTTTTAAAAACGCAGGGCGAAAAGGAGGAGGCG
Organism: Brueelia nebulosa; assembly: GCA_028293925.1. Lineage (NCBI taxonomy): Eukaryota > Metazoa > Arthropoda > Insecta > Psocodea > Philopteridae > Brueelia > Brueelia nebulosa. Next base: position 1,171,476 of record JAQIBA010000003.1, on the reverse strand, counting down.
GAGGAGATCTCCAGTCCGGTTACTACGACGGCCAAAATTCAATGCAAGGTAATTGTTTCCCATTTCTAACGACATTTTTTATTGCTTATACAGTATGAAAGCGTTTTCTGTCTCGCATTCCAGTCAGCTTAATAACGAGAGAATTATTAATTCCAGGGAGAGGCTACCAAGGAGGAAAATTCGACGGCCAAGCAGGGGCACGAACCGCTGATTTCAACTCTGCCGGAGGATATTTCGAGTCTGCCAAATTCGAATCACAGAACGCACTCGGTGAGCACCGGTTGGAATCACTCAGCATTGAACTCAGCATTTTGTTATAATTTAAATTTTGTTTCATCAGGGCGAGCAGGAGCAGGTGGGTTGGCAGCTGCTGGAGCAGCCGCAGCAGGAATCGCTGCTGGTGCGGCCGCTTACGAAGGACAGAACTCCTCCATGGAAGGAACGGGTAAATTGATTTATTCGCCAACGGTTTTGATGTGGCTTTTTTTATTTTTCAAATGCGATTATTATTTGCTTTTTGCAGGTATGAGTTCTGAAATGAGATCGGGATATTCGGAGTCTGGAGGTCACAGTATGTTAATCATCTTTTTGGGAGAATTTGGGTTTTTATTTAATTATAGAATTATAAGAATAATAATTTTTCAGGCCAAAGAAACGACTCGAGTTACTTTGAATCTCAACGAATTCGTGGACAATCTGGAACTTTGGGTAAATAAAAGAGTGAATATTCTTTCGTCGGGGAATCGCATTCACTTACTGTTATTCTGTTCCTGAAGGACGAGGAGGAGCAGCTGATGGCGTAGGCGGAGGCTCTGGCTTTGGAGGCGGAATGGTTAGCAGCAGTGCAGGAGGCGGTTCTGGATATGGAGGAGGTGCAGGAGGAGGTTCTGGATATGGAGGAGGCGCAGGAGGCGGTTCTGGATACGGAGGAGGTGCAGGAGGCGGTTCTGGATATGGAGGAAGTGCAGGAGGTGGAAAAGGCAGCTCTGCTATGTCTTCCAGCTTTTACGAATCTCAGTTTGAAAGCATGGCTGGTGGTCAAGGTAAAATTTTTTAACCAATTATTCCCTCTTGAAAAATTTGAAAGTTTGAAAGTTGGGAAGGGGATAAATTGGACAGTAAAGAAAGCTCAAGAAGGTGAAGCAATTTAAAAACATTCATATATATAAAATCCCAGACTACTTCGGTTAAACTCGGAATTTTTCGGAAGTCTCCGTACTGAATTAACAAATGTTTGTTAAATAAACTGACGTCTAAATTACAACACGTCGTTACAATGATAATATTTTTTCAGATCAATCTTCAGGAATGAAATCGGAAAGTTATTTCGAATCCGGACATTTTGAAGAAATGCAAGGCGGTGGTGGCTCCGGAGGAATGCACGGTAACTACTGCCGCATTCAAATTATCCAAAAAATGCTTCCTTTTCCATTAATAATTGGTTCTTTGAACTCAGGTCGAGGAGGTGGTGGCACTCTTGTAATCGGAGGAGGCGGTGGGAGCAGTGGCGGAGGAAGTGGCGTCGGGCGGGGAGGCGGCGGCGGCGGCGGACACTCGTGCAAACCACTTACCACGAGACGACATATCACGATGGCAGCGGTCATGGAACCATGGGTGGACACGGTGCGATTCCACAGATCTAAATCTTGACGTGACGCATCGCCATGATGAATTTTAATAATGATAACGTTATTTCAATTGTAGGCCGACTGGGAGAGACGAAACACGGCTTCTTTGATTCTCAGAAATATGACGCGCACAGTATGCCACAACATGGTAAATATGGCGGCTCACCCTTCGGGCTTCAATATGAGCCCATACTTGAAACTCATTTCTCTTGCAGGGGTCATTTCAGATGTGAAAACGGGAAACCTCTTCGAACTCCAAAAATTCGACGCACCAACTCCTCCCCCAGGTGAACACTAAATAATAATTGTTTAATCGAATGTAAAATTCATTTCTAAAAAAAAATGGAAAACTTTTTCAGGGAGCACATACGAAGTACAAACCTTCCGCGAAGTTCAGAAATATGAGGTTCAGAATCCAACTTATGGGAAAAAATATTCATAAGGTCAGTGTCTCAGCAGAGTGTTGAACGCCCGTTTCCGTTCACAGACTGACAACTTTATTTGTTAGCAGGCAATCCTTTGTTAGAATCATTACACAACTGCCTTAAAACCGGAGCTGATGAGAACCTCTTAAGGGAAAAGAAGAGCTGCTTCTCCAATATTTTTAGGAGGAATTTGAAGCAGGCGAAATGTTTTCTTTGAAAAGCGCCTTTTTAGAATATTTTTAATTAACAAAAGAATGATAACTAATGTGGAAAACCGGTAGCTATATTTATTATGGAAATTAACTTTGTCAATTTCTCTGCTAAACCGTTCGTGAGCTTATTAGGTCTGTAATTGTTTGATTTCTCGAATAATGTTATTTCGGATTTTATATTTTTGAACGGAGAAATTATTTAGGATTCAAAATTTTGAAAATTATTTATTTTTTAACTTATTGAAGTCTGAGAAATTTATAGAAGAACCATATAAACATCTTAAGAGCCTGAAATTATATATAAAAAAAAATTTAATTCCGATTTGGTGAAGCCAAAAATGCCATTTTCGATTTTTATTCAGTTTTAATAAGAGTTGGACGAAGCACGAGGCTTATGTAGATAATAGTTAACGATACGTTTTTATACCAAATATTTTTTAGCTGTGCTTATTCTATAGTAATAGCCCTAGAGGAAGCATTATTGAGAAGGGCGAAAGTTGTCGAGTTTTCCTATTAGATTAGTACGATTGCAAATAGGAAATGTACCTTTCAGTTTGGCGACAGTGAATTTCCTCGACTCAAGACCGTTAATTAAGATAATAAAATATTTTTATTATCCCGTATTAGATATTTTACAATTCATTCAGAGAAAACGAACCATTCAAAGCAGAAGCCATCGATTCATTGAGAATAATTAGAGGCATTTAATTTAACCATTTAAGTGCTTGAGACGTAATTTTAAGTGTTTTGAAAAACAAAACTGTTTTAAAAGTGTTCTTCCCGCACAAAATAAATTTTCTAAGTGTTTTATCCATACGGTTTCTCGTGCCTGGGCGTAATAACGCAAATTTAACGGAATTTGATTGCCTTATTAGTTGTGCAAAGTATAGGAAAAGTTGAAAGTGAAATTAGTTTTTTAAAAATTGACAAGCTTTACTTTTAAAAAGGAATCACTGAAGATTGAATAACCGTATTCTCTCCGGGATTTTATTCGCTTTATATATGATAATGTGTATATATATATAGAAATTAATTTTCAGGTCATTTTTTTAAATTGTTGCTTTTTTGTAACATTTTTTGTAATTATATTTTAAATTAACATTTTTGAATAAATTTAAGAAACGTTTTTAACACATTTTAGTGTGCCTGAAGAACTATTAATCGATTAACTGTATCATGTTTTTTTTAGGTTTTTTTTATAGTAATTTACCAAATAAACTGAAAATAATTGTAGAGAGATAATAAATTTTAATTATTGTTGTCTTTTATATATTTTCACTTTTATGTGAAGTTGGAACCTTTGTGGCTTTCCTTTGGGAAACGCTTTTACTCACTAAAATAATTCTGAGTTGACTGTCATTTGCAGTGATAAAAGTTCAACGATGAAATGACGGGTCATTTCCTGTGTTCGTCCTGTTGCCAAAGTTTTCAAAAGTTTGTCGACCAAATTTTCTCTCGTTGTGGCCGTTAGACTTGTTGTCGAAAATTTTCAAAAGTTTTCCCGAGAAAATTCATATTGAATTTGAGAGAATGGTCGCAAAATGACGGACTATTTTCGGTTTCTACTTAATTGTGGTTTAAACCCCCCTCTCCAAACTAAAATAATACCCAATTTTCGTATTTCTACGTGATTTAGTGCAGTTAATTAATTCTAGGTCTTAGAAGGTCTCAAAAAACGTCGTCTTAAGAACATACTTAGATCTTAAACAATATAGATAAGATAAATTATACTATTGCGGGTTTATAAAACTTTATTTTGACTCTATTTCATAACAAATTGATTTTTGCATTCAGATCATGTTAAAAATACTGTTTTGTTTCAATTTTTTGGCTTGTTAAATATGTTTAAAACTCTGCTCAAGTTTCACTTTAGTGTTAACGTAAGAAAGGCGGAGCAGGACAAAGATTACTGTCCTCGAAGTCTGTTACGTTAATCGCCGGCTCAATCAAGTACTCTTTGAACTGACCATCATCAGGCAATTTTTCAGGGCCCTTCAGTGCCCTCTGTTGAATGAACTGATGAACTACAATTGGATAAACCACTGACATCGTGAGACGAGCGCCCCACGCCAAAACCGCAAAAGGCTGAAAATATATTCACATTAGCACACATTAGCAATAGAAATGAATACTTAGCAACAAATTAAGTGAGCTTTGAACTGACCCTTTCCTTTGGCACATCCCTTGATGGGGTGATAACATATCTTCTAAGACATTTTTTAACCACATTCTTAAGTATTGATATTTGCCTCAAGTCAGCACAGGGATGATAAAGAGCAACTATTCCTCCATGCTTAAAAATAAAACAAAAGAGGCAGTTTGCTTAAATAATTATATAAAAATGGATTTATAAAGCACAGACAATTTTACCTCTAAACTATGAAGCCATCTTTGCTTTGGTAAAAATTTATATTCACCATACTTTGGCCAAAGAGGTCTGTGGGGCCCACTGGAACACAAAATTGGAATAAATTCCAATGGGAGAAAACAGAAATGGAGCCTCTAATTAATTGAAATCAACAAATACTTACAATGTTGGCAATCTCTGTGAGTATATGATTCTTTCATCCATACACACATGAGGAGCCTAAAACAGCAATGGTTTTATTCAAATGTAAAATAAGGAAATAATCTCTTTTATTCTTTCAGAAAATTTCCAAACTTACCACATATGCTTTGGGGATGTTTTCCAGTTCAAGCACAGTGTCAGCTGTAAAATCTGGAATGTACCTAGATCTTGGACTGCTGCAGATATAATCTTCAAAAAAACCATCCCAGTCTAAAGTTAAATTAGTCTGAAACAATTATTAAATTTTAGTTGATTGGAATTTGAAGTTTTTAAAATATTTCAAGGTCTTATTTTATGCCTCATTTAAATCCAACAGTAGAGAATCTGTTGGAGTTATAATGTGATGTATTTATTATTATTAAAATTAAATATTTGAATGGTTTATGTATAACTGCAGACTTATGTTTGGTTTTTCTCCTGTTTCATAAATACAATAAGTCCAGCTTATTTATATGCAATCTTGAAAAAGTTTTAAAAAATGATATAGCTTTCAACACATTTTAGTAAAATTAAGACAGTGATTTTTCAGATTTGTTGTCTTATTGAAGGATGGCTGAATAAAGAAAATTGGTTTGTACCTTTCCGTCATCGCAATTCGTGTTTGACACTCCCATTGGAATTCTCTCTTTGGAGATATTCATTTCTGGTTTGGGAGACGTTGGTTCGTAGGGAAACCATTTTCCCGTCCAAGATTCTGTTCTTTGTATTCTGCAACATGATTTTATCAAAAATAAAAACCAAGTTTATAAATTCCTACTGCAAAACAGGAGCAAATTAACCGTATGGAGCAAAGTAACTCTAAAATTCACCTACAGTGTCTCCCCATAAAAGCATACGTGTTCATTTATTTTACCTGAAACTCAAACTAATATTTTCCTCTGCTAAAAACAAAAAAATGGAGAGCCAAATCCTGAAGCTAGGCATTATTTCAAGCAGATAATAAAATCACATTTTAATAAGAATTTAATCAGTCAGGGGCGATAAAATGAAAAGTTTCAAATAATTTGGGTGCGAGTTCTGATGCCACGACTTTTTTTATGTCGTGGCACTAACGATTTGTGTACTGTAACCATGACGATCTAATGTGGAACCCAACCCAAACAAAATTAATTTCGCTCAAAAAACTTCAAGCTTTTTCTTTAAAATATCATTGTAATTGAGTTTTAGGAAAATGGATTGTTGCGAGGGTGTTTACGAAAAATTAAAAGATGTCGATTCCAAAAGAGAGAACGTCGACTTAGACGATTTCGAAGAATTTATGCGGAAAGTCGAAGAGGTGAACAAAATGGTTCACGCTTTAGCGTCCAATAATAAATCTGAAATAGAAGAAGCAACACAAAACGCTGCTGCCTGGTTGAAAACCAATAAAAAAGAGAAGAGGTTGTGGACTTTTATATATGTATTAATTGCCTTGATTTTTATAACATTATTTTTTATAAGATTTTGATATTATTTTTAATGACAATATTTGTAAAAACTCTTAAGAAGAAATTTGAAGTTTAACAATCATCGCATTTCCACATTGAGAAAAATTAAATTCGGAAACTTCTTTTTCATGTGAGTTTACTTTATCCCATTAAAAAGTTAATATAATGACAGATAAATTTCGGGAAGCTAAACCTAAAGTAATATAAAAGTTAATTTTCGGGAAAGTTAAAGCTTCGCTATGGAAAACCCACCACTGAGAATCACTCGAAAACCACCCCGAAATATTCAGGCAGTTATTTTATTTCTAGAAATAACAAAGACATGGTGGAAGAGATAATTAACGAACCCCGTGACGATTTTAAAGGGAAGAAGAAGAACTACGACAAAACACTGATAAACCAAAGGGCGCCCACTCGCGAAAAAGAAGAAGAAGATTTGGCCAATTTGAATTGCGAAACGATGTCTCAGGAGGCGTTTATGAAGTCGGTCGAGGCGGACGCAAAGAAAAGAAGCGAAGACAGAAAGCAAAGGAAAATCGAGAGCGATGCGCTCAAAGAGCAGGCGAAAAAGGCCTTTTTGCTGGCGGATTACGAAAAGGCCTTACACTTGTATAATAAAGTGAGAAAGCATGCGAATGTCACTCCATTCTGTCATTTTATGCTGAATCTCGTCTCTTTTTCAGGCCATAGAGGTGAGAAAAGACTCGGGAGTGTTGTACACAAACAGGGCGCTCACGCTTTTGCATTTGGGGTTGAACAGTCGAGCGCTGAATGATTGCGAAACGGCTTTGAGACTTAACGAGAGCAATTTTAAAGCCGTCGTTTACAAGGGAAAAGCTTATTTTCAAATGGGAGAAGAAGAGAAAGCCGAAAAATGGATGAATGAAGCCGTGAAAAATTTCCCAGATCGTAGTCATGAAATAGAAGGTTTCAAAAAGTCAAAACTCTTGAAGGTTAGATTTTTGAAAACTCTTTCAGTTTAAATATTCTTTTTATTTTCAGAATATAAAAAATCCTGGAACGCTTCGTCCGATAATGAAAATGATAAATAATTACAGCAAATACACATTTTATTTTGGAGTGAATACAGGATTTACAGAAAATGGCTCCACTGCTTCTTTCAGACGAAAACAAACCTTTTACTGTATAAAACGATTCAGACTTTATTTTTCCTCTGAACGGTTTTAATAATATTTGAACACAATCAGAAATTGAAACCGAATAGAGTTGTAAGAATTTATATTAGAATTTAACTGGATTTTACTGTAATTTTTAGTCGACCACAAAACTCACTGTTACAAGTGCTGTTTAAGAATTGTTATCAGTTAATTATATATTTTCAAATATTTACATTCTGAATTTTACAAGTTTCATTAGAAGAAGAATTTTTTTCAATTTGCCAATTAGAAAGTAACCTTTAACCAGTTAAGCATGGCGACCTTTTGGCGATGACGGATATAATCGTCAAATATGGTTAAGCGATTAATAAGTTATAACAACTGAAATGTAACAAATAAAAGAAGAGGAAAAAGAAAAATTCCATAAGGCTGAAATTACGAAAAGAGGTTTCTGCTTTAGTGGATTCATTTGCATCACCGCAAACTTTACAATACAATTCATTGTATTGTCTGCGGTCAACACATTAATCTGAGGATTTGAGACCAATCGAAGGCAGAAAATGTCATTCATTTATTTACACATAGAAAAGTTGCGCTCCCATCGGACGAAGATTTTTAATTTATGTCTCCGAAACCGGCATGAGCAAAAACCTTTCAAGTCTCCCCACCGAAATAAGAAAAATAATTAAAAGAAAGTTCTCATCGAAAGGCTCACTCTTGACTTGATCGGTTTTCCGAGGATTCATGCGCTTTGGACGCAGGGCGTCTTGCCTCTGACTTCTCTCCCGTGCGCAGTTTACAGGCCAGAGAACTGCAGGACTGACGACAGCAGAAATAGGTCGCTAGTCCGACAGGAGGAACTCAGATTGTTCTGCTCGTTTAATCGGTTATCTTGCGTGAAAATGTACATGTTGTTCATTCAGGTGCGAAAGGGTTGTGTGAAAGGAGGTAGGGCGACTGGCGGAAGTCCGTTCGGGCTGAGTTCAGTGTGAATTAAGTGGATATCGGTGTGGAGTCAATTTTGGAAAATAAACGAAAGAGGGATGGCTCAGGACCCGCCCGATTTTTCTTTTTTTGAGCAGTTTATTAAAAATGCGGAAGATGAGCAGAAGACGTTCGTTTCGGGGTTGAAGTCTCCGAGTGGGGGTTTTTTGGCGAAACCGAAATTGGATTTTCTCGCACGAAAGCTCAGGAGCACCCCGTTTTGTAGAATCAAATGGAATGATCCAATTTTTTGAGTTAAAGATTTTCTACATTTCCCAAAATCGATTTTTTATAACAGATTTTTCAATTTATTCAACATCGAGCTTTGTTGATTTTCGATCGGTTTTTTTTTTACAAACGGCAATTCTCAGCCCTTCCTTTTGCTCTACTTTTTCTCCTCCTTTCTTTTTTAAAGAGAAGACCAATCATGAGTTTTATTTTAGACGGGAAATTCAAAAAAGTCTACGTGAGAAGTCACATATTAAAATTTTATTTATTGTATCAGATATCGGTTTGAGGCCAGAAAAAACCGTTGGCACTCGAATAGCACAATGCAGCATGGCAGCCCGTTCGGGGCCAAAACAAAAAGGATTTTTCATGTTGATTCTCTTTTGTTTGCGTGATGGGAAAGGAAAAACACTTTCCTTCAAAGTAATTCCTTGATTTTGGCCCGGGTGAGCATTTTGGCCCGGATTCAGCAAATGTCCTCAGGTTCCGGAAGTGTTCGCCTTGTTGTAATGCCCACCCCTGGACACGAATTTCTGCCTTCGTTTTTTCCTGACGGCGAATTTAAGCTTTTAACGTTCATTTCAGCTGTTAATTAAATCCCGACTTTAATTTCCAGGCGTGAAACACTCGTGAATAGAGGAAATTTTCGAAAATGACCGTTGAAAAACACTCTCGCAATACATTGACTCTCTCTCTCGTTTTGGCGCGATAGTGACCTAAATCTCGGGTTATGGTTTCCACAGAGCGGTTCAGAGAATTTCACGCGGAAAAGTGGTCGACGAGCTCGGAGGGAACACAGGGGAACTAATGGACACGACTTGCAGAAGGAGGACGTGAAGCATTTCGTGGGGTTGCCCACGACCAGCATCATGACGTAATGGCAAGAGAGGTGAGGAGAGTGTGCCTTTGGGTGGATTGTCGCTCCTTCGGGAAAGGGAATCCAAACAGTGCTGACATGGGGTGTCCCGCGATGAGGAAAAGCAGAAGAAATGGCCGGCTCTCATGTCAGGGTCGGCCATTTTGGATTTTAATTCAAAAAACCTCTCCAACTTCCCAAAACCGAAATGGGAGAAGTTGTTTTATAAATCAACATTCTCCTCTCCGCCTATTGGGTTTTCATTAAGCAATTTACAAAATTTAGCAGTCCAACTCCGTCGGCCATAAAAACATAGACTTGTGAAATAGTTAAACGACACTCTATGGTATCTAATTTTTACGAGGGAATATTTTAAAAACATTAAAATAAAACAATAAATAACACATAAAAAATGCGCCTTTTATTTTTAATAATATAATATAAAATAGTATATTATAATCGGTCGTTTTAGATATACTCTTATATAATTAGGCGAAAAGGACGACAATACTCTTAAATCCGTTTTGGCATTTGCAAATGCGATAAATAATAAATGTTTCTGTTTGTTTTAAGGAAGCGAGAGGCAAGAGACCCTTTAAGATATGGGATAGTTGGAGGAACGTGAGAAAAGCTCTTGCAGTAAGCAGTTTCGAAGAGCTTCTCGTTCGAGGTAACCTTTGGAAACTCTCCCTCCTTTGATGAACACCCCTTGCACCCCTTCCTTTCGTTCCAGGCAAAGAGAAGCTTTCAGTACCGGCTACTGAGAGCGTGAGGCTGGTCCTGGACATCGACGGCACTCAGGTCGAGGACGGAGAGTACTTTCGAACACTTCCCAACAACACAGTGCTGCTGCTCCTTCGCCAGGGAGAAAGATGGCACCCACAAGAGGTCGATGTCATACGTGCAGGTAATCTTCTGCCTTGAAAAGTCAGCAGTCGCTCAACGGACGCAGAGGCAAAAAGGGTTTAATGAGGGCTCGGCCATCACTCAAAACTCATTTATTTATGAAATAACTCAATTAAAAATCATTATGGGATGTTTGCCAGCGACTAAATTCAGCTGTTGAACTTTTCCAGCGATCTCCGCCATACCTAAGATAGTGTGCGAGACAATCCACGCTTTGGACCTGCATGATGAAACTCCTTCTTGGAAGATCATGGACAACAAAGGACGCGTCACGGTCGTGCTGCACTGGGACCACCCCAAGGGAGTCACCTCGGCCCAGGCCCCCAAGGCTTCACCCTCCAAGAAACAACCCTCTTTAGTCATACAAACCAGCCTCGACAAACCCGGGACTGTTATAACCGCCAGTGGCAAAAAAGAGACACTCATTAACGATGTGTACGTTCCTCCGAGGTTCTCCAGCCCGCAGATCACCGTCATCAACCACGACGACCCCCACAAGAGTTCCTACAACCCCCCGCACCGCCTGCAGAAGGGCTCCTCCGCCGACAGCGCCATACACGTCCACACCCCCGACTGCGCCAACCACGCCCACCACCCCGCCCCCCGCCCCGGCAGTCCCCCGCTCGACCCCATCGACTGCGACTTCCACTGCTGCGCCCTCCACGAGGAGGGGAGGAAGATCGCCGTCCAGAAGTCGGTCGTCACGAGCCCCATCCAGGAGCAGACGTCGCCGCAGACGTCCTCCCTCTCGGAGGGGCGGCGGACGGGGCTGGGGAAGCAGCACGTGCGGTTCCTGGACGTGGAGGGCGGGGGGTGCGCGGGGCGCGCCCCCCAGGGCGAGCACGACTCCTCCGAGAGCGAGAACGAGACCACCGTCATGGAGGAGGAGCAGATCACCTCGGAGAAGTTCCTGCTGCTGATAGACCAGCTGAGTGTGGAGCAGAAGAAACATTTGACGATCAAAGACATCGGTGTGATTCTGGAAAGGTTGTCTTCGAAGATAGTGGACGTGGAGCGGTTGGACCGGGACTCCGAGAGTGAGGACTGTTATAATTGGACGATCAAGGCGACAATTAGGGGCGACGTGCTGAGGGAGCTGGGGGTGATATACAACGGGAACTACTACGCGATCAGCGAGCACCCGGGCTACAAGGAGGAGTCGGAGGAGAACCAGGAGGAGGGGGAGGAGGAGGAGGAGGAGGATCGGCTCTAACAGAAGTCGGAGGTCTACAGTTCAATGCAATTTGTTAGTTACCTAATGGAATTGGATTGGTGTATTCTCGAAAGAGGAACATGTGAAATGTTATCATGAGAAGATAATCGACCAATATTTTCATTGATTTAAATGTTGACAATCTTCGAGCACCCATTTTAAAATCTAATTTAATTTTCGGTCCATTTATTTAGCAGTCAAACATCCACAATGGTGGTTTAGTTTCGACCTCTCTGAGTTTTGTTTGCACAAAAACATTTTCTTTCCCTTCTAAGGAAAGGATACAGTTTTATTTTTTGAGTTTTTCAGGAAGCAGTAAGACTACCTAATAATGCGGAAGAAAAATTCAGTAAATGTGGAAACGTTCCCCATCGAATGGGGGAACGTTTTTAGGCATCCATTAGGTCTCTCCCCCTTTCCCCCCGCAATGCCCCCATTTAGGAAGCTCAAGTCCGAGTGTTAGTTTTGCTTGATGTGATCTTCGACTTCGAACGATCGAGTTTCGAAAGACAGAAGCCCATTCGTGTTATTATTTAGGAATTCGGTGTAAATAATTTCCCTCGAGTAAAGTTTTAGATTTTAGCCGGACATTGCGGGCTCACTTAAAGGCGTTGCACAATGTTAAGTGCCAATTTTTTTCTTATTGGATACTTCGTTTTTCTTATCCATTCCGACGTCCAGCAGATTCAGATTCCTTTTTTAAAAAAAACTAATTGGAAAAGTCTCAAAGGAGCGGTAAGGGGGCACGTGGCTAATTTATTTAATACCGAAATCTCAGAATTAATTACGACTTTCGTTAAATGTTTGGCTGAAATTATAAATTCGCAGTGTGCGGCCGATTTCTTCTTCGCGAGGAATTTAGACCTTAACCTTTCAGGGTGCTAAATATGCTGCCATATTCTTATTATTGTAAGCACTGCCCTCGCCAAATCAGAAGCAGAACATTGCCTTACGAAAGACGCAGCGGATGTGCGTCAGCGACCGAAAAGCGAATGTTAGTCCGCCATATTGACAACTTTGGCCGTCGCTGACGCACATATTCGATTGAGGTAAAGCAAAAGGCACCTGCATTAGGGCCATTATACTCTGGATAGAAGTGCCTGACCCGATAACGATTTTTACTTTGCTGACGTCCATATTCAGCGTTTGCTTTCACATTTTTCCACTCGATTTCGTTCATAACGCAGTAACGCCCTCAAAGTCAGTTCAACTTGATTCGAAAATCTATAGCCGTTCGAGACTCACCAACAGGATGAGGGAGATACAAAAAAAGATAATATCAAATAATCAGAAGTGATTCTAAACGTGGAAACATTTAATAGGACGGCCAATGGATTTTCGAGAAAAGTGACACAAAACAATTAAAAGTTAATCGGAAAATTTAGCAAAGGTTTACAAATAAATTTCGAGATTTCCTTCTCCGAAAACATATCCATTGTTTAAAATAATTAAAATCCTCACTATTAAAAATAGTATTAGTTTCACTGTACCATAGGTCATTATGAAAAAGTTTTATCGGATTGAATTGGATAATTGTAAATTTTAGAAAGTTTGTTTGTATTGAATCTATTTTTTAAAACTTGAGAGTTTCGCTGTAACAGAATATGCTCATCAGCTGGTCTGATGTTCATTATAATGTAATTTTTGTAAAAAGAAGCTGACGAATCAGAACAAGCACTTCACTTAGAAATTGGAGATTATTTTTGCTACAGCAAAAATCATTTTTTGCAAAGATAACACAAGCCTACTTTGCTATCGGTTTGGTTAGGTTAGGTTAGGGCTTAGCCTTGCTCAGCTTTGTATTCACATTCATATTAAAAAATAAAAAACGATTGGCCACTCTCAAAACGCGAGAAAAACCGTTGGGCTCTCACGCGGCAGAAAATTGGCACGAGCATCTCGATATATCGAAATCGATCGAGAATCGACCGATAGAATTTCAGCGTCCAAGATGAATGTTAAATTGTCTTTGTTTATATTTTCTGTTGCTTCTGTTATTTTCTAATTAAACATTTACTTTACTTGACTAACCTTTATCGATTCTCAAGTTCTGTTTGAATATGGTTTATCGTTTGATGCTACTGCCGTTCCACAACGGTTTTTGGTGGCCCTCCGCCATATTTGAATGGTGTGATCGATTGGTTCTTCGACTCACTGCCGAAACGCGCATGCGCGTGTTGTCATACTTCGCATTAGGCTGCAGCGTTGTAGGTATCGCATCAATAAATTAAATTTTGAATTTTTCCTTTTAGAAATTCAAAGAAACTCAAGTCAATTTATAAAATCGATTATAAGTACCAAATTTTCGTGTTTTTTTCTGAATCATCTGTGAAAGAAAATACTTTCGGGAGGCCGACGATGTCATTTAAGACAGCAGAAATCTCCAAACTCTGACTTTATGAATGTTTCTTTATGAAAATTGGGGTTCGGGGCAGTTTTTGCATTGGCTCAGCGAAAATCTGGCAATGTTTTAGGAAATTGTTTTCTTTTAGATACGAGCGCTCATTCTACCAACAGAATCAGATCGAAATAAGAAGTTTTTAAAGATTTTTCCCCTTTTCTTGGTCAGTTTCACGGATGCAAAGTTATGTTTCTGGCTTTGCTACTCCATCAGTTTTCTTTTGATTCACCCCAATCATTCATTTTCGTTGACATTTTCAGTTTGTCGCGTTCAAGAAAACTTCTCTATATTTTTAACGAAAAAGGGCTGAGAGCTGAAGCTTTTTGAGGATTTTTTAATGAGGCGGTCTGTCTTTCAATGTCTTTTATTTAGGCTTTTCCAAATAAGGGGTTTTTGTGCCAAAAATTGTTCGTTTACTGCACACATTCTAACAAATATCTGTTACGGCTGATTGAAATTTTCCCGACGTATTGACGTGAAGTTTTTCACGAAGAATTTTCAAATAAATCAAAGAGGTTTCTTTTCCAGAACGACTGATCGGATGAAAAAAGTCCAAATAAGCGCAAAGCTGATTTAAAAGCGAAAAAAGCTCTGCTCATCGGTGGCAACGCCGTTAAATGCACTCGGAGTGTTTTCTAACTTTCCAAAGAGAAATTAACGATTAAATATTTATTTATAAAGAAAAATCTTCCTATGATAACATCCAAAGCTTAAGCAGACGATTTCCACCGCACTCAGTTTCGAAAATTGGTTCTGTTGTACAAATAATTCCTAAATTGACAGTTTCTGATTTGTAGTACATTAAATTATTGAAACAGGTTGAGCAAATAATTCAATATTAATTTTTTTTATAATTAAATATAATTAGAAAGACACCGAAAGGGTTGTTTAGTAGCAGAGTATCGCAATGTGTCACAAAAATATTACATTATTTATGACATATTAGTTGGAAGAAATTTGTTGTTACAATTTGTTGTGTATTTAATGTAAAAACAAAAAAAATAATAAAACAAAGCGATCTTTTGGTTATAAAAAAAGTTAAAATGTAAATAAAGAGGTAAAGGGGTTATTTTATATAGTTTAAGAGTTTTAATAATAAAAAGTACACAAACGAAAATCAATGAGTACACAAAAGTTCTAAATATTATATTTGGGGTCGAAATGAGAAGATAGGATGTTTTAGAAGAAAGTGGGAATTAATTCTGTTGGTTTTCCGTCGAAGATTGCCTGATCTCTTCTCTCAGAACAGGAAAAGCAGAAAACACCGAAAACCGCTCAGAAATGGAACAACAAAACTAAAAAAGGGAAACTGTGTTTTGTTGAGAGAAAAGGCAACAATCAGATCAGAGAAATGCGAAACTGCCATTAGGAAATCCATAGATTCTCATGGAAAGTCTGATTTTGGAAATGTGGCATTTTTGCCATTTTGTGCCAAAGATATCAACCAATATTAGCACTTGGGCGTTGCTTCTTTTGCCAGACTATAACTCTTTTTATCCTCTTTGTGCCAAAACTCAGCTCCCCGTCCAAAAGATCTTCCTATGCGTCTTTAAGTGGACTCACAACCCCGGCCTCTTTTCAAAGAACGTCCGAGCCAAAATAACCGCCAAATGTAAGTGCCAACAAAGAGAATACACTCAAGAATACACTCAACGCGTATAGACTGCATAAAGTCATTGATATGCCGCTGGAAAACTTCATTTGCCCGACACTGCCCTCACACAAAACGCTACCATTTTCATAAGAGTGGTTTCATCAAAGATAAGATAGAAAAATTTTGGCGAAAGTGTTATGAAAACGGTAGCAAAAGAAGATTTAGGAGATTTTGATGTGGCGCAAAAGAAGGCAAAATCAAATTCGGACGTTTAAACAATATTTTATTCGTAAATCCCTTCTGCCTCCTGCTCAATTTCACTTTGAAAACATAACGAAGGACTTTTCTAGAAATGGCGATAAAGTCTGTTTCTGAGGACGCCATTTCCAAAAAACATAAAAACACGAAAGGCTTCAACCGATTGTTCGCTCCGCGCTTTTGCCTCCGAATACCTATTTTTTTGCTCAAAAGTTGAAATATGATTATTATTTGTAAAAAGAGTTGGATCGGAATTCCCATGGTGCTGATAAAAGATTGTAGCAAGCAGAACCTAAATTAATAGAAAGAATTATACGTACATTAGTTTTGTTTGGTAGAAAATTCGTTGAATAGTAAGATAACGATCCAACGCACAATGTAACTTGTATTGTAATTAAGATTGAGTTGAAGATGAGTTTGTACAAATTGTTGACAAAAAAAGACCGTTTTGTGCGAAAGCGGAACATATTTTCAGGACTGACATTCCGATTGCTCAGTTACTGCCGAACGCGTTAGAAATTACCCAAAATATTAATGCTCCATTCTATTAATTCTCCATTTTGTTTCTATTGTCGTTGCTTCCATGTTGATTTTTTATTGTCGATTGCGCTCTTTCCTCCCGCCCTTCCGAGGGGAACCGTTCTTATTTGGAAGGAAAATTCTGGCAAAGAAAGGAAAGAGAGTTAGCAGAAGTAATGGGACAATTGGTCGACCAATCGGAACGTCCGCAAACGAAAGACAAAAAAATAATTATAATTTCCCCGTAAAAATGTCCACATAAAAACGTGAAATTTGTTAATTATTTGTACTAATTTTAAATAGGGCAAATTTTATTAAAAAATGTTAAAAATGTCAAAATACTCAATAAGAGATTTATAGTGTTAAATTTTTTGTTTATTTTATTAATTAATTTTCTCTTAAATAATTTAAAAATTCGAAATGAATTAATATTATTATAATAATTAAAACAGGGGCGCTAATAACAGTTTACAGAAACCATGGCGAGTCTTTTTCTTGAAAGGTTTTATGTAATTTTTTTTTACTTTTTTTACAGTCCTCTTTCTCTTCATTTTGAAGGCATTTGTAATATTCACAAACATTAATTTTAAAAATTTTGTTATTGAATGTGTAATAGCGGGAACAACAATTTATATGTTATTTTGCCATTTGTTAATTTAGACTCATTTGTTTTTAATAAACTGACAAATTTATTAATCTCCGGTTGGGATCGAAAATCAAAAAATCCTTTTAATTTCACTACGAATAGCAAAATATACGTGTTTAATTGTTTTATAGTTCGAAGTGGTTAAAACCCAGTTTACGGGTTTGTTTCGGGCAGTTTCAAACGGCAGTTTGAAAACCCAAATTACCGTTATTTGCGAAGGAAATGCCGGTTTGCAATTCAGTTTCTTCCCTTATTTTATTTCCTTTTCATTAAAACCCATAGATTATAATGATAAATGGCGTTCTTCATCAAAATATTTTCGCTTCATTTGTTATTACGCGGGTCAGCCATTTGTAACGGTCAAAGGAAAGCGCCAAGATTTGGCTGTCGCCATTTTGTTTCCTTTGAGCAATGCCAATAATAAATAACTTTCTTTAGTTACGGTTATTTTTACTCACTTTCTCCGTGTTTAATTCTCGAAAGCCGAGAGGTTTTGGTTGAAAGGACTTTGTCAAGAGCTTCACCTCCTCATTTTGAGCGAATTGCGAGATGAAGCTCGAGGAAGAAGCTCTGTCGTTAAGGAATTCCCATCCGCCATTTTAAACTTAGTTCGAAAGCAACAGTTCGCCGGTGAGAGTGAAAATTAAAAATATTTGTATAAAAAATGGATGTCAAAGTGTAAATTCAACAGGCGACAGCCTAATTTTTAACAAAATAATGAAGTCATAGCAATTTAATTTAAAAATTGTAGACTAATAATTTTAAATTAGGCAAAATTCTGTATATTAATTTTATTTACAAAAATTAGATGGGTATTAAATAAAAGGAAAATATCTGGTCAACAGCTTTAATTTCTGCCAAAACAGATATTTCAGTTTCTCAACTCACGTTTCATTTTTTTTAAATTTTCAACAAATTCTCATTTGTTTAAATTATATAGGCGATAAAACAAATGTTAAAAGTAATGTCTTGTCTTTTTTTTTCATGTGAATGCCGGCTTTAAGGGCGGCAGTGGCGCACATTTTATTGAGATTTGCATTTTTAAAAAGTTATTCGTTTTTTATTACCAAAATTTGAGGAATAAAAATATTCATAAATGAAATCATTGGCAGCTCCACTAGTGGAGGGAAAAATTCAAAAAATTTTCACTTAAGAGAATTATTTGTAATCTTAATTTCGGCAAAAAGTTGGACATCGATAAAAAAAAAAGATTGGGAGTTATAAAATTCGCTTTTTTCCGGCGATTTGTGGTTTTTATTTTCGTTCAATGTTGACTCTCTTCAAATGGACCATCGCATCGAATTTCGTAAATGGGGTCTTCCGATTCCAACTCAAATCTAAAATCTTTCCTTTCATTGAACTTTTTCTTTTCGAGAATTAACGTTACAAACAACCGCGTATCGAAACTAATTTAACTTTTTTACTTTTTTCTGTTTCTGCGTCCTCAGTTCGAGCGCGGATTTATTTTTCCACATGAAAATACCAAAATGAAAGCTTTGTTTCAGTAAAATGTGCTATCGCTATTCGCCTTTACGTACTTCCCCACGAAAAACTGAGTTCTCACGAGAAGGGCAGAGAAAAAGCGAAGATGGAAGCAAAGAAAACTAAAATTTACATCAAGCTATTATCACTGCCATCTTAAACTTGAGTGTTCAGTTAATAATTAATAAATAAAAAATCAACTGGGTTGGAACAAGCCCTTTTCTGGTTTTCAATCGCCTAACGGAAGTTATGCGACTACAGTTTCTGTAGTTTCGTTGCCAGTCAGGTTTTTTTTAAACAGTTATTTGCTCCGAGAAATTTAAACAATCATCTAATGAAACTGAAGATGTCTGTAACAATTAGGGAGCATTAAGGGTAACTAATCCTAGCGATGTTCATTTTTCATTTTTGTTCCGCCTATTTTGGAAAATATAAATTCTAACGAGTTTCATTTATATTTTTTCACCTTGTTTTGTGATAAAAAACCCCTGACCGCAGTTATCATATATAAAAGAGGTAAAAATTCAAAAGAAAACATTTCTTTTTTAAAAGATTTTTATAATTTGAGTAATTATAAGAAGACGAAGACGTTCGCCTTTTATCAAACTTTCTTGACGATCTGCACGACGTCTTCGTCGTTGAGGACGTGGTCCTTGCCCACCTTCTGGGGCTGGTGCTTCACGGAAGAACCCCAGACCAACGCGTACTTGAACTCCTTGGCTATGCTCCTGTGCAGTTTGTTGCAGAAGTCCTCGACGGAGCGCTTGTCGCTGTGCAGGACGACGGGGGCGCTGTAGTCGGGCAGCTGTCCCTTGGGCTTCGTGTAAATCCTGATCAGTTTCAGGTACTCCCACATCTTCTCGAGGAGGTCGTCGAAGTTCCACTTGTGATGGGCGGAAATCGGCACTGTGTGGGGGATTTTATAAATTATGTCTAATTCCTCTATGCTGATTTGGTCGATCTTGTTCAGGATGTAGATACAGGGCACGTATATCCGATTCCCCTCGATCACGTCTATGAGGTCGTCGCTCGTCGCGTCGTACCTGAAATGGAGGCAATCCTCAGCATTGGCTCAGCATTGGCACGCATTATCTTCACGCCGAATCGCTTACCTGAGGGTGATATCGGCGTTGTGGATTTTATACTCGGAAAGAATGGTCTTGACTGTGTCCAGATCAAGCTCGGACTGGGGCACCATGCACTGCAGATTGACCCCGCCCTTGTCCTTCTTCCTGTAGACTATATTTGGGGGCTCCTTATTGAGCCGCAGCCCAAACCCTTCTAACTCGTGTTCGATTAGTCTTTTGTGTTGGAGGGGCTTCAGAACATCCAGAACTATGAAAATCAAGCTGCAAGTTCGAGCCACTGCAATCACTTGTCTGCCTCTTCCCTTCCCGTCCTTCGCTCCCTCGATGATACCTTTCGGGAAAAGGAATTCATCAGTGAAATTTGCTCCCTTTGAAAAAGAGGGAGTTGAGGGAGCTCACCTGGGAGATCCAGAAGCTGTATTTTGGCGCCCTTGTACTTTATGCACCCCGGAACCGTCGTGAGGGTTGTGAACTCGTAGGCGGCCACTTCTGAGTACACCCCCGCCAGGTTGCTGAGAAGGGTGGATTTGCCCACCGAGGGGAAGCCGACGAAGCCGATGCGAGCGTCCCCCGTCTTGGCCACGTCGAAACCCTCCCCCGGGCCACCCCCTCCGCCCTTGGGGGTGATTAGCTCTCTTCGCAGCTTCGCCAATCGGGCTTTCAGCAAACCCAAATGTCCCGCCGTGGCTTTGTTCTTCTGAGTTCGCGCCATTTCGGCCTCGATGGCCGCTATTTTTTCTAAGATGGTGCTCATTTCTTCACTGGAAAAAAAGAAAACACTCGTGTGAGTATTCGCGTGGTTATCCTTTCCATACTGTACATATTGGGGTTACCATATTGAACTGCCAACTTCACAAGCAATCAAACAAAAGTCCAAACACAGGGAGTCTAAATATTCTCATTGTTTTTCCTCCATTTTGCCAACACTTCAATATTACTTCTCGACTGTATACACCGCGAATTCGTCTTTTTCACAATTGTAAGGTTTGGCCAATTTGCACTGTGAATCGGTCATGAGGTTCTGTAGGTCGTTTTTAAACTTCTCCAGGTCTTCTTTTCTGTAGTGCAGCAGAAATTTAGGAGTGTCGACAATGACTCTGCCCTTAGGTTTAACCGCTTTCAAGCACTCCGCCTTGAAATGCTTAAAAATCAGTGCCTGAGCTATGAAAACTGTGTCAAAAAGGTTTTCGTAGTCAGCTTTTCTCGAAAGGTCATTCAATGCCGATGTTGACAGGAATATGACCTGACAACCGTTCGTGCTCAACGACTCATACACAGGACACTCATCTTTCGCCTTAATTTTCCTCTCGGATTCGACAGTCGCATCTCCGTGAATTTTCAACGCGGACGACTCGTCGACAAATATGGCGGTCGAGTGGTTCTCCTCGTCCTCGGGCAGAGGAACAAACTCTTCCTGATGCTCCATCTCGTGGAATATCCTCATGACATTGCGCTCTGTGATTTGGGTGGCCGTCTTCCGCATCTGTCCATTGACTTTCCTCAACATGTCCTCGTCCTCGCAGTGGAGACCGAAGGCGACGAAAGGACCGGTCACTATGTCGCCCAAGTAGCCGAAGCTCATTATTTTGGAACCGGAGGGGAAAATGGCGGAAGCCAGGCTTTTGTTGGCCACACATGGGCTGGTGTCAGTGAAATGGAAGGAAATGCCCTTCTCCCTGAAGAGTTTGTACTCCTGCAGGGCCAGAGTGTCAGCTCCATAGCAGCGGTACCTCATTTGGTAGTCCCAATCAAAGACTCCATTTCTGGAGTCATATCGCACCCCCAAATGCTTCCTCAGCCTCTCATCCCAAGCGGTTAAAATGTTGAATGAATTATCATTGAGTGCCCAATATTTGAAGATAACTTCCAACTGATCTCTTTCTTTGTATTTTAATTTCTCCAGAGAAACTGATGGCAGAATCTTTTGGGCATAACTCAAATCGGTTATTGCATTCAACAGCCTTTTGGATACTTTACTCAAATAATTGGCAGCTGCTGGTCTAAGAAGTGAATTCCCATAGAGTTCCATGAAAAACAATGTTTTCTCACTGATGCCCACATTCTGGGGTGGCTCCAACGCGAGTGTGAGAAATAACAAATCTCTGGCGACGTTTTCAAGAAGAGGTTCGCAGACGTATAACTTCACGGTGTTGCATTCCTTGTGGCGATATTTGCGTGCCAGGGTTTTGAGGACATGGCGGCAGTCGCCCTGGCCCAGTAAAAGAATGTTTCTTTCTTCTCCGTGAGTGCCGCCGTCCTTTGGTTTGCTCTTACGAACAGAGCTGTCCTCCAGCAGATCCAACGCTTGAGAGAAACCCCACCACATTTCTGAACAGAGCTCAATGATACTTTACGTTAATAATATTTACAGCGTGAGACCGGTATCTATGGCAACCAATTAATGATTAGGGGCGAATATCACTATGACTGAAGCAGAGCAGTACAAAAACAAAAATCAAAATAAAAACCTGGCGAAAATAATCACACGAACAAGGTGATAAACACGTAAATTGAAAAAAGCACGCACGCTGTAGCGGACTTGAATCCCTGAAAAATTAATTTAATTTGTTTATGTAAATAAAAAAAAATTACCTACCAAGGAATATCACCACAAAGTTAACAGTAATATTATCAATAACAAAAATTTAGTTTATTTAGAGTGCATATTGCACACCTTTAACCATAATCTCGAGTTCTTCCAATTCTGTCGTGTCAATAGAAAGTCCCACATAATTTAACTTTGAATTTTTCAGTAACGTATACATGTGATGATGGTTTAACTTCTGTATTTTTCTTACTTTTTATAAAAAAAAATATATAATCTTCATCTTTTAAGGGTTAAACTCATTAATTGACGACTATTACTAATTCTAAACCGACCTTTTAGAAAATATTTTCAAACACTGCATAGATTTGTTTCGCAATTTATTCGGCTAAATATTAATATTTCCCATTCGCAGTTGTAACGGCTCATTTTACTTGAAAAAACTTCAATTTTTTTTTAACACGAGGCGGGAAGGAAGACATTGAAAAGAGACAGAGCATCTGGGGGAATTTGGATATTTGTGACTGAAAATCCAAAGTTCACCATTTATGCAAAAATAACTGTCGGAAAATGAACCGTAAATGAACACATTGCTTCGTTTGGGTTATTCTGCTGAAAAGTCTTTTTATTTCTGAACAGGAAAAGGTTAAAAAAAACTTTCTCGGAGTTCAATACTTTTAATGTGTAATTGTAAACAGAGACCACCACAAGATGATTGTTTATTATGTACCAAATCATCAAATATTAAATTCGTGAAAACAAAGTTGTAAACAAACTAAAAACATTTATAATTTTAATGGTTCGAAAGTAGAATTACCAAAATCATATTAATAAATGGCAAAGTTCTCCCTTTACATTAGCAGAAAAGACTTTACGGATTTTAAATAAAAATCAGAAAATATCGCTTCGATATCTTTGTTATTTTTTTGATATTTCATCATCCAATAAACGATGCTTATTCTCACAAACTGTGGAACTGTAAAAATAAAACCCGCGAGGTTTTGGTACAAATTCACTAAATTCACACCCGAAGGTTCGGACGGTTCTCTACGAGACTCTACTGGATCTTTCTTACAATAATTATTTTGTAAAACATTCGATATACACCTTTGGTCATCAAGAATACTGTATTTCTTTAGAAAAATTTTTGCAATTATAGGAGATAAATCAGTGGCTGAAACTCAAAAATTAAACATGGTTTAATTAAAGTGACAGATTCAGCGGTTAAACTGACTGAATTGTCAGCAATAGCTGACATTGATATAAGCAATGATGCAAAAAATAAGTTACAAATATAAATAATAAAGAAAACGCATGCTCGGTTACTTTTAGCAAAATAACTGTAACTAGAAACACAATTGTAATGATTCATTTGTTAAATACAAACTCCCATTTTTGTTTGTTAATTTAATGGAAACGATCGAACCTTTAAAAATATCTTAAAAATCAGTTGAATAAGGCATTTCAATGATAAAAGTATCAACAAGTTTAGGAATCAAAAAATAACTTACAAAAAAAAAACAATCACAACACTTCTGTGTTTCTTTTATGAGAATACAATTCGGGCTAAAAAACTGTTCTGCCACTTTTGTAAGTCAATGATATTTAAACGAGCACACTTATTCTTCAAATTCCAAACAGAAAAAAAAATATTATACATAAAAGATTGTGGTGCATTATGAGAGAAAAAGATAAGTAGTTTTGTGTCTCCTTCGGAGCGTTTCTTTAATTATTCGAGGCGCTCTACTGTTTTCTACACTTCCAACGCTGTCGTTGAATCCTGTGAAAAGATTTGAAACCGTTATGTGACATTGACTTGACTCTTAATAATTTAGTCGAAAAGATGCGAATTACCAAAAATTAATTACTTAAAACTCAGCTGAATAATTAGAGTAATAATTATATTACCTCCACTAACGGCAATCCTTGAGAAATTGCTCTTCGAAAATATCTAATTCATTTAAAACGTAATTAGCTTTATTGCGCAGGACCTTGGCTTTGTTCCCGGCCTCATCTAATTCTTTTAATTCCTTGTCTAATTCCTTTATTTTTTTGTCCATGTCGATGGTCGATTCGTCCACCAGATGACAAAGTCGAGCAAACGTTGACGACAGTTCCCTTTCAAAATTAATTACGTTTTCAGTGTTCGCGTTATACACATTTTCATAAAAATCCACCCTGTCAACTTACTGCTGAACTTGATGGCTGCAATTGGCTGAGGTTAAATCAACGATCAACCTCAGCTTTTTGGTCGCGTGATTAACGTACTGCTTCTTAAAAGTTCTCTCTTTTGCTTTGTTCGTCCAGGTCAACCTCTCGTAGAAGTATATACAACCGTAAACGGCTCCGGTAACCAATATCACTTTCCACCCCACTGTTCTCATCATCTGCAAAACAGGTGATTGTGTCAGTCATCCGAGGGATGCTGGGCGAAACAGGGTGAACGTCTACTCACAAACCCAGTGAAGAACAGCACCCCCATAGTCCCCTGCGAGCTGACGGACGCCATCGCCAGTTTGGAGAGCACTGACCAGTCGTTGTTGCCCGGGACGGGGCTCACCACTCCCCCCGACACATCCAGTGAGTTATCGGGAGTCGACATTAGTGAGGGTACCTTGACAAAGACCACACTTGTGAGAACCAGATCAATACAAGAGTATTGTGAGGGCGTACTTACTGAGGTTTTGTAGTTAGTAAGGGCTACTTTATGAGCGGATTTCCCGGAAAATCTTTGAATTAATGATGTTATTCCCCAAGAAAACCTGAACTCCAGATCTTCTTGGAAATCGGCACACAAATTATCGCAGTTGAGTCGATACAGAATCTGAAATGGCTCTCTTCTCGGAAGCATTGTTGTCATGAGTTGCTTTTTGTCGTCGGGCAACAGCTCCGTCATTCTCTCTACGGAAATAAAAAATGATAAAAAATCATCGCAAAAAGGCATTTTGCAAAAGCAAACTCACCCGTCATTTCCCTCTGACTGCTTTCGATGTTCATCGCCAAAGCCGTCGATAATCGGGCTTTTAAATTACTTCCCAAACCGTTTTCCACGTGAGAATGTATTTCTTTTTTATATACATTGAGTACGAGAGGCTCTGGGTGAAAAGGAAGATTAAACTCGTCGACCAAAACGGACAACCTTCGGATTTCTTCGTTCAGTGCTTTCGACACCTGTGGACCGAAGAATGGATTCAACAAAGGAGAAACTCGTGAAAAAGTATTCGTAAATGAAATACCCTTTGCTCGACATCGTCCACCATGTGATTGATTTTCTCTTTCATTTCGTGGGTAATGAGTAGAAGTTGCTGCTCCGTGAAATTCAGCTTCTCACACAGTAATCTTTTAATGCTCGCTTTCTCAGATTTTAAACGCAAAGCGGTCTCGTAAATTTCGTCCATCACATTTCGGATTTCGCTGAAAGTTTAAATCGTTTAAGAGCGGTGACAAAATCCCGAGCGAAATCTTCTCAAGTAAACTTACGATGCGATTAGTTTCCCGCGCTGAGAGTGTTGATCGAACTTCGTTTTCACAGCCGACTTTGAAATGCATTCTTCGAATTTTTTCTCAAAGTCTTGAAACTCGAAATATCTGTTGGGAAAGCCTTCAGCTAAGGCTCCAGCTGAAAGAAGACACATTTCCTCGAATTAAACAATAATATTTTTTAATGAAGCGATTGCTTTTCACGTTTATCTTATAAATAAGTACAAAATTAATTAAAGGCCAAAGTGGAAACTCACAATGAGCAGGTTGACCTTTCTGTTCACACAATCGAGCCTGAAGTGCTTCTTTTGCGGACACAAAGAAAATTCTCTCCTGAGCTTCCTTTTGAGTGCAAACTTTGAGTTCTTTCACGAGAAAGTCCATCGTTCTTTCCAAATGCTGAGAGCGAACCTGAAAAGCATTCAAAGGCTCAACACCGGCACAAATATCGCGAACACATGAACATATGAGTACATAAGCGAAAACATTGGATGAGAGTGCTTAAACGCGAAAAGCATAAATGACAACAGCTAGGCTTTGGAAAGCCCTCAGAGTTTCATGAGGTGCCATCAAAACCTGAAATTCCCAATCAGCAATGAAAATGTTAAAGTATCAATTGCAAAATTTATATATTTTCTATAAATAATCAGCAGAGCAAGTTTTTTTTTTCAAATTTGAATAACATCAGGTGACACTTGTGGATGTCTTTTCTTAATTACATCAATACCCCAAATTGTTGAGTGAATTTGAATTAAAACTTTTCTTGTGACAATTTCTATTAAAAAGAGAAGCATAAATATTTAAAGAGCCTAAGCTGTGAGAAACATTAAAATCCC
Source organism: Brueelia nebulosa (assembly GCA_028293925.1). Classification (NCBI taxonomy): domain Eukaryota; kingdom Metazoa; phylum Arthropoda; class Insecta; order Psocodea; family Philopteridae; genus Brueelia; species Brueelia nebulosa. The sequence goes on along the minus strand of JAQIBA010000003.1, from coordinate 1,145,061 downwards.
TACAACACATACCTCCTCCTGCTCTGTAAGCTTAAAAAATGAAAATGTTCTTTTACAATTTGAGTACACATTTCAATACAAACCACTTACAAATGAGAGTGAATAACCTTAGAGGAACTAACATTTTTAATTTAAATAGAATGTCATTTCCATAAGTAAAAATAAAGTTAAAGTAATTACCCCATCAAGAAATTCAGGCTCAGAAGCTGATGCATCCCATCGATTGTTTAGAATAAAAATATTTGGTTTTGAAAGACGAGTGGAAACTTTGTGGAAAAAATTCTTCTCCTGCAACACAAAATGTACAATGAGTGGAAATCACAGTGTAGTTTTGAAAGTGGTCCACTTGAGTAAGCAGTCAACTCACTGTCACCATGAGGGTGCTTTCAGCATTAGCCACCAAAACAAAAACATCAGCATCAAGGCAATGCTTATCAATCCAATCATCTAAATTGGGTGAAACATCTATCCCAGGTGAATCAACAAAGACAACATCATCTCTCAAGAGCAGGCATTTATCTTTTGGCCAGAATATTTTCACCAGCTGACTTTCAAGAAGCTTTTCCTTACAAAGTGCATGTCCCAGCTGGGCAACTGACTGCAACAAAATGTCTTTTACTCTTTGCTCTCCAAAGTACATATTTTTTTATAATTTTATTTCATTTACCTTAACATTTTGCTTTTCTTCTGAACCCTCAATCATAAGATAACTTTCTCCATTTTCAGAGCCCTCCACTTGAAGGAAGCAGTTTGTTGTGTGACCAATTCCACTGGGAAGTATTTTATCTCTTAACATAGCATTAATCACAGTTGACTTCCCATTACTTGTCCTTCCAAAAAAAGCAACCTTCATGTGATCTCTCTTCAAAACATCTCTAATGGCATGTATCTTTTCTATATAACCTTCCACCAACTCTATGTCTTTTTCAGAAGCTATGCCATCTTCTTTTTTCAGACCTAAACAATCACAAGTAGATTTATAAATATTTCATTAATTTTTTAATGACTTCAATAAAATTTTTAGTATTACTCACTATGCATGTATTTCACAGTGTCCTTTACATAATCTTCCACTTCAACAAATATAACATTTATTTCTTTTTTTGCCTTGACAAATATCTGAAGAGGAGAATTAGCTACTCTTGAATCCCCATTAGTGACAAGGGTCCCACTTCTTGAAGTGGTTCCCTCATTTGGTGCCAATGATATTGTTCTATTTATATAAGCCGCCATTTTAATTTAAAAATGCAAGCTTCTAACAATGTACATAAATATTCCTTTAATTTCCTAATAAAATCTGTAATTTGTGTTGTGGATTGTTGTACATAAATGTGAAACACATAGAATACAACTGAAAAAATAGAAATGAAATAAAAAATGATCCTAACCTGTTAAAACAAACGAAAATTGTTCCATTTACTTTTAAATAACATTTATTTGACGTTTTAAAAGCGGAAAAAAAAATAACTTTAAAAATTAAAGAACTTTTAAAGTGTATAGAAAGAAGAAGCAAAGAACATCAAAAACGAAAAATATAAAAAGGCCTTCAATCATTTTATGGTAAAGATTTTTGAACTGAATTTGCTAATTGTGAAAATTATTAATAGCGAATGATAACACTTAAAAAATTTAAATTATGCGTAAAAAGGAATGAGCATGCGGCAATGTAAAAATGTGAATAAGATAAGATTAAAAAAAAATAATAGCAGGGAATTGTTTTCAAATTAGTTCATAGGTAATTATCTTAAGAATCGACCTGTTCATCCCGATGCATTTCACAGTTTCAGTTAGTTTCGGAAATCTGGAAATACGGGTTTTTATTAGTAGGAAATTTTCAAAGGAGGAAAAATTACGTTAAAAAAACTGGTTAATTTGCTATCTATTGCAGCAGCAATGATGACAACAACTGACATCAAGTTATCTTTGTAATAATATAAATCAAGTTCGCAAAACATAAAAATTTTTCAATAAGTTCTACCTTAACTAATCCTCATTTTGCAATTCTCAATTATTGTGTTAGTTAAAGAAATAAAATGTCGTCTTATCAAATTTCTTCTATAGTTACGTTAAAATTCTGCTGCCACTTCATTATTTATTACAACTATGTAACGATCTTTTACTTAACACATTTATTAGTTCGCTTACAGAGGCAAATTTTGTAACTTTGCACTCTATTCTTTTCCAGTCAGTGGGAAACCTTTTCCTCATTTAAGAATTTAGAAAAATACAAATAACCCTTAATAAGTACAGGAAAATGTCTCTTAAATCTCTATGTGGAATAGTTTTTAATTTTTAGTAGAGAGCTTGATGCCACGTTTTTCCTTCAAGTACAGTTTTCGGCATTTATTGTTTTCACATGTTTTTAGTACTACCGTTATTCATCAATGAAAATTCTTAGAAATAATTTTTTTATGCATTTATTTACATGGGAGTGATTAGGTTTGATTAATGAGAGAACTTGATTTTCCATTTTCTGATCCTGGCACAATGGGAAAACCACAACAGACTTCCAAAGATAATTCTTCGCAGTTTACCTCAGTTGTACCAATTTTATTGGGAGTAATCGCCATTCCTCTTGCATTGCTTTTATGGTTCGCTAATATATTTGTGTTTCACTTGAGTAATAAAAAAGAAGAAGAAATCGAGCACATTCCTCCCACGAGATGGCTGGCTTCTATTGGGATTCCATTTCTGATGGCTTGTAATTTTTTGTATTTCATTTGTGAGTTATTTCTCTTTGAGAGATTCAACCTAAACCTTTTTTTGAAGTTGTAGGATTTCGTAACAAAAGCGTTAATAAAAGTGGAGCCGTGTCAGGATTCATAGTGGGATTCTTCTTGACTTTGAGCAGCTACTGCTTCTTTGCTTGCCTTCTGACTTTTTTCGTTTTGGGCTCAAAATTAACTAAGTTCAGGAGCCGCGAGAAAAGGAAGTTTGAGAAAGATTATAAAGAAGGTAAAGCTGCTAATCAGAAATGTATATTATATTTTAATTGAATTGAGGAACTTAAAGAATAAAATTGACTGATATCCAAGGATTTTGTAAAGGGTGTATTTTTTTAATTGAGAAACTTTTTTAGGTGGCCAAAGAAACTGGATTCAGGTGATATGTAATGGAGGCATGGCTACTGTATTAGGAATTCTATACATTTTAGATTATGGCAGTGGGGAATTGGCAATAAATTTTACTTCTCATTATAGAGCATCATGGCTATCATTAGGAATTTTAGGTAAGTCAGCAAAACTGTTAAGTGTGAGATGTGGTTGGTGTCACTTTTTTATTGATTTGCAGGTGCATTTGCATGTGCAAGTGGGGATACTTGGGCATCTGAATTAGGTACAGTTTTAGGTGGTGAACCTTTCTTAATCACTTCTTTCAAAAAGGTGCCTATAGGAACAAATGGAGGAGTCACAATTGGTCAGTGTTGTATTTTAAGAATTTAAAGGAGGTAAATAAGGAAGTAAATTTGACAAATACAAAATGTATTTACTCCATTTTTTAGGTGGTTTAATACTGAGTTTTATTGGAGGTTTGGTCATTGGGCTTAGTCATTATTTAATGATATTGTACTGTGTAGACAAAGATCTGATAATGTTAAGCCCTTCTCAATGGCCCATAGTCTTAATTGGTGGTTTGGCAGGCCTTTTTGGAAGCCTAATTGACTCCATATTGGGAGCTACCTTGCAATTCTCAGGTACTTTAAAAATTAATTGCTCATATTATTTAATGGTATAATTGTTAAGTGTTTAAAATTTTTGGGTCTATTCCCACATTCAATGTCGAAAAGAAATGTGAAATGCTGCAAAAACCTTCAGCATAATGGATTGCACTAAAACTTTAAACACTTATCAAAGAAGAATGATTAGAAAAGCTTAAAACAAAAATTGTAATAAGTTCTTAAATTTAACCATTCCCTTCTACAGTTGAGTACATTGCTTTTTAAGAAATTTTACTAAATCCCTACATGAAAACTAATTTATTACAATAAATTAATTTAGGTCTTTGTAATTTTAAAATTTCAGGTATAGATAAATCTACTGGCTGTATTGCTGAACACTCAGGGAAGAATATAATGTATATTAGTGGCAATCAGATATTGGATAACCACTCAGTCAATCTTCTGTCAACAGTTCTTTTAGGATATTTGACACCTGCGTGCGCCAAATTATTTCTGCAGTAGAATACTAAAGATCAATTTTATGATTTTTTATATATTTCGATCAAATAAATGTTGAAATTAAAAATTAAAGCAGAATTATTATTCTGCTTCAATTCATAAATTCATTCTTTGATTATTTGTATGATTTTTTCCTTTTTCTTCACATAATTTTAAATATTGTGTATATGTTAAAAATATAAAAAACAGTTATCTGTTTCTTCCATTGCAGTTAAGTATTCTGGGCCCTCCAAGGTGTTCTTTTAGAACAGTTTTTTGACCCAAAAAACTCCCTCCAATGGGAGAGAAGACCTCCGAAATACAAGATAGTAATCACAAGAATGAACAGCAGAATTTTAAAAGAGAATATGAAAGTTGGTGGTGAAAGGGGAGGAGTTCCTAAGAAGATTTTAGAAGAAAGGGGTGATGGAAGTTGCTTGGAGGGATGAAGACAAACAGTGCTTCCCAATTCTTCACTTTTCATTCTGACCAGAACACAAGGAAACAGTCTGCCAACTTGGCTTGATTTTTTCTCCAATCAGAAAAGTGCCCTTATTAAGAAGTCATAGGTGAGGAACCATTAATTGTAAATGAATGGAGTTGATTGTGTGTATTGCAGTTGAGATGAAAGCAACAGTTTTTGAGTTTCCCATATGAAATTTAAAATACTGTTGTTTTTGAATAATTGAAACTATTGGTTAGTTTTGGGTTTGTAGTTATTAGCGGGTCCTGGGGACCCCAAAAAATGCACTAATTACACTGTAATTTCTACGTATTTATTTTAAAATAATTTTGTATAAAATTTACAGTACAAAAATACGTAACAGATTACAATGTAAACAAACACTTATTTATACACTGATTATGGTTGTGGCGATGCTCACTGTAAAATACGTCGGGCATTAATTCGAGAATTCTGTTGTAAGCGAAAGTTAAGTTTTATTTATAATAAAACCAACGTTCTGGAAGTATAGAATGTGCCCCGAATTTTCGGTGCTGCAGCCATCACTCAAATTATTATGAAGGAGTCTCGGTTAAGAATACAAATTGACCTGCAGTTATTAAGTTAGGGGAAATTGTGAGATAAAAGAAAAATTTTGAAGCGAAGACAGGAAATATCCTGCAGATCTGAAAACAGTCTCATATTTGTAATTTCCGAGAGAACAAGAATATTTAACAATTTCTAAATTGGTCGATTTAAATAAAGTTAGATGCGTTCTTTCGTTAATATACACCTTAAAACCTGCCTAACATATACAGAATATAAGTGGAAGTTTAATAAATGTATCCTCCGTTAGCATCTGTTTTTTGGGTGATGGTTGCTGGAACGCGGCCTCCAAAACCAGAACCAGATGAAGAAAAGCCAGAAGATGGGGCTCCGTAAGAAGAGCTGGGTCTGGAAAACGAAGATCCTCCAAAGCCTCCGGAGCCACCGAAACCTCCAGCACCACCAGCGCCAGCGCCTCCGAAGCCACCGCTGCTTGGAGCTCCGTATGATGAGCTCGGTCTGGAAACTCCAGAACCGCCAAAACCTCCGGAGCCACCGAAGCTTCCAGAGCTGCCCCCAAAGCCGCCGCTGCTTGGAGCCCCGTAAGAAGAGCTTGGTCTAGAAGCCCCAGCGCCTCCAAAGCCTCCAGATCCACCAAAACCTCCAGCACCGCCAGCGCCAGATCCTCCGAAGCCGCCGCTGGATGGAGCTCCGTAAGAGGAACTTGGTCGAGATACAGAAGATCCTATGAAGCTACCGAGGGAAGGGGTTCCGTAAGTTGAAAGTGGACGAGATCCTGAGGAACCTCCGAAACCTCCATGGCCTGATGAAGTTCCGAAGCCGCCGCTGCCAGAAGAACCGCCGAATCCGCCGCTGCCAGAAGAACCTCCGAATCCGCCGCTGGAAGGAACTCCATAGGAGGAGCTTGGCCTGGAAGCACCGGAACCTCCGAAACCTCCGCTTCCGGTGGCGCCTCCGAAGCCGCCACTTCCACTGGCTCCTCCGAAACCACCGCTAGAAGGCACTCCATAAGAAGAGCTTGGTCTGGAAACGCCGGAACCTCCGAAACCTCCAGAGCCGCCGAAGCCTCCAGAGCCACTGGCTCCTCCGAAACCACCGCTGGATGGTGCACCGTATGATGAGCTTGGTCTTGAGATGGAAGAGCCTCCAAAGCCGGATCCTCCGTGTCCTCCTGCAGCACCACTGCCAGATCCACCGAATCCGCCGCTTGATGGAGCTCCATAGGATGAGCTGGGTCTGGAGGCGCCAGATGTTCCGAAGCTACCGAAGCCAGAAGAACCTCCGAAGCCACCGCTTGATGGCACTCCATAAGATGAGCTGGGTCGAGAAACAGAGCCACCGAAACCACCAGATCCGGTGGATCCACCAAAACCTCCGGCATAAGAGGAGCTTGGTCGAGAAACGGATCCGCCGAAGCCACCGGAGCCGGTAGAGCCTCCAAAACCTCCAGCAGAAGGTGCGCCGTAAGAAGAGCTTGGTCGAGAAACAGAACCGCCAAAGCCACCAGATCCGGTGGATCCACCGAAACCTCCGGCCGAAGGTACTCCGTAAGAGGAGCTAGGTCTGGAGCCTCCAAAACCAGCTGAGCCCGAAGATCCTCCAAAGCTGCCATGACCTCCTACGCCACCAGCGCCGGACCCTCCGAAGCCACCGACTGAGGGGGCACCATAGGAAGAGCTTGGGCGAGAAGCCGATGATCCGCCGAAACCTCCGGATCCGCCAAAGCCGGAAGATCCGCCGAAGCCGCCACTTGATGGTGCTCCATAGCTTGAAGACGGTCTAGATACACCTCCAAAACCACCTGTGGATTGAGAAGGCGTTCCGTATAACTGAGTGGGTTTAGATGCTGGAGCTGAAGGACCTCCAAAACCAGCAGCGGACTGAGAAGGTTTGGATGCGGGAGCAGAAGGACCACCGAAGCCACCGGAGGACTGAGATGGAGCCCCATATGATTGAGAAGGTTTGGATGCCGGAGCAGAAGAACCTCCGAAGCCCCCAGCGGATTGAGAAGGCGTTCCATACAATTGAGAAGGTTTGGATCCCGGAGCGGAAATGCCTCCAAAGCCACCGGACTGAGAAGGAGCCCCATAAGATTGAGAGGGTGTGGATGCCGGAGCAGAACCTCCAAAGCCACCAGTGGATTGAGATGGAGCCCCATATGACTGAGAAGGTTTGGATCCTGGAGCAGAAACGCCTCCAAAGCCACCGGACTGAGAAGGAGCTCCGTATGACTGAGAAGGTGTGGATGCCGGAGCAGAACCTCCGAAGCCACCAGTTCGAGAAGGTGTTCCATACAATTGAGAAGGTTTAGATGCTGGAGCAGAAGGACCACCGAAGCCAGCAGAGGACTGAGAAGGAGCCCCATATGACTGTGAAGGTTTAGATCCCGGAGCGGAAATGCCTCCAAAACTACTGGATTGAGAAGGAGCTCCGTATGATTGAGAGGGTGTGGATGCCGGAGCAGAACCTCCGAAGCCACCAGTGGACTGAGATGGAGCCCCATATGACTGTGAAGGTTTGGATGCCGGAGCAGAAGAACCGCCGAAGCCCCCAGCGGAGTGAGAAGGCGTTCCATACAATTGAGAAGGTTTGGATCCCGGAGCGGAAATGCCTCCAAAGCCAGCAGAGGACTGGGAAGGAGCCCCATATGATTGAGAGGGTGTGGATGCCGGAGCAGAACCTCCGAAGCCACCACTGGACTGAGATGGAGCCCCATAAGATTGAGAAGGTGTGGATGCCGGAGCAGAACCGCCGAAGCCCCCAGCGGAGTGAGAAGGCGTTCCATACAATTGAGAAGGTTTAGATCCTGGAGAAGAAATGCCTCCAAAGCCAGCAGAGGACTGGGAAGGAGCCCCATAAGATTGAGAAGGTTTGGATGCGGGAGCAGAAGGACCACCGAAGCCACCGGAGGACTGAGATGGAGCCCCATATGATTGAGAAGGTTTGGATGCCGGAGCAGAAGAACCTCCGAAGCCCCCAGCGGATTGAGAAGGCGTTCCATACAATTGAGAAGGTTTGGATCCCGGAGCGGAAATGCCTCCAAAGCCACCGGACTGAGAAGGAGCCCCATAAGATTGAGAGGGTGTGGATGCCGGAGCAGAACCTCCAAAGCCACCAGTGGATTGAGATGGAGCCCCATATGACTGAGAAGGTTTGGATCCTGGAGCAGAAACGCCTCCAAAGCCACCGGACTGAGAAGGAGCTCCGTATGACTGAGAAGGTGTGGATGCCGGAGCAGAACCTCCGAAGCCACCAGTTCGAGAAGGTGTTCCATACAATTGAGAAGGTTTAGATGCTGGAGCAGAAGGACCACCGAAGCCAGCAGAGGACTGAGAAGGAGCCCCATATGACTGTGAAGGTTTAGATCCCGGAGCGGAAATGCCTCCAAAACTACTGGATTGAGAAGGAGCTCCGTATGATTGAGAGGGTGTGGATGCCGGAGCAGAACCTCCGAAGCCACCACTGGACTGAGATGGAGCCCCATATGACTGTGAAGGTTTGGATGCCGGAGCAGAAGAACCGCCGAAGCCCCCAGCGGAGTGAGAAGGCGTTCCATACAATTGAGAAGGTTTGGATCCCGGAGCGGAAATGCCTCCAAAGCCAGCAGAGGACTGGGAAGGAGCCCCATATGATTGAGAGGGTGTGGATGCCGGAGCAGAACCTCCGAAGCCACCACTGGACTGAGATGGAGCCCCATAAGATTGAGAAGGTGTGGATGCCGGAGCAGAACCGCCGAAGCCCCCAGCGGAGTGAGAAGGCGTTCCATACAATTGAGAAGGTTTAGATCCTGGAGAAGAAATGCCTCCAAAGCCAGCAGAGGACTGGGAAGGAGCCCCATAAGATTGAGAAGGTGTGGATGCCGGAGCAGAACCTCCAAAGCCACCAGTGGATTGAGATGGAGCCCCATATGACTGAGAAGGTTTGGATGCCGGAGCAGAACCTCCAAAGCCACCAGTGGATTGAGATGGAGCCCCATATGATTGAGAGGGTGTGGATGCCGGAGCAGAACCTCCAAAGCCACCAGTGGATTGAGATGGAGCCCCATATGATTGAGAGGGTGTGGATGCCGGAGCAGAACCTCCAAAGCCACCAGTGGATTGAGATGGAGCCCCATATGATTGAGAAGGTTTGGATGCCGGAGCAGAAGAACCGCCGAAGCCCCCAGCGGATTGAGAAGGCGTTCCATACAATTGAGAAGGTTTGGATCCCGGAGCGGAAATGCCTCCAAAGCCACCGGACTGAGAAGGAGCCCCATATGATTGAGAGGGTGTGGATCCCGGAGCGGAAATGCCTCCAAAGCCACCCGCAGAACTCGTGGGTGCAACACTTGACAGAGACGGTGCTCCATACGACTGACTTGGCCCCGAGGTCGGTCCTACTTGTAAGGCAGTTGTGGAACCGAAGGAAACACTTGGTCCTGATGCAGGAGTTGGAGCGCCATAGCTTTGGCTCAGCCCAGTTGAGCCGAATGATGACGGCGGGGAAGGAGGGTTGGGCGCTCCGTAGCTCTGACTGGGAGAGGCGGAAGAAGACGGAGTTCCATAGGAGGTGGAGGGAACACTGGGACCACTTGGCCCAGACACAGACACACTGGGACCTGAAGAATGGGACAAGCCCCCTCCAGTTGGGCCGGAAGAATAACTACCTGAAAACCCTCCTGCGGATGGGCCGAAGCTGCCTCCTATGCCGGATCCTCCACCGCTGCCCGGCAGATTAAATGCAGGAGAAGGACTTTCTCTTGGGTATCCTGCAACTGAGAACCAACAATCGGAGATTAATGGCTGCTCTGTCGCAGTGCTCCTATGAGGAAGAACAGGGGAATGAAATGATTTCTTCTGCAATGTGACGGGGATCTGAATGCGAGAAAGTTGGGTGTGTTGTCTGGTGTTTCTGGCAAGCATACCGCAAGTGAATAATAATAGAAAGATTACATATTTCCAATGTTAAAGGGACATAAATCTTGAGAAAAGGTGTTACATAATGGTATACTGTTTATCATCTGCACAACACTTTCTCTGCCAATTACAAGGTTAATTTGACGCATAATCCCCGAATCCATATTCAAGACATTCCATTCATTCATGTGATAATGACTTTTCTTTTTTTCATTTAGACTTGATCGTTCTCATAAGAGTAATCTCTGTCGCCCATAACAGAGCATTAATTCCTCCAGAGGACTTCTGAGGGGAATAATAAACAAGAGATGAATGGCGTTCGGGAGTAAAAGCGCACGAGTCAGTTCTAAAACCAGAATTATTTTGGGTCAGCTCTGGTCACGGAAAATGAAAAATGCCGATTACATCAGATGATCTGACACCTGAAGTCTCAGATATGCACTTCGTGAGTAAAATTGGAGACATAACCCAAAACCTGACTTTGCATAATGTAATTTCTGTGCTGTTTTGAAAATTGAGAAATTTTTTTCAATTCTTCGCTTTTACCATTGCATTTATTTAAAAGCGACTGAGAATCTGATCTGTTTTCTGATCCCTGTGGTGGGACGTATAATTTCCTTTTTTCAAAGGAAAACTTCTTCCAAAAATCACAAATGAAATTTTTCGATGTGAAAACTTTCACTGTGCTTCTCCAAGGTCCGCACTATGAATCACTGCAATGGACGACCTTCATTATTTAAATGCATTTTAACAACTCTTCAACGCTTCTAAATTTATTTTGACAGAACCCTTGAATTCTTAAGGTAAGAATAAAAATTGCGGTATTCAATTAATTTTTTATGTCTTAAATTTATTCAATTCCAGAAGGCTGTTGAGGACGTTCAGTCTGTCCGCTGCTGTCCTTTTCTTAATTCAAAACATGAACGCAGTCCTCACAATGCTTCTTTGAATCAGCAATTGTTAACAATTCGGTCAGAGAGGAGCGCTCCGGTGATAAACCCTCGAGGAATTGAGGAAGCGAAGATGCGGCCGCGATAAGCTGACGAAAACGAACAAAAGTGAAATTGTTGTGGATGCGCCCACCAATACTCTTTTATTAGCCAATTCACAGTTTTCTTTTAAAAGGTTTCGAACTTTCCACGAAAAAATTCTCGTAAAAATCTTCTTCCGTTTGAGCGAGGTGGAAGACTCTATGACGAGGATGACAGAGTATAAAGACCTTACGTAATCCGAACAAAGAAGCCGGTAATTAAAGCCTCACAGAGGGAAAAGTGATTAGTGTAATGCCTCGTAATGATATGGTAAAGTTTCATTCATGCGGAAACTCCGCGTCCATGACAGGACGTACAAGGCGATGCAGACTCATGTATTTTGGCTATTTAATGACTCGTCGAGATTTTATAAACTAAAACAAATGCAGTTCATGTTTATCTTGAACAACATATCGATACTCATAAGCTAAATATCTCCATGGATAAGTGTTAATGGAAAAGAAAAACCGAGAGAAACTGTAGGAAAATATCGAGTATCGGACAGACTTAAAGGGAGAGTTCGAAGTCCCCTATTTTTTTGAGTGATTTTCATAAAATGTGATTTATTCGGTTGATCATCGTAAAATCCTCAAAGGAAAGCGCCGGAATTTTCAAAATTAAAAGGCCTAAATTTATTATAAATCAAAGCCAAATGAAGAAACTTGAAAAGTCCTCGAGAAACCCCCCAAACAAAAGGGTTCATTCGGTCAAAGAGATTCCCACAGTTACGTAAATAAAAAAACAATCGACGTAATCTCAAAGCAAAATATTTAGGGATACACAATAAGATATGCTGTAAATACAATGGGCATAAAATAGAAAATATTAAGTTTAGCGCGTTTTTGTTGGAGCGAAGCCTCTTTAATTTGTTATCTGAACGCGGTTGTTTCTAATCGCTGAAGCATCTTCTAATTATGTAACTTTCTTTTTATTGTTGTCATTTACTCGCCGAAAAATTTCAGAAGGAATCTGCCCATGGCGCATTCGTTAGCTCGACCAGTGCGTTCGTTTTCTCTTTTCCGAAATACGCCCGAACGGCTTTTCGAACGCACTCTGCAACAGGACGAATTACCGTTTGCATTTCCGAAAGAGAAAGTAATTACGCGGCAGATGATAATTAAAAAAATATTCTGAATGAAAAGTAAGAATTAAAGTTTTTTCATTTTGAAGAGATTTAACGAGTGAGTAAGAGAAAATTCCAAATTTGAGGGAGGCAACATTATGATTATACTTACAGGGAGCGTCCCTTTTGGACACCGACAGACTAGCATGAGCACATAAGAAGAAAGAAATGGCAACGGGCACCTGAAAAACAAGAAGCGGTTATTAAGTGAAGCCTTGCAAACTTATAATTACGTCTAAGCAAATAAATAACGTTTAATTAATGACAGATTGAAGAACAATGCGCTCAGGGGAGAAAGATTACTGACAGTTACACAACGCAGCCGTTTTCAGCGTTTGTTACTATAAATTAAATTTTAAATATTTATTGCCAATTAAATGTGTAATTTATGACTCCTCATTAAGACGGGCCGAATTTAGATTTGGGACCACTCGCTGGTCAGGACATTTTCTTGCGCAAATAACTTTTTGAAACTCTTTAGAAAACCGTTATTCGCTAATGAGATTCTTTTTTTTAGTTATAATTAATAATCCTAAATGCGAAACACCTTTATTTTCTATGAAAGGGAATCAAAACATTTACAATGATAAAAATTAATTACAATACAATTCGAGCCATGATTTTAGTGTTTTCAAATCCAGGTGTTGGAATCAAAGTACATCAAAAACATTTTCATATCCTATTAAAGTGAAAAGGGTTTAGATTTAGATTTGCAAAATAAATGTGCAGTTGTCCCAAGTGAACATAAGATTAATTAAAAGTTGCGGGTTGATTTGCTAATTCAAATGCTTTGGCAAACACATCCTCCCAAGAAACAGTTTAAATTATAGAGATGTCACTGAATTAAAGCAAATGCAGTTTTTTTTGATTTAAAAGTTTACAGTTAAAGTGGTTTTTGAATAATTTTACTCCCGCGAGGAACCTTGCCAACTTCATGAAGGCCTACTGGTTTAATGGAAAAAAATTTACATAAGATGAAAAAGGTGCGAACCTCTCAGCGACTTTACTTTGTATAAAAGTAAGACAAAATCAGAGTCTGATTCGCAAATGCCATAATAATTTGCGACCGTGACATTATAACATTTATGAGCTAAGTAAATTTTATAAAAGCGAAACATGATGAATTACAGAAAAGCCAGAAATATTCTCATTACAACAAGAGAAGTTGTTGAATGCTCTTTACCACTCTGTGGTATCACGGATAATTAGACGGCATTGCGTAACGGATATAACAGTGGAAATAAAATTTAGGGATGTTACAGTTATGACGAAACCTATGACCTTTTTGTTTATGAGATGAAAAAAGCAGAGAAGAGTGTTTGTTAGGAAAAGAGCTTTTGAAAAGAGATTTCTCTTTGTTGAAGATCCTTTAGATTATTGTTTCGACTTAGTTAATATTCTTCAGTGGTCAGTTAATCATTGAGTTTCAGACGAATTACATCATAAAGGATTTTCAGTTATCCGACTTTTCTCAGTTTATTTCAATATGTATTTAAATAACTGAAAACCAGCTTTTTATTAAAATCATGCGTCAGCTATGTATATAATTATCATTAACTGCGTGCACGGTGATGTTACGGGTGGTGTAAATATGCTAATAAAAACTGATAGGAATTGAAAGTTTTTTATTACTAATTGCTACGAATTATTGCACTTAAATATCAACTTAATCCTTTTATAAACATAATTAACCGAGGTATTAATTGTTCGACTTCGATCTCTCAAGTAAAAGGAAACGACAAAATGAATTTAAGAATCATAGAAGAAATAAACGCATCAACTTGGCAACAGCGTTTAAGCGGTACTTGTAAATTCACGAAGGTTTCCGGTTCAACGGTTTTTTTAGTTTTTCAAAACAAGACTGCATTTCTTCAAAAATTGGCACTTCGAAGGTTTTCTCATGATGTTACGAGGTCTCGTAGAATCAGGTAATAAAAATCAAACTCAATTTTATTATTTATATGCTCAAATGGAAAAATTAGCCGCACTTTTTGGGAATAACGTGTGATATTTTATGATGAGCGCATAACCAAATGCAGATTGAGTGTTTTCTGAAAGTGCGAAACACGTGCGGGTAAATATTGATTACCCATTGATTTAAATATCAAATCTCAAGCGAAATTCGATAAATTATAGAACGAAAAAGAATGAGGTACTTTTACTGATTAATTTTTGTTTTGAGTGGTCTCCGGTGTTTGATGTTTCAATAAACTTTGATTAAAGACATGATGCTTGATTATTATGTTAACTGGCATTTTTTTAAAATTTTGTTAACAGTTTTGTTAATTACTGTTTTTATTATCTTTTTAAATTGCTAAAAAAAGGAAAAGCGCTAAACAAACTTTCGGTGCTCATTTAGCATTCATATCCGTACAATAAAATTCCGTTGTTTTGAATTTGAAACTCGTAAAAAAATATGAATCCCATTATTAACCGTAGGCTCCTTTTTTCCAAAACTTTTTTTTTCAACAATTTCAAATAAAATTCAACCAAACATTATAAAAATCCAAAATGACCCGAGACCACAAAAAAAATGCAATCTAAATCAGAAGTAATGAAGAGAACACTCCTTTTTTGAAAAAAAATTTCAAATGTAACTTCAGAATTTCAGTGTGATGGATGTAATAATTAACAGCATAAGAAAAACTTTTTGTATATTCTTTTGTTGGAATTTAAAAACCGAATTCGAACCGAATTGAAAATCTAAATTTGAGTACGAAAATTTCACTAAAACCCGCAAAATACCGCACTTTTGTAAAGCCATACAATAAAAAATCAAAAATCAGGCAAAAGTTTTTGAAAAATTGACTACTTACCAAGAAAAGCCTCATTTTGTAAATTTTGCGGATATCACAGAAAAAATTGGTACGTACAACAGAGAAACTTTAATAAAATAACCGAAAAGTTTTCGATGCCGCGGATTCAGTAAGGAAACCACATAATTAGACAGATGTGATAAGGTGCAAGTTAAATAAAGAAATAACTCAGGAGTTCGCCATTTAAATGTCTTATATACAGATGGACGTTTCGACAAAATGAGATGATCAAGTGGGAGCATGTGGTGTACTCCTACCTATGCAATAAGAAAATACCTATTGCAAATTGCTAATTGCCAGCCTCAGTTTGTCTTCGATCCATCTCTCATCTGTTTTACTTTCGTTAATTTCACTTTTCTTCAGCTCACGTTCTGTGCTTTTTCATTTTTATCTTCAGTCCCGTTTCCTTGACTTCGGACATTAAATTCTAATGACTTAATTCCTACGGCTAATCCCTTTTGCATTTATTCACTTTGTTTGGTTTTGTGAGTGATTTTCGACACACCAAATATTCCGCTATCTGAAAATTCCTTTTGTTTGCCTTACAAAATTACACTTTCTAAAAGTAAATATTGCCGATTATTCGGTTTTTAACAAGAAAAACGCATAAGAAAAAATTATATTTGATTTTTTTTGTCAAATTTATTAATTTTCCGGGTTTTTACTCGAGAGCAGTGCTAAATTTTTGCCATAAACTCTCCTTAACATCATTTAATATTATAATACAGAATGATTATTTAATTTGTAATTAGATCAAGAGGAAGGCATTCAAAATTTTATTTGCTCAACAATCCACAGAATCAAAAGAGCGTAAATTAGCAAATATTTGCTTTGTCTGAGCTTATTGAAATTGTGAATTATACATAAGTTCGGTGTTTCAGTTATGGATTTAAATTCCGATGTTATCATTTTAGTTTTAGTGAAAGAACACCAATGCGAGGATTTTAATTCACATCAGTTGCTTATGCACTCTACGGAAAGACCATAATTAAAAAAATAATTAGATTTTACGTTATAGTTAATAATTCGGGGACACGTAGACAAAAATTGGGGGTCTGCGACAAATAATGGATTCCTCGCATTCTAATTCGATTACTTCTCCAAGAAGATTTCCACTCCCATTTCCTGCAGAAATGATACAATTCTGGATCAGAGCCAAATGGAATTGCTGTCATTTGGCTTTTGTGTTTCAGAGCACTCGCGGTCCAGTTATTCATTCTCGTCTTGGGAAACGGTTTCGAAGTTAAGCGAATTATGATAAGAAGATTTTTTTTTAACGGATTAGAATCATTTCTGATGGCGGTGCCATAATGTCATCAGTTGCATACAATTATTCTTTTTTTTTTATGAGTGACCTAAGAAGGCAGATCCGGAAGGATTTTTCTTATGTTGAATTCTTTTCGCATAAGGGAATTGCATTATTATTTAAATGTGTTTAATCGTCAGCTGTACTCGGGAATAATTTATGAGTTATGCTTGGGAGTAATTTGTATAAATTCTGCGAACAGTCGCCGGTTGATGCACTTATAATGGCTGACACCATCCCTCGGTCGCTTACCAATTATTTCCCTGTTAATTAGATAAAGATTAACGCCTTTCACCCCATTTTCAGTTAAATGATTTTTTGTTGGGCAAAATGTTCAAAATAAAGGAAACCTTGATCTCTTTCATGGAAAACTCGTTTTTAATGGAAATAAAATGAAAAGTCGCTGCTGCTTCATCGCAGATAAGCCTGAATTTTATTTAATTGAAATAATATAAATGTGTCTCTTCCTCCGACTTTGGGCGTTGCATTCTCCGGTGGCAGTGCAGTTTTTCCGACTCAAATGCGTGTTTTTCTTAATATCTGACCTCGTATGATTCCATTTTTGTATTCGAATGCAATAAGTCGTTGTTTAGAAGAACGGAATATGAACAAAGGAAGATTTATTGGCGACAGATAATGGCCTTAACTCAAACTTACCATTTGAGTGGCCGAAAAAAATTAAATAATGATATCCGAGAAAGGACTTTACCGTCTTATCCATTTGACAGGGAAGAATAAGATAAGCCCGAATTTGCAAAAGAGTGGAACACCTTGATTGCGGGCATCCCTGCCACCCACCGCATTTCCCTTGAAACGTCCCTCGCCAATTCTTTCCCTTCCCAAAAGGGGAGAGTCGTGTTCAGGGATGAAAAATTACAACAGGACGAAAGGGGAGAGTTGCCACGTTTTTAGGAGATTTTTATAAATGGTTGCCAATATTCTAATTATTATTTATTCGTGGAAATTTTTATTAATGTCGCAAACAATATTTGAAATTTGTTGTTTAATGTTATTTATTGTGATCAATTCCACGCCTCTTGGTTGTCCCCCAAAGCAACAATTAATTACGAGTGTCTTGTTGATAACAGCTGTTAAGTAAATGACCGCGGCGCAAATAGCAACAGATCCGGAGGACAATTGTATTATTTTGAGCGCAGCCTTTTCCTAAAGGGCCGCCCTTTGTCAGCAGCCGAAATTCATTTAATTAGGTGGTGTTTGGTTGGAGGCACTGATTGTGTCTTCGGGCGGTGGTTTCATCCCATCGTCGCGGAAAACTTTAAAACCTGTTCGATCCATTTGCTTAAACAGACAGGCACCCAATCAGCTTTATCTTTTACGGTTTGGCCGTTACGCAATTGGACCGCTCCGGTTCATTTTTTCTCCCAAAAAAATAATTTTTGGTGGTTATCATAAGGTTAAAATTGACTCATTCTCAATTCGGGATGTAAAGGAGAACTGACATTTGAAAAAGGGTGAGCTGTTAAGCAGCCATGGAGAGGACAAGAAAATAATTATTTTGCTGGCGAAGCAGAAGAAAAGCAAAATATTTCGGAAGCCAAATGCAAAATTAGTAAGTGAAAACGGTTCGATATTTTCGATCGGGGATTGCCTGCGAACCCAACCTCGATTCCATTATTGTGTTTGAGGAATTTTCAATTACTTCACTCACTCCTAAGATCGTTTCCCTTGCATAATAAGAGTAAACAACAAATGTAAAAAAAAATGGTAAAACGGGTTCAAAAATTTTTAAAACCTCAGCATTTTCTCAAGAATATTTTTTTAAGACTGTTTTTAAAACCTTCGGATTAAAAGATACGGTACATTTATGGAGAGTACAAATATTTGAACAAATCCATAAAATGGGTCTTATCATTGTCGTGGTTGCAATGCAACCCGAACGATTGAGGCAACCACGAATTCGTGTAAACAAACACCCGACATGAAAATGGCCGTGGCTGAAGCGCCTTAGCTAATTGCCATAACAGCCCTCCCTCCGAACTGCACTGCTCTGAAGGTTACAATGCCTAATCACTGTTACACATTTCGCGGAAACACTATTTTTAGAGTGGTCGAAGCCAAACAAAACAGTGTCCGCTTTTATGGAAAGCTTCGCATTTCGCTCTTCGGCGGAGGAGATTAATTTGGCGGAGTCATCACAAAAAGCGCTTTGTAATTTGGGGTATATCTTTTCCTTTGAGAGCCGTCATCAAATTGCATTAAAGGCGACCTCAGAGGCCGAAGTTCTTCGGTATTAAAGGTTTATCAAAGCGGGTTATCACAACTCAATTAGAGAGCGCTTAAGACTTCAGTGACATTTCCGTGGCCGAGTAATAATAATAAACACATGTCTTCTTTGATATTCTATTTCGCGCCGTTCCAAATAACAAAGACATTTGTTTTTTCTGTTCGGAGAAAATCAATTAGCGGTTTCAATTGCCAAATCCACGGGGTTAAAAACTTCCCCGAAATGGAATTGTTGTGCGATTGTTCTTTTTTCAAGAACCGACAGCAAAATATTGATATATTAATATTTTCCGTCATGTTGGATTGGAGGTTACGCTTAACGAGAAAGCCTTTTACAGTGAAATTTATTATCGAATAAAACGGATTGCGGGGTCGTTTGTTATTAAATTGCAAAATAAATCAGGCAGAATTTAAGAGAAAATTTGAAGTCGTTAAATTGAACATAAAAGAACCGACCGACCCCTTTTCCGATTCTTTTCTGGATATTCGCCAAAGCTGCACATTCCAAACCACTTAAAACACCCTCAAATATTTTTTTGTATTTTATTGTAAAATTTCATTAGCTCGGACATTTTTGGCGGTCAGGGTTTTTTTGAACAAAAACTTTATTAAATTAATAATATAGTCTTCAGATTCTGTGCATATTTTACAACCCTTAATGCAGTTTTGGAAGTAATCAAAGCTTCGGTTGGTTCGATTGCTCAAATTTTGAACATTCTTTATTTCCTAAAAATTAAGAATCTCGGCTAAAAAAGAAGAGGAGACCACTGATTTTGAATTACTCAAGCAACGGTCTTCTTCGGACGATAACCTAAAAAAAATGTTCTTATTCCGGGTTCCAATCGAATGAATTTAATAATTAATAAAATCGAAGAAAGGGGAACTCCCGGATTGGTCAGAAGAGAGAGAAAAAGGAGTGCTTAATCACGAGGATCACACGCGAAAGCTGTGACAATAAGAATCTGCTGCCACGGCGCCTCATTGCTAAATCTTTCTCTTCGGACTCGAAATAAGCGGTTCGCAGGGAGCCAACAAATCTCGCTGCGCACAGCCAGGTTTCAAAACCTGCTCCTCAAATGCATCACCCGTTAATTACTAGTTCTATTATCATTATTGTGTCAAGGTCGTAACTTGCATAAGAGTTTATGAAAGCATTTCTTCTGCGATAGAGGATGTATCGAGAGAATGACATGATGTTGTGGCGGATCGCAGCCCAGGCGAAGGCTGGACAGCCCTGGCCAGGGCCTCAGCTGGCCTCAGCTGGCCTCAGCTGGCCCGCAGGCCGGCCCTGGACCGCAATTATCCCGGGACGGAGGATTCAAGGGAAAGAGCAATTACAAATATTGGGGGTAATTTTAATGAAGTGCGGAGGCTCGAACCTCGAAATAAGTGAAAACATTCGTATCAAGGGCGAAGTTTTCATTATTAAAATAATATTTTTTGCCCTTTATTAGCTCGTGGGAGTCGTTGATGTTTTCGAGGTTGTTTCGGGGGCGGAGAGAAACTGAATTTTGAGAAAAAATTGAATTCTGAGCAGCCATATTGGAATAAGTAACGGATAGAATTGGAAGAATCGGCGATTGTCTCTTTTGAAATGAATTCAGTTTAAGAATCTTATTATGCATCTTTTCTCAGTCTGACTTTACTTTCATTATGTAATATTTATTAACAATATTTATTCAAAATGACTTTGTTTGCATTCGTTATTTCTTCAAAGCAATGAATACAGATTTTAAAAAGAACTCACGAAGAACAAGACATGCCCATAACATAA
Source organism: Brueelia nebulosa (assembly GCA_028293925.1). NCBI lineage: Eukaryota > Metazoa > Arthropoda > Insecta > Psocodea > Philopteridae > Brueelia > Brueelia nebulosa. The sequence continues at coordinate 1,124,707 of JAQIBA010000003.1, read as the reverse complement.
TAACCTTTCAAACAAATTTTGTGCATAAATTTCGCTCTGTGTGAGGTTTAGAACAGATTTGTCATCTTCCCAATACGAATGCTGTGCTATTGATTTTTTGGCCACAGCGGCAGAACAGATCGAAGAGTTAACGGGCAAATGATTCAGGAAGTGACCTCCAGTTTTCAGAAATAAAAAATTTGAGTTTTACTTTTTTAATTAAAATTATATTGAAACGCTGACAGGCATTACTCACTCATCGCAATCAGATTCTGACAAAAAATGAAATCCCGTAACCTGAAATTGCCAGAAAACCGTCGGATGCGAAGTCGGCAATCTCATTTATCACTTATTGAAAATTAAATTGATTTTTATCACTTAAACATAAGAAATTAAAAGTTTTTGAAAGCTTTTATCCTTGGATCTGCCATTTAGGGATCAAATCGGATTTCAAAAAAAGTTCATGCAAATCGGGGGGGTTTTGTTATTTCATTTGAAAGGTGTCGCAAAAGCGAAAATGTTTTTGAAACGCAATGTTCCCACATAGCAATCACCTGTTTTGCGAAGATGCTGTAACGCTTTCAGAAAGAGCAACCATTCCATTTTGGATGGCGAATCGGAATTAAGAAAGACGTTCTGGTCTTTCGGCCACTTTCCCGATTAAGCCAACATCCTTCGCCACATCCCTTCTGTCGTCGCAAACGGCCAAACGTGGAAGCAGAAGCCGTTTGCCAATGCAAATGCCGCCAATATGGCGGCGTGGGGAGCGAGTGGAGAGCGAAGTGTGAGTTTTGTCGCGGATAACAATGGCTCATTAGGTGTGGCATGTCTCGGCATTTGAATCGAAGAAACGCGTTGAAATTAATATTTTTCAGCAAAACAAGGAAGTGTCGGTTCTCTCTTTTAATCGGCGTCGCTCCCAGTAAATTGCTAGCTCGGCATTTCTTACGAATTGACTTATTGATTAACAGTCGAATCGCCAAAAAAGAAAATCACCTTTGAACTTTTACATCAAACAAGTTGATATAAAAGTCGAAAATGCCAGACTCTTTGTTATTAGGTTGTACCCATCCATTTGCATTTACACTGCACTCTGTGCCCATCCTTTTGTTCCGCGCAGACACTCACAACACTAATTCTTGGAATTGTCTTCAAATGGCTTCGTCAAAAACAAATACGCGAATGCCACTTTAGCATCGCTCTGTTTGTAGACAGTGCAAAATGTACATTCAGCTTTATGGAGAAAGTTTAGACCGTCTCCTCAACTTCGCCTTTTCCACCATTTTGGTTCTGACTCCTTTAGAGACCGCCGCAGACGGCCCCCTCACATTATCGTTATTTGTTGTCTTTCCTCGTGGCAACAGACAACATAAAAACGAGTGAGAAGCCGGAAAAGCGTAAATTTCCTTATTCGAAACTGGATGAAAATCAGAAGTAGTTTTTCTTGCTTCGTTCTTGAACCATGCTCTAATCACTTGAGATCCTGAAAGTGATATAAAAGTGGCACCTGACTCCGATATTTGCCCCGTTATAGGCGATCCGCGATCACCTTGGTCGTAGGGGCATTTTCCAGATGAAAAGCCGAAGCGACGGCAGACATCTTGTCTGGCGGTGCCATAGACATAAGTGAAGGCGCGAAGATCTGAAGGGGTTCCAGCCAAAGTCTAAGAAAAAGTTACGCCCTCAGGCGAATAGAAAGACCTCTGATTTGATTAGGGATTTGACCCTGACTCTTCAGAGGAATAAGCCGATCCCACGTGGTGTTAATAAAATCACTCCCTCGGGCGCTCGCTTGAGGTTAGGATGTATTTGAACTAATTTGGCGTTTGCGGATCCGTTTCCTACACTTAACCTATATTTGGATTTGTGCGAATGAAGTGTTCGGCTTCGTTACACCTTGGAATTAGACATGTCGACACACTGATAGCAGTCTCGCTTTGGGGTCAGGGATTTGGCCCTTACAAAGGGAGTCCCCCCTAAAGATATGATTTTGGCAGTGGCGATTGAGAAGTTCTTTCACTCACTCTTAATAATTTCCATTTATCTAGAGAGGGAGAAAAATGTTCCTTCGGCTCCTCCTGACTATTCCCGAAGGTATAGTATTCCATTCCACTGGAAAGTAAAACATCGTTTCTCCTTCGGAGAGTGAGTCTAACCTCTTTGTCGTGGTAGTCAACGATGAAAGGAAATTATTACTGAACAAAATAACAAAATTATTTTTTCAAGTGATTAAAGGGCTGAAAAAAACTTTAGGAAATGTCCATAATATCTGGCGAGGGTTACATTAGAGAGGATAAAAAAGGTATTAATGAACGAATAAATATTTTTCCAGAAAACACAAAAGTCGCGATTTTTGTTTGAAAAAATTGTTCATAATCGACATATTTTTATTTAAAAAAAAATTTATCAAGTTTTCACATTTAATTTTAGTTCGCAGAGGAATTTACAATATAACATTTTTAATAAATAAAATAAATAGTTTAAATATACATAAATAACATAATATACACATGAAAATGAACGCCGAACATACAAATTTATATCAAACAATACTGCAACATAATACATTTAATTATGTGCACTTAACCTTCGCAGTCAAAAACATAACGAGTACTTGTGAATTAACAGATCCTTAACCCTTTTCCTTCGTCCAACGGTGGGCGGGAAAGTCCAGAAAGTAGGAATTAAACCTCGACCGAGGGTCCTGACAGAATCTCTCAAAATTATTCTGTTGACAAAGCCATAAAACGGGTCGAGAGGTTCGCGCATAAATTTTCGCCAAGGGGAAAAAGAGAAAACGGCTCGTTTAGTAGCGCCCAAAGTGGTTTAGTGTCCTTTGCACTGTAATGTATGATAATTAAAAGGAAGTTAAACACAACAAACGCCGAAGGAGTCGGTGAACATTGTTGACATCTCTTCACGGATTTTCTCTCCATTCCCATTGCGGAATAACCAGAACTTGACCCAAAAAGTCCCGTTCCCTTCGGCCTAACCAAAAACTTTGGTCCCGCTTTGGGGACAACTCGCCCCCACAATAACTGAAAGGTTTCTCGTTTGTTTTCAGCTCGGACATGGCGGTGCCGTCAATGATCAGGAAGCGCTCGTAAAGGGTTATCACAGCAGAGTTTTTCCTAATGGAGTGACAGGTGAGCATTTTTTTACTTCTAAGAAAACCCCATTTGTCCTTTAATGGGCGATGAAGAAAACGGTAAGGGAAAGGTTCAAATCTCAGAGTTGTGACACAAGAAAGTGCGATAACAGCGAAAAGAAAGAGAATACAAATAAAAAAAGATCGTTGATAAACCGGAAACAACGGCGAGTAATTACGAAACAGGAAATGCGCGAAAGAAAACTCAGTTTGATTTGGATGGGCATAATTTCTGATTCGGTGGCGTATATTAATTGGGCAAAAATTAATTGGCCCAGAGTTTTTGCCCGTTTTTTGTTGACGGGTTGCCGTGCAAGGTCGGGATGGCAGCCGAGTTTCCGGCAAGAAGAATAACCCTGACTCATATTTTTAAGTATCCGTTACGGGTTGGCCAACCTTGATTCTTTCGAACCTTGATGGACCGTAGCATCAGCCTTCGGGACATTCCCTGCCGCCATTGACAAGAAATACCTTTTCGCAATTTACATAATTGCTGTGGGAGATCCCGAAGTTTTCATTTTTATCCATATCCGTCATTGGGTGACACAATCGTTGCCACGTGATCGGAGGGGAGAAACAAACCAATTAGCTTAAATACTATTCGATCAAAGCAGAAGCGACAGCAACAAAATGGGAGGAAAAGGACATTTACTACTTCACGGATATTTCACGTCAAATCTCACAGTCAGTGATTAATACGTTAAGTAAAATTTTGGTCAACTCGAAACCTTCCAAAGAAGGCGTTTCGCTGATGGCGATCCCAGGGTTGCCAACTTATGGCTGATTAAGCACAACTTCCTAATCCCAAACAACAGAAAAGGTGGTTTTTGTTTCTTTGATTAGAGCAGAGGAAAATGGTTGTGTTCTGCGTTCGGCGTCGTCATGTCTAATCCAGTCACGCTTTCGGGAATTTGGTAATAAGCCCTCTTAATTTATTCTTCCATTTCGAGACGTTCTTCCTCGCCTTTTCAAGCCGCGTTATCTATTTTTTGCAACTCTTTACACACGCTCCAACCGCATTTGTCAAGTGTTTCAAAATTTTTTGCATTAAAAACCCAATGAAATTTATACAGTAAATCAACAAAGAGAGAAGTTTTCACAAGATTTTTTTTTAAATAAAGGAGAATAATTCTTTTTACGAAAGAACCTTTATTAGTAATTCAAAGCGTGAGAAATGTCACATCGGCCGACACCGTAGCCACATAAAGGCTACAGTCAAGGACTTGCGGAAAGGGAGGGCACGACAAAGGGTTGCCCGAGGGTTGGGGCGACTCCAGACGATGGCGGAAACGCTCTTCCGGACGGAAATGCGTGACATTGCACATTTTGGCCAAAAGTCGGACGTAAGTTACGCGTAACGTTCGCGCAGACGTTCATATGAACTTTGTTGTTTGCACCTCGCCCCGAGAAATTACAATGCAACAGACATGGCCGAACATCACTCAACTCTTCGGAAATAAATCCCTCAAGAGTTTATATAATTCCTCCGCGACACGTCCGATCTAACCTCCGTCGCCATTGTGCTTTTCGCAACGCGACACGCTTTCGGGGGACACGAATTATTCGGGAAGAGATCGGCGACGACCTCACGAACCCTTTCTCGGACATAATACCGTTTCCTTTTTAGAAGTGAATAAACAGAAACCCTTTGACACGCCGCCGGAGAAAGAGACAAGGCATTCTGGACGGCGTTGCCCGTGGAAAAATTAAGAGTATCGCACCTCCATCACGATGGGTCGTTGCGTAATGTGTTCATTTTTTGGCAAGAATTAAAGATTGCCTTGAAGGAATTACATAAAGGTGGAATTTCGAGAAGACACCAAATGGGTATTGGTCAGATTCGGATCGAGAATTCAGATGCATCTAATCGAATCGGGGCAGCCATTTGCGAATCCGCACATACAACAAAGTCTTCGGAATGCGGGAAGTTGTGCATCCCTAAAAGGATTTGATTCTCAACTGATACTGTTGGCATTTCGGAGTTCGGGAAGAGTTCTTTCGTCGAACCTTTCATCTTTTTAGATCATCTAAAGACAAAGCTCTTATGTAAGGCTCAGCCAGATTTTTTCATACTCGACGCGACAGTCGCTTGCATTGTGTCATATTGTAAAACTCTTCTTTGGACGAGGACTTTCCAACATGGTCATTTTGTGCGTGGGTACTTTCTGTCCAGCCAAAGCCCCATCGGCGGACGACCTGTCAACGCTTAACGAAATCAAACGAAACCAGAAACGACGAAATCGAAATTAATTAGAGCCAAACTAGTAATTACGGGCGAGAACACATAAAACCGGGTCAAAGGTTAAGGCTTAAAATCTGGTTCTTTGCCCAAAAGCGTTTGATGGATTAACTAGGAAAAAAATGAGAATTAAAATGCTGATTAAAGTGCTCCTCCGTTGGAATGAGCTTCTGCCCGCCGCGCTTCTGGAGTATAACGGCTCGCCGAAGAAGTTCAAGGATTAATCAAATTAAAATTACTTGCAGGTAATTAAACATTTCGCTTCATTGACACGTCGTGATTTTAACAAATCGCAGGTCAGTTATGCAGCCCGAGTGCAATTAATTAAGCAGAATCGATCGGGAAGGACCAGGGGTTAACGTCGTGCGCCATATTTTTGGCCTTTTTCCGCTCTGTTCGGAACACCTCAACAACTTACTTTTGGCTCCCTTCAGAACACATTGTGACCCCAGTCGTCTTTGGAGTCGATTGCTCCGATTATCTATTTAGAGAAAAACCAGATCGATGGCTATTTAATCTCTAGGTCGTTCTGTCTGACGGGGGACCGGATTGTCTTCCCACATCTCATACATATTTATTTATTCAAATACTTACCTTTTCTTCATCTACAATGGCCTGTCTTCATTGAGGACGACCGCCGAAATAAAAACAAATCTCATCTATCAAGGGGTCAAGCAATTTTCTGACTAATTGAGGATGAGGACCCAGAATGAGGGAAAGTTCGGGAGCAGTCGGGCGAGGGAGAGGATGCATAGGGATGGTTTCCCGAAAGGGGGCGGGGGCGGCAGCCGCGTGCAGGTTTGCATGCGGTGCAGTCGTCCATTATCTCTCATCCTAAGGTCGTCCTCGATGAGATCTGTTCGCGCTTTTACTTTCATGGCACGAACTCCCCATGTACGGGAAGTTTACGGGCCACTTCAGCGAAAAGCCTCGAACTTAGCCAACCTTAGTTTTAAGGGCCTTCCTTCAAAAAAATCAAATAAAGCTACAAATTGTTAAAGAAGGTAAAGGTTAGAGATTAATCAATGAAAGGGTTTCATTGGGGCCACTTGACGCAGCCTCCTGCACTAAAATGGCAACTCTCTGTTCCCCAAACCGAAGTAAATCTCTCACTTTAAGATTTTCCAGCTTTTTCCTAAAGTTTTTTTTTTCGCTGTGCTTTTTTGAAAAACCTGAAACCCGAAATAATAACATTTTTGGAATTTTCGAGTCATTTTCCAATGAAGGAGTTGTCGCCAGATTTATGTGTCTTGTGGGGCAGTAATGACAAGAAAGATTTGAAACAAGTAACAACACCCCATCAGAAAAAAACTTCTGAAGGCTGCGATGGTTAATTATTTCTTTTCTCAACCAACAAAGGCTCGGATTGCGTAGGAGTTTTATTGCAGCTGAAGCCATAAGAGCAATTCGTCATCGCTGGCAGCAAAAGCTGAGCTTTGGGTGTCAGAAGAGCTTTTAAAACCGCCGTTCGAACAAAGACAAAAAATAATTGACGGGTGTTATTTCCGCAAGTGCCTCCGGCGAGATCGACTGCTCGCACAGTCCAAAAAACAGTAATAAATTGTCCAGGGGTTAATAATAAAATTTTACTGTCAAGGCCGACCGTTACGAGTCGCTATCCATAAAATACGGTTACGGGATTTCTGAGGACTCCATCAGTGCTTCCAGGATGATTTCACTTTTATTAATAGTCTCAGGTTATTGAAAACGATCACGACTAATCACAGCTTATAGTCATTTTAGTATAAATAAACCGTTAAGGTATTTTTGGCGGATGTGCGAGTGGGAGCCGAAAGCGAAGGACAAAACCAATTCGAAAAGGATGAAAACGCATCCATTAATGGCCGACACGAAAACAACGAAATTGGGAAATCGAAGGACGCTCTGCTCGTAAATTATCAGATTCGTAATGAGGAAAAAATCATTTATTCAGAATAAGAGTCCATTCATGTGCTAACAATAATATTAATCTTGAAAGAAAATTCGAGAATTGGAAGCAAGATTAGAAAATTCAATTTCATCAGCCTTAATTCTTTATAAAAAATTATTTTTGGCTGCGCTTATCACTCTTGCGAAAATGGCGGCATATCATCCGAGATTCTTTTTCGGTACATTTAACCGAATAAGCCGCGCCTTGGCTGAATAAGGTAATAAATTTCATGTTTAGAAACCTCTCTGCGTTTCTCCTAAAGAAATAATCTCTGCGTGAGTGTCCAACGCATACTGCAAATGGTTTTATTTAACCATAACAAATTTTGGCGGGTAATTTCAAATCCGGCATCGCCAACTTTTCTTACTCTATGCTTTGGCTTCCGGTTTTCCGGGACGTCCGCCATTTTCACATTTGGTAACCGCTAAAGGGGCTAAAGGGGTCATCCCGTAATGATGCAGACTCACTCGCAGTTTACGACAACTCTACCGGGAAAATCTTTAATAATGCGTTAACAACGAAAGGTAATGAGCTGAAAATTTTCTCGTGTTGTTTCTCAGAGCAAATAAATGATGAGTTTCACTTGTCTGCCATGCGCTGAACTGCATTTCATGCGATGTAACCACGAAACAAAAATTCGGTCACGGGGTGAAAGCGCGGACGGTGCATTCGGGAAGAGGAAATTTGCGCTTTCGAGTGTCCCGGCGTCCTTTACCAAATCCACTGCTTTCTCATAATTTATGTCTGAATTGTAGTGAACATTAGGTTTCGTAGTTGTTAATTTGTAGTGGTTTCTTTTTCAAAAAGCAGTGGTTTTATTCGCTGGCGACTGCAGAGGAGTTTCTCTTTTTTTCTATCTCAGTTGATTTTACTCTCGTTACTTTTTTGTTCTTTTTGCTTGTCCGAATATCGATTGTTTTTCATATCTCCCTTGTATCTCGCATGAGTTGCATATCTCCCAGTGCTCGACGACACACCATTGCTCTTGACTTCGGTGTTTTTTGTAGCCCACTTTCACGGACCGCCTGGCATCTTTCATGTTTTCAATTTCTTTGTTCTGCTCACGAGTCAGCGGGGGTGGCACTTCGTTTCCGACAGGTCCGTCTTTGACCCGAAATCCATTACAGACTCTCTTCATCTCGGAGTTACGTCATCGCGACGGTTGCAATCCGCAGATAAGATAATACGAAATCAATTTGTATCAACGATCGTTGGAAAAGACTTTATTAAAACAGCCGAAAATACTGATTTCACAATGATATATAATTGAAAAATCCATTTAAACACAGTTTAAAAAGAATTTATGGTACATAAGTGATCAATGTTAATATTAGAGGGCTGCCAAAAAAATTAAATTAATTATTAAATAAATAAGGAAGGAAATAATGAAGGCGGGAATGAAATTGAGGAAACTAAATCATTGCGGTTCAATCCCACCTTTTCCTCTGTCGGAAAAACTGCAGCCATCCAACTGCTTTACCGAAAGGAAACCCGAACCTTTTTAAGGCAATTGCGCAAAAATTCATCAACGTAACAATGGCGGCCTGGTTTAATAATCCACTTTAATGATCGAATGAATTGGTTTCGGATGGTCTTTCAGTTTCACCAAATTAAATCCAAATCATGACTGCCTCACGTCTACGTCGCCATCTCCGTGAAAACTCTGCGGAGCCAGGGGAAAGATGGCCTTCTGCATCGGAGGTCGCGACCTCCACAACAGGAAGGACCGCTGACCCCCAAACCAGTTCTACTCGATGAGGAACATTTTCCTCAACCTCATGGGGAACCCTTCTCTCTCCTTTCTGTTTCACGATTCATAATAATAAAAAGTAAATCCGCTGACCGGCAGCGGATTCAAACGCCTCCCAATCCTACAGCCAAGTGAAACCGTCTCACTATTCAAAAAGCGGCCATTTTCAAAATGGCTTCACCTTTTCGGGTGCACATCGAAGTGGGATTTCATCCCGAGAGCTGTTGGGAAGCGCCTTCGACCTGTTTCGCACCGCTGGCAGTCCTGCGGTGAAGGGCTTCAACATTTGCGCTCAAGAGAACGGAATCTGTACCCCTCCTTCGAAGAACGGCTGCAAAATGACAACAGTTTTTCCGGAAGAGAAAGAAGGTGCAAGGACCGAATAGGGAAGTGTTTTATGAAGTGGCAGCAGAATGAAAATAAATCTGCAAGGTCACATGGAGATCTTTTTTCGGATCATTGCTGTCGTCTGGGCCTCTCCCTCGTGAAGGTTCAGTTCCAGCAGCAACTTTCGTTGGACTCCTCACGCAAATACTTTGCTGCGGCTAAAGGACAGTTTGCGAATTAAACTAATGGCGGCTCAAGGGGAAACATGCTTTTTTACAGCTAATTCATTTATTTACACTGTTTTTGCGTCAACAGTGGCCCACTTACATACAATGAAAGAACTGTAAAAATTAGTTTTCTTCTCACGTAATTGAGAATGTGTTTTTCGGGAGGAACAAAATGGCACTGCGTCCAATTCGAAGGCGGTGACTGAACCGAACGCCGAATACGCCACTAAAGTCTTTCTGCGACGTAACTAAAACCCGTATTATGATGAGCGGAAGCGTTCACTTCGGAGGGCAGAGGTTCAGGTGTATGAACGTGGCCGGCTGGTTGTGGGTGGCGGAAGCGATCACGGGGAGAGACCCCTGGAACAGCCGCAGGGGCACGCCGTTCTTCGTGATGGAGTTCACGGGGATGACGCCGGTGGGGATCGCGGGAACCGACGACGAGCCCGTCCGCTGAACGGGCACCGAATTGATCACCAACCCCGAAATAATGTCCGAGGCGTTCGAGTGGGCGTTCTGCATCGGCGTCATCACGTTCGAATTGGACCTCCGCTTCCGCTTCGCCCCCGGACTCTTCGCCAGCACGGCCGGGGCGCTTTTCTTCACGATGGACCCGCCCTTGTTCTGACTGGGCTTCTTCGCGTACTTGGGAAAGACTAAATTCGCTTTGGGGTTGGAGCTGGGGGCGCTCGTGTTCTGCGGGTGGCCGGAGTTGTACACGTCGCTGAAGCCCGAGCGGAGCGCCGTGGGCGAGGAGGCGGAGGACGCCCACACGGACTGGAGGTGCTTCCGCAGGGTGTCGAGCTTCTTGCAGGTGGACATGAGGCCGCCGATGAGGCGGCAGCCGAAGGTGTTGGTGGCCAAGGGCTTGGGGTGAGTGGAGTGCCAGTAGATGTCGTCGAGGACTATGTGGGGCGGCGGGGAGGGGGACTTGCGCGGGGGTTCGAGTTGGAAGTCCCACTTGAGGAGGGGTTCGCTTTTGGAGTTGACGGGGATGATGGGGATGGGTTCTGGTTCGTCGACGTCTTTGAGCGTTTTGAGCGTTTCGTCGATCAGAGCCTCCAGGTGGGAAGGCAGCGCGAACTGGTTTTGATCGACGTCCTCTTCCATGGCTTCCTTCTTGATTTTCAGTCTTTTCGCAGGAGGTTCATCCGCCTTAATACTAACTTGATCGGGCGTCCAAAGAGCGGTCGGCTGGACGCCCGGCAAGAGGGCTTCGCCCCTTTTCAATTCCTTCGCCTCGGACAGCGATTTGTCCCCGGGGTCCAACTTGAGCAGTCGATGCGGTCCGTTTTCAGCCTTTACTTTCTCCTCGTCGTTATGGTTTTTCATTATTCTTATAAGCATGTCATAGGGCATCGTCCTGTTGACGACAGCTCTTTTCATCGCCACCTGATGCACTTTGCAAAGGATGCTTCGCACGCAGGGCTTTCCCAATTCATTTATAACGCCGCAATGCTTATCGGGATCGTAAACTTTGTCCGCCTTCCGCTCGTTTTTCTTCCTGTCTTTCTTCTTGCTCTTCACGTCCTTATTCTCGTTCCCTTCGCTTTCGTTCTCTCCCATCTGAATGGGACTCAGAGCCACGATCGGCTGCAGTTCGGCTACGAATCGCGTTCCCTTAGGTTTTCCCTTCTCGGACCCTTTCCCCGCCCCATTGTCCACTTCGACCGGTTTCCCCTCCATCGACTTCCCTTTCTTCGCCTTCTCCAGACGCTTCGACTCTTTCAACAACTCCTCACTCGTTTCGGTCAAAGAGCTCGACTTCACCTTCTTCGATTTCTCCGTCTTCTCCGATTTGATCGGCGTCAACTTCTTCGATTTGACCTTCCCCGGCGATTCCTCGCTCTGCTTCTCGCTCGGAGAGTAAGATCTGTTGTCCCCGTGATGCTTATCCCAGTGATCCTTGAGGGCGAAAGGCATAAGTATCATGGAGCATAAGGAACACACGACCGTGTAGAAGCTGTCCGTCTCGGGGCACCGCCCGAACAGCGCCATGTCCTTCTGCCGCAACCTCTTCACGTCCTGCAGAGTCCTCAAAACGCCCTCCTCCGGCCGACACTGCGAGTGGGATCCCCCTCCGTCGAAAGATTTTATTTCGCTCTCCTCGGGCCGGTTCTCTATCAGCTCTATCAGCTTCTGCCAGTCCTGTCCTATGAGATGAGTGCTCGAACCGTTCCCCTGCTTGTAGGTATCCATCTCGGCGGTTGTGTCGACGGCCCTCTGAAACAGACAACCGATTACTCTTTTTTCCATTTCCTCCCAAACCCATGCTCTTGCTAAGGCCTTTCCTACTTTATGATTAATTAAACATTCGGATAATTTCAAGGACGCGATTAGGTCGACCAGGGCTCGACCTTTATGCTCCCCCTGACCCAACCCACAACCGGATAACTCAACAATCTCCCAAAACCTTTTCTTATCTCATTCGTTCCACACCCACCGGCGAACCCTGAAATGTCTCTAACCGAACCATTCTCCCGCTTTCAGGAACTGTGGAAACGAACGCCGCAGACAAGAGCCCGACAGCGCGCAGCATTTCGGCCCTAAAAACCTCGGCCATGAGATTGAGCTGATTCGGAGTGGCCAAGGACACGGCCCCATAACCGCCAGGGCTTTAAATGCTGAGGACGACCACACCGCCGCCGAACAATTTCCCGGGAAGTGCCTTTCGGTTCGCTAATTACGAATCGTGAGATTCAGTTCTCGCCAAATCACGACCGAGAGGCCCGTCCCGTAATGGCTCAACCCCACAGTTAACAACCCGGTCGGATCATGCCAGAAAAAACGGAAGGAGTGGAACATTCCTCCGTAGCCACAAATTTCCATGCATAAATCGGCGGAGCCCCTTTTGGAAATGGCCGACTGCAAGTCACGAAGAAACCTTATCGAAGGGGACGATCCGAAAGGTTTTTTGCCCGGGCCCGGCAGAGGCCCGGTGAGGCCCCATCCCGGATTCCGCCCGAGGGGGCTCAAGGGCGGAGGGAGTTCGCGGATGCGATGCCCGGACGGACGCCCTTCTATCTCCCGTAAAAGGTTATCCGTAATAACATTTCTCGCTTAATTTATTGGTCTGCAGCCCCCGGATCAATTTAGGCAAAGATGATCTGATACAGGTAAGCAGCGTTCGCTCGTTATTGGCCAACGGGGCAGAGGTTAACCCTGAACCCTCGTGTGCTTTCGGTTTTGGCCAATTAACCTTTACCAAATGGGAATTCTCCCCGAAAGGGTTCCGAGAGGGCGCTCTGTGTTAGAGGGGGGCCGACGTGCAGGGTGGCCAACCCACGGCATGAGGCCGTTGCTGTGGCAACCGGAGGCGACAACAATCGGTGTCGTTGAGGTCAGACCGCAGCCGGTCGTTTCTGAGTGAATGTTTCCTTGAAATTTTGTGCGAAACCGACATGAATTTCTCGAAGACGCGAGAGTGAGAATTTATCGGGAATTCTTTTGATTTTTTCTCGAAATGTGATTGAAGGTATCCTTATTAGCTAATTAAAATAATTGCTGCGAAGAGCGACGTGACGGAATTCCTCCATCCTTACAAAGTCATTTTACACACGAAACATCTTCTAACCGCTATTTTCGTTCGCAGGAAAATGCTCTTGAACCTACAAGTTTCGTGAAGCACCTTGAAATAGTTGTTTAACGACAACTTCAAATTAGTTACTGACCTTTTTTATCTGACACAAATTTTCTCAAGCATTAATCACCGCGCTGATATGCAGACGTGATTGATTGCTGACGGGCCGGTCAGCGTCTGACCGGATTCGCATCTTCACTGCCCCCTCCCCCACCCGCCATGTCCGCCACCGTCCTTCACACGCTCCACCTCCACCAGAAAATCCTCCCGGGACTCGTCACCGCCGCCAGATTCGCCCAGGACGACGCCAGCCTCGTCGTCGTCACCACCACCAACAAGATCCGCATCTACGACCTCAACACCTCCGAAAACCGCCCCCTCCCCGCGCACCTCCTCAACTTCGCCCAGGCAATCACCGCCATAGCCACGGCCAGGTTCAAAGAGGACGACTGCGACGTCCTGCTCATCTGCACCAAGAACCAGGTGTTCGCGTACAATGTGGCCAGGAACCAGGACGTGTTCGCGGGGGAGGTCCCCGACGGGGGCAACGTGGTGGGGTTCGGGGTGGCGGGGGCGAGGGAGGTCGTCCTGGTGGGGGGGAACTGCTCGGTGCAGGGTTTCGACAGGAACGGGGAGGAGAGCTTCTGGATCGTCACGGGGGACAACGTGCGGTCTCTGGCCCTGGCGGACGTCGACGACGACGGCGCGGACGAACTTCTTGTGGGCTCCGATGACTATGACATCAGGATTTTTAAGAACGACGACCTAATTCACGAAGTGACCGAAACGCAAGTGGTCACTTATCTTTTGAATGTGGGTAAGATGTCGTCTGCTGGCACTCCCGGTCGAAAGGCAGACAAGAATGCAATAACGCAACGGTGACACTTTGCAGGAAATGGTTTGTTTGCGTACGCCCTCGCCAATGGGACAGTCGGCATGTACGACAAATTGAACAGGTTGTGGAGGGTGAAATCGAAGAACCAGGCCAGTTGCTTGTACAGGTACGACATAAACGGGGACGGCGTCGTCGAGCTAATGACCGGCTGGCAAGGAGGGAAAGTCGACGGGAGGAACATCAGAACGGGAGAGGTTTTGTTTAAGGACAATTTCGAGGACACGATTGCGGGGATCTGCGAGGGCGACAGCAGGGACTCGGCCAAGAATGACCTCATAGTCGTGTCCATCACAGGGGAACTTCGCTGCTACAACCCGCACGCCCCGAGGCCTCTCAAGACGAATACCGCCGAAATGAGCCAGGAGCAGGAAACCATCAGAGAACTATTGTCGCGGAAGCAGAGCCTCCTGCTCGAACTCAAAAACTACGAGAGCATCGTGAAACAGGTCGGATCGAAAACTGAGGAGACTCCATTGGGAGCCATTCCGGGCAAAACCAAACTGCAAACGACCATCGGAGTTAGTCTGGGTGAGAGCATTTCCGGTAACCCTTCTGTCGCCAGTGGCTAAATAGAACTCTTTTCAGGATCAGCCAGCCAAGCCCCTCACGTGCAGGTGCGCCTCTCCACCAACAACGACACCGCCATTCGCGCGGTCATAGTCTTCGCCGAAGGCATATTCAAGGGCGAGACCCACGTCGAGCACCCCAAACCCTTTCGGGTCACCAACACGATGACCGTCTCGCTGTACCCGCCCCGGGACGTCCCCGTCGACATTCACATAAAGGCTCTGCTGGGACACCCCGAAAGCACCCACTTCCACGTGTTCGAGCTCACGCGGCAGCTGCCCAGGTTCGCCATGTACACCCCCGTGAGTGCGCCCCCCTCCAGGCCGCTCTCCTGGGTCACCTTCGTCATACACGAGCGGGTTCAGAGGGTCATGTTGTGGGTCAACCGCAACTTTCTGCTCCCCGAACCCGTGGACATAAACGCGAGCTCGGAGCTGAGGCTGTACCTGGTGTCCTTGCGGGACAAGAGCGAGGCCGGGATCCTGGCGGAGCCGTCCGGCAGGGTGAAGATCCAGACGGACAGCATCGCCCTGGCGGGGGACCTCGTCCAGTCGCTGGCGACGTACCTGAACCTGAGTCACCTGCAGTCGAGCGCGGAGTTCCCGAAGGAGGAGGAAAGGTGCGTGGAGCTTCTGGAGAAGCTGCGAGGGCTGGAAGCGGTCAAAGGGAAACTCAACCTCGAGCTCAGCGAGAAATCGAGCCTAATTCGAAATTTATTAATTCGGAGCGAAGACGCGCGCCTGCTGAAAGACTGGCATTTGATGAAACGCTTCTACAAAGAATTGGAGGAATTAAATGGCGTTTTGCGAAGCGGCTATGAAATCCGCGTGTCGAATTGCGACGACATGGTGGCCACCATTAGAGAGCTGAATGGGATTGTTCAGAAAGCGTCAAGGCTTCGCTTTGGCAAGTACACCACCGACCCCGTCCTGCTCTCGAGGAACGCCATTGCGACAAACGACCCCAACTCCCTCATTAAGGCCATTCGCACAGGAGAAGCTTAGCCGCAGCCATTGGCTGACACTCCGGGAATTAAGCAAACTGCTTAACCTTTGCGGTAACTCTTAGCAAAGTCGTTCTCTTTATACTGCATGCAAGGTGCAATGCTCACTTTTCAAGGAGAACAGAGGAAATTTATTTTGTCTTCATTCGAACGATTCCTTATCAAATTTCGTCCTTCGAATGTCGACCGTTGCAGATTCGTTTTCTGAGAATACATTCCTGACATCTAGTGGAAATTCAGACAACTAAATGCAAATGGAATAACCCATTCCTTTTTCGTTTTCATAAAAATTTGCCGTTCCTCAATATTTTCAATCAATTCCTCACATTTCAGCCAAAAATAAAAGAAATGTTTAATGTTTTCCATTAAATTAACAAAAGTTTAGGGTTTCTGCATAAACACAATTTGAGAATTTAAGAGAATTTAATTTGACTTCTAATTTTAACAATCAATTATTGGTTGGAATTAATTAATTTGGAAATATAAATGAATAATCCAAAGAGTTAATTTGAATGGCTGAATAATTTCCTGTTCTGTTACAATGAAAAATCAATAAATTGGATTGAAGCATCAGATGCTGATAGACTTTTTAACAGTGAAAAAAGGCAGTGTCTTCTGCTGCATTTTGGGCTTCTTGTGCTCACTGCCAATCCATCCAAAGATTGCAATGCATCATTGATTTCTTAAGTTTCACTTCCACAGCCTTTCTTAAAAACCAATTCAATCAACAAATATTGACTTCTGCTAAAACAGAACAGCCAAATCTTTTTTATCTTCAGTTCAAATGAACCTTTGCAGCTGCACTTGAAAACATAAAAATCATAGAATTTTCATTCCACAGACATTCACAAACAATAAACAATTTGATTCTGAATTAGGATTAAATAAAATCAATTTATTCAACATTTTTCTGCAAAATGGACAAGAATGAGTTAATAATTGATGATAAAAGAAGACAATTAAAACCAAAGAGTTTTATATCATATAAACTCATTAAACCTTTCATTCCAACAAACAGCTGATCTCTCACACTTCAAACTTTTATGCTGCAGTTGATTTATTTAGTTTTTACTCAAACACTCACTCTGTTTGGGTTTATATAACCAATGTCAATGCAAAAAGCAGTGATTCATTTCAGTGGTATTTTACTTATTTTACTTACATTATGAAAGATGTTCAATCACTTTCCAGGCAATCCATTTTGTTTTCAGGTACTTGAGTGACTTTGGATACATTTTCTGCAAGAATTACAACAAGAGATATAAATGCTGTGCAAACAATTAAATTCCAAAACAAAGGCTTCATTTCATAACTAACTTCTTCCCTTACTATTCTTAATTCAATGTGAGTAACATAAATACAAAACTTTTAAGTTCTTTTCTTCACATAAGATTGAGGAGTAATAAAATGGCTTTGAAAGAACAGCGTTTTGCGCTGATATTTCAATTAGTTATGGTCAGCAGAATAATTACTTATAAATGTTAATAGAAAATAAGAACCCATAGAAGAGAAGAGGCATGAATGCAGGCCTGCTTAGTGAAACTTAACTAATTTTGTTGTTTACATTATTAATCCACGTGATTAATAATCGATTAATAATACTTAGAAAAAGTGTTAATTAAAAGTAAATACGTGTGTTGTACCTTCCTAAATAATTGTCAGCGTCCGATCCGGGAAATAAGTTAACCGGTCATTCATTCTTGGTCACTGTCAATACGCAACGGTATGACTTCTGCGGAAAAATATGGGGTACCGTTGTAAGCGAGTGAAATTGTTTGAATAAATTAAAGCAGCGCAATAGGAAATAATAATCCCATTTAGCCACGGCAAAACTAGGAAGAAAATATCAATTTCATTTAGCTCCTAAATTTAAAACTTATTAATAATATTGGTGTTTATCTTGTAAAATGTTGACACTAGCAACATCTGTTACGGATGCCATCTTGTTATTATTTTTAATTTTTTTGTTTAAGGGTGTTCGAAAAGTTTATTTTTTCATGCGGCAGCAGAAGTTACGACTGCACTTTCGACTTGTTGCCATTTCCTAAGAGTAAATATGGCCACCTACGAGGAGTTAATAAGATCTGAATTTCCTCAAATTGATGACGAATTGTACCAATATGTTGAAGGTAGGCAGAATTTTTTTGGGAAAACAGCTCCGAAAAGAAAGACATGCTTTAACGAAAGCTTAATTCCGAATTTTAATTAATCCGACTCATCATATTTCAACGTCAAAAATTGACATTTTGAAATTGCTCACTTGCTTTCCAGTTTAATCAAATTTAAAAAATATATTTTTTTTAACAACACAAGAGTTTTTGGTTGCCTCTGCATTATAAGCAGATTTAAGCCTTTTTAACAGAATGAGGCAGGAGTTTTAATATTGATCTTATGTGGTGGGAGCTCATCACCAGTTTCAGTTGTTAATTTCTTAGTGTCAAACAAAGTGGTGAAATTTTGACTGAGTATTTAAATTCTAAATCCAGTAAATGGCCATTCTGAATCTGGGTTGAAGTTTATATTTAAGCCAGTTTATACCATTGAGTTGCCCTGTCAATTTTCCTCTTCTGATTTGGCTGACATTCATTCAAAAGTATAATAATTATGAGTTGAGTTTGAGGTTTGTAAAAGCTCAGTACTTTGCTAATGCTTTATTTTTTTTCTTTAAAATTGGAATTTAATATTATTGGAATTAATCTTAAGTGAACTGATAATAGAATCAACTGCCATTGAATTCAGTCAAGTAATTAAAACAAAATTGAAAAGAGATTTAACAACAGAATTCATTGTTTTTATGTGGCACTGATTTCCTTTGAACATTTCAGGAATTTTAACAAATGGAGCAGATGACTTTGAAGACAGTGCAGAGGTGTATGAAGCCATAGGAGCAGTCCTGCATGAAGTGTCACAGGAGAAAAGTGAAAATGATGTGAAAAATGTCTGTGAGAGGCTATTAGGTAAGCTCCCTAGTTGGATGTTTATATATTTCCAACCCCCACTTCCCCAAATTATCTGCTTTCCTGCCTCCAAAGGGATACTCAAACCTGGAAGGATATTCACCAATGGAAATGTCACCCACAAGGTCCTGGGGGCACCTGTTCACCTGGGCAGCATGGCAGCCAACTTAGAGAATAATGTTGAGGAAATGAAGAGCATATGGGTGGTTTCAAGGGATGACACTTTGGTGAGCAATCATTTCTCAATCATTTACAAAAGAAAACAGATTCATGAAAAGTGTAACTTTCTTTTAGAAAGTGGATTTAAAAAAGCTGGAAAAGGCAGAGGCCAAACTCCAACAGAAACAGGAAAAAAGAAGGGCAGACCACAATGCAAAAACCACCCCCGTCATCAGGCTGGAAACCGCCACCGCCTCCCAAGTCACCAGCAAGAAGGACATGAAGATGGAGGCCAGGGGGGCCAACAGAACCCACGACGTCAGGATCGAGAACTTCGACGTCGCCTACGGAGACAGGCACGCCCCCTCCAGCCCACAAACCCCTTCCCCCAACCCCCACTCACCAGCCACCCTCTTCCAGGGTACTCCTGCAGGGCGCCGACCTCACCCTGGCCTTCGGCCGACGCTACGGCCTCGTCGGCAGGAACGGCCTGGGGAAGACCACCCTCCTGAGGATGATCTCCACGAAGCAGCTCGCCATCCCCTCCCACATTTCGGTCCTTCACGTCGAGCAGGAGGTCGTCGGCGACGAGAAGACGGCTCTCGAGAGCGTTCTGGAGTCGGACGTCCTCAGATGCCAACTCCTGAAGGAAGAGAAGGAGCTCACGTCTCAGCTGAACGCGGGGTGAGTGAGGGAGGGTTGGGGGTGAGTGGGGGCGTTGCTCACGGGGTTGCTCACCCGCCTTGTGGTTGCAGGTCAACCGACGGCCAACTCAGCAGCAGACTGAGCGAAGTCTACTCCCGACTGCAGCACATCGAAGCGGATAAGGCGCCGGCGCGGGCGTCGATAATCCTGAACGGACTGGGGTTCACGAGGGAGATGCAGGACAGAGCGACGAAGACTTTCTCTGGGGGGTGGAGGATGCGGTTGGCCCTGGCGAGGGCTCTGTTTTCCAGGTGGGTTGGCCCTCGGAGGGAGGCCCTGGAGCGGGGGTGGCGGTGAGGGAAGGTCTCATTGGGGTTTTGGTCCTCGCCAGGCCGGATCTTCTGCTGCTGGACGAGCCGACGAACATGCTGGACATCAGGGCCATAATCTGGTTAGAAAACTATCTTCAGAATTGGCCCACGACGTTGTTGGTCGTTTCCCACGATAGAAACTTTTTGGAAAGCGTTCCTACCGACATACTGCATCTCCACTCGCAAAGAATCGAATATTATAAGTAAGATTATCCTCTTTTTTGTTTAATTAAGGAAAGTTGGCTTTGCTTTAACCTTTTTAATCCCAACAAACAAATCAAAAACATTCTCGAAGAATTTAACAGATATTATTTTATATAAAATTACTTTAGAATAAAGTCACAATTGTTGGAAAAGCCTCGGATTCAAAGGGTTAAATGTTTTCTATCCCCCCCCTCCCCCTCCTAATGGGGGATAGATTTTGTCTTCTGCTGCTAAGCCTTTTTAATAATTTGTCAGCATATGTTGGTGAGAGTCCGATACTGGCTTTGGTTTTAGGGGAAATTACTCGACATTCGAAAAAACGAAAAGTGATAAATTGAAGAGTCAGCAAAGGGAATACGAAGCTCAGCAGCAGCACAGAGCTCACGTCCAAGAGTTCATCGATAAATTTCGATACAACGCCAACCGAGCGTCTTCCGTGCAAAGCAAAATAAAAATGTTGGAGAAACTGTAAGTGTCTGCGTTCGAGCGCCGATTCCGCCAAACGAAATAAATACGGAATGTTTGTTTAGGCCCGAATTGAAGCCGGTCGAAAAAGAAACGGAAGTGGTACTCAAATTCCCGGAAACAGATGCCTTATCGCCGCCTATACTGCAACTCAACGAAGTGTCCTTTTATTATTCCCCGGATAGTCTGATATTCTCAAACGTTAATTTAAGTGCCACTTTAGAATCTAGGATTTGCATCGTAAGTCAATGCAATCAATGCATCGGAGTTATGGGGAAGAGGTTTGTTTCAACCATCCACTCTGTTCCCAGGTCGGAGAAAACGGAGCGGGGAAAACCACTCTCCTCAAGATAGTCATGGGCATTCTGGTGCCCACCTCGGGTATTCGACACGTCCACAGGAACCTCAAATTCGGCTACTTCAGTCAGCACCACGTCGACCAGCTGGACATGAGCCAGAACTCCATCGAACTGCTGCAGAGCTCATTCCCGGGTGAGTCCCTCGGGAGCCGGGGAGCGAGGAGGGCGTTGACCTGAGGCGTTGACCTGAGGGCGAGGCTTTGCTTTGCTTGCAGGGAGGCGGATGGAGGAGTACAGGAGGCAGTTGGGAGGCTTCGGCATATCGGGGGACCTCGCATTCCAGCAAGTGGCCAGTCTGTCGGGCGGTCAGAAGAGCCGCGTGGCCTTCGCGAGGATGTGCATGGGAAACCCGAATTTCCTGGTTCTCGACGAGCCGACCAATCATTTGGACATCGAAACGATCGAGGCCCTGGGGAAAGCCATCGAGAAGTACACAGTGGGTGCTCACGCGAAGGATGGGGATTGGGGGGAAAGCGGAGAGACTGTATTGTTTTTGTAACGTTGCAGGGCGGAGTTATTTTGGTGTCGCATGACGAGCGACTTATCAGGATGGTCTGCAAGGAGTTGTGGGTGTGCCGGAACGGGAACATCAAAGCCATCGAAGGCGGTTTCGACGAGTACCGAAAAATAATTGAAAAAGAAATCGAAGCTTTAAATAATTAATTTTTCTTTATTTGTACTGTATTATGTTTATTGAGTCTTAAATTGTATAAAAGTCAAAATAAATTTGTAAATTTTATACGGATTTCTTTCGTACACCATAAAAGAAAACGTGGAAACATTATGAAAGAGCTTTGGCTAGAGACTCGTCTTGTATTTGTCTCTCCAAGGAGCGGATCACGTGTCTGAGACATCATAGAAAACAGAAATTTCCTCAGAAAACATATTTCTAATGGCAGATTTTCAAAAAGGCAGAGAGTATTGTCCTCGTAAACTCTCACATAGAAAATTTATCTGAGTGAAACGCAAGCGAATTGCCTATTCTACATTTAAAGGATAAAAAAATTATCGAACACGCCAGTTTTTTATGAATTTTTTGTCTGAAATTGGGCCCACAACCTCCCTTCAACCTTCTATTCAGTATCCCTCACAGTTTCCCAGATATGCAGCCCCGGAAGTCACAAAATGGAGTGCGTTTAAGGGAATTTCAGAGTTGCATAGTTATCCACAGTTTATGAGGACTAATCGGAATAAGAATGGGAAGAGTTGGTTTATTTATTTAAAAATTTCATAGGTTTTGGGAATATCGGGAAAATACAAAGATTCAATTAGATTTCCAAATAGAAACAAAAACTTAATTAAATATATTTAAAGTATGAAAATTATTACGAATTTATTTCTAAATTCTAGAAATAATGTTCCGACCAACGCTTATTCGATTGCCCAAAGAGTGATTCCACTCATCATTGCACAGATTTTCCTTTCTTATGGTTCTTTGTGTATTAAAAACTGCACTGAACTGTGGTGGTTTGAAACTGCATAAACCAAATTCAACATTGTTTTATTATTTTAATTATTTCGTGGCAGAATAGTCAAATTCCTCTTAAAAAAGGTCGTATTAACATGAATTGCTTATGGAGAGGCAATAAATTTAACTTTTTAATTTATCACTCAACATAACAAAGGAAAAAGTTTTTTTTGTGAAAAATTTTCATTTTATTTGTCTATCATTATTTTTGCACTAAGGTTTCTTTCAATGAGAAATTATCTAAAGAGTTATAACAGAAATAAATGGGATTTGATCATTGTCTGAGTCTTAGAAAAAGCAAAAGCACAGCTTTGGTCACTTCACCACTTATTTCAAACTTCTTGAAGGCTTCCTGCAGTTACCACAGCATCGGTTTTTTCACTTTCCTGCGGTTCCTGAAATTAAAAAAACATATTTACAACTGAAATTGCATCTGTAAACATGTGCTTAACAGGATTACAGGCATTATGAACTTATGGATGAAAGGTAAACCATTATTTTAGAACATTTGCAGCTCCAAAGGGTGGATAAAGGCAAGAAAAGAGCTGCACAGTGACACTAATTTCAACTATTTCAAATGCTAATGGACCACATAAAATTCCCTGAAAATGCAATTAAATAATCAAAATGGGAAAAAAGTTATGAGGGTGATTAGGTAGATTTGGAAATAATTAACAAAAAGACTCAGCAAAAATAATATAAAAAAACAAAAAAGGCCTATGCAACTTTGTAAATTCTTCTCAGATATGAAACATTCAGGTAAAAACACAGAAACAAATAATTTATTAAAAATATAATTATTTAAAAAACAATAACTATGAACCCATAACTCCATTTACTAAACTAACTATTAGAAGTGGGAAAGCCTCTTGGGCCTAAGGCCAAGGCTACACCATTTGTACATCACCTGCCTGTAAATCAAACTGTCTTGGTTCACTTTGAGTTAATCACCTTGCCAGAATCAGGCAGCCCCTGATACTTTGGCTTTCCATATGTAAAGGGCAGATATCTAAATTTGATCATGTGCTGAAAAGAAAAAGAAAAAGAGAAACCATCATTAAGTAATCTCCTCTTTGGATGTGACTGTGGAAAGTGAAAACACATTCTCTTACTTTAATCTGTCTCCTCATTGTTATGATAAAGAGTGTAATGAAGTACATTACAAGTATAGGCCAAAACACTGGAACATTTGTGAACTCAAACAGAGTGCAAACAATGGCACAGACAGTGGACTTTACAATTGAGTACCAGAATTTAAATTCAGGTAATCTCCTAACAAAAGGCCTGAACTCATCATTTGCTCTTGTCGGCAATTCTGGACCCACATCATCTGAAAAATTTCCTCTTGCAATTAAAACATCTTTCTGCATTCAAATAATCATTTTATGGACTAAAAACAATTCACATCCATTAATTACCATCAAAATCACATATAGATGGATCCATTTTTGGTGTTAAGAATGCAATAAGAAGATTTAAATGATAAATTGCCAGGGCATAGGTTACTATATACCAACCCTGAAAAGAAAAAAAGAAAAAAAAGAAAATGTCAAAACTGAGTTTGGCCTTTAATGAATAAAAGTACAAAATCTGGTTTAAAACAATTACCTGAGCAATAAATACTCTACATAAATAAACAATGACTAGAAGACCTGCAAAAATCCATCTTCCAGCAACATTTGGAGTAAAATCATCTAACTTCTTCTGATAAAATTGTCCTACTCTTTTCATTGCCAACATTATGAAATTACTTTTTGGAGTTGAGTCTTCACTGGGCATCATTTTAATCACTTATTTTCAACTCTATAAAAAACTTAATTTATTTAACTTATAAAAAAACACTGTGTTACATGCTTGGTAAAAATCATACAGAGATGTCATGATTTAATTAAGAAACCACAACATTTAATTGATGGTTACTTTTTAGGCAATTTCACATTATAAACATCAAAATGAAAAATAAAATTACTTTTTTGTAAAATGGCTCAACAAATTCCAATAACAATTCAAAATTTGATTCTCAATGTTAATAAAACACAGTGAAATCCTTAAGGAAACAAAATTTTAAGATAATATGTGACTCAAAGGGGAATTCCAAAAAGAAATTAATTTAAAAAATTCAGTTGCCTTTGAATAATTTACAACACAGTCACAACTATGCATTACTGTTAGTCAAAAAATTAAAACCTGATAAAATCTTTAACTTATAAGTATTAATAATCATCAAGAATTAATGTTAAGCAGCCCAAGATGTGGAATAGTGTCTGTTTAACATAATTCATTTCGCCAAAAAAGGTTTCCTGAAAATGACTTAATAATGCTGTTAAATTCTACATGAAAAGGCTTTGCGGATTCTCAGTATGTTAAATAATGAAAA
This sequence comes from Brueelia nebulosa, assembly GCA_028293925.1. Classification (NCBI taxonomy): domain Eukaryota; kingdom Metazoa; phylum Arthropoda; class Insecta; order Psocodea; family Philopteridae; genus Brueelia; species Brueelia nebulosa. Next base: position 1,100,057 of record JAQIBA010000003.1, on the reverse strand, counting down.
TGTTTTAGTGTAAACAAAATAATTGTAAGTTTCCCTAAAGAGGTGAGGTTATTAAATTAACTGTTAGCCCTCAATTTCTGACTAAATTGGAGTCCACATATAAAGAAAAAAATGAACGGTTAGAGTTGAGTCGTACTTTTTAGAACCTATTAAACGAGAGAACAGAAATAAAACAGGCTGAAGAGATTTTCATCAGTCCATTTTCATGCGACGGAACAGATTCCACGTCAGTTGTAATACAACCAGGAATACAATATTAAATCCCTTTAATGCGCTAATACAACTAAGTACAAGAAATCCTTAACGCAAAATCCACGTCTTTCTCATAAAATCCCACGAAAATAATATTTATGTGTATAAATCTCAAAAAAACAATGCCACAAGTCGAAATTCCAAATATATTTGTTTGCGTTTATACGGAAATTTAAGTTCCCAATACTGTCAACATTTGAATTTTCTACTTTTCTTACCGGAGGAAATGGCGGAAAAACGGCGATTTTTAATGTATTTTTCATACATCGGCCGTGGTTTTTGGTAAATTCTCTTTCATTTTTCAGGATTCATAAACAAATTATTTTCTTCTTGAGTACTAATTTTTGGTTCATTTACAATAGATAATAAAGTTTTCGGTTTCGAGTAAAATACAAAATTAACGGTTGACCATGCTTAACGGAGAGTATTTTTTCTTCGCAAAAATATAAACAAGTGTTCATCTCAAAATATTTATTATGCAATAAATATAAATAAACTAAAGTTACGTATTCAAGTTTATGAAATTTTTGTTTTGTTGGGATAAAAATTCGATAGCTGAAGTCAAATGCAGAATTTCCATATATATAACTTCACTTAATATATTATTAACTTTTATATTTTTATTTGAAATTCGTTATTTAACAGAGTGAGGCTCAAACTGTGGAAAAATTTTCATTTTTAAGTCAAAATACAGAAAATATTCTCATCGCCCCAAATCATCTTTAAGCTGTGCTTTTATTTATAATAGAGACATAAATTAATAAATGAGTTACTGAGAAATTTAGATGTATAATTTTAAAATTATAGGTCTAAATTTGTTCATAATTGTGTGGAATTGTGTTGAAATTGTGTTACTAATAAGTTTAAACATTGGGTCAGGGGAAGCCAATATCAGTTTTGCAGGAGCACAGGGGTAGTTCCTCCAACAGTTCAGCACTCAATTGAAACAGCTTTGAAACACATTTTCAGGCTTGAAGGTGACAGACCAATTATTGTCAACCTCTGCAGCAGGTAATTGTGCAGTTATTGACTTTTATAAGGCTCACTTTGAACATTTTCATGTGATATGGTTATTCTTTTGCAGGACTGATTCAGGGGTTCATGCCTTGAAGGCTGCACTTCATGTGGATTTGCCTCAACTTCCTCATAGGATTATAAATCCTTTAACAGTTAAAAGTAAACTTAATAAATACTTTTCAGACTCTTGCACGATAAGGTGCGTCAAGTCAATTAAAGGCATCCATTTGCAAGAAATATTTGAAGTCATTTAAAAATTTTTTTGCTTTTTATTTGCAGGATATCAGAAGTAATTCCTGTGCCTGATTCATTTAAAGTTTTTAAGGCTTGTTTGAATAAGACTTATCTGTACAGAATTGGACTGTTAAAAAAGGAATTTCAGGAGAGTAATATAAGTCCACCCATAACTGAAATTGAAAGAACTTATTTTATATTAAACAGAGTAATTGATTGGAAAAAAGCTGAAGAAGCCACACAATTGTTTGTTGGGGAGAAAGATTTTGCAGCTTTGGGTAGAAAACCAACTCTTAACAGCAGACCCTCAGTTTGTAACATTTTATCATTCACAATTGAAAGTGCTCAACCTCAATTTCCTAATGACTATGAAAATAATAAATTTGAATACTATCACTTCATTGTCAAAGGCACAAGATTTCTGTATCATATGGTATGTTGATTATAAATTGAAAAAATATATTTGAAGTAGATGTGCTCTTTCAGATGAATTTTTAGAAAGCAGAGGAAGAAGAGAAGTTTGAGGCTAATTTATTTTATAAAAATACTAAATTGGCTAAAATCATAAATCATAAGAGGTGGAACTTCAAAGTAATAATGTACACAATTCAGTTTCTCAATAGGCAAATGCATTCAGACTAAATAGGATTGATGTTAGAAATCTGAGATATATTTTTCTTAAAAAATAATTTTGTAAAATGTTAAAAATTTTTAGGTGAGATCGATGGTTGGAGCCGTACTCTCGGTTGGGATGGGCAGGACGAGTTTGGATGAAGTTGAAATGTTTTTTCAAAAACCAGAACCATCTTCTTGGCTAACAAAAATAAATGTAGTGCCTGGTTATGGTTTATATTTAATAGACACTGCTTTGGACCCAGAGAAATTAATTATGGAAGAAAATGAAAAGGATGGGAAAGAAAACAATTTGCAGACAACTACAGATAATAAAGAAAGAAGCAGCGCAGAAGCGGCGTAATTTGGTAGTTTAATTGCTTTTGATGATTCGCGATGAGTTTTCTTAGTGAGCTCCAGAAAAAAAAGAATAATTTAAAGAATTGCGAGACCGTTGTTACTTCCTTAACGGGAAGTAAATATGTAGAGAAGAAAAATGAAGAAACGGGAGAAGTGGAAGCGACAAAGTTGGCTCAAACATGTTTTGGATTCGTCGTGGATGAAAAATTGGACCTCGACATTTCGGAAATTTTAGGATATTTATATCTAAGCTCTCAGGATGTGGCTCAGGACCTCACTTTGCTTGAAAAAAATGGCATTACTCATGTGCTAAGTGTGGGAGTTGAATTACCACCTCATGAGACCTCTTGCCAAATAAAATTTAAAAGCGTTCAATTGTTGGATGAACCAACGGCGGATTTAATGAAAGTGTTTGATGATTGCTTTGAATTTATTGAAAAGTCCAGAATGGAAAGCAGTAGTAACAAAATATTAGTTCATTGTAATGCCGGATATTCTCGAGCACCCACAGTTATTATTGCTTACCTCATGAAAAAATACGGTTATAGTTTGGCTGAAAGTTTTAATACAGTGAGCCGAAAAAGAAATATTAAACCGAACAACGGATTTATGGAACAGCTAAAAAAGTTGGAACAAAGTTTACGACTTTAAAGTTGTTTTTTACTCTATAAAGTGTATATATTTATATATAAATAGCAAAATATTTATATAAATAATTAACAATAATATAATTTTAAATATTGATTTAAGTAGAATTGAGAGCCATTTGAGGCAAATGATGACTTAAGAATAATTCTAAATTCAAATTCAAAGAAATTAGAAGATATTCTTTTCTAAGGAATTGGCCCTTTTTTGTACACCTCTCAAAATTATATCCCCTCACAGATAATTTTCCTTTAAGGAAACACTGAGTTTTCTTAAGTACAGTTTACACCGAACAGATCGATTTTTCTCTTCACACAAACAATAAATTACAATGAATGTGAAGGCACATGATAATATAAAATCTCCTGAGTTATATAATTTGAAATTAGCGGCAGGTTCGAGCTTTAAAAAAAAGTGAGATTTTTAAAATAAAATTTACGCTCCCCTTGGGAATTATTGTAGTGGAAGGCAATTATTTATTTATTAACACTTGATTCAAGTGGAATACTTTAAAATAATTATCAAGGAATGATTTTTTTTAAATGCAAAACTAAAAAATTTTAACACAGTAAAAAGAGCGGAGATACATATAAATTATAAATAAGATTTAGTCTCCTCATTAATTATAATGCCTTCAATAATCAGATTGCTTTTAATCTGAGCTCTATCAAGTTCTCATTTCTCATAATTTTAGTAAAAATACAGCATAGAATTGCGAATAAAGTCCAAGCCGATTTTTCCTGCACTTGAGTCGAATAAAATAAGTTATGGCAGTGTAAAAAATATCAGCAATGTATAATTTAGGACTTATAACAATTCTATTTTATTATTAAGAATGAAGGCACACAGAAATTGATCTGACTGCAGAAAAGCTGCTCAGAGTTTGCCTTATTATAAATTGCATTTTCATTAATTACGATCAATTAATTAATAAATGCCATAAAATTTTTATTTTATTCGACTTATCGCAAGTTTACTTAAAATAAACAAAAATAAATCTGATCCTATTATTTGTATTATTTGGCCTTATGAAAACACTTTAAGTGTAATATGGCACTCGAAGCGTTAACAATGCAAAGCGGTTATTGCAAATACACTGTATTTACTGAAATCAGACGGAAGTTCTTGCTGGAAGGCTGTGAGTTTTTACCGGAAGTTCCTTGGACTGTGAGTGAGCCACGACGATGCTTAAACACTGAACCCATTCCTCGGCGTTTTTGCCGCCCTTTGGTTTTAAAATCAGACTTTGATCTCCCGTGAATATTTCGAATGCTTTTGGAATGTTTCTTGCTCCTCTGGATACTTTCACCGATCGGATTTGATTCACTTCAATCGGAGTTACATCTTTGTCGTCCTTCTGTTGATTAAAACAATTTTTTTAATTTAAGTATTCCGATTCCATCTTGGATTCATTCTTAAATGAACCGTTAAAAACGAAATGACTTACCGAAACTTTATAAGACAGGTGAGCTCCAGAAAGAGTGAAGTACCTAGTTCTCCATCTTTTAAAAATTTTCCACTTCCCTTTTTTTTCTTTTAACTGCCCCTCAATAACCGGCTGCGAATCCTGGACGTCATGAAAACGCCAATCAGTTTCTGTTATGTCAGCACCAGCGCTTTTAAAGAAGGAACACTCACCTGTAAAAATCCGACTGCCTTTTCCGGGTGGTTGCACAAAAAACACCCCCACATGGGTCCCGTGGGAGACCTGACGCATTCGAAGACGTCCTGGAACCCGCTGGTCCTCAGCTCGTTTAGAATGGCTTCTTGATCTTTCGCACAGGGAAAAGCAGACGTCACCAATGTTAAGAATGTTTTGTTTTCACATTTTAAAATGTCCCAGCAATTTTTCAGACTGGACACGGAGGAATCTCTCGAGCTCAATGCAGACTGAGATCTCGCCTAAAATAATATACACCGCCTTTTGGTTACTGTCTCATTAATCGCCATTTATTGACTGCCGAAATCATTTTGTATGTACAATTTTTGGCAGACTTCCTAAAAAGGTTGCACTGTAATTTGGTCAATATTTGCACACCTGCAACGTGAGAAACATGAGATGAATCCACGTTCTCGGATTTCTTGTTTTCATTGTGAAGAAAGTGCGTTTGTACAGGCAATGCTCTCCTCTTCCTTGGCAAGCAAAGTGAAGTTTTGCCAGCTTCTTTGCTCTTCTTTCTGGAAACAAATCCACCTTTGTGTATTTTTAACAGATAAAATCCTTAACACGGACAGCTTTAATTTGTGTCAAATTGATCGTCAATTGTGTCAATTGACCTGCGAATCGAAATTCAAATTACCTTCGATCGTACATTTGGCAGGGGGAGGAATTTTAGCCGACACCTTTTCCATGTACGCTTTGATTTTATCCAAATGTTTCTCACAAAAATGCTGAACTGTGTCTCTCATTGGGTAGGGCTCAAAAACGCTTATTCGCTGCAACCGATACAACAATCTTCAATTGTTGCAAAACAGATTATTACACAATATAAAACTTGTTTTCATATCAACTTACTTGTGAAGATGGAGGATTATTATTAATAATAGTTATATTACTGTTATTGTGACGTCTTTGAGGTACTCCCGCATTGGACTGATTTACTATTGTAATAGGAGAAGATACATTCACTGAAACCATTTATAAAAATCACATAATTATGAAATGGAATATTTAAATTTGAAAACGACTAAAAAAATACCTGAAACCTGTCCCGAATTTAATTGCGAAGTGCTACTTGTGGAATGCGTCAAATTTTGTAAAGTCGAACTGTTGGAAATTTTTGTCGCCAAATTCTTCATAAAGTGTCGCTCATTTCCTAAATATAATTTCAAAATTATGTTAATAAGACTTTTAACTGCGCCAAAACTGACAATAAATTTTCTTTTATCAATAATTTTCTAAAAAGCAGTCATAAAGTACCTTCTCTTTGAAATGGCATTGTACTAAGCTGAGAGGAAGTCAATCCATTGGAATCTCTGTCGTCTCTAAGGGCCGAGCTGCTGCCTCTAAAAACCATTCCTTATTTTAATTAAGTTTCATTTAATTCCACCGAGTTGACAGAAGCAAACCTACGTGATGCTCTTTGTTGGGCTGGAATTCCCCGTGGTCGTCGTCACTGTGACTCCCCCACTGGTCACCTTGTACTGCTTATGCCCCCCCGCCATGCCCAGGGGTCTGGTGTTCGTCAGCAGATTGATCTGCTGACTGGAGCTCAATCGGGTCATGCTTTTATGGAGCCCCCCGACAGAGCCCATTCTGCTTCCTCCTGCATTGAGCCTCGTCATGCTGCGATGAGGCGCAGGGTTGTCCAGGCGCGCAGTGGATCTCGGTCGAGGCACCACAGAGCGCGTCGTCTCGCTGACTTTTTCCGGCTCTTTTATGGTTTGATTGCTTCCGGCACCTCCGAGTTTCACTATTGTTACATTGCCTGAGGTTTGGTTCACCTGGGACGTTCTGAAAACACACTTTTATCACTTTATCTGCATCTGAAGTGAGTGAAAAGAGGTACAATCAAGTCCTCATACCCATTCGTGAGATTCTTATCGTTTATATTTCCCACTTGGCGAACTTCCGCCAACATTTTTTCCGTGAATAAAACTGGATAACTCGAACACAACAAAGTGGCCTCGCGGAGTAAAGTGCTCTGGCTTCCTCTGTCTGCTTTCTGAAGGTGCTCAAGCACGAAATTTAAAGCCTCTTCTGCCCTGTCCTGTCAGAAATTAAAAACATTAGCTTTTCATTTAAACATAAATTATTTACTTTTGCCAAAATGATTTTCTCTTGACTTACCTTACTCAATTTACCAATGGAAGAAATAACCTTTGCAGCCAAACTTAAAGTGTTTGGATATCTGTCTGCACATGCCTTTATGCTGGGCAGATGATCAATCAAACTTTGTGGATTTTTTTCTGCTACATTAAGAAATATCTGAAGGGCAACAGCAGCAGTTGCACTTTGATTTAAGTACTCACACAATTGATGGAGGCTCAGTTCCAACAGCTAAAACCAAATCTTATTAAATTTCTCTTTAATGTGCTCCTCTATTTTAATCAGTAAAATTCAACTTACAGAAGGTTTGTTACTTGCAATGAGTGCAAATAAGTTAAGAAGAGCCAACTTCTCTGGATCATTGCATAATGGAAGCAGAGAAACTAAAGCCATAACATGATCTTCCAAAGCTTCCTTATCCACACCATAAACCTAAAACATAACATGTCATTTTCATTTTCATTAAGGTTTCCAATTCTTACAAAAGTATAATTTCAACTGCATTTGATGAAGACATGAAATCAGCAATGTGCACCTGAGGTAAAACTCTACTGAGAGTGTAATTTCCAGAGATAATGCTGTCTATAATAAGTTGAATGTGTTGGGAGAGCAACTCAGCATTCTCAATTGCAGCAAGTGATAAATATGAACTCATGTTTCTGCTTAATTCTTTGTTTCCTTTATGAAGAAATTTGACAGCCACTGGCAGAACCTTTTTCATTACTTCTTTCCTGTTATAATTCTGTAACATTAATTGATCACATTAATTTATATTCATAATTTTGTTTAGTTTCTAAATGAATTATCATTTTTACAGGTTTTGCAATAAAAATTTTGTTAAATAGGAAAAATAAATAGTTAAATTTTTTGTAAAAAAAATTTTGTTGTTTATAAAGAAGTTTAAAAAGGAAAAAACAAACTCACCAGAAAAATGCAAGATATAATATCAGCTGCAATTTTTGCATGAGGAGGATCTTCATCTTTAGCTGTGGGCTTCAAACTGTGATTTAGGCAGTTCTGTAGAAGGCCAACCAGGGCATCTGCATGAGCTTCCATGCTCCCAGTTTCCCTGATTGCTGAAGTAACTCTTGTTATGCAAATTTCCACCACACTCTGATCATTGTCATTGTTCACATAATCAGGACTTGATGTGATTTCAGTGATATTTTCAATTACTTCAGTTAAATCTTTTGCTATTTCAGTATCACTTACAGTGAACAAATCTCCTGCCTGAAAAAAATTAAAATAATTATTATTTAAGGACATATAATTCTTGTAATCACAGTTTTTAAAAACTATCTAAACATTAAAAAAAAATTTGTCAGTATTAATTTTTTAAAAATTTGATAATTATAATTCAAAGGCAAAGATTTTCTATTTCTTTATTTGTCTTCTTTTTTATTTTTAACTCATGAAAACTGATTCTAAAAAATCACGGCTTTCTTTATAGTACTTACAGTATAATGTTTTGCATGAACACATAATTTTAATTAAAAAAAATTAGTTATCGAAAAAACTTTAAAAATTGACAACGGTCAAAAACTCACCTTCGACAAATCCTTCTTACTAAGTACCTGAGTAAAAAGCTCATGCATTTCGGAGTGGGTTTGATTAACAAAATCAAGTATAAAAAAGTAGGAATGTTGGGGTCACCTAAATTCAAAGTATGACGATTACATTTAACAGGTGTTCTAACATTTTTATGCTGTACATTTGAATATATATTAAGTAAAAATTTGTACTTTAATGTCATTAAAATTCGTACTGACAACCCGCACAGGTAAGGAACGTTTCAGACTATTAAAATATAAAATTTTACATTTTGTCAATAAGTAATAATTGCCATACATGATTGTTTTGAACCTTCCTGGTACTTTATTGTGAAAGTTGTCACTTTCGTGTCATTAACATATCATTAGTGGCATCAGAATTATCTTCTGCTGCACGGTCATGGTGCCTTTGTGACAGTAAAATATTGCCTGGACATGGTGGAAAATCATATTTCCAATAATATGTCAGAAGAAAAGGATGAGTTGAGTGCTGATAGACAAGCATCACCACCAGCTGATCATAAACCTTCATCTCAGCTATCTAAGCGACAACTCAAACGGTTAAGAAAAAAAGAAAAATGGCTGTCTCTGCTTCCAGAAAAGAGGTTAGAAATTATTAACGGATTTTTTATTTTTATTTGGTCTCTTATTCTGCTTTTAAATGTTAAACCATTATTTAATTTAAAAATTCATTAATTTTAAATTATTCATCAATGGTTTAATTCATTTTTTAAAAGTAGTAATTTAGTATGGGTAATGATTGTGAAGTTAAAATTGTTATAAATTTTCCTCTTTAGGTTAAAAGAAAAGAATAAGTTGAAATTAAGGAAGCAGGAAGCTAAGGAAAAAAATATAAAATTAGGACCCACAAGAAAAGAATTAAAAAGTAGCAAAATGTCAACAAGTAACTGCAAAATTAAAGTTGCATTGGATTTTTCTTTTGACCATTTAATGAGCCCAAAAGACATTTCTAAATGTATTAACCAAGTGTTAAGATGCTACAGTTACAACAGGAGGTCAAGAGATCCTATGCAATTTTATGTGGTGAATTTTAATGGCCAAGCAAAAGAAGAAATGGGAAAACACAATGGTTATCAGCATTGGGATGTTCATTTTCACAGTGAAGGCTACCTGGACTTATTTAATAAAGACTCTATTGTTTATTTAAGCAGTGATTCAGAAAATGTGATTCAATCTTTAGAACAAGACAAAGTTTACATTATAGGAGCTCTAGTGGACCACAACTCTCAAAAGGTTTGCACTTCTGTTCTTAAAAGTGTAGATTATTTTAAAGTTTTATTGTGCTTAACAGCAATTTTAATTTTCAGGGCCTATGCCACAGGATAGCTGTAGAACAAGGGATAGCTCATGGTAGATTACCTTTAGGTGAACATTTGGAAATGAAATCAAGAAAAATATTGGCAATTAATCATGTTTTTGAAATTTTACTACATGTCTGTAATGGGTTGACTTGGAAAGATGCTTTTTTAAAAGTATTACCACAAAGAAAAGGTGCTTCTGAAAAACATTCAGCCAATAATACAACTGTTCAAACTCTTAGTCAAGAAAAATGTGATACAGTAAATTCAATTCATTAAAGAATAATTTTAATTTACAAAACTAACATGTGATATCCATAAAAAATTATCAGAATGAGAAAATTTGATGAGTTTTTATCAGTTACTCTCATTCCAGTTTTGTATTACTTTGTACAATTTTTATTTAAAAGATTACACATATTTACATCTCATTAATTTTTTGGACTTTTCCTTTTACCAAACCAGATAAAATATTGCCATTCATTTATTCACTTATTGTGAATGACCAATAAAAAAAATTTTACTTTTGTTTACTTGATGGCATGTCAGTTTCAAATATTATAAAACTAAACTGATTTATATATTTGAAGTTAAAACAGTTTTTTTAGGTATGAATTTATTGATGTTATTAATTCTATAGGGCCACTGTAATTCCTACTGAAATATTACATTTTCTTAAAATGAACTTGCATTTTTTAAAAAAAGTAATAAAATTTTATTTTCACTAAAAAAAAAACAATTACATGTCTCCCTCTGAAATTAATTCAAAACTGTCAGTGTCACTTGATGATTCTTTGTCACTTCCTGTTGGGTTTCTTGTTTTCTGTGATGAAAGATATTTTTTATCAACTGAACTTAAGTTTTCTTGGGTTAACATTGCATTCATTTTCTGCATTTCATTATCCTTTTTTCTCCTTTTGCTTTCTGATAAATCTAAGCCTTTGACAAATTCTTCTTCTGAAGAATCCCCATCAAAATGTTGACTTAGAAAATTTATACCTGTAATCACATTTATTAAAAAAAAATTACTCTTTGTCAGTCGGGAGCACGAGATTGTTCTGAAGAAATGACAGACTACACTTTCGATTAACACTTAACTCACCATTATTTGAGTTTTCACAGGGCTCAGTTTTTTCTATAGAATTCACGTCAGACTCCCAAAAGTCTAAGCTATTCTCGGGAGATGGCATTGCTACTGGCTCAGGATAAAATGACAGCTTACTAAATTCGGATTCTGAAAACCCCGAAAAAAGTTAACTTCCGTCTTTTTGGCAAATCCATCTTGGCAACTTCGCTCACATAGAGAAAGAGGCACCAACCTGTTGTGTCATTCGTACGGTCGCTGATGTGCTCCAGCAGCAAATCACTCGAGTCTTCATCGTCTTCCTTTGTTGGGAGTTGCAAATCTCCGGCCAATCTTAACAGCTCCAGCGCTTCTTCATTGGTCTCCAGTAAATAAGGTTCCACCTCATCCTCACTGTCGCCTTCACCTAAAAACAAGTTTAAAATTTAATAGTAACTCAACTATAACACTATAACCGCCGCCGGCCAATTTGACCGGTTACTATAAACAAATAAATGTTTTGGGATACGGAATATTTTAAAATTACTCGATTGAAGACGGATTGTCTTCAAATGTATTTACCTTTGTGATTGTAATAAAATAAATCCGATAATCCTTTGAGGACATCCGGCGGTACAAATCGAACAACTGCACCGGGAACGGTCATGATGGCCATCAGCAAAAAGTAAACAGATGTAAGACCAGAGAAAGACTTTCCGATGACACCAATCATTACAAAGAACAGGCAAGTCAAAACACAAAACTGAAATTAATAAAATTTTAGCCTTTTTTATTTTATTTTCACTTTTTTTAATAATGGAAATTTCATTTCCTGTCATAAAATGCCTTTATATAAAAGTTATTCAATACTGTTCAGAAAATTTGAGAAAAGATTCTATTCAAAATAGAAATTTCGACTTTCGACTTTGTCTTAGCGACGCAAAATATCATACTTATTGTTAACGCAATTTAAAATTATTCGGCCAAAAGAAGACTCTTCCAAGTAAAAATAAAAAGAATCAAAGGGTGAGAAAATTGAAATTTCGGGATTTGGTAGAAAGCCAAAGAGAGGAATTTTGGTGTTTATGAACATACCATTCCTGGTTGTGATTGCCTATAAGACTTAACTTTCACGTAAATATCACTAATCATATTGAAACTTCTTTTTAAAAATGTATTTGTTTCGGAGCATCCGAACGTCCTGAAACAAAAAAAATATTTTTAATAATATTTCATAGGCGATAAAATATAACAGGTTTGTTTAACTGCCAGGCGTTATAAATTAATGTCGAGTGACATTTTCAAAAAAAAAGATTTGAAATGAAATGTCCCGTGCTTAATGCCGGAATTAACTTTCCTTTGCTTCAATATTAAAAGATAATATGAATTATTGGTCACGTTTTCTGAATAAATTAACTTGGAGGGTTTTAGCACCGGGGCTTAATGAATGGATAACAAGTCGATGCGCAGAAGAGTACTCAATTTAGAATATATATTTATATAACAAAAGTTCCCTTGCCAAAACTTTATGGAAATCGGTTGACTTCCGAGGTCAAGGACCACAGAGTCTCCTGTTTTACAAAAAACAAATTAATTCCTCTTCCAAACTATGGATTTTACATTAAGAGTAAATTCTAAAAATATTGTTTTTTAGAAAAAAGACCCCTTCAAAAAAATTACATAAATACAGGCAAATATTTTCGGTGGAAATCTTCCGAGAATTTCCGAAGCCAATTTTCATTAATTTGGACCAAATATCAAAGCAGATGCCTTCATCTCTCATTATTATAAAATATATTATAAAATTTACCTTTGATTGTGAGTCTTTGAAGAATACGATGCGAAATTCTGGGAATTAGAATTATTTTTTTCGTTAGTCCTGGAAAAGTATTCCATCCATAACTGCTCACACGCTAATATTAATAATGTAATGAAAACTATTCCGTAAAATTTTAAGTCAAGATAAATTATTAACCTGGAAGCAAAAGAGTTAAATAAATAAAACAATTATAAATTAAATAATACCAAATTCTGACAATAGTGGCAATTTTATGAGTATCAAATTTACATTTCATCATTAATATGCATTGTGAAAAACAAAATGAATGCAGTGAATAACAGTGGGAAATTCATGAATTTATTTTTAACAAGGAATATAATATTCTTGACACGAGTCCAAGAAACGCTGAACTTAAAAACAACGAAGCAAAACAAATGAGAAAAAAATTAAATTTCTTTTGCAACTTAACTTCGGACGACCCCTTTTTATTTCTAATGTTTAAACATTTAGGAAATTATATTTTAACATTAAACCCTTTTTGTGTATGCAAATACAAAGGTTTAATGATTAAATCTCTGAGTCCTATTTATGAATTTAGGGCTGACATGAGCATTAAAATTTGCATCTCTATTAAATAACTGACTATTATATTAATAAATATTGAAAAATAAATGCTAAATGTTTTCTTTCTTTCAGTTTTTCTTCAGAACTTTTCCTGACTGTTCACTGTTTCAAAACAAAAAAATTCCGACTCCATTAATTTCTGCCAATAAATATATTTTACTCTAAAATACAACTGTGTTTTCATACAAAATACTGAATTGACATTTCATCAGTAGAATATTAAAATATTATAAGAGATTATTCTAGGTAGTTTGATGTCAATGAGTTTTCCTCTCAAATTCCTGTTTACATTTTCCCATAAATTGTCACTCGATAATTTGTAAAACCATCTCTTGTATGTAAATTTTTACACAGAATTAGGAATCAGTAACACAGGATAAATAATGCTCAAAGGCAAAATGCCTTGTAAAACATTAACTCCTTTTGATTATGCTGCTTTTTCTTCATAAGCAGTAATTTATCTTTTACTATAAGAATTTTAAACCCAATATTGTTTTTCTTAAAAACAAAGATGAAGTAATGATATTTGAGCTTTTATAACCAATAAAAAAGGATTCACAATATTGTGAAATACTTTGAACTGACTGATTTGTAGTCACTTTTACATTAAGAATGTAAGAAACAAACAATTAATACACTCATTATGAAATTATTATTACTTTTCTTTTTGTTATTAAGGTTAGCAACAACAAACATTTTGCTGTTGAATTAATTAGTGCACACTTCAAACATTGTGGCACTGTTCCTGGTAAGGAATGACTATAATTTTTTCAAAATTAATGACGAAAATTCATTTTACAATTGTGATAAACCGATACTTTTAAGAGACCCACTAAACAAAGTACTCATGAAAATGCATACGTTGGTTAACGTAAAACTCATTACATTGAAAGTAAATCTTTTATTGAAAACTATATTGCATCAACATTTAGATTAGAAGTAATAAAATATTATAATTTAAAAATTATTAAAATATTGGAACAAATTTTAGAAAGTTCTGGAAATTTTTTAAAGAGATTAAAAAATGAGGAAAAAGCTTACCAAAATACAATATTTACAAGTAAAATACAGCAACAGCTCAAAAAAGGATCATCCCAAATTAATATCTTGTGTATTTCCGATTTGTCTGCTTGAGAGGACACTTCATTTCCCTGAAAAGACTCTTTACTGCTCATAGGCAATTTCTCAACGAAATTTGAAGATACTGACGCCATTAGTTTTATGAAATAAATAAGGTAGGAAATTTTAAAAAACGAAAATTCATCACTAAATCAACCATAAAAAATGGAATAAATATTAAATTTGAGAAAAACTTAAACTAGAACATCATCCTGCACACTTTGTATTAGGAATCAACAACCTCAAAAGCTTTTTCTTGTTTTATCATTATTATTTTGCAAAATTTGATCACTTCACTGACATCTGTTATTTGCGCAGCTCAGTCGTACCATATGATGACCTTCAAAAAAATCATAGAAAACAAAAGCAAAGCTTTGCGACGAAGTTAACATTTTTACGTCTTTGGCAATTGCTTTCATTTTTTAAATTCTCTAAACTAAAGGAAACTGTGTTCGTTGCTTGTGGAATTTCATCATCAACAAAGAGATCGTTATTTTTCAAACTCTCGTTATTTGTTTACTGATTGAGAACATATAGTAAATAAAAAATGAGTATGATTGAACCATGTTTTGATAACGGCTGAAACTAGGTAAAGTTTTTTAAATTAAATTTGGTTTCTCTTAGTATATTTTAAACTTTCGGGTTAATTAAATATTTAACTTATATTTTTATTCAAGTTATTAATTAATTGACAACTTCAGTTCTTATAGAATAAATTTTTCATACTTTATTAATTTTATTTAAAAATTATTAGTTAATTTAATAATTAAAATTAATTAAGTTATTTTTCATAAATATTATATAAATAAATTATATGTAACTTTAAAATAAATATAATTAAAATTTTAGATTAAAAAAATAAAATTAATAATTAATTTAATAATCCATAATGTATGTATTTTATGAGAACAATCATTTTAATTTAAATAAAAAAATTTATTTCTTAAGAAATTTATCATCATCAATTTGATAAATATTCAAAGTTTAATAAATTTAAAAGTTATTGTTTATTTAAAACTTTGGTTTATTAATATTTATTATTAATTTATCAGTAGACATTATTAAGTACTGTATATTTGTTTTGCAGATTAAAGTATGAATTCACCATGTTTATTTTGGAAGGAGATGAGCTATTCAGCCAAAATTTCAACTGTATAATCAACTCCATCACAGCACAAAATGATTCCAACAGTGAAATTTAAACATAAACTGTAGAATCAATTATTAATGGTTACTTAGTTATAATGAATCGCAGTTGAAGAAGTTTACAATACTAAATGAATTTGAGCAGTCTTATACATCAACTGGAAGAGCTCAGTAATACCAATCAATTAATTTATTAATACTACAATGTGAGGAAGCAAGAATTTATAGATCATCAGAAACAATAACAAGCAATAAAAAAAATGATGCTGGAATATTGAAAAAAGACAAATATTTAGAAGCAGACAACATAGGAGTAGATTAGTTGCAGAAACACTTAAAGATAAGTCAATGACTATCAATCTATGGCGGTATGGAGAACCTTGTAATTGCTTTCATTGTAAGGTAACTTTCTAACAAATATAATAGAGATAATTTTCTGACAGAAATATGAATTAAATACTTTTAACCTTAAATTCTACAGGCTGTGATAATTTGATTTAAATAAATCCAATCAAATTTAAATTTTTCAGGAAATGTATTTTTGCTTTCTATTTAGTGGAAACATATTCTTCTAAATTTTGAAATAGAGATTTAACTCTGCTGCATAAAACTTACTCTAAGAGTCTTCTCTAACTGATGACAAATATTTTGAGTGCCTTGATGAAAGACAACCAAAGAATCACCAGTAGAAGCTCTGCATTTCCAGAGCTCAAAAAATCTCCAATGCTGGACTGTATTCATCCCAACTGTTAGCACAGCTTTAACTGTAATGGACTTTACATGCATTTAATTCATTGAAAGATAATTTTACAAAACAATAAAAATTGTACTATTGATTAATAAAACCTTATAAAGACTGTTGAAGTTGATTTTTCTGACACTAACTTGAAGATAATTTTGACTGTGTTATTAATAATAGAAAATGCAGTTGTTTACTGAATAATCATTTATATTTCTAAAACTGCCTAAAATGAATAGTCAGTTCCTTTTAACAACCGGCTTATACCAGATAGTAAATTTGAAAATGGAAACGAAATGCCGCCTTTTTTTGGCGCCTTGGCCGACATCTTGCGGCAGGGAAAGAAACTATAAGTGAATGTGTTTGTTATGTTAATATTGCAACACTGTTCGCAAAACTTGTCGGTTTACTTTGCCGTAGCGTCGCTTCTATGTTGAGTACTGTTCATACGAGGTTCCGAAATACGACATAGAAAGAATTTTTAATGCGTTTATTTGTTCAATTTAAGTGTTATTCTCAAATAGTTGTTCAATATATTTCGGTGTGGTTTATTAAAAAATTTATTCATCGCGTTACGATGTTTTTACGTTGTTTTAAAAGTCCGTTTTTTCCGTTGCACTAGTGAAATGCCAGGTGGTCGTGTTTTGTTTATATGCAATATGGCGGAAACTTCATAATTTCATAATTTTTAAGCATAAAACTAATTCACCTTAGGTTGTTGAATAGTTATTGTCAGTTACATGAAAAGTCTTACAGCTTGTGTTTATTGAAAATCCTCATTATCGATGTATTTTTTTTGCACGAGTTATTGTTTTATGAGAAATTAATTCGTGGATTTTCCTGCTCCATTTTCTTTCATATTATGAAGGTTACGGTATGTTTTGGTCCAGTTAGAGTAGTAGTGCCTTGCGGAGATGGATACATCACTGTACGAGATCTCATACGTCAGGCGACACTTCGATTCAAAAAGGCAACAGGAAAGGTGGGTCACATTTACTTTCACACATGGAAAGTAGGTTTATAGCATATATTTTATTTTCAAAAGTTTTATAGAAAGTTGTCATTTGTTTTCTTTTAAATGTGATCATGCAAATCAAATTTATATTGATGGATATCTTTGGTATCATTCAGAGTGCTTAAAATAAATAAATTTGCTTTTATTGTTTTGGTTATCTTTTTCTGGAAATAACATTAAATGTTTTGACATTTTGATTTGATGCAATATAATTACAGTTGTGCATTCTTCAATTTTCTTCAAAAAAATTAGCATTAATAGAACTAGTAAAACTTAAATGAGCATATAATATTTTTGTGAAAATCTTAAAATTTAAAAGATAAAGAGCCCTTGAAAAATTTGAATGTTACATTAAAAATTTTTATTGCAGTTGCATATATTAATGGATGTTTTCATAATATTGGAATGATAATAATTATTAATGGTGGGCTTTTTGGGGGGTTCACTTTTAAAAATTGACATGATATGGAATATCTTGGAATTTT
The DNA here is from genome assembly GCA_028293925.1 of Brueelia nebulosa. NCBI lineage: Eukaryota > Metazoa > Arthropoda > Insecta > Psocodea > Philopteridae > Brueelia > Brueelia nebulosa. The sequence continues at coordinate 1,082,328 of JAQIBA010000003.1, read as the reverse complement.
TTAATTATATTAGATGAGAAAAAAGAGTAAAATAGAGGGAAATAACATCAGTGGATGATGATGATGGATTTTAATCTTTTTAAATTAATTTATATTATTTTTAATTTCTCTTAAACTGCAGATGCAATCCTCCTGTCTTTTTGTATTTTTTCTGTATTAAAAGATTAAATTGTTATGATAAATTAAAAGAAATTTTTGTTGATGATTATTTTTCAGATGATAATTTACAACAAAATTGATTTTCATTCATTTTGGAAGTTATAGAAAAGATGAAAGTTTCAATGGTTTCTCAAATGTTTATTGTAATGCACCCATAAATATGTTAATTTTTCTTATATCTAAATGAAATCATTTTTAACAATACAGAAAGGTGGAATACATATTTTTCAGTTAAGAATTTCAATGCCTATACATATCCTAACAAGATTTGAATTTCTCTTATGCCTAAAAAGGAATGACCTTTGAATATGTTTCATCCAGTTTTTGCTTCTGTGCACCTAACAAAAGCTGCTTAACCTCCAAATCATATTGGAAGTGTTAATCTGTGTTTAATGGAACTTTAAAAAACTTGTGAGGATTTCTCCTCCATTGCTTATGACCTTGGATATCATTCATGGAACTTCATTGTTAAAAATTTTTTAATATCTTTTCAAGTCCCACAGTGTGCTCTGTATACCAAAATCAGTCATAAAGGAACTTTTTTTGTGTTTGTTCTCAGTAATTAAAATGTTTTAAATTCAGCATAAATCCCAGGTGTATTCAGGAGATTTTTAACTCCTGTCACATTCATAAAATAATTACTGTTGAAAGAAAATTTAGTCCTCATCGGTTTTTTCGGTTTAGTCTTTTGGTAAAACTTAAGTTTCGTCCCTAATTAATCTTAGGGCAGTAATAATTTTTTCTAGCCTATTTAATTCAGTCGTTTTGGACCTGTGTACTTAGAAGTATGCAAAATTCGTTTCAAATTGTATTATCTTGCACGTATTTCTTTGACAATGATTATTTTCAATTGTTTTGACTAAGAATTGGTTTAGCTCAGGAAATTGCCTTTTTCCACTCAATATTTTTAAAATTTCTTTGACATTTTATTTTTTAAAAAAAGCAAATTAACTTTTTCTGAAAATGTTTGGCGGGCTTTTAGACGAATCCTGTTTTTAGCGAAGTCTTAAAAGTAAAATTAAAAAAGATCGTTGTGGCCGAAATGTAATAAATTATGTCCAGGTTGAGTTACTCATTGTTATTCAACTGAATACTTCGACTAATACTATTCATGACGCATTCACCAGGTTCAAAAAGTTACGTCACGAGCGTTGGAATGTGAATAGCGCCAGTAAAAATTTTACGTCCGCTCGAGAAAGAAGTTCACGGTAAATTCGTGAAACTCCAAAGGGTTGGTGTTCCACCCTCATTTTCCCTGAATGAGTTCCAAAGCCACCACTGTCAGAACTGTTAGACTTCCCCTTTCATCCCTTCAGTGTGGGCAACGTCGTCCACTCGTGAAAATATATTTTTTTTAATTGTTTAACAGTATGGTTTTTCGAGAAAGGAGAAAAAGGAACTCTTTGATATGTCACGGACATGAGGTATCGAGTCGTGTGCGAACGCTTTATTATTTTTCACGGGCCAAATAAGACCTTTCAACAGTTGACAAATGGTCAATTTAAAAAGGATTTATTGATAAAGAGCAAATTAGTAGAAGTCAGCGAACTTTTCTTCAGATATGAGCTGGGCTCGTAGAAATCTATTTGTTTATCGGCTTAACTTTTTTTTTAGAAGGAATAGCACAGTTTGATTAGAAGATAAAAATTTTCTTGGAAGTTTTTATGAGTAATAGTATAGTAGTCCCTCATTCATGAGCTCATGTTAACGCTGTTGATATGTGAAAACTTATCTGTAAAAGCAGGAAGATGAGCAGCATTCGCTGATTAAAAAGCTTTACCTCTCGAAGCAAAGATGGAAATGGAAGAAACAGAGTGACTGAAGGCATTTGTCCCATATCTAAGGTTGTTGAAAAGGTTGGCTACTAACCGAATAAAATCCCGGTGAAATATCTTCGTTTACTGTTCTCTTTCATCCCAAAAATAAGGAAAGAGACAAGAAAAAAGCCAATTGCCGTTGAAAAAATTATAAATTAAAGGGCTGAAAACGGTATTTTTCTACGAATAATTATAGAAAAAAATCTAGCCAAGAGCAGGAGGAACAAGTTAAGCGCCATTTGTATCAAAACAGATACAACGTAATTCGATCCAGTAAAATACCTGAATTGGTGAAAATATTTTACTATGTCATTCATCTAGATCCGATCGTCTGTTTTCTTAAAACGGTCAAGATGTTTTCATCAAAACAAGTTTTAAATGTAATTATTTGAGAAATCGTACTTTAATGGCCCCGTTGTTCATTTGACGCGCCAAATGAAACGTCCTTCGTAAGTAAAATAAATAAAAAGAAACGCATTTTTTCTCGATAAACAATCCTGATCGTATGTGTCTTGAGAGTTCGAAAAAAAAATAAAGAGAAAAATAAAAAAAAATGAATACGAAACATCCCTTGTGGGGATCGAACCCACGACCTTTGGATTAGAAGTCCAACGCGCTATCCGCTGCGCCAAAGGGACTTGTCAGGCCTCACTGCTCCAAGACCGCGTTTGTTTTGCTTCTCGCGCAGACATCTTGAATCACCTGCTCGAACGCGTACGAGTTATCTCGGAGCATGACTCACCTTTGCGCCATTGCGTTTCACCAAATTGTGGCCCTTTCTTTTTCTGTGGCACAGTAATTCGTGATTTTATTGGTTCATTTTGTGAGGATTCGCGCTGACGCCTGGAACCTGGGAACAAGTTCACAGAACTCAAACAATCGGAGATGCTGATTCAATATTTATTGAGAAGACAATCTTTAAAAAATCATGATGAACCGGGTATTTAAATTGTGACGTCACTTCAAGGTCGACGAGACCCCAACTGCCCGATATGTTACCTTGACCATATTATTTTGTCTTGGGTACCCTGTGCACAATTTTATTTTTAGATTTTAGATGTTGGACTCCTCGACGACTGTTCCCAACCGTTCTGGAATGAATTATTATTATGAAATCCGGCTAAAGGCTGTTACAAGCGATAAAAGCAGGGAGCTGAAGAGAAAATAATGATGGATTGGAAGAAAATGTTTGATTTCAAGGGCTTAGTGTGGGACACGTTTAATTCAGCATGAATGATTCTTTATTTCCATTGTGATGTTGGAGTATTCCTTCTTAAAAAAAAAATGTAGTAATCGGAAGTTCACAAAAGGTAAAAGCTTCCACCAAGCATGAACACACCTTGTAAATACACCTTCACATCCTACTTTGTACCCGAGAAACCTTGAGAGTCTGAGTTAAAAGATGTCCTCCAGGTTCTGTGTAAGTAATAATTTTTTCTTTCTTTAAATTTTTTTCCACCCGAATGTATCATTTTTTCTTAACTGATGTGTTTTTTTTGCTTTGGATTTTTTCATGCATGAGCGTTCGTTGCTTCTTTAATACTTCAACAAATATCATTTTTGAATGAAAATGTTTTAATGACTATTTTTATTTATTTAAACAACATAGAATTTAAGAATGGTTCTTAAATTTCATCGAGTTTCTCGCCATGTTTTTAGGATTTCTCGAGTGAAATTAAAATTTAAGTCATTAAGATTTTTAACGGAAGCGGCAATGCATTACCTCCTTCTGCTCCACCTGTATTCAGTGCTAAATAAACTAAGACGCAGTTATTGGAATGAACTTTGACTGTCACAAATTTAATTAGAGAAAAGCGTAATTGAATTAGGCTTTAATTCGTCGTGGCCGCTTTTTAAATGAATTCGAATTTAAGACGAGGCTAACAAGCCAGAATTTAACTGACCCAAATCATTCCCTCCCGAAAGAGTCATGCAACCCTACCAAATATACGCTTGAATGAATGGGGAAAACCTACGTGCAAAGGAGTTGAGGATGTGGGGTGTAATTCAGGTTTCACTTGGGTTACCATATCTCCAAAGCTCCAAATCCAGTCATGAGTTGCCCCACATAAAATGATAGAGCCTGACGGTGTATCATATCTCCATCACGGGGAGGTTATCATAGGCAAACACACCGAAGCATTTCCTATGGAAGTAAGCTTTTCAATACCTGTTGTGTACTTGTAACTGAAATAAAAGAGTTTCGCCGTGTGGACGGGAATTTTTGAATAATGAGTCAGTTGTTTCAGGTATAAAACCACCCTTAACGGCACGTCTGTCTTAGGAAACCTGAAAACGGTTAATCGACTGGGTGAATGAAGTTCATTATTGTGGGTAGACAAAACAGTTTGTTGTCAGACATTCACATTTGTCACGTTTTTGGCTTTTAAAATATATTCCAAGCGATTTCAGACTGAACGTATTTTTGAATTTATGATAAGTTCTCTTGGCTTTATTAGATAAAAAATCTCTTTTTATTTAAATAGATCAACTGCGAGAGGTCAAATGATGTCTCGATTCTCTCTTACTTTTTCGAAACATTTCTGTAATCCATTTTTGCTCATTTACCTTGTAATTCTCAATTTTTAAATATTTCACAAAAGCGGCCTTTAAAAAATGCGAACTTGTGAGTCACGATATTTTTGCGAAAAGTGTCATCGGATGTAGTATTGATTCGTGTTTTGTAAGAATTCTTTTTATCAGACAAAATAAAATGTTTAGCTTTACATAATAATGTAAAATGTCATAGCGAAACAATCGCAGTAGAAGATTGTATTGATATTCGTTGTATGATGCATGTAAAGTAGTTTACCACGTGAACAAGACATAAATCATAAAAATTTCCCAAATATTTGAACTTGAAATTGATTTTTATTATTTTGCGGTTTCTGAATGTATAAAAACTTATATTAAAAGATAAAAATTCAATGATAATGATGTCATAGATGGGACGAATGCGGAAAGCGACTGGCTATGTTTTTTAACGAGCATTTACATGTTGGATTTGCCTATAGAAAATACATAAGGCGCAATTCTAATCGGAAATAATGCATTTATATCTCTTTCTAAGATTTACAATGACCAAGACGATTGACATATCTGAAGGAGTGAAAATAAGTCAGCGATAAACATATGAAAGAACAATTGAAGGGTTGACAGTGAGGATTTTCCCTTTGAAACATCAGTGATGTCAGTAGAATTTTATCGAAATGTTTAATCTTAAATATGATCAAAGTTAAGATAAGCAATTATTTAGGCTAATTAATCGATAGCAAAGGAGTGCTCATGCTTATTTGTTACAGATTTTTAAAAAGTAATTATGCTTAATTAAATTTTTTTGTATAACTCTCAATTAATTGCTTTTAACTCGCGATTGAATTCTCATGTATTAATATAATTATGAACTCTTTTTAAACAATAATATTAGTAATTGAAGAGAATATTCAAATTAAGTGGATTCTTAAATGAACATCCTTACAGAAAAATATTATATTTAAAAATCTGTTTAGTTTCTTTTGCTGATGGCTTTGTAATTTAAATATGTTTATCAGCTATTTTCAAATTGCCACGCCTGTTGTGGAAACCATTTCTTAGGGCCTATCGAATTTCATTTCAGGCCTTTTTCTATTGTTTAAAATTATTTTAATAGTTCTTTGCTTTGTCAGTCAATATGTAGATAAAAAAATAAGTGAATAATTTCATTATATCCCCGTTTGGGGCCATTAAATGTAGGTAAAACAGAGCATAAAAGTGCTAAGCTGAAAAAGCTTATATCCCCGTGCTTTCCCCGCTCACTGTTTGAGTTTTCATTTTCATGAGGGTTCGCCGCAGTCGTAACCGTGAAAATGTCTGCGACATTTTAAAAGTGAACCAACGTCAGAATCAGTTAAAACTTGTCTAATGAGCTGACCTCTCCTAAGCCATTTGGGAAATCTGAACTGATGCTTTAAAGGCGAAACTTTGCCATGCAAGACCGCACCTCAAAAGAGCGCTCCAGGAAAATATGAAGCGGCGACATTGGGAAATGACACGCTCGCCCTCTTATACCGACATCAGCCCGTACACTTGTCATTTATTTAGGTCTCTAGACCGTGCCACCTTAGAAATGAAAAGTTTCACTCATCCGGTAAAGTACAAGTTTTAGTTTTTTCGTAATTGTAAAATTGACAGAGACGTCGGAGCACCTTTAGCAAAATGGCATTGGTACATCACTCGGTGGTGTTCAGAGGTCGGCCCGAAAGGAAACAATCTGACGCTCGAAAAGAAATATTAAAGAAAAAAGTGCATTACATTGTATTAATTGCATTCATAACAATTAACTACAACCTTCCAGAAATGATTTGCATTTCTGTAGTGTAGTGATCGGTTTGTGGTCGTGGCCCCATCTCCAGGTTGACCAAAAATCATTCTCGCGTGGGAAGTGTACCCAATAATACAATAACCTATAACTCATTATTTTTGGATACACTTTGAGGCGACGGCGCAAGTCCTTGCCAATGTTAAACTATTCTGCACTCGTGGGATGGACTTAATTACCAAGAAAGTTGTACATCGATATGTATGCGCAAATTTAATAATAACCGTTTGATTTCACCAATTGTAAATGTCACTCATTGTAAAGGAAGAATTGTTTTGGTGAGTTTCTAATTTTGTTAGAAAAAGATATTTTGCTTCTCAGTTTTTCTCTCCTTTTCCATGTGTCTTTGGATGACAGTCTGTCATATTCAGATATTTTACGAGAAAATTTTTACCCTTCATTAATATGTTATTGCTTATAATTTTTAAAATATATGCTTTCACATGTTCATATGAACTTTATTTAGGAATTATGCGGGTAATGTTATGCAAAATTAATTAGAAAATAATTATTTAAAAAAGAAATCAAAATTATAAATTATTCTTCCCCAGAAATTTGAATGAGACCCTCATTTGTATTATTGTATGGTTTTCCACTGCTTAACCGAAATTTTGTCAAAAAATTTCACAATGGCTCATAATTGTTTGAAATAATAAAATACGTTGAACGCGAAAAAAACACCGAATGAGTGCGGCGTGCGCAGTATTTTCCGTTTATATCGCAATGAAGTTGAAATACGCTACGCTTTCCATTAAAGCAAATTGAATTTTACGTTAGTGGAAGAGTGAAATCAGAAGAAGGCACTTTCTTTTTCGTTTGGTTCTGATTTTTTAGTGAATTTTTATGAAAGACGAAGTGGTCTGTGTCGATCGGAGTGCACTTGTTGATTTTTGGCGGCTCAATTTTGTTTTTCCAACCGTCGGGGAAAATATCCGTTGAAAAAAGTTGGGAATTTGGGTGTTTTTTTACGTGAAATAACATTTATTGAAATCCTCAGGAGGTAGTAATCTTCGGCGATGTGTCCTTCGAAGGAAAATGTCTTTCGGTCCTCGAAATCGTGACAAAATGAATTTACAATGTTTATTTCTATTAATACCTATAATTGTAAACTTTGAGAATTTGCCAGGGCTTAATTATCACTTAAAATATCGTGTTGGCTTTTATTATTTTCAAGAAATGTTATTGTCAGTTTTGATGGATGCACACCGCGGGCGCAGTCCCTCGTCTCATTGTAACGATAGGGTTGCTTCGTTGAAGGCGTAGTGCGCAGTTGTCTCAGAAAATATTTCTATTGTTTATAAAAGAAAATATTGCTGCTGTCTTTGTTATCACATAGTTTTTTTATCGGCGATGTTTCACGATTACCTGTTTGGGCGGTGATTCTTTGTGATATCGCTAATTAAATTTCCCCCTCGAGGGAGTGGATCGAAAATTGTTGGCTTTTAAAAAGGAAAGTGACTCGGCAATGGCGGCAGAGTTCGCGAGCCAAAAGCAAACGCCTTTGCGTTTTCAGTTTGTAATACGTTAAGAACATTTTTTAATAGTCAACCGATTTCAAGACTTGTTTTCAAAGAAAATGATATGGTAGGGAAAAGTTGATCTTGCTAGATTTCCATAAGGTTTCATGCTAACAGTAATTTAATACGTTATGTTCGTAAAAATCCTAGCAAAACACTGCTTTAAGTTTAAAGGAGGAAATATCTTGGAGTGTCCGTGATGTGCTTCTGAGGGACACATTTTGCGTAAAAAGGCAAAGAGGAGGGTGCCCCATTCGCAGTGGAAATTGAGAGCTTCATGCTGATAAGAGAAGGCAATAAGCGATCGATTTTCTTTGAAAAAGGAAGCAGAAGTACCATTGTAATTGTCACGGCCTTTTGATTTGGAATTTCCTCTGCTGATGGCAATGAAAAGGCCAAGAAAGAAAAAACGTTCCGGTACATGACAGAAACAGTTATTCCGAGATTTCAGTTAAACAAGGCAGCCGCTTGAATTGTATCGTGATTCTTGTTAGTTAAACTTTCACTTATGCAGATGAAAGAGCAGCAATGATGCCTGAGGCCCTGCAAATACAGAATCTTGAAAGCTCTAATTTGGGGTGGAAAGTTTGAATCGCGGCAATTTGGTCATTGACACCCTAAATTTGGTCATTTGCAAAAACCAAGAATTACCTTGGCGCTGAGGTTGCTTCAACCCGTGCTGCTTTAAAAGGAACCAATATTGAAACACTCTTCCTCTGCATCCAAAAAAGTTGTGGTTGAATTCGTCTGTAAAGGCTAAACAGAGTCTTGCATGAGGGAAAGGGTCCTTTACGGCACCGAGTGGTCTGGCATTTGAGACCCAAATGGTCAGGTCATGTATTTATTTGGAAGCATTCTGTGTTTTGACGGGAACCGGCCAAGCCATAGTTTTGTGAAACAATGAGATTATCGAAGAAAGGAGACGAGGACAACGGTCTCTTGTCTCAAGGCAAAGCGATTTAAATTTTTATCGATTTAGGATTGCTCAATTTCCGCATCATCTTACCACAAAAGCAGGTACCCTGTTTTCGTGTGATAAATTTCAATAAAATAAACCTGAAGCAAATGTCGAATAACAAGGTCGAGGAGTAGGCAAGGACGAATGTAATTTCAACGTGTCGAAAGATTTTTGCTCGGTGAGCCTGGCGGTGCGATTATTTGGTATTGTACTTGAAGTGCACATTGGAAGTGAGTGATTTTACAGTTGTGCAGAAATCGGTGCCGACGACTTTTGAAATCGGTTGTCTGGAACGAAAAATTGATGAGAACAAATGAAAAGAAATCTATTCTTAATTAAGAACGGCGAAATTCTCGTTTTATACGGAGAAACTGACATTGTTAGGCGCACCATGTAAACTTTGAGGTCACAGAACGTAGGGGAAGTTCAAACAAAACAGGTGCTTCCAAAAAAGGTTTATGAAAGTTCGTAAGTGCTTCTGTGCCATAATTGCGATCAAACTTAGGCGGATAACGACGAAAAGGTCCAATGGTCTCGTAAATGCCCACTTTAATTTTTTCCCCACTTAATTCTTTTCTTGAGAATGCCGCAATTCGGGTCAGTGGTGATCTGATGGGATCGAATGGGTTACAAATATTCATTTATAATATAATAAATGTAAGTGCGCTTTATTAATTGTTTCGTAATTAGTACGCGTGAACTGCAAGCAGTGGTGTTCGTAAATCCACATTGCCACATGAGAGGAGAAATTGTTTTTCGTGGACGATGGAAACAATCACTGAGAATTAGGAAATGTGCACACACTCAAATATCCATAATCCACCGAAGAATTGTTGAGGGAATAAAATTTAATTTTTTATTAGCTTAGCTCGGTCATAAAACCGAGTTAAATTGCTTTAGTTGCTAGTTTTACCTAATTAAAGTTTATGCCCGATAAAATTATTTCATCAGTTGTTAGCGAAGTCGTATTTTTGTTTATGAAAGCCCTGAGTTTTATAATAAAAGACACGAACGTTTACTTTCTAAATTACCATTGAATTTAATTGTAATTTCTTTAAATTGCTAAGGTTTTCGCACTCTCTTCGTTTCCAAATAGACCAGATAAAGGGTTTTGCTCTTTAAAAACTACACAATTGATAATCGATGTGCACTGAATGTATGGCTTCGTTTTGTCATTCATCGCAGTCTGAGGTGCATTAATTGATTAGGTTTATTCAGTCCCTTGCTGGGGGAAGCGCTTCACTTGTAAATTCTCGCTCCGATGAGTTAAAATCATGGGTTTTAGTGCTCCGCGTCTCATCTCCCATAAATAATGTTCGAGAACTGTCAGAGAACCCCGAAGGAAGGCGGATGTTCGGAGGTCGCTGAAAAACTTGCGTATTTATTCGGTTGGAGACAAACGTATAAAGTGGAAAAGTTGCAAAGGAGTCTGACTATGTACAATACCCATCGCGGCGCCAAACAGTTTGTATTAAAGCCAAAATGTGCAAAAGTGGCCGACCCCTCAGCCGTTACTGCCGAAGGCGATGAGCGCAGCCCGAAATTGGGTGTGTGCTCCCGAGCAGAAGACTCGACGAAAGGAAAAGTGGAGGATTTCCAAAGGAATGCCTTACAAAAAAGTCATTTGCATTTGCCGCGGCGTGAGGTAAGTTGATCTTTCGGCCAAAGAATTTCTCTCAGACAGAGATTCGGGGTGTATAAAAGTTAAAAGTATGGGGTGTCAGGATTTCGGAGTGGTAACTGCATCGGCATCGCGTGCAAACGAGGCATGTGTGCCTCCGGCGAGATTGCAGGAAGATGCTGCCATTCTAACCAGATGAAAGTTATAATAAGATAGAAGTTGATTTGTTGCTATTGCAGAGAAAATGCGAAACAGTCGAAATGTGGCTCTCACATTTTGTGAGAGCAATACCTTAATAATACCTTAGTTGCGCCAACAATGTGAAACTCACCAAGACATCGTTTTCTCATAGACCATTCAGTGCGTGCAGTTTGTGTTTTCAGTTATTCTAGAGGTAAACGATTACCAAGCACTTCATTCCGATTACAATGAAAAGTCATTTGTCAGTTTCATGCGAACCTCTTTCCCTAACAGAAAATAATTAATTCCTTAAGAATTTTGGACGTTTTGGTCAGTGAATTTTTATGATTGAAAAGGGTTGAGTTGACCCCCTATTTCGTCAGGTTGCGAGCAGCCCGGAAGCGGCCGGGAATCAACTTCATGGTTGGGCTCTCCATTATTTAAGAGCACCCCCTTGAAACGCACTTGTACGTTTTGTTTGTTCCAGTCGGCTGATTCTTGGGTGGCGGTGCAGAGCTTGCAAACATCCGATGGAGGGATACTCGACCCCGACGACAGGCTGAGCGATGTCGTCGATGATCGGGAGCAGATCGTGGCCATTTTCTCGGACGGAGATGGTCCCCATCATGGAGGGGGCGACGGGGCCAGTGGAAGTTCCGTGGGGACCGGAAGTCCCGATATCTTCCAGGTGGGACAGCGGGAGCGGACTCCCGGAGGACGAGCCATTGGTTGTAACATTGTTTTCTTTCAGGGGGAAGGAAAGTATTATCAACCTCCTTCGGACATTGAAGTGACCAGTGATCAGTTGGTTGCGAATGCGCTTCAAGTGAGGAGAGGCAGCGAACCTGCGTTGAACCAATTGGAGGGGCCGAATGGTGTTTCCAGCTCCGTGCCTTGTGCCCCTGTTTGTAATCAGGCGAACAAGCGATGGTCGGCTGCACCTATTATTATAGATGTTGATGACACCACAGAAAACCTTAACAATGTGAGAAAAAGTTTCCACGGTTTGAGTCATTTATTTCCGAGAATAAAAAAGCCTCCATTTGGGTTTTCATCTGATATAACTAATTCACAATTTGTTTGCGTTTGTATTTACCATTGGGGCGATGTTTGCAGGAAAGAACCAAAGTGAATGGGTACACAAACTCTGACTGGTCTTGCCCCGAGGAGGAAGAAAAGGTTTTGATGCCATCCTCCAAATTTCAAAGGGATGGTTCTAGCAGGTTATCAATGCAGTTTCTACCCGAAGAAATTGGGTAAGCGGTCTTCTTGCCTTTCTATTAGTGCCGCCGCGGTTTGATGGTCTCCTGCATGGTGTTGACTGAATTTCAGACTGAAATGGATGGATAGAGCTAGTCATGTGCGAGGAGGTTCTAATAGGTCTTCACACGCGTCCTTGCAAAGGGATCACAAAAGAAGGGAACCGCTTGGTCAGGCCAATTCGTCCAGTTCCGCTCTTTCGAAGAATTCAGAATGCCTCATAGAAGAGGGAAATTTAGAGAATTTGGTAAATTATGAGAAACAGTTGCGATCACGAAAACATTGAAAGAACTTTTTCGGATAATTTAAACTATTTTTCAGAATACTGAATTTATAGTTTTAAGAAACGAAGGTGGGCCTTTGGGAATTCACGTTGTACCGGATTACGACAACGAGGGGAGAGACAGAGGCTTACTGGTGCAGGGCATAGAGCCGGGAGGAAGAGTACAAAAAGACGGTAGACTTTCAGTTTTTGATCGGATCATTGAAATAAATGGTTCAAATTTATTGAACGAGCCATTCCACAAGTAAGTTTCCAACTGTTTATCGAGAATTCCATTATATTTCCGCGTCAGCCACTTATGCCGGAGTTTAACTCGTTTTTTTCCAGAGTACAAGAAATATTTAAAAATTCATTGTCTTCTGGAGAGCTTCGCCTAAGAGTTGTCAAGCACACAGCTCCGTCGCCCAATTCACTCACGAGGCCTCGTCCTCTTCCACTCAACCCCTCTTCCAATGAAAACATGGTGGAAGGCCGCCAAAGAAGTAAGCACTCGAATAGCGATAGTTATCGTAAGCAGTAGCGAATGAAAAACAAGTTTTCCCTGTTCCCTTTAAGGTATGAATTTTTCCACAAAAGTAGCCACAGTTAGTCCAACCAAGAAACTTTTAGGAAGTGCCACAACGAACATACTGCAGACAGCCAACACTCGAAAAATGGGGAAAAGGATCGATTTGGAACTGCTCAAGGGACCTTCCGGGTTGGGATTTTCCATAACCACTCGGGACAATCCGGCCGGAGGGAAGTGTCCCATTTACATAAAGAATATTCTACCTCAAGTGAGTCTCTCTGTTCGTCATTAGTTTTTCGTTTCAAGTTCTCTTTGAAACTTTTGATTTTGTGGTTTTTCAGGGCGCAGCAGTCGACGACGGGAGGTTGAGACCTGGAGACAGGCTGCTCATGGTGAACGACATCGAGATGACGGGGAAAACTCAGCCCGAAGCTGTTGCCATTCTGCGTCAAGCGCCGACAGGATCTGTCGTCAAGATTTCGGTGTCGAGACAGGAAGACGTTCATTGTAGAGAGGTGCGAAAACGCGAAAAGGGAATTTTTCTTCGTTGCTTATGTTTTCCGTATTTTATCATATTAAAAAAAAATTACAGGAATCGATTGACGATAAAAACCCGCGGCAGAACAAGCAAGAAGTAATTGTGAAAGAGAATGTAGGGAAACCCGTCGATGTGAGCAGTGAGTCCAACCGGAGTTTGGACGATGATAGTCGATTCGGTACTTTAGAAAGTGTATCGCGTAAGATTCAGGTAATGTCACTGTTAATCGTTATTTCCACAATCTGAAATGTGTGCTGCACTCAGTAAATTTTTTCGTTTTCAGAAACCACCCAGGAATTTAGACGAGAGCCAGATATTTCCCTGGCGCCACCGGGAAATTCTCACATTCGACATTCCCGTTCACGACACTGAAAAGGCCGGCCTGGGGGTTTCCGTTAAAGGAAAGACTTCAGCCAATCATTCCACGAATAGTCCAAATAATCACAACTCACCAGTTGATCTCGGTACGATAAAACGCTGACAGAACGAACGGGCGCCGCAACTGAGTAATTATTTTATGATTTAGGTATTTTCGTGAAGAGTGTGCTTAATGGAGGAGCAGCCTCCAGAGACGGAAGGCTCAGGACCAATGACCAATTGTTGAACGTTAATGGAAAGTCTTTGCTCAACCAAAGTAACGCGAGCGCTATGGAAACCCTAAGAAGAGCAATGCTGTACTTAGAAGGGCCGAAACCCGGTGTGATCACATTGACCATTGCGCGAAGAGTTCCCAGCCCAGGCGGAAGAGAAGGCTGCAGCTATTTGGCGTCGACAGGTACTTGGACTGATTGCTGATCCGGAACCTATCCGCCGTTTGGTGCTCTAAAACATAATGATCCAACTTTTTAAGGTTCGGAGAGTTGCCGATCGGATTCCGAAGGACTTACGCCGGATCAGTCCGTGGCAAGCGAAGCCTCCGACTCGACAGTGATATTCCTACCTTCCCACAACAATTCCTTCAAGTTCGAGAAGCTCAACGATTCTCAGCTCAGCACCGGCAGTCACAAATCGCAGAAGTTTCCCTCCAGAAATCCTGTGATCGATCGCCTCACGGGTCACAATCCAAACGAGATTAACAACGCGTTGAGGAATGAAAGCTATTACAGGGTATTTAATCTTATCTTTTAGATACTCATACCGTTCAGAGTGGAAAGGATTTATTTTGTGATGCCTTTTCAGGCGACCCACGAGACGACTTGGAACATAGCGAACATGGTCAATCCAAACTCTTTAGGAAAATTAAACAGTCCGACAGTGAACCCCACTGCTTCCGAGCCCGTTTTGATCGAGGAGGACTACCAGACGAATTCTAACACTGTCGGCATGAAGTAAGGGTTTATATGTGCGAGTAGGGTTTTTGTAAAATAAGAATCTCATTGAGGAACATTTATTTTCTAACAGAGACCTTCCCAGAAGACTTGAGGATAATTATAAAAACGCGGAGAATGTGAGCGGGAGTGGTCAAAGTATATCCACTCAGGGGGACGTTACCTATGCTAGCCAGTGAGTGCCACACGGATTCATTTGGTGGCAAACTCAAAATTGATTTCGTTAACAACCGAATATAATAAATCTTTCAGATTATCTTTAGACGAATCCGCGGCGGGTTTCTCGAGGGACGGAATCGGTCGTCAAAGTATGTCCGAAAAACGTCACGCAACACTCGACGCCAAGAACACGGACACTTACCGAAGGAACAAGAAGTCGCGGGAAGAGAGGCGGCAAAACTCACAGCCCGAACCAGCCAGACAAAATAAAATTAGCAATAAAATCGCGGAAATCCGACAGGAACTGCTTGAGAGTTAGTTTTTTTTTTTTAATATTAAAGTGGTGGGAACGGCTTTGTTTTCCGTTCTTCATTTAAATTTACAGTATAATGAAAAAGTTAGTACGATCGGGGTAGTACGGGTTTAAGGGCCCAGTTCTAAAGTCTAAAACTAAAATACCATATTTTCTAAATGGCCAGTACAGCATGGATTGATTATTTTTCATTATTAACGTCTGTTATTAATTTTTCGTATTGATTATCCTTTAATATTTGTTTGTGCATCATCCTATTAAGTAGTTAGCGAACAGGTGCGGGAAATTCTGTGTATGTATTTACTCAAAAAGAGCTTTGATTGCGTTTCTAATTACGAAAAAGATAATTACTCTAAATTCTCATTTATCTCCTTTTGCTTATGTTTTCACAAAGTCATTTGTTTTTAATAATCTTGTTTTCATGGAAGGAAATTCCGTTGTATCTCGTCTGCTGTGCATGTTGAGTGATTAACATAACGAGTGGTTTGTTTGTTTGTAGCCGGCAGAGCACTGGTTAGACCAGGTTCAGCTGAATCTATTTCCGTCACTGTAACTGATCATCAGAACGGTACGTAATCAAACGCTTTAACACTTCTTTATTCTATTATATGTTATTCTTAATTGGTGAATGTTCGGTGAATTATTTTTCAGTTCCAAAACATTCAAAAATCACTTTTAACAAAACAGTTTACCCCAATCAATGCGATCACTCGTGTTTTTTATAACATTAATCGAAATAACTGAAAATGTTATAATAATCAATTGCAGAGGCGGAACCTCGAGGAAGATTGGACATCGGCCCCGCGTTGGGAATGAAGAAGTCCTCCAGTTTAGAGTCACTGCAAACGATGGTGCAAGAAGTACAAATGGCGCACGACGCCGACCCGGCGTACTCGTACAGGAACGCGCAGGGTGCGGTGAGGGTGGTTCGTGGCAGGGGGTGCAATGAGAGCTTCAGGGCCGCCGTGGACAGGAGTTACGAGGCGCCCTTGGCTCTGAGAAACCACATGGAAACCCGTGAGTGGATTTCTTGACAAGTCTGGAGAGAAAAGGGAATTGAGAATAACAAAAATTGATTGATATTTAATCAGCAGTTTCCGAAGACGAACGTTACATCGGGAGCCTCGACGGGGACGATCAAAACGTTTTGGGACGCGGAACCCCTCGCCAGTCGTCGATGAACGCAATCAGAGATTCAAAATTTAAGTACAGTAAAAAGAAGGCGAGTTTGCTCAAAGGAATCGGTTCCATGTTCCGATTCGGGAAGCACAGGAAGATAATCGACTCGAAGTATCAGATCGGGATGGAGGAAGAAGACGAGGACGAGGCGGAGGGGAAGAAGGAGGAAGAGGAGGAAAAGCAGAAGGAAGACGCGAGGATAGCCGCCCAAGAAGAGCACGAGAAAATCCAGGAGCAGTACAGGAAGTTGCTCATGAGGCAGCATCAGGAGAATCACGTGAGCATTGCATCCCTCTGTTATTCCCTCGGGAGCGTTCGGATCGCTTACTTTGCTCTCTCTTTCAGTTCAAGAACGACTTAGATCATCAGAACATTTACTCTAATCAGAAATACTCGAATAAAGAGGAGGACCGGAATCACAGAAATTTGAATTACGCCTGGAGGACGAACGAAGGCGGAGGGGACATTCATAAGGAAGGAAGGAATTTCTATCCCCCTCATCATCAGAGAGTGTTCGAGTTGGAGCAGAATCGCCAGACGGACATGGAGCAGCCTGCGAGGAACCGAAGCTACGAGAGGGAGATAGAAAGATTGAGGAAGTTCAGCCTGGACAGCAGGAATTTTCTGGACGAGAAGAGGGAGGATTTCCAGTACAACTCCCTGCAAAGCAGAAGCGAGCGGATACACCAGCTCAGGGCGAAACACCAAAAGAAACACGTCGAAAGGCAAGGCCAGTACCCGTTCGAGGAGAAGGAAGAGAAGATGGAGCAGGCCATTCAGCAGGTGCGCACAAGAACTCCTTTGACACCAACACTTTGTGCAGATGACCTAACAGAGTTATTTGTTCAGAGATTGGAAGATCCGAAAACCCACTATCGATCCGGTAGTTTTGATATTTACGGAGAGATGGGGAGGCCGGGGAGTCGAGTGGCCATCACCGATCCTGCGAGGTTTTCTCACTATGTCAACTACGAGGAAATCCAGCAACATCTCAAGTGAGTAGAGAGTAATCCTCGAATAAATAAAATATAAAGTCGACCTGTTGCGGCCTAGAATTCACTATAATTTTTTTTTATTTCGAAAAGCGCCTGCAAAGATGGATTTTCTAACGAAGAACTTCAGTCTTTACGGGAACATATAGTAAAACTGAAAATGCTGAAAGAAATAGAAGAAAGGTATAACACCTCTTTGAAACTCGAGTTGTCGTTTTCTGCTTTTGTTTTGTGAAAAATCGCTTCCGCTGCGTTGTAAATGCTTTCACAAGTCCAACTTTTCATTTCAGCCAAAGCAGTAGAATTTTTTGTGTTCGTTGCTCACAAATAAATAATAATATATTTGGATAAAGTCTTAGTTTATCTAATTTTAAAAGTTGTTTGTCTACGTGAGTTGTATTTGTTTCAAAAGTTCGGAAAAGATTTGTATTTGTGGAGCCGCATGAGTTTGTGTTGCATTTTAGAGCGCATGAATGTCATATCATTCATTACAGTGTTGCGTTGACGCCTTTTTATATTCGGACATTGTTTGGTTTGCGAACTCACTCACTGATTTTCTCGTCAACAGCAGAAAAAAGCAGCACTACCACTCGCAGCGAAGGGACAACAGAGACATTCATCAAAGACCCGTCTCCAACTTTTACGAGTACGAAACCGTCCAGTCCGTCATGCGAACGAAGAAGAATCCGATGCAGAGCCAGGGGAACAGGAGAGGGCAGCAGTCTTGACAAAAGCAAGGCTTACTCAGACAGATTTTGCATTTTCCCAGCCTGAGGGGCAGCCACAGATGAAAGCAGTGCCCACAGGGCAGCAGATTGAAAGGGGATCAAATTTGAATGCAGGAAAAGATGATTCTATAAGTAATGAATATGATTGCATTTGCTGTGTTTTTGGAAAACAAACAGTTCAGACAATCGGGCGCAGTAATTTAAACTATATTTTTAATGGATAATCACTTTAGAGTTTTTTTTTTAACGATAAAAGACAAATTTTACGTCCGTCCGGTTAAATAAATTAGTTAAGTCATTAAATGGAAGTTGGCGAGTAAAGAAAAATTATGAATTTGGAATCGCGAATTAATTTATCAGTTTTGAAAATTCTAAAGAAGGCGTGCCTTTTCTATTTAATCATTAATTAGAAGAATTTATAAGCCATTTGTAAAAATGATAGGAAATTAGTTTTATTTAATAAATCACTGTACAGTCGTACACATATCGCATCACAAGTTGTGTTTAACTTCCTTTAAAATTTATAAAGGTAATTTAAGCCGTATTAATTACTGTTAGATTGCTCCATCATAAAATATATAAATATATATTGATGATTTAGGCTGTAAATAAAATAAACCAAAGCAGAATTAGCAATAATAAATGTGGCCTTATTTTTGCCATTTTTTTTATGTTTACATAGATATTATTTTATTTAATTACAAATGTACATAATAAATACAAAAATATGTACTTACTTTTATCGCGGCGCTCTTTTTTTATTTTTAATGTAACCATAGAACGATGCGGGCCGTTATATAGTGAAATTTTTTATTCCTTTTAGTGATGCATTTTTTTGTTTTATAATGAACTGAATCAAAATATAAAATATCATTTTCTGACTTATTATTTCACATCTTTTAATTGTTTTTATGTAATTTTTGGTCCAAGTTTCATTTCATAGTTCGTTAATGATAAATCTGCTTCTTTGCTTACATTTCTTCCTAAATTTAATTTCCTTCATACTGAAAGAATTAAATTTTATGCTCTTTTTTAAGGGCACAAAATTAATCTGCTTCAATGGCTTTTCATAATTATCATGACAACTTGAGAAAATTGTTTTAATAGAAACAATTTTTTGATTTTTTGATTATCACATAAGAGATTAAGGGCTCTAACTTAAGTGGTAAATTCCAACTTTCCTGTACTTCAGGATTATCAGGTTTGTTCAAAAGTTTTTAAACAAAAAGTTATTTCCCAAAATAAATGAACTTTTTAAGTATAAAATAATATTAAATATAATTATATATACATTCCATTTTTACTCTTCACTCAATTTACAATTGCTGTCCATTTAAAATTAATTTTCACAGGATTTTCACTATTTCACTTCATTTTGGGTAAAACAGTCAGAGTTGGGAATCATTTGTCTTCCATAAACATCTGTTAGTCTTTCTTTGATTTATTCATTTTATAAAGGAGCATCTTGACTCACTGAAAAATAAAATTTCATAAAGAAAATCTTCATAAATTTGGTAAATATGCAATAATAATCAATAAATACCTTTATAAGCATATTCCAAAGCTGTGGTAATAGTTTTCATGTCTGTTTCAATACTTTTGGACCAGTTTTCAACATCCCCAATTTCTTTGAGGGCACTGCTAAAGCTTTCCACCAATGACAGCCATTGTTGTGTTTGCTTGGCAAAAGTGGCAGCACTCTGATAAAGTTGCTTTGCTTCCGCGTCTAATTTCTTCTGATTTAAGTAAGCCTGGGCGACGCTGATGATTAAAAGGCACATTTTATGCTCATCATCCACAATATGGCTTCTGCTTATAAAAATGACTCATGTGATATTTACTTACCCTACATTAAGATGATCTACAAGGGCTTGCGTCAGGTCATTTGCCGCACTAATTGCTTCTTTTCTTTTCTGATCTGAAAAGAATATGGGAGTATGAGTAACTCAAAGATTCTTCTAATTAGTATTAGTAGTAGAGTAATTCTAAAATTCTTATGAATTATAGAATAAACACTTGGTTTTTTTAAAAATGGAAAACAAATTCTGTACCTTGAACTGTTTTCCATGCCGCTTGCTTTGCCTGGTGCTCTTTCAACATTGACGATAACATTTTCGATCCCAATAAATAACATTAATCAGTTGAGAGGGTTTGTATTTTCCATAGACGGATAAAACAGTTGTCGTGGCATTAGAACTATCAAGTGAAATTAGACTGCTAGAGGCGCATAACCATAGTGTCATTTTAATATTATTCAAACATATTTCAGCCTTCGGCAAATGGCCAAATTTATTGTTTTTTAAACTTTCTTGTGGGGTTGAAAACATATTCTAATCAAAACTGTACAGACATCAAATCTCACCAATATTTTTTTGCTCACGAATATAAAAAAGAAACCGGTTTTCCCGTTAAAAGGATTTGTCCGTTTCTCTGAACTAAACGAAAACACAATTAGTTTTTTCTTTTGGGGAAGATTTTTAGCATTTCTTTAGTGCCAATATTATTAATTAGTTTCTACATAAGAAACTCCCGGCCTTGAATATTCGCGTTCATGAAATTTTTGTTTTAACACTTAATTTTGAGCAGTAATTATTTGTATTGTTATTCTGACATCCTTCATTTGATGGATTCATTTTGTCAGCAGTCTAAAGATCTAAAAAATTACAAGGATTTCAAATAAAAGTAAAACAAATTATTTAGCCACACTGAGCTTTTTATATTGAAGTTATAAAACACAGGTGGCAGAGGTTTACTGTTTGAGGTGTGCCACTTAAAACCTTAGCTTTTGGAAGAACCATCTGTTTTTTCCTGCCTTATACCTGAAATTAATTAATTTACATTATTTCTGTTCTGAAAAAAACTTTTAACAAATAATTAATGTACTTTTACATGTCATTTGCATTTGCATTTGGGTGCAAAAAAGCACTGAGTTCTGTAACTTACAGACTTTTTCAAACAATATCAATAATAAATTATTTATCTTTTAAACATTTTAACGGAAATTAAAATGGAAATTATTAAGCAGTGAAAATCAGTGGTATGTTTTTTATTATACCTTTCTTCAAATTTCACTCTAATTTGAAATCTAGCTTTCTTCCTTTTCATTGGATCCTTAAGGTCTTTTGGTGAAATTTTCTCCAATGTTATGTCTACTGGGTATCTGGTAGGCATTAAGTGATTGTAGTTCAAAACCTTAAAAAAAAAAAAAACAAAGAATAAGAAGGAAATTTAAGCAACTAAAGTTTCAAGTCAATTCTAAATTCCAATTTATTTTGTAAAATTAAATCTCCACAGATGGAAAATGGGAAAAAACCAGTTTAGCCTCATTTTTTTTTTACAAAGTTTTAAAAGTGATCTTCATTAATCACCAATTTATTGGGTTTATGAGAATTATGTTAAGAAAACAATTGTAATTTTGTAATGGACTAATAATAATTGAATGACTTATAATGAAGACTTACCTTTAGGAAGGGCTTTATTTTTGATCTTTTATGTAATTTCTTTTTTCCCATTCTCTTGTGTACTTTTCTGGGGTACCTATCAATCCCTGCTACGAGAGCGTGACCATACTGTTTATCCGAGGTTCCGTCATCGTAGTTCTTTAAAATAATGGCCTTCTTGCCGGCGTATCGTCCACTTAAGACAAGGACTACCTTGCCTGGTTTCATAATCTTTCCCATTTTGTTCCCTAAAAAAAGACCTCACCATTAACATTTGAAAAAAGAACACTAACCTAATCACGCCCACAGTATCGGATTAATTTTTCTTAGTTTTATAAATTATAAAATTAAATATGCAAACAAGTATAAAGTAAAAATTTTATTTTTTATTAATAAATAAAAAGGCCGAATCCTAAGAAGTCATTAAAGACACAAGACATTTACAAAAATCCTGTTGTTGGACAAGCAAATGTAAACAGGTTAGAGTTTAATTTTCACGTCACATACTGAAGTAAATGAACTTAAAACAATTACCTCAACTATAAGTTAACAGAGCTTACGAAATTTTTAAATATAGAAGGCGAAAAGCAATTATAAAATCCAAAAAACGAAGGCAGCCCTTCCGGAAGATTTAAATGATTATCACCAACCGTCCTGTAAAGCTTTGACTTCACGAAAGATGTTGGCAGGCAAAGCAAAATAAAGATGAAAAATTACCTTAAGCTTCCCTCCCGTCTGAAAGAAACATTAATCCTAGGATGGCCAAGATATTTAACGATTAGTTTTGGGTCGAGCGCTACTTCAATCACACAAATAATGCATGGAGAAAAGGATTGCAGTGCCACGTTTTGTCTCGTTCCACGGTAACTTTTCCCCCCGAATTCAAAATGTGTCCATCAAAATCCTCCGGTTCATTTTTTCTCCTCTGGTAGAAATATTTCATTGTTTTTTGTCGTGAGTTATATAAATTAATGAAAGTGTATTTCCTTGCAAATGAAATGCAGTGTAAAAAAATTTTCAATTATATTTCATTTCACGGGCGTCGCGGGTTAGAATTATATTTGAATTTCGGCACAATTTTTTAATGAAATACTGGAATGAACTGATTTTATTAAGAGTATGAGTTCGTATTAATTGTATAATACTTATACACCAAAAACATTATTAATCATGCTAAAAATGACCTTTGAAAAATCTGAAATGGGTCTCAGAAACTTGAAACTCACTCATATGTATTCATGGTAGTGTAAAAATGCGAATCTAACAAAAGGGTTACCTATAAAATATATTTTATTAATAACAGCAGTAAAATTTCTGGTGAGGACAGTTTGAAAATTAATTTGAACATTTTGCACGATTGTTTGACAAGTGTCTAGCATCCGTCGCTTATCTAGTGCCACTTGTGAGCCTTAAAACGAATATGGCGTGCTCCGTGCTAAACTATTTGTTACTGTTAGAATTATGTGACCTTTAAAAGAAATGGTTTTTAATTTTATATGTTTACTGAGTTTTTAAGTAGTCATTATGTTTTTTAGTGAGTCGTTAGAGTCTGTGTTTCGTTATAGATATAAAAGTGTTTGTTTTTCCCTATAAGAGCTGCTTCACTCTTTGTTGTAAGTCTAATTTTCAATTATTTTCACTTCCTCAATACTAATTCGTAGAAAATAGAATACGTTTGATAAGAGGCTATGAAGTTTAATTTAAGGTACTAAGCAGTCTTCGAGTGTGATCATTTTTTTTTACCCTTAGTAGTTTAATTTTTTGGAAAATTTGTTTTTTCGCCAGTTATTAGTTATTATAACAACTTTTGCGCATAAAATATATATACAGTTGAACATAGTAGGACACAGCCAAAATAACGACATTTTCAAAAAAGAGCTCTTTTTGTGGGAAATCAAGCTTTGTATTAAAAACTTTAGTACTTCATTTATTGAATTTTTCACTTGGATTTATTTATTTAACTCTTTTTAATTAATTTTATAATTTAAAAAATTATAAGAAATTTTGGAACCATATTTTTTAGTGAAATTTTTTTAATAAATTGTTTTTATTAAAATTGAAGTCCTTGTAGAAACTTCAAAATCTAATTGATAAAATACACTATTAATTTTCTTAAAAAAAATAGAAAATTTTCCAATTTTGAAAAATTTATTTGTAAATTTGTACATGAAATGTTTTAAAATTTTAATTAAAATCATTTGGGAATATCAGTTTCATGTTTATCTGCCTTTCCTGTTTAACTCTAGATAAATGTAAACTTAGTTGAGTAATCATTCATTATTAATGTTTTTCTTACATTCACCAGGGTCAGGAGAGCAGAAAATGACTGTTTCTGATAGTGGACTAAAATGGATGTATGAATTACTCCAAGATGTTCAGTTGGAACAGTTTTTTACTCGGTTCAGAGATGACCTTCAGATCACAAGACTCTCACATTTTGATTATGTTAGGCCAGAAGATTTGGAAAAAATTGGTCTTGGTAAATTTACATTGTTCACTTATTTTATTTCTATCACAAAGGGGATTAAATTATTTGTTTGAATTTTCATGATTTAGGGAAACCAGGAATCAGGAGATTATTGGAAGCAGTGAAAAAGAGGAAGACACAGCAGTGGCGCAAAAACATAATTAATAAAATCATTCCTTTTCCTGATGCCAAAAAGGGGACAGACAAAAAAAATAAGAAAAATGTGGCTGAAGAAATGGTCCAAAATAGTATGTCCTGTCTCATTCAGGAAAAAGACTTGACGTGAGTCATTTGAAAATTCTTTTCAATATATTTTTCAATTTTTTTTATTAGGAATAACTAAAAATTGAAATTTAATATGGATTGTTTTTCCAGGCTTTCCATTAAGTTAGGGGATGGATCATTTGGGGTGGTTCGTAAGGGGGAATGGGTAACCCCAACAGGAAATATTGTCAATGTGGCTGTGAAAATACTAAAGCAGGATGCTCTCACTCAACCAGGAGTTTTTGAAGACTTTTTCAAAGAAGTTCAGGCAATGCATTTTCTGAATCACACCAATTTAATAAGGTGATTTTTTGACAAAGTGTTTTATATGTGAACTTTTCTGTGAGAATAAAAATAAATTGTTTGTGTTTAATTACAGATTATATGGAGTGGTTTTGTCACAACCTTTGATGATGGTTACTGAATTAGCTGCGTTAGGAAGTCTTTTGGATTATCTACGAAAACAGTGCGGACAAATCTCAATACTGAAAATATACGATTACGCTCTGCAAGTGGCCACTGGGATGCAGTATTTAGAATCAAAAAGGTTCATCCACAGGGACCTCGCTTGTCGGAACGTCTTGCTCTCTTCTCCAGATAAGGTGTTTGTCTTTCGTCAGCTTTTGCTTTTAGCAAAGTACGAATCTGATTATTTTTCCGTTTTCGCAGGCGAAAATAGGGGATTTCGGTTTGATGAGAGCACTTCCTCAAGAGGACGACTGTTACGTGATGACCGAGAGGAAGAAAGTGCCATTCCCGTGGTGCGCTCCGGAGAGTCTAAAGGCGAGACAGTTTTCACACGCCAGTGATACGTGGATGTACGGCGTGACATTGTGGGAAATGCTCACGTTCGGCGAGGACCCATGGATGGGTCTCAACGGAAATGAAATTCTCAGGAAAGTGGACAAGGAAGGCGAGCGTTTACCTCAGCCCGAGGCTTGTCCCACTCCTTATTATCATTTAATGCTCCAGGTATTATTCCCGTCAATTTTCCGCCATGAAAATCCACTAAAAGGAAATAAATGTGAGCCCTGTTGCAGTGCTGGTCGAAAATTCCTTCAGATAGGCCGACGTTCTGTGCCATCACGGATTTCCTCAAGAAGAGAATGCCTCCGTTAATGAAGTCATTGAAGTCATTTTCAGAAGCCGAGAAATTAGTAGTCGAGGCTGGAGATTCAATCGTTGTCATAGACGGAAGGTTGTCAGGATAATTCTGGCCTTTTCATATTGGCCAATGGTTTTTAATAATAAATTTTATTCATTCAGGGCGGATCTCTATTGGTGGAAAGGTCAGAACACGAGGACGTTCGAAATCGGCCTATTTCCAAGATGTCTTGTAGATCCCATGCGCAGTATGGGAACCGAGGATATTAGTAAACCTCTTAAGAATTCGTTCATTCACACGGGGCACGGGTCTCCTTTCGGCAAATCTTGGGGCAGTCCAGCCGTAATTGACGACGTTTACCTGAACAATCCGATGGGGCCTCCGGATTTACTTGGGATTTCACCGGAAGTAACCGCCACTCCCAGATTACAGGACAGGAAGAAACGAGTCAAAAATGATAATGGTATTCTGTTTGCTTTGTTCATTACAAATGATAATTTTAAATGAAATTGACTCATTGTGATTTTCACCAACGAAATATGAATCATTTTGTTCTTTGACAGCGATTCGAGTTTTTCGGAAAAATTTAGTAATCGAATGAATGAAAATAAAATAGGGGAAAAGGATAAGCGAATTAGAGCAGTAAATTATCTTTTTATTTTAAAGTTTTAAATTTTTTATTTAAAATTTTTTTTGCAGGACTGAAACAAAAAACGAAGCAAAATTTCAATTATTCCAAACTGACAAACGAGTCCGTCGAAAGGGCTGTGCAATTGGGGGTAGCGGGGGCCTCACAACCCCCATCTTCTTTACCCCAAGCCACCAACACCGCCGCTAAGAATGAGGGGCCCCTAATAGATTTCACCAGCGCTCCATCTACGCCCTCCCTCGAAGTCATGGACATGCGCTCTTTTTCACATTTAACCTCCAACGCAACTTCAGTATTAGATGAGCCAATCGATGTGCCTGAACAAGAAGGTAAATTGGGAAACCGTTGTCCTTGCTCGAATTATTACACAGTTGCTCGATTTAATTTGTTTCTGGCTCGCAGATAGTTCGTTCTTCTTTGAGAGAAACCAATTCGGTCCGTCCGGCTCCTTTTCCGCTCGATATTATTCGGACGTCTCGGAGCAACAGCGGAATACGTACCTGAACGTGGACCCCTATGGAATGCAGCAAACTTTTTATTATTCAGAAGGCAAAATCGAAAACGTAGACATTCCCACTCAGATCAGTGCTAGTTTCATTGACGAACTGGAAAAAAAATTGGAAAATCGTGAAACGCAGTCTAATTTAAACGATTCTTCGAGATCGCCAAAGAAAGACGCGGGAACGCTTATACCGGCGTTGCGCCCTCCTCCTCCTAACATAAAGAAAACAGCATCACCGCCCATCAGATTAATTCCGACAGAGCCCCAAAATCAGGGCTCGCCCAGTTGGGACGGAACCTTTGCCGGCACTTCCGCCGCAGACGGCGTTAATCCCGAGGGAACTGCCGGGGATTACTGGAACGCGCCCCATGCGAGCAAGGCCCTGTCGAATTCTCAAAGTTTATGTGACGTGAGCGAGCAGGAGTTTTTCCGGGCGTACGCGGATGAGCCTGGAAGCTCGCTCGGAAATACTCAATGGGATTCGGGAAACAAAGTCGTGCGGACTAACGTGATCGATATAAATAGTTCAAGTGATCTTTTCCAGAGGCAGACAGACTCATTATCAATGCAAATCAGTCAAATGTGGTTGGATAAAACCCAAATTCCCTCTCAGAGCCAAACCTATCCCGATAATGTAGACATGTATAGTTCTATAATAAAGCCGGATTTCCTTCGGACCCATTCTGACGCGACGGATTCTGTACCTGTTAATTCACCCTATGATGCGGCCAGCAAGAAGATTAGGAAAAAGAAAACCTTTTCGGTGAGCAGCGCTTCGCACAGGAGCTCACTGAGGAGCAACGTCGACACCCACTGTCCGACGATATCTCAAGCCTTTTTCAAAAACGTGAACGCTGTCAAGGATACCAACAGTTACCAGATCCTGCAAAATGGATTCGATGATAGGGAATCCTTGGTGAAGAGCAAAGCGTCTGCGCAGAACGACATTTCCCAGAGCTTCCCCCGGCCAAACATTGGTCGTAATTCGAGCAGCATAAAACCGACTCACTGTCCTTTGGTGGGTCTCAGCGGAGAGTTGAGGGAGAAGAAATTGGACTTACTGTTGGCGGAGATGCCGGACGCAGGAGACGAGGAGAGACTGACAGCCTTGCAGTACACGGGCTGGGATGTCCCGGCTGCGGTTAAATACATTAAATTAGACCGGTTATTAAGGTGAGCTTTAATTGGTTAGCTATTGATTCGGTCTCGAAGAAGTGTGCATTATTTTGCCATTTTTTCTTGCACAGGTTGGCGGTTGCGTCTCGCGAGGAATGTGAAGATGCCCTGACTCGAAATAATTGGGATCTCAATTTGGCAGCCTCTTCTGTATTGGATGCAAATTAATTATCAATTGTTTTCACTTTTTATGCAACATTAAAAAATTGGTTGTTTTTATTTTTAAATTATAGTAATAATTATTTGTAGTATTTTGGTAATTTCCTTTCATTCTTTGCTCATACAAAACTGTTTATTTCACCATTTGTTTCTCATTGATTAAGGAAATGAAGAAGCATGCAAAATCGTTGTGAGAAGTATCACATTTATTTTTTATCCTCTGCCGATGAATTTTTAAATTAAAATTATACGTTGTTATGATCTCTAAATGCCTGCCTAGCTGATAAATCTAGATTAAATAAATTAAATTAATCCAGTTTATTACTTATCTATTCATTAATTAGATAAGTAAAAGTGGTTGTAAAATCTAAGAATCGTTTAATTTTCGCTCCACTGGTGTTTTAACCGTCAGTGTAGACTTCGTTCTACCGTTTAAAATTTTTGGAAATTAATAGTTTAAAAAACCAATGGAATATTTTACGGGAAAAACAGAGGGAACACAAAGTGAAAGTGAAAGTTCTCCAATTTGAACTTTTTCTCGAGTTTATCTTCCATTTTGAATTCTCCAAACAATGGAGTAATTCACCGTGAAAAAATTTTCTGAGTGTCAGTCACTTACTCAGGTACTTTACCTGAATGCTCACAGTGTTTTGGCTCATGTGTTCTCTGCTTATCTTAGAAGAAAGTCCGGTCAACTAAGGATGCGACTGCCTCAGGTACCAGGTGAAGCGGAATCGTCTGCTCTCTGGGCTCATTTCGTGTGCGCTTTGCATTTTCACGTCGTGTTTTACAACGCAAAATATTTTGTATCATTGTAATGTCGACAGAGATTTCGGGGAATTAAAAATAAAAGTGGAAAAAGTTGTTGCCTTCATGTTCATCTGATGCAGCTCTGGTGAAGCAGTTCACCAGCTGGTTTTCCTCAATTAAGGTTCACATATATCATTTTATTATGGCGGACTCTGAAGGTTTCCCTTTGCTTTCGAATATTTGATAGATAACTCCTGTCGCGTCTTAAAATCGACAGTTTAGAGAAAATGTGGTAAGTAATAGACTGAACATTTCTCGCTTTTGATTTATTGTGTCCTTTCGTGTCAATAGCCAAAGTTGTGGCATCTTGTGGCACTTTTCTTGTCAGCATTTCTCTAGGCTCTTTCAGCGAATGCAAAAGATGACGAATCGCCAATGTTAGGGACAAATTATGAATGCATTAAACGAAAAAGCAACCTTTTTCGTCTGACATGAGATGATTGTAAAGAGGCAAAACCCTGTCATGTTCGTTAAGTTCTTTTAAAGTTGAACCGTTAAACTTAGATTCTTCTTTTTGTGGGGAGAGATGTGTGGAAAAATGTCGAAAAAGCTGACAAAGATTAGATTTTCTAACTAAAGAAATACGCTCATCATTGGCCATCTTTCATTTCATGGCTGAGTGTTTTGCTTTTGCAAATATCAAAATTAATTTTAAAAATTTCCAGAGAAATGGCCTCGATTTAAGCAGTGGAAAAGTCGAAGAACCCCAATGAAGAAGGCGATGCGTAAGAAAAATGAATCAAAAACTGACAAGGAGCAAAGTGTTCCTGCTTTTTTTCTGCGGGTTCCTCATTGGCATTTGTTTGGAAATAGTTTTAATCGGAGACGGAAAGGAAACCGAAATCGTTCCATTTCAAGGTGAGCTTTACAACAATTCTATTAATAAAAGTCCTTTCCAAATTTCAACAAATATTATTTGCTTTTATCCCCAATTCCCCAATTCCAGATACTCTGAGGGAATACGAGCACATCACGTGTCTGGTTGTAATAAAGCACCAGCATTTGAGGTATGTAAACTCATCGAAAAAGACTTGGCTGAGGCATTGCAGCGATTACCGCGTAGTTGACATCCGAAGATCTTCGCCCTCGGAGGCCAAACAGCCACGCAAATGTGGCCCTGTCCTGCAAAACAACGGGACTTGCGGTCCCGATGGCGATGTGTTAATAGAAGAGATAACGGCGAAGAGTGCCTGGGACGGACTGTGCAAAGCCCTTCACACAGTGAGGCCGAATCGGGTGCAGTGGTTGGTCATCATCCCGGACAGTTCAATAGTTTTAGTGGAAAATCTGAAGCGTTTCGTGAGAGACAAAAGCAGCGATGAGGGTCATTATTATGGATACGCGGTGAGAAACTATCAAGCAGATTACAATGTCCTGTCTGCGGGCATTGTCATCAGTCGCGGAGCTCTGAGAAAATTGCTGGAAAAGTTTCCCACAGGAGAACACTGCGACAACAGTGGAAAATACTGGAAAAATGAAGATTTGTACTTAGGTTAGTTGACAGCCCGACATAAAACACGTGTAAAACTCTATAAATAAGTGAAGACATTTTTGAAATGCAGGAAAATTCTTAAAGGAAATGGAGATTTTCCCGAAGGATTCACGGGACGAAGAAGGAAGAGGAAGGTTTCACGGATATAACATGAACAATGTCCTGTGGCCCGGGAAACTCTTCAGGCGATCCGAGTACAGTAGAAAAGCCCTGTACCCGATTTCTCAGGTGAGGACGTGGCTTTTGGTACATTCAACAGAATTTTGTTGGCGTCCACGAAGAGATTAATCAAACTGAAAGCAATGTTTTTCTTTTAGGGTTTCAGGTGCTGCAGCCCTTTTTTAATCACCCTTGACGTGTCAGATCCCGATTCGATGCACAATTTATATTTTTTACTGTATAAATTGAAAACGGCGCACGATAAAATCCCACCGCCCGCGAAAATAAACAAAACAGAAGGGACATATTGGAAGGAGTTCTTAAGGAGTGAAGGCTACAATGAAACTGCCATTGAAAACATGACAAATGAGGAGTACTATAAGATTTGGGAGAAAAAATTACCTGCAAGACTCATGTACCAGGAAATGAGGAACTTTTTTCAAAGCAACAAAGAACAATTGGACTGATGCTGTCATTTCTTTGATTGAGTTGTCTGTTCCAATCAATGATAAATTATTGAAATACCCAAATAATAATTTAATAAATAAATTTGATTTGTTTGTAACTAATACAAATATAAAATAAAGGTGGATGTATTTGGTTGATCTCCTAAGCATCACAATTGTAATAATATAGAAATAAAATCTCATATTTGTGAATCTGAATCTTTTTTCTTTCTAACAATCTCATGCAACTGTTTGAATCTCAACATGCATTCTTCTTTGGTTTTTCCAGGAACAGCTTTAGAAATTTTTTCCCATCTTTCTGCTGATTGTTTTGGGAATTTAACTAAGGCTTCTTCTAAAGCTTTCTGCTGAAGTTGGCTCCATTCTTTTTCTTTCAGTGCTGAAACCAATTATTCCACTTTAAACCACAGGGATAAATATAAAATAAACATTTCTTAATAATGAACCAAAAAAATTGTTTAAAATCAGTTACATTAGTGAAAATGATAAAGCTCACCATCTTCTAAAGCAGATAGTTTTCCACCTTTAGTCTTTACTTTTTTTGGTTCTTCCACTATTTCTTCTGATGCTTCACTTCTCACAGACATTCCCTCCTTGACCTTTTTGGCCATATGAGCAACCTAAATAGATCAGTTAAAATAAAATCAGTTAAAATTATTTAAATTAAATATATTTGACAAAATAATGTCTCACCTCTGGCACACTTCTTCCCATTTGCTCTGCAACCCTTTCCCACCTTTTGGGAGTCCCTGGTGGATATTTATTTACAAGTCTGATTAACTCTGTCAAGTCATCATCAGTCCACAAGCCACCAGAAACTGGCCTTCTTTCCATCTCTTCACTGTCTCCATCTGGGCTCTCCACTGGGTCCAACAAGCAACCACCATTTGCTTTTGGTTCTCCTTTTATTTCTGGTATAGTGAAATTCCTTCTTTTTCTGGGCCCCCTGGTCCACACTTCTGGCTCAGGCTCTTCCTCTTCCACTGGCACCTCAACCACTTCCTTTTTCCTTTTTTGCATACAATATTCTATAAATAATTTAATACTATAAGGTATGCATATGATAATTTTCCATATAAACTTAGGTATTTGAAAAGGTAATGTGTTCTTAACACTTGGTTTGGGAATTTCTATTGTCATGTCAGGTAAATCTCCATCAAGTTTTCCCTTTTTTTGTTTCTTCTGCAATCTTTTCTTCTGGGCTGTCACATACTCTTCAACTATATATTTCTTCTCAAGGTAAGCGGCCCACGCCACTATGTACTGTCCAATTGTAACTATGATAAATAATATAATAAGCATTTCAAAGAGGCCCATTTTCCTGACACGTCTATAATAATAGACGGCGTGCCTCCAATCTGGCAGACCATTTTCGAGGACCTCATCGTATCTTTTCCTCTTAACAGGATCTCTCAGAATTTCGTGAACTGCCACTAGTTGTCTGAATTTAACCTCTGCGTCTGGCGCATCGTTCTTGTCTGGATGAAGTCTCAGCGACAAATTTTTGAATGCATGCCGGATTGCTTTAGAATCAGAAGTTTGTAGAACGCCCAGAAGCGTGTAAAAGTTGGTGTTCACTTCTTCTACTAAATCGAATAGTTCTAGCTCATCCGAATCCCAACACTTGACAAGTTTTATTGAATTTGCCACGACTACAGCAAATACCACTAAATGCACTGTTTTAAGTTCCATGATTAATTATGTAATCTGCTGCAGTCATTCGTAAAAGTATTAACCACTTACATGAAACCTAAGAAAGTTGTTACTTTGCCTTTTTAACATCATGTCAAAATTATTTTTCCAGCACGGTTACAGCTCACATAGTTTACAATGGTGGAATGCTTTAACATTTCGAGACCATAGACAGTCACAAATTAACTCACTGTTTCCACTTTAACTCTATGACCCGAAATGCGGGATCCATTTTTAATTAATCTACAGCCACGGCAAACGCCTTGCACCAATTTATCCGCAACAGAATGTTTCTTAAAATATTATGAGTGAATATCAAATCAAGTTCAGGAGATGAAATGAGGAACCATTGCGTTATAAAATTTTTTTTTGATTTTTGCTGCTTAAAATAGACGTGGAACATATCCACTGAGGAGCGTAAGTTCAAATTTTTAAAAACTACTCCAACATTTATAAAAATTATACTCTCAAGTTCAGAGTTTAAAAATTTTGATAACTGACCGTAATGTTTATCTTTAGTTCAGATTCAATCTGTTATTATCTGTTTTTTTTTTTTTATATTTAAATAATAATCCTTAAAGCCGTTTTAATTTAAGTTTGAATTTTTGATATAGGCAAAATCAACCTAATGTAATGTTTGGCATCTGAAGTAAAAATGCAATAAAAATGTAAAATAGTTAAAATATTTGCATTTTATATATGAGGAAGTTTTAAAATGTAATTAATTTTATTTTTTAACACAATGCTTTTTTTAAGACTATAAGAACGCATTTATACTGAAAGAGTAAGGTTCAAAAAAAGGACACAAAACCTCAAAAATTAATTTATTTCTATCATATTAAGTCTGATCCTCTGAGGGACCTTAGAAAAGTTTTCAACATAATAGTGTTGAGATGTCAGTTCTAAAATTTACAGTCAGTTAAAAATTATCACAGGATCAAATCACTTGTGAGAGTGTTAATTGCTTCAAACAAGATCAAGGATTTAATAATAGGATTCAGTGACATAATTACTCTATTAAATTTAATTCTGTATAAATATTTTGCCATATTTTTTAACCAATTTTTTAAATTAATATGAACTTGTTTAATTTACTTATCTTAACCCATTAACGGCCGACGTCCTATGTACAGGACAGCAGTTTCAAGATTTTTTTTCTAATACTAGAAATTATTTTTATTTGGGACTTTTTAGTACTCTGGATTGTTGAAGAGTTGCTTTATATTTTATAATTTTTTTCATCCCAAAATATTAAAAAATAAGGGTGGAGGAGCTTCTCAAAATCTCCCAATTTTAGGCCTTCGCGACCAAAGCACTTTACATCTTAATTTCTAAGGGTTAAAATTTGTTTTTTGTTATGACCTTTGATAGAGACAATCCAGAAACTCCCTTTGATTGGTATACAAACAATCAGATTTAAAAAAAAACCGCGCCGCAAAGAGGGTGATAACTTTGGTGCCCTATATATAGGACGTCGGGCGGATTCAGTATCATTATATCCCTTTTAAAGAGATACCTTTTTTTGCATTTGAATGTGAAATGATGTCATAAGAAATTGTCGCGAAGCGTTTCAGGGTTGTTGGTGAGCCGCCCCACTCAGGGTATTTGCCGACACTTGTGGCGGCCAGCGATAGCATAAAAAAGAGATAAGATAAGCGGCATATCACAAAAGAGCGGTCTATGGGGAGGTGAGACAAAGACGAAAAAGGTGGCAAAAGTCTAAAGTATAAAGGCACCCCTCTCAGCAGTACAGAATTATTATTTGAAAATCCTAGCCGGCTTCAACACGTTCATTTATAATCTTCTTTTGCTCTCACGGTGCATTATTATTGAGAAAATTATAGGAATTTTTATTAAAGTGCAAATTCTTTTTTGTGAAAAAACTCAAAGAGTGTGACAAGTTGGACTAACTTTGAAGGAAATACAAGATGAAATTGCGGATGCTGAAGTAGTAATAATACCAGCTGACGCGAATGATTTGACAGATGAGGACATTAGGGATGATATTGGGATTGAAAATAATTGCTTCAAAATAATTTTTCATGTGGCATTAATAAATTTCTGAAATTTTGTTGCAAAAAAAAATATTAGAACTTAAAAGCAGAAAGAAAGTATGAGAATTTTTGGAAGTGACTTTTCAAAGTAACCAAGATTTTTAGCCTTTTAATTGCCCTTATTTGCAACATTACTTTCTTTCAGATGTTACACAATGCTTTCAAAACATTGGCACTTTATTTGCTCTGAAATTGTTTAGCAGATGAAGAATCATGAAAATTATTGATAATTGCAAAAAAGTGTTTTCAGATGCCCTTCATTTATCATTATATTGGGGAACAATGAAAAAATGACTGTTTTGCTGATTGTGTTTATTTATTGATTTGCACAGATAATTGTGTTTCAGTGTGAATCCACATTTTACAACCAAACTCAATTGATAGCACATTGCATTAGTAAGGGAATTCCTACACTGTAAGTTGGTCAGTACAATTTCCAAAAGTCTCTCATTTGACAATTTGCTTTGTTAAATTTCTTAAAAAATGTGCACATTTACAGAGCAAAAGAACAGAATTACATATCTGAGTGATATACTGAAATGATATAATGCAATGAGCCGTTTGTATTAATATTTGAATAATGACCTTCAAATTGAGATTCAACTTCTAATTTTGTTAATGAGTCTACTGGATGCTAATGTGCTGATTATGAAATGATATTAGGGAGATCACATTGTCAGTTTAATGTGCAGTCTCATCCTTATCAATATTAGGCCGGATTTTTGTTTTTAAAAATATTCTATTCTTTTTTAAACAATGGTTTTGAGTAGTTTTTAATGTTTTTCTGAAGTGACTGAATGAAGTTGGAGTTTTCTTTTGCAAACCGTTTCGGGACTTTCGACAGTAACAGAATGTAATTTTTCATTCTTCGTTCGTTGGAATAAATATTTTATTTTGGCTTCGCGGACATTTCTCCCATATATACAAAATATGTAAGTTTTTTAAATTTTGAGCAAAAAATGAAAGTGGTTTTTCTCGTCTTTCGGCTTTAAAATAAAAAAACAAAAAGAGTACACTTTTTTTCTCTTTTTATCTCTTTTTATCTCTTTTTTCTATATTAATTTCTTTATATCCTTTTTTCTCTCTATCTCTTAAAAAAATCCATAATCAGTGCCTTTGACTCAAAAGTCTTTTGTCTGGCACTCACTGTCTACTCTAAAATCTAATTTATCTAAACCGTAGCCATAAAATCTAAAAACCTTTCTCTGCATTGGGATTCGAACGCCGTCCATTCACCGTCTCTAACACTTAAACATTTATTATTTCACCGCGAACACTTCCGAACACTTCCGAACACTTCCGAGTTGAATCGAAGTCGCGGACGGACGGACGGACGGAAGTACTCAGTTTGGGATTTTACGTATATGAGATATTGGGGTTTTTGATTTTCTTGGTTTCCTATCTCCAATTCTTCTTTGAAATTTTTTTATTTTCTTTTTTATTAGGCTCCTCGCAAAAAAAATATTTTCTTGAATAATATTGAATGCAACAGAACCCATTTTCTCACCTCTGTAGTTTTTTACCTCAACAGACCTCTTAAAATAGATGAACGCATTCGATTAATTGAGAAATCATTAAGAACCAATAAAGGAACCTTATCAAGTAAACGTTTAATTGTCCACAATAGTTTTTCTCAAGTGGATATGTGACGTGGTGCTTCTCTGAGCCTCTCATGAAGGTGAAGAAAGAGTTTTAATGAAGTCGACCAGGCCAAGAACAGAGTGACTGGAAGTGAGTCAGAACGTTAAATAGAATCAAAGGCTCTCATTAGGGGCTTTTTCATGCAGTTTAACCCGTTAAGGATTTGATTTTATAATGAAATAAGGCGCAGAGAAGGCCTTTCCATTCACTCCGAAGGAACTGAGCCCTTTGCTTTTTGCTTACTTCACCCCAACACATTTCTGTCTTCACTTTTCTGCTTAGTCTGACTTTAATCCGATACTTGGTTTTACAGGACGACGCTCACGTGGCTGTTTTGGGACATGATAATTCGACTGATGATCATTCGCCTAAGGGCAGATCTGGTTGAGGGTTTAAGGGTTTCCTCCTCAGTAAAGATAAATTGAAGGAGCATTAGCCGAAGAAATGTTTCTTTCTGGTTCTCTTTTCTGTTTCCTAAAAACTGATAAGAGACATCGTAAGAATAATAAAGATTCATGTAGTTGAGGAAAGTAATTTTTATTTAAATTTAGCTAATGCGTGCTAAATGCGTCATATTTAGAAGCGAATTGTATTATCTCGGTCGTTGGCAATGTTTTTCAGCAATTTCGTCTGCTCTTTGTTATCTGCTTATGATGGGTTTTAGTGTAAATCAGTTTTCCATGTGAGGTTTTCAATCCTGGCCAGTGATAGGCCCATTCGGGGGGCGGAAAGGTTATATTCTTTTAGAAAGGGGTAACGTTGATGCAGGAAGGTTAGAAACCATAGCAACCCCTGGCTTAATAAAAGGGATTTTGACATAACCGAAAAGCAATCGATTGGGGTTGATTATTTGGAAAAAATAACCATTTTTATGTATCCCGCATAAACTGCATTTCCGACAGAACAAGAGTTGGTAAATGCTTTTCTCATTCCATCTTTTGGATTCGCTGCCAAAGCGAACTGACACAACACGAATTCATTAAAACGTTGACGGAACAACATTTCCGCTGAATATAGTATTTTTATTAGCATATCGCACACAGGGGAAGACCCTAATCCTTTAGTAGTGTCTTCTGCTTACTTTCAGCAGACGTCGACAATTGGCAATTCGGCCGAATTAAGAGCAGTCGCCCGCACCGCTTTGCAGCCGCTCCGATGCAATAGAAATTAAGGTTGACTCGTTTAAATATAATTTTTTTCTTTCAGCAGTTGTGCAAGTTATGTCACTATTCCATTGATATGACCGGTATCATTGAACATTTTCTGTCAACCGCCTACTGTTTCACATTCGACTGCAGCGGCACTTGCATTGGATTCCCAATAGAAGCAGCAGCAGCAGCAGCAGAAGTGAGGGTGCACTCCACTTAAACCGAAGTTTCCATTCGGCGAATAAATTCATGAAGCGAATGCAAGTCAATAAGGACTTTTGTAAGTACTTTCATTTCCTCGTTTCTTTGAATGGTTTCATTTGCTGTTGGACGACTTCTGTTCGTGAACGGGGTTGCTGGCTGTTGCCTGTTCTCACGAACGTGTTCCACTCGATTCAACCCCTCGAATAAAACTCGCATAAAACTGGACGGGTTAATTTGACCAAATTATCTAAGTTTATTAAATATGTATTTTGTAATTATGTATGTGATGGATTGTGCATTGTGAGTACTTTTATTCTGCTGTTTCATACGTTGGGGGGTTTTTTTTAATTAAATGTTGGTTTGTTTTATCTCAAGGGATCATTAAATTGGCCGACTCTCTTTAATTTTTGGGGCAAAATTTTACCATACTTTGTCGGAAATTGGTACAAAAATGTGGATGAAAACACTTTTATTCTTTGTTTTCTCGTAGTAAATATCTTTTTCCCCTCGCCACATTTTTATGTTACCTTTTACAATCAATGACAGCCCTTTAAAATATTCACTTGGAGAGTTAAGTGTTTTGGAAGATATTTTGAATATCGGTTACAACGGTTTCCTTTTCCTTTACCTGACTTTCTATGTTCACCCCTTATCTGAAAGTACTTTCGGGATAACTGTCGAAGGAATAAAAGAAATTTGTTCGTCAGGTTTAACTTGAAATTACCTCAACGTGATTTTTAATTAGGCGTAACCTCAATTTGAAAAGATGTTACCAATGTCACTTTCATTTGATCTGTTTATTTAAATACTTTAATAGTCGGTCTTTAACGGCCGTCTTTTCAGATCCAGCAAAGGTTTCCCTTATGTTTTCACATATTGTCAATTGCATTTGCTGTTTTTATACAAAGAATTTCGTCCATTGCTCCGCAAAATAAAACACAATTTACCTTTTTTCGTGTCAGTTCGTTTTTGAGACAACTCATTGACATGAGCTTTTTGACACAAAGAAAAAAAACTTATATCGTCTTTGCAGAGGCGTTATCGGTCGGATACGAACATGCGAATTTATTTTCAGTTGATAAAGAAAAGTTTGAATTAAAAATTTTCGATCAGGGACAGAGGATTCGAGAGATTTTCATAGTGACACTCATTTATCCTATGATAGGATAAACAAAGCAGTTTTTATTTTTTCAAATGAATTCAACTGAAATGGGCGCTAATTTTGTGATCGACAGAAGAGTGAGTGCAGCTCTCTTTCGTATTTTTACCTTTACAGAATTTTTTGTTAATTAAAATTGGTTGTATTTCATCGGAGCTAAAGTGCATAAAGCAAAAGTTTTTTTTAAGGCAGAGGAAAATACCCTTAAAGTGGTAATTTTTGTTGTATTTTCAGTGTTGATGCGGGCAAAAGTGAACATCAAACGCTCAAGCGTCCTCACTTTGTTGACCGGAGTGGTTTTTGGATTTGGAGTTTCCTACATTTTCTTCTACATTTCCAATGGCCGTGCTACGTGGTCGCTCCCAGTGTAAATATCGCTTTTTATGTGGCTTTTTATGTGGCTTCTTATGTGGCCACTCTTTGTGGTTTCTCTCCCCAGTAGATGAAAGTAGAACATTAATGGGGACAAAAGCTTGGGAAAACAACTGTAAAAACAACGGGACACTCCGAACAAACAATTGGAGTAACAACAATAAAAATAAATAATTGTATTTTATTATTTTTGTTTGGTGATGAGTTTTCGGTCCGCAAAATGGAATAAAAACAGTGTCGAATATTTTCGATGGCAATAGTTTAGCACTAAAAGTTTACTTTAAAAGTAATATTACGAAGAGATGATATTATAAAATGCAATTAGCACAGATCTGTTTGCTTTCAATGAAAGAACGCCATCGCAGTTGTCAATCCGATAATTAACGCAAACAAGGTTTTACTCTTGTGGCTTGTTTAAATTATTCATAGCCTAACCACTCACGCCCCCACCCTTCTCTTCATCAGGGAGGAAGTGAAGTCCTACCTGCGACACATTCCCCTGTCGCAGGATGAGGGCCCCTCCGACGTCGTCGCCACCCACGACCACGGGGGCGAGTCCGAGGACCTGGTGGCCAGACAGCTCTCGGAGAGGGTGCGCCTGCTCTGCTGGGTGATGACCAGCCCCGCGTCCCACGAGAAGAAGGCCAGGCACGTGAAGAACACGTGGGGGAGGAGGTGCAATTACTTGATTTTTATGAGCACGGAGGCAGGTGAGTGAGAGGACCAGTGAATTCTTCCTAATCGCCATATCAAACTTCACTTCATAAATCCACTCTGTCAAGTCATAAATAAAAATTAACTCTTCTTTACAGATTTTTAAATTTAATCAAGAAACAAACGTCCGATACTCTGATATAAAAATTAATTTGCTTTATTACCTTCTGGTTCGGGATAGATTTCATTTGTACGGCACTCAGTTAATAAATATAATTTAATTTTCCCCCAAATGCAAAACTCGAACACGTGATTGGTATAGCAGACACATAGAGAATGTCCCAGATTGAATGTTTGTTCCACCTGGAATTATTGAAGCGTTTCGGGGTCGACGTTCCCCAACTGCCCATTGCCTTTATTATTAATAATCGCATCTTCTTAAACGCAAATGCGTAAGTGCCTTCCCGTTTGCACCATTCTAATGATAAACTATCAATTTGAAACGTGTGAAAATGGATGGTCGAATGATTTCTTTCTGTTCAGATTACAGATTGCCTGCGGTGAGACTTAAGGTTAGTGAAGGTCGGAATTTTCTCTGGGCCAAAACCAAAGAATCGTTCAAGTATGTCTATCAGCACTACATGGACAGAGTCGACTGGGTGCTCAAAGCAGACGACGACACGTAGGTTCATTTACTTTTTTTTAAATAATAAGCTTCGGAATATCCGAAATATATTCTCTTTCTTTTTATTGCAGCTATGTAATCGTCGAGAATTTGAGATTCCTCTTGTCGCAGTACAATTCCTCAGAGAAGCTCTACATGGGCTGTCGGTTCAAGCCCCACGCCAAAAACGGGTACATGAGCGGCGGGGCCGGCTACGTCCTGAGCAGGGAGGCCGTGAGGGCCTTCGTGGAGGAAGCCCTTCCCGCCAAGTCCTGTCGGCAGGACGGCTCGGGAGCGGAGGACGTCGAGATGGGGAAATGCCTGGAGAACGTCGGGGTGACCATAGTCGATTCGCGGGATTCCTTCGGGAGACATCGGTTCCTTCCTCTCCCTCCCGTGTATTTCTTAGTGCCGAAAGCGTTGAAGAAATCCAACTGGTTTTGGCATTATATATATCATCCGATGAAAGTGGTGAGTTATTTCGCCATTGGAAAGATATTAAAACAAATGAATAAGACTCGAATATCACTTATTATTTATACATTCGTTCACAAAAAGTAAGCTCAAAAGAATCACTGATCTGTTCTATTCATCTTTGCCAAAAGTATGGCTTTAACTGATATCCAAATTAGCATTATGGAGATTTTGGACTTAACGATTAGAAAAAGGTTTCAGTGAAATACAGAGAGGGGCCTTAAACGTCCCTTTTGGAGTTTGTTACTGTCAGATATCGTCAGACGCCCATTTTGCTTCGATTGTTCCCTCATTGTAAAATTTTGTGTGAGAGCCGTTTCGAACATTAAATCTGAATGGATCAATGAAAATTTATTTGAGTGGTACAGTCAAAAGTTTTTTTTGCTTTTTCACTTAAATTGACACATAACACATTTTTTAATACCCTCGCACTAATTGCTTTTGTTTTCCGTTAGGGTTTTGACTGCTGCTCCGACACGTCAATATCCTTCCACTACATCTCTCCGAACGAAATGTACCTCTTGGAGTACCTCATATATCACGTAAGGCCCTACGGAATCAACCACAACTCCCTGGCCACCCCCTCCAAGGACTCCTATTACCTCAAGTTCAACTCACCCTCCGCCAGCGAGAAACCCCTCGCCAGGGACGCTCCCACTAGTCATGTGAGTGACGCCGACGTCATGGAGAACACTGTTCGATGAGTGCGGAGTCTAGTCAGCGAAGTGTCGGCTCAACGGCCACGCACAGATCTCATAAGAATGTTTCGAAGAATGCCATAAAGCAGAAGTGATTAGTTTTCCTAAATCGATACATGAAATTTGGTGAACGGCTCAAACAGGAAATCATGACAAAGATTAAGCCAAGACAGACTGCACTGCAGTAAACAATTATATCTAATTCTGAAGAAAACGCTGGATAGTTTTGTGATAGTTTCCCTGACGCTTCTGCGCCGCCAAAGGTTTCAAATCCCTTTTGTTCAGTTACTAAAACAGAAAACTACAAATAGTCACCCATTACAGTGAGTATTTGTAGTCCTTTTCAGTGATCCCAGAGCACAACGCCTGATTGTCAATATCTCCTCCCTCATCTCTTCGCGGCGCTCCATTTCCCCGTTGGTGGCTCTCTTTTTCAAACTTCCTCTGTCGCCAATGATTTGCTTCAACTTCTCTGAGTTTAGTTTTTCAATGTGATATGCAATTCGATTTTAGATTTGGACAAGTCCAGGCGACACCAGAGTTGCACATTTTAGTGAAATTAAGCGGGAAAGTTATTTCGAATGATTTGAGTGATTGTTGATTTGGGTGAAGGTTGAGTTTGCTGCTGCCACTGCTGATGGATTGTTCACCTTCAAATCGGTGGCGATTTTCATCCGAATCCTCCGAAAGATTTTGAATTTTTCCAACGCACATAAAATTTATTGTATATGGTTTAAAAGCGCTCACATTTGCTTATTTTATTATTATATACCCGTGTGATAAAGGGCGTATTGTGCGTAAGAGTGATAAGAGATTTGTCATTTTGCAGAGGAAATTCTTTTCGAATTCGGCCGTTGAAGGACGCGTAACAAACCGTAAAGGTTTTGCAAAAGTGCTGATTACGCGCAGTATAATGACAAAATTTTACAACCGAAAGAAGCGATAAAAAATTCTTTGTGCGTATTTCGCGGAGATTTCAGAAGCACTGCAGCGCCGCCATTTTATCTGTTAAAACCCGGCCAGGTTTTATCTGTACAAAGGTGTACCTCTTTCGGAAGACCACTTTGTCGCCATTCTCATTGTGGAATATCACTGTACTTACTTCGAAAGTTGATCGAATGCTTTTCTCGAAAAGACGGAAATGTTTACAGTAAACTCTCGTTTGAATTCTTAAATATTTGATTTTGTATTTCCGTCGTTTCCTCTCCAATCGGATATTCAGTAACCAAAGGATTTTTTAGCTTTTATTTAAAGTTTATTTGAATTTTGTTTTTATTTGTAATATTTATTGAAATTCTGTGTTCAAACATTATATTTTACTCTTTTAATTTAGTCATTTTAAGTCTAAAATATATATATTTAGATTATTTTTTAAATACCAAAGACTGCTAATGTTTAACTGAACAATAAATTTATTTCTTCAAAATTAGAGCGAACTTTTCCAAAAAGAGCTTTAATTTGAAGTTTGTAATTCGAATTTGATTCACAGGTTTTTACTGTTTACAACAAACGGCTGGTTGTTGGAGGGGTTTTTTTTAAATCCTTTTTACCGTTAAATATTATATTTGATTAATATATCGATTGATATTTGAATGTGTCTTTAGTTCATTACTGTCGCTGCCACTCTGTAGTTGGATCAATTGACTGATTTAATAATTTAATGATATTTTCTCTAATGATGCAATAAAAAACATTTGGATTTTATTGTCGGTTTTTAAAATTTATCCTTCTTTCTCGAATTAACTGTTTGCTCCAAAATGGCTTCCGAAATTATTCACTGCTGAAGATGTTAAGGATCGCCATTATATTTTTTACTAGGGGGCTTCACCCTGGCTGTGGCACTTTGGAACTCAATCTGCATCTTTTCCTTAATAACACCTGAATGCACCGAACATCATCCCATTGCACTTAACTGTAAGTAAAGCCGGCTTCTTCTTTATTCAGCCATGGTTGTTGATGTGTCTTGTGTTCCTCTTTCTTTCCCTCCTCTGTTTCGTCGCTCACCCATCCAAATTCTCTTCCATATCCTTCGTTCTTCTTTAGAATAAAGATAAATGCTTCTCTTTTTGGTCTCCTGACAGAGTCCACTTTTTTATATTTTATTTTTTAGTCTTAACTCTAAATACTAACAATACTAACTTTAGCCATCAAATGTACAACAAATTCTCTGAAAATCTGAAAAGAACCCTGAAAAAACCACCAACGCCTAACCCACGCTAACTAATTACTATTAAATCTAAAAAAAATTCGCTAAAAATTAGATGAAAATTGTGGAAAATGTTTAATAATAACGTGCAACGTGGACGCATTCAGTATTTATTGTTTATTTATTATTTATTCAGTATGCATCAGTATTTATTGTTGGCAAATAATATGTGGAACCCCCGAATACTTTGCCCAATGTACTTAAAGTGGTCCCGCAAGAAACAAAAGAACATCAACCCTTTAACAGCAGAAAGGAATTCGTAAAATTATCTGTGTGCACACACACACACACACACACACACACACACACACACACACACACCTTTCTCCTCGCGGAGACCCTCCATTGCACAAAAACTGGACAGGGATGAAGGGATGATGACCTCATTGTAGAAAACAATGCCGGAACAGAAGAAGCAACAAATGGAAATGAGTGGCTCCTTTACTGTTTCTCTGTCGACAACGTTGATGAGGTTTTTTTCTCATTTTGAGAATTGAATCCTTGTCATCCACAATATGGAATGGGTGTTTTGTGGACTCCGCAAATGTGATCTGGTGAAATTCCTTCTCACTCGTCGCCATTCTGGAAACTGTTTTCCTTTTAAAAGGGCAACGCTGTTCATTATTTACTTTTTGTTTTGTTCATTATTTATCTTTTGAACTTCGCCACCGTAAATCACACAAAAAAGCAATAATCGCCTGTGGTTGGCCATTTTGACAGAAACATAATATAACAGTCGATAAGCGAAAAGGAAATTTTTTGTAAAGGAAGTTTTGAACTTAATTTAATTTAATTTTTTGAATCGGAAGTCTTTT
This sequence comes from Brueelia nebulosa, assembly GCA_028293925.1. Taxonomy (NCBI): domain Eukaryota; kingdom Metazoa; phylum Arthropoda; class Insecta; order Psocodea; family Philopteridae; genus Brueelia; species Brueelia nebulosa. The sequence continues at coordinate 1,037,960 of JAQIBA010000003.1, read as the reverse complement.
GGAGTCAAACAAATCCCACTTTAATCACCTGAAAATTAAATTTTCATAATTACTTAAAAATATACATTAATATCATTTAAAAAAGACATTAAAAAGTTACGATTTACGCGAGTCCGTTATTTTTTAATAAAAATTCCATCAAAACAACCGTTAGCAGTCATCGTTAACGGAATCGTTATATTTTATTGGAAGTTTAATTCCTTTTTTTTAATAAATAAATAAAAGAAAAAAGTTTTTAAGTCACAATATTTTATATTGAAAACGTACTAAAAGGTAAAAAATTACTCAGCCATCTTTTATTTAAATAAAATCTTTTCTCTCTTAATTTATTTTGTGCAAATGCATTAATGTGTGCATATTTTTTATTATTAAGTGCGTTTTCAATTAAGAAAAAAAAACAAAAGACAATCGCCAAAATATTGTGACGTCACATTTATTCATACTCCGAAATTTGTCATTGTAAAAAGAATTCCAAAATATCTGTTAAAAGATTTAAATGGTATACGGTTATACCTTTGTAATTGAGTCTTCTTAAAAAGATGCGATTAAGACACAAACCCCATCTTCTTACGTTGAAATTGAACCAACCCCGCTGTTACAATAAAACTCTTAAATGACAGCTGCTCTTATGAACTGCTCCGTGTTTAATTATTCTTCTTATTTTTTGAAAATAAATGACGGCAGTCTTTATGGACTGCTCCTTATTTGATTCTTCTTCTTATAATAAGTGTGGCACAAATTAAGACCGACCGCCCGTACAAAATTTCCAAGTTAAAAGATTGTAAAAATCGCTATGGATTTTGGGTAAAATCTTAGAGAATCTTTATCAGAGCAAAGATATTTCGAAGAAGTGTCACTAAAAAACATAGTATTGGTTTGTTAAAACGGAAAATGACTTAAGGGGCTGAAATTCGCTCTTTTTGAAATTTTTCTTAGAAAAAGAACGAGAGAAGCCCCAAAGCATCAATGGATATTAGAAGTACAGTCGAAAGAAGACAATTATTTCTCTTCGGGGAAAAATCAGTTGGCTTTGAGGTGTGGGAAAGCCGAAATCCGGAACGTGGAAGTCCAGAAAAGTCTGGACATTTGTTCAGACATAAAAGTTGAGGTGTAAGGCTGCAGCTGCACTAACACCACTTGGCGATAATATTATCACCACGTGGTTTGACAACTACTCTTAAGTTGAGTTCCTGATTCGCGGTTTAGTTTTAAACGAGCGTTCCTTAATTTCGCACAGAACGTTTCTCAATTCTCATTTTCGTGTTCATTTTCGCCAAATCAAAGCCTTTACACCGTAAGTTTTCGCTTTTTTCTTGTGCGTTCGCGGGAAAGTTGGCCGATTCTTGGAAGGTTCACAAGGACACTTCTGTCGCTTTAACAATTTCCACTCATTGTCAGGCATTGGATTGCTAACGGTCATCAAGTGGTGCAAAAATTTCACTGTTTTTCCTTTCCTTCGTCTCTTTCTAATTGTGCTCATTGTACATTGCATTCCCACACAAAAACACCGGTACTGCAAAAGTCAGATGATTTTTAGATCCTTTTGCAATCAGGAGGGATTTATTCATATCCTGATCGCCCACTTAAGGTTCGACGTCACTTAGACTCGAAAATTACTGCCAAATTAATTGAAATGTTGTCCTTTACAAGAAGTGGAAAGTATGAGCTTTAAAAGTTAGTTTTTTAATTAACAGTAGTTATATAATTGGGTGTTGTTGAGCTCTTTCCTTAAATTTTAATATTTTCATTTACACACCAATAAAAAGCGAATGCGAAGATTCGAAAAAAACGTGGAAGCAGAAAAGCCGTTACAAACCTTTTCTCGGAATTTTGAAAATCTCGTTGTGTGAAAGCAACGATTTTTGGTCTGGAAATTCAAAAACCATCGCTTTTATCAACGAAATAATGGTGCGATGCTGAGAAATATAATTTTTTGAAACTCCTTGAGATTAATCCAAACGCGGAGCCGTGAAAAAGAAATTTTTCTCTCTCATTTACGGTTACGTAACTAACGGCCATTTCGTTTAGCCAAAAGTTATCGCTTTTCAAAGGGAAAAGCACTGCGGCTACCTGGCGTGGCTAAGCAGAAATAAATTAGCCTAATTAACGAAACACTCGTGATTCATTTGCTTTGAACAGTGACAAGTTCGCAGTTGAAATCCGTCTCGTGGACGTTCTTCTTCGCCAATTCTCTCTTCGGACTCCAAATGGAACTGCTTTCGCCGACCAAAACAGACGAAGGTTACGTATGCTTTACGTGTGCAATCGCGCAACAACCACAAACGGGTGAAAGTTTGCTCGCCTTTTCATTGGCCACTTCGCGTGCGACTTTCATCCTTTTGTGTGCGAAAACCCACCAAAGGATGTTTTTTACTTCTATTATTGAACCAATTATAATCGAAAACAAAATAATTCCAATATCTAACCGGGAAATGAATTTGTTATTATTATTTCAATTTTAACACACAAAAATTAAGATCGGCGATGAATGAAATGAGATTTGAAATCATTTATACGTTTAAATGAACTAAAAGATTTGATTCTTTTGTGTGAATAACTTTTTATGAATGTCGGGAAAGCGAATAACCAGAAAATGTCCGCTTTTTGGATTTTTAAGATTCTAAACACACTAATTAGTTTTTACTGTTTAATTTCGCACTAACGAGCAGATTCGATGGCTTTGGGGCAAATCTCCTAAAAATATTTCGTACCTTTAGGTTTATTTCGTGGCTCTCACTCAATCGTTCGTTGGTTTTGCAATCGCGAAAATTTTTGCAATCGATTTAAAGTAGATGGATTATGATTAGGAATGAATGAATCCCTCATTCATTCATTCAGTTGTTTTTCAGTGATTGAAATTGCTTAATTTTTGTTATCTGGAGATTGGGACTTTCAGTGCCACTTCTGATAGAACAGTTTCGTAATATCGTCAGCTTTTTGGCCAAAATTAAACTTTTCTGAAAACTCAGAGAAGTGAAAGTTAGTTAATTAGCAAATTATCCTTTCCCAATTTTGGATTTTCCTGGTGATCTCAGATGGTTAAAGAAGAGATCAAAGTGTGATCTCCAAAATTAATTTCTCAGAACAAACATTTCCAATTGTGAAAGTCCAAATGGCCAAGTGGACATCCTCCAACAAAAGTGTTTCAAACACATTTTATGTCGAATGTTGGAGGCAAATCAGAGCAGACACAACAAAGAGAAAAAAAAACGTTAATGTTCATCTGACTGAGCACATAAAACAAGAAAATATTAATAAATAAAATCAAAGTGAATGATTATTTTCAATTATTTATTTATATATTGAAGAAATTTTTAATTAATGTAATATCCATAATTTTTGACAGTTCGTTTCATAAGTTTTATTATCTCAGGTCCAAAATCATACTATTATATAAATCTTTTGAAGGAATTGTGTTCGTTCATGTGTGCACTGTTTTTTGTGCGTTGAAATCTAAAGAACCACTGAACCAATTACGAAAGGATTATCTGCGCTGTGCCTCATTTCTCGAAAATCATTAAAGGAAAACATGTTTAGGGTTTGGCCAAAACCAAATTCCTTTCTGCTGTTAAAGGGTTGACAGTGGGCGAAGTATTAAGAGATATTGTATTTCCTCAAATACCCAATGCATTCTATTGTTTGTGTATTAAACATTTTTCACAATTTTCATCTAATTTTCAGCGAATTTTTTTTAGATTTGATACAACAGGAGAGGGAAAGGCAACGTAAATTTGAGCAGACTTACAAATCGATTAATTATTAAACTTCCATATGATTATACAAATGATATTTTCCATAGATATACGCACTGTTTGTTCAAATATTTTATATATAAAATTTATAGTTAATTGCAATGGGATTATCGAGGTGTATTTAGTTTTTCAGGAAATATCATAATTTATCTTATCTTAAGGTATAGATATGGATATAAATTCCCAAGTCCCAGCGAGGCGGAAGCCCCCTAGTATAATATTATATAATATTATATAATAAAAATCGCAGCCTATTTCCGTCTCTATCTCGTCACCGAAGTGAGGACTTCGGTTCAATTCGGAATTTTTCGGAAGTGTTCGTCCCGAAATAGTAAATATTTTGCGGGTTTATATTTTTATTTAGGAGAAAAGGAAAACAAAATAACCCCAAAGGAGAATAGTTTGTATAAATAAACGTCATTAGCAGAGCGAAAAGTTGATTTTGCAACGAATTAAGGGAGAGTTTGCTTTGCGAACTGGAAGAAGTCGTTCACACAAAAATGGATCTTTTTTGCTCATATCGTTACACTTTTACTTTTGAGTTATAAAAAGTGTTCAAGGCCGAGCCTTTTCTCTTTTTAACTGCAAAAGATGGGCGGTGCCGCTCCTCCATATATGAATTATCTTCAGATCAGATATGGCAAAAAGGAGCCATTTCGTAAACTACTATTACGGCTAAAAGGGGAAAAAGGTTTCGCAAAGTTTTAATTGGGTGAAATAAATTAATAATTACAACCGTTGATTCTATACTGAGTGAGTTGGAACGGAGCTTTGCACCAAAGCCATTAAATCCACTGTCAAAGTGGTAAATAGATTAATTATAAATAACAAAACGACTTAAAAAAAGACAAAGAGTGAAATGGCCGTTTTTAACGGAAAACGACTAATGTAATCTTTCCAAAGAGAAACCGACTAAGCTGCAGCCCCCAACTCCCCTAAAATTCCAAAATGAATGTGCCATCGTTTTGCACTTGTTTTGCACCTTCTTTTCACAAGAGTCTGGCCATTTGCGCCTCCATCCTCATCGAGTTTTCTGTTAAAAATCCCTCTGCGCCTGGGAACCCTATGCAACCATAGGTTATGCAACCACCCTTACAAATTCTAACGAATTTTTTGGTTTTTTGACACTTTGACCGGTTTTTCTTTTAGTGGATTTACCTAAGTATAAAGCATTCAAGATTTGAACTCAATAAACATTTACAATATTTATGAGTTACATGAAGAAACTGACAACCTTAATAAAAAAATGAATTATTCTCCAAAAAAGTGAAAAACAAAGTTTTTTTTCATTTCCCCCCCCCATTTACTCCAAAGGGAGAGGGCGCATATTTTCTTTAAATTTTGCAATAATTATAGTTATATATATACAATAAATACAATAAATAGGTTTTCAGCCTCTGAATAATTTGGAAAATCTCGTAATCATCTGTTCTTATAATTGGAGAAGCTGTTTTTAATTTCTCTTTGACTGTCAACTAATTTATTAAATATTTTAGTGTTTTTCCTGTGTATTTATTCTTATTTTCTGTATTTTTTCTTGTTTTGTGTTTATTCTCCTGCAAATTTTGCCATTATTAATTTATATAATTGATATATATTAACTATATATAGTTATATATATTTATATTAGTTTATATATTATTATTATTATAGTAACGTTGAAATTCGTATATTTTGTGGTCAAAATTGCACAACAAAATTCCTAAACGCAGAGGGAAATTTATAAATGAAAATTTAAGAGAAAATTGGAAAAGGACGGAGTCGCAAATCGGCAGACTGCGCGAGTTGGATCATATTGGGCTCCAACTTAACTGACTCAGCAACTCTTTATCGTTCAGCAGGTCTTTTGTTGGCAGCAGCCGATGATTCGGCGAATGAGAAGTGGCACTGAAAAGGCCAGCATTCATTTCGAGTGGTGAAAGTTGGGCGATTTCTCTGCCACTCAGGTCGTTATCAAAGATAACAGCCGGGGTTCTCTAATTAATTTCTTTTTTTCGATAAAGGAGTTGTTGTTGTGAACCGACGTCAGGTTTCGAAGGCAGAAGAAATACTTGACGCGAAAGAGAGGAACGAACCTCTTATACGGTTTGCTTGGGGTTAAACTTATCCCAATGGTGGAAACGAACGATAAGCGAACAATGAACCATTAACCGTGAAAAAACACTAAAGTCATACGAAACATTTAATATGGGTGAATAATTGCGAATGTCGGTGCGAACGTTTTGTGGAAATGACCACTTTAAATATTAATAATTCTTTAGTCTGGATTGCAGAGGAAAAACACGCTTAAACTATGAGCTTTACATCTTCTATGGGGTGATGGAAACAATCATTTCTTCGGGAATGGGTATTTAAATTGAGTTATCATTTCTTTTTGGGGCATAAGAATAACTGTTTTTTCCCTTGTTTTATTAAAATTACAATCATTAATTACTCTAATTCCTGGTTTTATTAAAGTTAAGGGAAAGAAGTTTCGATGGGGAAAAAGATATTGTACTTTTCGTTAAATTTCATCCTCACAGATGTGAGGGGAAAAGAAACATAACTTCTAATAATCTATTACTTATTATATTTATATGTACTGTATTATAACTGTTACAAAACCAAGAAAATGTCTTCCGCATTCGCAAAAAAATAAGTGATTATAGACGAAAGATTTTTGCTTAACGAAAACAGGCAAAGCGGTTTTTTTTAGTTTTTTTCCTCTCTTTTAGGGTTTCTGCTGTTTTGTACACTTTTTCTTTCCTCTTTTTTAGGTTTGTTCCTGTTTTTTTACTTCGCTATCATTTCCCTGCCCCTTATCTTTTCCGTTTCCAGTTGGAAAATTCACGAGTCTGCCACAGTGCAAATGCCTGCATGCGCCATGACCGGAAAATTACAGATAATGGTTGTCTACATTATGAAATAGCACTGTGGATTTACCTCAGTAATTTTCGGCCTTGAAATCGTTCTGCGGAAACAAATGGCCAATGGCCAATGGCCGCAATTTCTGTCAATTTCTATCAAAACTATCTTTGAGTTTGACTTAATCTGACCAGGAGGGCTTTTTCACTTCAGGGCTCGAAGAAAAATTCTAAAAAAAAAAATTTCTTTCGATTCATTTCTTAATTTCGCCTAATCTTAACAATTGACAGAGTTTAACTGGAAAATTGGCTGTTGTGCGCTGTTGTAATTGAGCTCATGTGAGGCCTAAGGACGACCGCGGTCACAGTAATTCTTAAACAAAACAGTAATTCTCCTTCGGCTTCCCGGATTGCGGGAAGGAAAAAGGAAAGCCTCAAAGGAAACAGTTGCTGCGTTTCCGAGAGTGGCAGCACTGAGCGGAGTCGTTATTTTGACATTAAGTGCGCTTAAACCGTTTCCTCTTTTCTCCGTCGCCTCAATTCACGAGGGAAATCTTCAGAAAATACCCACTGACAACCATTTTCACTTCGTGGATTCTAATTAACTCTAAACTGCTGAATTTCCACTTGAAAATCGTGAAATGAAAGATCTCCGTGTCTTACGTAATTTAAGAGAAAACTGCTTCGCCACAGGGAATACTGCAATGATTTCTTTTGTAAGGTTTCCTATGCAAACTATGCTTCTGCCATTGGTTTTCCCATTCCGAAATCGTTTGCGTATTGGAAAACCTTCGCCGAATAGCATCCGTGACCTAATTGGCAGGCACATGTCTTCGACCAAAGAGACGCGGGAGGAGAGCGAAATGGCTTTCATTCGCAACCGCAAAAACTAATTACCTCATCGCAGCAAAACAAAAACCAGTCGCTCCGGTTTCTTTTTTGGGTCAAGTTCAAACTGTTCAAACTTGAACCTGAAATGAGTTACCTAACCAGCGGTTCACCGATTAGGCACGACCTCAAATGTCTTCCGGTCTGCAGTCTTTCGGAAACACCGCTTCGGGGCAGTGGATTTGCGCCAAAACCAAACTCGTTCGCTCGCGGTCATTATGAACTTGCAAAAATGCTCACTTTCTCGCTTTTGGGAACAGATGTCACCCAGAGATAAGGAGATATACAGTTACAAAAGAGATTTGTGTTTCGGGCGGAGGAACGGCCCTGTCAGCTAAAGTATCAGCAGAAGCTCACTCATTGCTGAGTGGTGAAACGACTTTCACTTCGATGATTTGTCGCATTTCTGTCGGCGCAGAATGGAGAATGACAGTTGTTCTGACTAATGGCGATTATGTTGTGCGCTTTACTGCCTTTTTGGATAAAATAAAACATGCTAAAAGCTTTACGTGTAACGAAGCACGATGACTGAAGTCACAGCACACCCGTAAATGTTTTATTGGTAGCAGATAAAAGTTACCGTAAGGTGATTATTAACTACAATTACAGTCTGCGATTGCCACAGAGTTTTGTGCACTTAGCAGTTACATCAGTAGCACCGATGAGATCATTTCTCGTCATCCACAAAGAACAGGGAAAGAAGAGGAAGCAACAGCTCGCAGAAGGGTGGAAGCTCTGGTGCTGTTTCCGGTCTGTCGGGGGCAGATACTGTATGGGAATGAAGGCGTTGTGGCCGTTGCAACACCACAAAGAGACGATGTGTTTGTTTTGGGCGGCGATCGGATTTTGCAGTTGTCTTTTCGAGATAAAGCAGAAACCGAAAATTCGTTGAGTTATCAACGTAAAGACCAATTGTAAGTCACTCAGTTATCTGATTTTCTTTTGAGTATTAATTTACTCATGACCTAGACTTTAAGAAAAAGAGTTTGTTAAGTAGTTTGATTCAATCGGGTTCGCGGTTTGGAGTCCGAGTCTCATTTCTGTTCCTCCGCGCCTTTTTTCCGCTTTTTATCTTATACAAAACCATCTCTTGCATTTATTGGAGCGAAGGATCTATAAACTGTTCGGAAGGACTGTGGATCTCCAGCAGAAGACTCCGCCCGGAAGGATCGAAACAAAGGCAAAAGTACGTTCCAACCCTTTCGCCACCGAACCCAAAGGTTAAACGAGTAATGAAGGTAAAGGAAACGGATAAATCGTTCGGATGAAATGACCCACTGCGAGCACAGATAACCTAAAAATGTCGACACTGCTCCAAATCCGATTTCGATTTGGTTTCGGAATCGCCTGGACTCGCGCTCATCTCTTCCGGGATGCACTTCTCAAGGATTCGTTCTTCACCTTTGGTCTGTGCACAAACACTTTGAGAGCAGAGTTTCCCCCACAAAATGCGGAAACCGGTGTTTGATTATAAGAAACCACCACTTAAGGAAATAATCGCTCGAAAGAGTATCTGTTTGTCTCATTAAGCGATTGTTTATCGTTTCGAGTGCAATGCTGGGAAGACACATAGGTTCTCACTTTTCGTTATTTTTATGTTTTTTATTTCCAACAGTTAACGGTGAGTCACAAATTGAACAGCTTTTAATTGTATTAACTTATTTTTTATTAACAATTTTACAATATTGATTGTAATTTATTGATATGTTCTCCTCGGGTCGATCAAAGACAAGATCAGAACAAAATACAACTTTTCTAAAGCATTTTAATGAAAGCCGATGCAATTTCACTTTATAATACAAAATATAATACAAAATAATATAAAATAATAATTTATAATACAAAATACAACTGTTGTAAAGCATTTTAATGAATTGTCACTTTGCAAGTAACTCTTTCGGGTGAAAAAGGAAAAATTTCCTATTGTCAAAATACTTTTGAGCGCTCCTGTATGTAACTTCATATTGATTTATTTTATAAGGCATAGGGGAGGCAGTACTTTTAGAAGTACTCAGCAATCAGTTATTTTATTCTAAACTGGCCGAGAATGGCACAACAACCCGAACAAACTGAAAACCCACAATTAACGAAGGTGAACTTCGAACCGAAAGGAGTGCTCTTTTTGATGTTGTAACCCATTGTCTCTTGCTGTTTCCAGGTAGGAAAATGCATGATTACTTAAAGAGTCTAGCGCGTAAGAAAACTCTCGAGAGCGATGACGAGGAAAAGCCCAAACTGAAAAGAGTGCTGAGTTTGGTGGATCTCATTGGTCTGGGGGTGGGAAGCACTCTGGGGGTGGGAGTCTACGTCCTGGCCGGCAGCGTCGCCAAAAATTTGGCCGGCCCTGCGGTCGTCATCAGCTTCGTCGTGGCAGCAGTGGCCAGCGCCTTCGCCGGCGTCTGCTACGCCGAATTCGCCGCCCGAGTGCCCAAAGCCGGGTCGGCCTATGTCTACTCCTACGTGAGCGTGGGCGAACTCGTCGCCTTCATCATCGGCTGGAACCTCATTCTGGAGTACGTGATCGGTGAGTGAGGGTGGCGTCGAGGGGGTTCTCCTGAGCTGTCTGACGGGGTGGAATTGTCTTCAGGGACGGCGAGCGTGGCGAAGGCCCTCAGCGTGTACATCGATGCCCTCAGCAACGGGACGATGAGGAGCACTCTCTCGGAGGTGCTGCCCATCCATGCGCAGTTTCTGGCGCCGTACCCTGACTTTCTGGCCTTTGGGTTCGTGACGGTGGTGGCCGGGCTGCTGGCCTTCGGGGTGAAGGAGTCGACGACGCTGAATAATGTCTTCACGAGTTTGAACCTGTGCATAATTTTCTTTGTGATCGCGGCGGGTTCTTTGAAAGGTGACACATTAGAAAATTTGCTCGTATGTCATTTTTATGATGTTGTTGTGAATGTGTTGTTTGGTTTCAGCCGATCCGAACAATTGGTTTATTCCCAAGGACAAGATTAAAGGTGAAGGGGGAGAAGGGGGCTTCATGCCCTACGGCATCAAAGGGATAATGGCGGGAGCTGCCAAGTGCTTTTTCGCGTTAGTATTCATTTTAACTTTACTAACAAATGAAGAACAAATCTAATTTGTGTTTGTATCTCCTGTTAGGTTCGTCGGTTTCGACTGCATAGCAACCACCGGTGAGGAAGCAAAGAACCCCCGGAAGAACATTCCCCTCGCAATTCTCTTCTCCCTCATCATCATCTTCCTCTCGTACTTCGGAATCTCAGTGGTGCTCACGATGATGCACCCCTACTACCTTCAGGTACTGCACCCCACGCCTCGCCCACACAGCCTTCCTCTTTTTCACTTGTGCTTTTCCACGTCAGGACGCGGAAGCCCCCTTCCCTCACGTGTTCGAGCAAATAAACTGGATCACGGTCAAGTGGGTGGTCACCATCGGAGCCATCATTGCCCTCTGCACCAGTCTCCTGGGGGCCATGTTCCCCCTCCCGAGAGTGCTCTACGCCATGGGCACCGACGGTGTCCTCTTCAAATCCCTCGCCAACATCAACACCAAAACACAGACGCCATTGCTCTCCACACTGCTCAGCGGACTGCTCGCAGGTTGCTTCCCGGAAATGATTCATTCGCCGTTTATGCTCTCTTTGTTCCATGGCTTTTCTTGTCCTTCCAGGAGTGATGGCCATGATGTTGGATCTCCAGCAGTTGATTGACATGATGTCCATCGGCACTCTGCTGGCTTACACGATCGTCGCCGTCTGCGTTTTGGTGTTAAGGCACGTGAGCACTTTTCAGGAGTCGCCGTCTTTGAGTCTTTCCTCAACAAGGGAAAGATTTTTAGCAAAATACTTTCACTTCGTTTGAAATATTTTAGTTATCAGTATTTTAGGTCTGGATTACTGTAAATTAATATCGAAACAAGTGAAAATAAATTTTTTCTGCACCAGTCTTTTAGCAATAAACAGAGAATCAGTTTGACAAATTCTACCGATTATAATTTACAGTATATTAATACCTAACTCTGTTCTAAAATTTCTTCTGAAGCTCATTTTTAAATGAAAAAAGGCGACTCACCTTTTCGATTTCAGAACTCGAGTTTAAAAATGCTTCATTTTAGGTTTGAGCCGGAGAGCGAGTTAAAAATTCATCCGCCGAGAAATGAAGTGCTCAGTTCGGAGGGAGTTTTCCAGGTTTTGAAAAAGGTTTTAAGGAGAGCCTTCAACCTGAATATGCTGAAACAGCCCACGAGAGAAACGTCTCGCGTCACTAAATGGGGAGTGTTCGCACTCTGTAAGTGTTCTCGCGCGTTTTCGCGCTCTTTGCGGCCATCATAAGCGAAATTATGGCTATTTCAGCGTTCTGCGCGTGCGCCTTTTCTGCCGTGATCATCTACGCCGCACAGCCCCTTCAGGAAAGCGCCATTTGGGCCGTTACTCTCCTATCGTTCTTCGCTCTGCTCTTCGTTTTAGTATTAGTCATTATCGGAAGGCAGCCATTTTCTTCTGTTGATCTCTCTTTTAAGGTATTCCTTTGGCGGTCCCTCTCCCCAGACCAAAGGACAGAGCCGAGAATAAGTTTTCTCCCGGTTTCAGGTTCCTCTGGTTCCCTACATTCCCGCGCTCAGCCTTTTCATAAATGTCTACCTCATGTTGGAACTGGATTACGAAACGTGGGTGAGGTTCGCCGTGTGGATGACAATTGGTGAGTCAGTTAGTTATCCTTTGAAGGAGACAACGGGACTCACTGCTTTCGTTCCATTTCCAGGATTCATCATTTACTTTTGCTACGGCCATAGGAACAGCACGGAAAATTCACAACACGTCGCGGAAAAGTCGGCGTCCAAAGCAACGACGCCAAACGGCGTCTGACATGAAAGTGGTTAATCGTCTTTCCATTTCAAAGGGTTTGCTGGCCTTTCCTGGAGGGTTTGGCTGAAGACGTGGACGTGGCAGAAGACGAGGAGAGTTGATTTCGGCGTCGACGACGGCTCAATCTTGAATTTTAATAGAAAACTTAAACCCGGTGTTTTCTAGCCATTTTAGATTAGGCAGACATTAGAATATTTTAGAAACGGGGATACACTTGACAAAACTTGCCTTTTTTATTTTTTAATGACGAGAAAATTTCCTTCCGTTGAAAAATCTTAATTGGCGGAGTTTGAAAGAAGTTCATCCGAATGCTTTGGCCAACAAATATTCTCTCGGACGAACGATTCGGTGTTGGTTATTCTGTTCCGCGATATCTAGTCACTTTTTGATTGGAAAACTTTCTGTTCCGCAGCAGACGAAATGGGGTTTGTTTGAACCTCTGCTGTGGGAAAAATTGTTACTACTTATTCTGTGTAATTATGAGACTGAGTGGTCGCAATGTCGCCATTAAATTCAACAGCGTTGGGCCACTCTTCGCAGTATTATTCAATACGAATTCCATACAATTTGAGTTTCGTATTCTGCGTTTGTAAAACGACTGCAGCAGAAATCGACAATTTTTGTTTGTAACGTATTTTATGTTTCTCATTGTAAAAAGAAGTATTATTGAATGCAGAAACAATATATTTTTCCATAATTCGAATTATATTATAAAGTGATTTTTTTTAATTAAAATTTTTGATTTTACTTTCTATAATATTTAATTCACTCTTCTTGAGTTTAAAACATCTATAATTTTTCAAACCGACTTGAGTCGCATCGTAAAAAGGCAAACCCCCAAAATTAGCGAAAATGGGCAAAGAGGTTTTCCCGAGGGGGCCAAATTAGAATTTTTCGTGCCGATTTTCCCGGCGATGGCCTCATCGACGGATTTCTGTTGCTCGTAACTCAGCAAAGACTTTTGACTGGACGACAGGGCAGAGGCCGCAGAAGGCGTCAGATGCTTCAATTGCCAGATCGTCATGGCCTGAAAGGAATGGCGACGTCAGACAGAGCCCAAAGCCAGTTCCGCCTCGAGGGGTGACAAAGCTACCCTTAATGTCTCCTTCAAAAGGCAAGGAATCACGTCGGGCGTCAAAGTCTCTATTCCTTCGGGAGGAATGCTGGCTATGGCGTCGGCGGACATGCCGTTGAGGACGCAACCGACGGATTTAGGCTGCGATGAATGCCAGGTGGAGGGGTCGTCGAAAGCGCTGAAAGACGTGGCTAAAGAAGCGAGGGCTTCGAGAGGTTCAGCTGGACAGTCTTGCAGAGTTGAGAGCTCGTTCGCGGCCTCCCTGAAGAGAAGCTTCCCTTGATTCCTATTCCCTTGGTTCATTTCGGTGATGGGAACCTACCTGTAGGAGTCAGGGTGTATCATTCCGATATAGGTGCTGTTGAAGCCGCAAAGTATTTGGTTGAGCGCCCTCAGGTCGTAAAATGTGTAATCGGAGGGTTCCTTAGCGCTCCAGTCTTCGCGAACACGTTCTGCCAAAGCCTGCAACTGAAGTATGACAATATTTTTATTTAATAAAAGAAAAGGGAAAACGAGTCATATTCACCTGAAGTTGGGTCAAGTTGTGATATTGTCCAAACGCCGCAATAGTATCGATGTCGGATAATGTGAGGTTTCTGATGTCCTTCGGTGGCATAGATCTGGTTATCCAACCGAGTTGTTGCAGTTCACCCTCCGGAATGTTTGAAATATCGTTCTGGTAAATCTGCCCCGAGACAACATGTAAATATTCACTCACACAGAGCGTTCGATCCCGAAACAAACCTTGAGGAACCTCGTCCATATGTATCTTCCCTCCTCGTAGCCCAAAGGATCCTTCCCAAGGAAGAGCAGGCAGGATATGAGGGAATCATCTGACAGTGTTTTGAGTGCTTCCACAGAGAATTTCGAGCCGGAACCTGCTGCCTTCACTTCCAGGCAACTCAGTCCTGTAATGAGAAACCATTATTGGTTTGTTAAAGTTAATTATCCTTTTTATCTTGACGGAAGGATTTTCGGTTAAATAGACCAAAATATTGTGAAAAATATGAAAAACCAAAAAGTGTCAGTCACTTGTAAGTGATAAAATTTACCAAAAATGGGAGATAATCGATGAAAGAGAAAAATAAAAATGACCGAAGACGTCTTCATGAGAACTGAAAGAAAAAATCCCCCGTTAAGAATACTTTTGGCGCAACTTTGAAATATTTAAATTTCGTGAAAGGTCGGACATTAAAAAAACAGGAATAAATAGAAGGCTAATTTATTAATGATTGCGAACGTTTTCTTAAGTCTCTGCTTTGGCTCTTTCACTACCTAATAAAAAGTAAATTGAGGATGATGAGGATTACAATATTTAGAGCATACAATCAGGAGAAAAATTTCTCTTCGTCTCCTTATTCTAACAATCAAGTTTGGTGGTTTTTATTTCAATAAATAGTTTGTGCTGAAATAGTTTTCTTCTGAAAGGAAACTGAGTTTATCAAATGAATACGATTGGTATTCATTAGATACAAAACAATTCCTCAGCGGTCATTTTTGAAAACAAATCACCTAAACTATGTCATGCATTTGAATATATTTGAGATACCTGACTAAAACTGTGAAACGCAAATGACAGGCACTAATGGCATTTTCTGTAATTAAGTACGTCAATGAGAACTGTTGGGCGAGCGTGTCTGGAAAAAGCCGGTAGGAGTGCGATCAATGCAAATGGCACGCGGTTTTGGTCACGTGATCGCGTGATTTACGAAAGGACCAATCAAAGTTCGCTGGGTTTTTCGTGTCAGTAGACATCACTTAAATAATCAGTTCCAAGTAGGTTAAACATAGGCAGGAATTAAGTTCAGTTAATTTTTTAAATATTCTGAGACGAAAAAAGTGAAAAACTTTTAATTATGTGTTAATACCGAAAGACATGAGCGTTCTGCGGGAGCCCATCCGCTTGTTCGACATCGTTAACGAGACCAAGTACAGGAGTTGCTGTGAAAATAATTCTATGTATCCAGAGGCGAAAGTCACGCAACCAGCTACCATTGATACGATCCAGACCAAACCATTTCCCATTAGAGGTTTGTATAAATTTTCACTTTAATTTAAGGCAACAGAATTTAATTTTAATAATTCAGGCGGGAATTTCCTCTTTAGTTCTTTTTTGCTACTCTACTTTAAAAATCCTCCAGGACCGGAGGACACTTTGTGAAGTTTCTCAATGGCCCGGCAATTCTTTGTATTTCTTATAAAATATATTTATTAACTTTTCTCATTAAAATTAGTTATTATAAAATTATTGACAGACTGTTTTTCTTTAACTGTTAAATGTTTATATCTTATAAAGTTACCTTTTCTATTTTAAATTTGTGTTTCTATTGATCACTTTTTTTAAATAACTTATGAAATTAAATTTTAATGTAAATTATTGCTTTTACCTCAGATGCATCAGTTTTAAATTGAGAATGTGATAATTTTTATTCACTCATGTGTTAATTATTTCTAATATATTTTTTCTGAATACCTGTGTTATGTTCTCTTTGAGAGACTGTATTTTTTCTTATGCATGATATTTTCAATCCCAGTTTAAAAATCTGCACTCTATAATTGAAAGGCTTAAAATTAATCTGCTACTGCAGATAAGATCAGAGCTTAAATGCAATTGTTGGTGATGATTTAAGACCAAATCTGAACATTATCTATCAGAAGTAATAAAAGCCTTTGTTTGAATTAGTCCTCAGTGATTGAATTGATATGGTATCATCCATTCTGAGTGATTATCATGAAGCAGTGACAGTATCATGACAGCAGTAAATCATGAGATTTATACTTTTAATAAAATGTTTAGAAAAATTTTATCAATGAAAAATCAGTGTTTGGATTAATCTGATACAAAGCACTAAATAGGGATGCATAATGTTTATGAAATATGGTCAGCCATTAAAAAATTACCAAGTGTGTTATGAAAATTTATTAAAAAAAATTTTTTCAATGGCTCCAGAGACAAATTGGCATTATTCAAGAGAGAAAGGATGTATGAGTTTTGAAAAGGTTGAATTATTTCTCATGCAAAATTTTCAAAATTATAAAAGAACCACTGTTAAATAATCCACCCTAATGGAAAACTATTTTCATAAATACAAAAGAAAAGTGAGAATGTACGAATGATTGGATTCAAAGGAAAATAAAAGTTAAGTTCTGACCGAAAGGGAATTTAATGAAGACATAATATTATTGGCAGTGGCAATGCAATGACCTCAGATAATTTATTTTGTGAACTGCAGTAAGGAATAGATTTTCAAAAGCCAAATCTCGATTAGGCGGCAATAAGCCGAGTACAGAACACCTGAGGAGTGGCTTAAGGGGGTTCCAGTTTTTATCAAATTACCCAAAAAAAGAAACTGCTCAACTGGTTTAATGAAAGTCTGAGGACACTATTTGTGCGATATTCGGTCCACAAAACAATTCGTGAAAGGGTTGTGAACTTTCGATTAAGCAGAGGTCATTCCATTGCGAAGGCTATCGACTCAGAGGGGAAATTGTGGTCCCCACCGGAGGAACAGAAAACCTGATTCAGTGCCAATGAGAAAAGCTCTCCGAAGAGTTGGACGGTCTGCATGAGGAAGGGTCATTCATCCGATTCTTTTAATTGATGTTGAAAATGGCGAAATCCTCGTTGGAGGAAGGATAATCGCCGATCGGAACTTTCTGCAAAATCCGGGACTTATTTTATGTACTCACCTTGAACTATTTGCATCAAGGTATCATTTGAGTGGAAAGTGATTGGGATTTGTGCGTCAGGAAATGAAAGATTATAGTGTTCGACCTCTTTAAAGGTGATTCAGGATCGGAAAGGAAGTTTCGCACTTGCGTGCAGGTCTCACCTGAATATTAAAAAGTGTTCTCTTTGCCACGTCAGTTTTATGCCGAGTTTAATTCAGACTTTGACATCTGCCATTTGGACTATTGTTTTTTACAAAAGTAATTTGACTCTGCTCTGTTTTTCAATAAAAAGTGGACGGAAAAAGTCAGTTTATTCTCTTTATTCATTAGTATTAATCGAACGAAAAAAAGAAATTGTCTGCTGTTTTATGGATTTTCTTAGAAGCGCAAAATAATATATGAAAAAGACGAGATAAAGTCGGCCTCGTAATTGGCCGCCCATCAAAATAATTGATTATTGGCCGATCGGTCATTGCATTTGCAAAGGCACTGTCGAGTCGCAAAAGAAAAAGCGTCAATGGCCATTTTTAATCGAATTAATAACCGCATTCACATAACTTTGTAATTAAAACTGGTGCGAGAGGGAGGGGAGTGGGAAATGAGAAAATATGCACGACCTTGGGATTTCGCAGAAGGGAGCCATGAGTTTATGAATTTTATCTCTAACTTTAGTTCTATTGCATCGCTTACGCCATTCACAGCTTTATTCGCAATACAATATGTACCGCGACACTAATTTCGAGAAGAGCCGGGACTTATTGAGAAAGAAATCCGTGAGAATAGGTGAGGGTCGGGGGGTTGTGAGAGCCCCCAATCGCAGAAGGTAACAGGAGTCTGTGCTTGCAGGTGAACGTGTCAACTATGTCAACAGCCCCCATGTCATCGCCATGGTCGGCTTGCCGGCCCGGGGGAAGACGTACATATCGAAGAAGCTTTCCAGGTACCTGAACTGGATCGGGATCAACACGAAAGGTACATTCCCGGGGAGGGAAGGACGTGGCAGTGGATGACGCACCCCCCTTTGGTTTTCAGTGTTCAATCTGGGAGAGTACAGAAGGCACGCGACGACGGCGTACAAATCGCACGAGTTTTTCAGGCAGGAAAACAAGGAGGCGATGGCCATTCGAACCCAGTGCTGTGTGGAAGCTTTAAAAGACGTGTGCAAGTGGCTGGAAAGCGGAGGGGAGGTTGCAGTGAGTGTTTCCCTTGCATCTTTCACAAGGAAAGGGTTATTTTGTGCAGTTTTCCCTTAAGGCGAACAATATCGAGCGAATGGCCACGTCAGATTCGTTTCGCTTCTCCCACCATATGTCACTTGTTACGTTGATTCTTTCAGGTTTTCGACGCGACCAACTCCACGATGGAGAGACGGAAAATGATCCATGACTTCGTCGTCGGCAAACTCAACTACAAATTGTTTTTCGTGGAATCGGTTTGCGATGATCCAGAAATCATAGAGCAGAACATAATGGTGAGTCTCTGGGGGTCAAGGTCGCGCCGTTATCGTCGCCGGTCGAAAGGTCACAAGCCAAAGGAGCTTTGACGGGCCTTTCGGGACCTGGCTCAACCTCTGGTCGTTGCAGGAAGTCAAAGTGAGCAGTCCCGACTACGCGAACATGCCCACGGAAATAGCGCTCAAAGACTTCCTCAAGAGGATAGAGCACTACCAGGAGAAGTATGAGCCTTTGGACGAGACTCGGGAGTCGTCCCTGAGTTTCATGAAAATATACAACACAGGTTGGTACGTCCGAAGTCGAGGAGTTGGGGATCACAAATGTTCGATGTATGTCGCAAATGCACTGTCGCAACGCAGCTTTTGATCTCGGGGGTTAAGGTGACCGCGACTTTATCTCTTTCGCTGGCGGCCGCCATATTGGGTGGCGAGAAAATAATTGCTCAAGGCGATAAGGAACACCGTCTCGCCCACCGGAGGGGTGAACCTGTGAGAGCGAACCAGACAGGTTAACCCTCTCGCACTCACAAACGCGCCTCAAACACAATTTCTTTCAGGGGAAAAGGTCTTCGTTCACAAACACGAGGGCCACATTCAGAGTAGGATAGTTTATTATCTAATGAATATCCACATCGTTCCTAGGACTATATACCTGACCAGACACGGAGAGAGCGAACAGAACTTGGAGGGCCGGATAGGAGGAGACTCTGACTTGGTACGGTGCTCGGGGTGGAGGCCGCCATTAAGGGATGCTCAGTTGCCTTCCTTTTCCAGAGTCCTCGGGGCCGGAAGTACGCCGCCGCCCTCGCCAAGTACATAGAGGAGCAGAACATTTCCGGGCTCAGAGTGTGGACCTCCTGGCTCAAGAGGACCATTCAGACTGTATCCAACGTTCCCGCTCCCCAGGAACGGTGGAAAGCTCTCAACGAAATCGATGCCGTGAGTACTGGAAACCCCCGACCGGCAGCAGACGACGCCAACTCATAATCGTCTCCGTCAGGGCATCTGCGAGGAAATGACCTACGAAGAGATCGCGACCAAGTTTCCCCAAGACTTCGCGGCCAGGGACGAGAACAAGTTCGGCTACAGGTACCCCAGGGGCGAGTCCTACGAGGACTTGGTCGCGAGACTGGAGCCCGTCATCATGGAGCTGGAGAGACAGGGGAACGTCTTGGTTGTGAGTCATCAGGCTGTGCTCAGATGTCTTCTGGCCTACTTCTTAGATAAGAATTCGGAAGAGTTACCTTACTTAAAAGTGAGTCCCTCACTTGAGGTTCGCGCCCCACCACCGGAAATGGTGGCCCTCCCCACTCATCCGAAACTCATCCCAACGCTTTTCCAGGTTCCGCTGCACACCGTAATGAAACTGACACCGGTCGCCTACGGCTGCCGGGTGGACTTTGTCGACCTGGGAGTGGACGCGGTCGACACCCATAGACCGAAGCCCAAGGTGCGTATATCTTTGTTAACCCTTTCCTTTTGCTGCTACCCATGCCAACTATTCATGGGCGAAATGGCCGTTTCCCAACCGGTAAGTGGAGTTGGGAAGGTTGCTTTGCACCAAGAGCAGTTGGTACAGTCTGGTGATTTGGCATGGTTTCAGGAGGGTGACCGCCACCCGGGCAGAGCGACTGCATGGAAATGAGTGGGCGAACTAACAAAATTAGCGCTTTCCTCGGCTTTTCCTTTGCCTGCAACTAATCGGTGCGGTTTGGATCGCATTTTCCAATTATATTCATTTATATAAAATGTTGCTGTTAATAAAGGTTTTGTTTAGTTACTGAATTTTGGGTGTAAATGCAATGCATGTTGAGTGGCTCTGTGTATAGTTCCTTTTCCTCACCGCTAACATTTCCACGGGAAGACAAACATTTTTTTCTATCATTTAAATATATGAAAGGAGGTTTCAGGTTTTGTTCAAAGTTAGACATTTAGGTATTGGTGCATTAAAATGGAGAGGTTGTTTTAGTTTTCCACTCTCTTTCGCAAAGAATCCGATAAGGAGATGTCTGATTATTTTGTGAGAAACGAAAGTATGGCAAAATTAGTTGAGGTTTGGAGGGACCGGCAAAGGAAAGAGGTTTCCACGACAAAGGAAGAGGCCTTGTGGTGTTTGTGGTGTGGTTCTCGGGTGGAGGGGTGGCCAAGGTCCAGTTCTTGTTGACAGAGTTGTTTTGTTTCAGATCCCGGGAACCTTGGAAGAGAGGTTCAAGCGGAGCAACATGTCGAATAGTTTGAATCATTCTTGATGACGTGCGATGAGCTTTTTTGGTTTCCCGACAATAAAATGAAAAAGGGCGAAACGATACTATAATTCTGTGGTTTCAAAGCAAATAAAGGCTCCCGTCAGTGTGTTTTTCGTTTTGTAACGAGAGATGTCCATGACAGCAAAGCATTATCCGTTTGAACTGTGAAAAATGACGAAAACAGAATGGGAGTTCTTTTTGTTTTGTTTTCTTTTGTAATTTAAAGACTGACAACGGCTTTTATGTAATTAATTCTCTACATTATTTGCGTTTTAGAGAAATTTTGTTTTGGCAAATAAACTTAAACCGATTGGGGTTTTGTTGCTTAGTTTTACGTTTTTTTGTCACGTCCAATGCGATCAACCG
Organism: Brueelia nebulosa; assembly: GCA_028293925.1. Classification (NCBI taxonomy): domain Eukaryota; kingdom Metazoa; phylum Arthropoda; class Insecta; order Psocodea; family Philopteridae; genus Brueelia; species Brueelia nebulosa. Next base: position 1,016,836 of record JAQIBA010000003.1, on the reverse strand, counting down.
CCAAAAATAATTTAATTACACAAACTCAATATTAAATTGGCGAAGTTTTTGTTGTTGTTTTGCAAACTCGAAAGTATTCGAGAATGAAAAGCAATGCTGGCGTTGCCCGATTATTACCGAATTAAAACGGTTCTCGTCATTTAAATTCTCATTTTTTTTACATCTATCAGTTTTTGTTGTGCAGTGTTAACGAGTTTATACAATATAAATTTGTAGAAAATTGGCCTTTGTATTGTTCATTCTCAATGTCGCTTTCTGTTTTCGTCTCATTGGAAAAGAATCAGTTGGGGCGCAGTTGGGCTCATTCCAAACACTCTTTGAGCTTTTCATTTATTTATGGAGGCCGCGAAGTAAATGAGTGGATAACAGAGAAACTAATTGAGGCACAAAAACACGTGTTTCATCGGAGGGCGAGAAACGGTTATGAATTTGGAAAGCAGAGGTCGTTGGTCGATTTCATCCGTGAAAATAGTTTCTGCGTTCAACTGAAGAGGACCAAAGTTTACTTCGAACGCTCTGTTCTTTCGCTTCTTTCGCCCCTTAAATTTGAACTCGAAAAATAAACACAATATTATGACTATGGGTGGAAAATATGTTTGAATAATTTCAGTATTCATTGAGCGTTTTCCCAACAGGAAAGACAGGTAATTTTGATGGGTTTTGTTCCCGAAGATTAGGCAAAAAAGCGATATCAAAATTGGAAAATTCAGCAGTCAAGGAGGACATTTTGGCATTTATGTGAGGAGAGTTCGGAAACTTATGAGAATCCAAAGACAAACTAACCCTCTCCTCTCAGGTATGAAGAGGCGGAGTGGGAAGAACAGAACACAAAGAAACTCTGATTTGTACATAAAGGAAGGTTGGATGTAACCGAATAAGGGGGAATTTGGAAGGCCGCAAACGCAGACACGCTTACCTTATGCTGTCGCTGATCGGCGGCGTGAGTTGTTCGACCAAAAGCTAACGCAAAGCTCTCTCTCCCTTATTGATCCAAAAAGTAAACAAATACACATCACAGGAAAGCACCAGAAGCGGAGATCGTATTAAAAATATCCAGGAAAATGTTTTGCCTTTCCTCAATTCACAACCATTCTTTTTTCGTTTTTATTTTCAATACAACCAATTATGTATATTTTGATGAGTAAAACCTTTTATGGTTTCCAAGGATGGAACTCATTTACAAGAGATTTTTCGCACTGTAAAATTTTGGAACATTATTCTCAGCTTTCGAGCACATTGGGAAAACATTGTTTTGTGTTTTCTCTGTGAGTGCAAAGTTCCTTCGAAATTGGAAATTGGAAAAGTGAGAAATTTAATTTTTGAAAGAAATGAACACATGTCCTTATTTTTAGAAGACTTAAACACGTTTTAAGTTTTCGACTGCGGATGTTTTAACTCGTCCTTAAGGCTTTCTAAAAATATAAACTTTTACACGTTGTTTACATGTTTTCCCATTTAAGAAATTCTAATCTCAGGACAAAGGAAACGCGAGGAATTGCCTTTCACTAAATCGATTTCCATTTCAACGCCCATTTAAAATAAAACAGACGGTTGAACCCACATTCGAAACTCTTTGTCCCATCAAATTAGCTCTGAACATAAATTCTTAAGAAGCTGAAAACTGGCCAAATTGATCAGACTATAATTATAGATGAAATGTCAAAAGTCCTAAAAAATCCCATGTCTGGGATAAAAAAATGGCGCGGGGTCAAATGTCAGACAAATTAGTTTTTCTTTATTTTTAGCAAAACCGTAAGTTTTATACTTAAATTATTTACAAAAAATATATGAATACTTTTTTCCTAAGAGCCACTGCTCCTGAGATGTAACCATTCTAAAAGTTGATGACAAATTTCACATTATGGCCGCTTTTACCAACTCAGTGTATGAGTTTGTGTGTGTTAAACTCGGTTTAGACGGTTTTCCCTGGTATAAATCGAGTGTAAGTGCAAATGGAGTTGTGTTGGAGAAGAAAGATAATTTTCCTTGTGGGTAAAGAAACAAAGAGAGGAAGGGAGCTGTTGCCATGCACGTGCACGGGGCGAGGGGTGGCTCATTGTAATACATTTACAAAACAGTATCCGGGATTGTGTGGGGAAGGAAGGGACGCGCAGTGGGTCAGGACGCAGTAGGCCCCCCCTGGCCCCTGGAGCGGGGCCCCTGGCCCGCAGCCCCGGCAGGGCGCAGGACCAATCAATGACACGGGACGCTATGTGCACTGTTTCTCTCTCTCTCCGATACTAGTGTTTCGTTCAACTTTTAACATACATTTCTAAATTAATATTTATAATTTATTTAGTTGGAGATGTGGGGAGATTTCGGGAGGCAGGAGGCGGGAGGGAGGCCCCGTTCCGAGGGAGGCTTCGCCCTGGAAACAAAGTAAGAACTGCGAAAAGCTCCTTGTTTTTGTTTATTGTTCCAGCTAAACATTATTGCTTTTATTTCGAAGTTGTCCTGTACGGAAGTGATCGTGTAAACAGGGCGTCAACTCTAATTCGGTTCTCCCGTTGGATGGGGCGCTTCGGTCCCTTTTGGGGGACTTTTCTCGGAGGAAATTCATTTTTTCACAAGCGGAAAACCTGACATTTGTTGCTTTTTTTGTTTATAAACAATAGTTGAGTTGTAAGCGGTTATTTAAATAAAGCTCGGGATATAAAATGGCGATGGAGAGTCGGGAGTTTTCTCTTTCTGTCATCGAATTTTTTCATCGGTCGTTTATTTTATGCCTCAGATTGTTTTTTTCTAAATTTTATCGTCGCGAAGAGTGAAAACAAATTTTAGAAAAGCAAAATTTGGCATTTTTTGGTGTTCAAAAATTCTCTTTTGTGAAAAGTCAACCGTTCAACGTATTATTCGTATGCGTTTATTATTTTTGCATATTTTGTTCGATCTCATTTTGTTTTTATTCGCTTTTGATATTGTAATGTGTTTTAATTTCCATTGAGTGTTTTTGACATTTTGAATCGGTCATTTTTTCTCAAAAACTGCCTTTTGCTTTTCCTTTTGGAGAGTTTTTCGGGTTTCTCTGTTTTGTTCACTCGTAATCAATTTGGAGAGAAAATAAAAAATTGCAGAGAGGAAATTTAAAATAAAATTTGTGGTTAAAAAATTAAATATAATAAATGACCGATTTATTTAATCAAATATTAGATGAAACCATTTAAGGAAATATTTATAATTAATGACCAATAATGAATTAGCAAAAACCATAACTGAATTTCCATTAAATTTCGCCAATGAAAATTGAAGAGGGAAATAAAAACAAAACGTTTTATATTTAGAATATAACGAAGGTTATTAAAATCATAATAAAAGCGATATCAAACATTTTTATTCTTCCAACGAAAATATCTTTTTCTTCTTTAAAATAAACATTTTTAGTAAATCCGTATTAAAATGCAAAATGATGAGTAAAGTTTTTTTTTTAGGAAAATGGAATTCTCGAAGGAAATGGAAGCGAATTGGAAACGATCTGTTATATCGAAAGAGATGAAGAGGACGAAAGGAATGCCAAGTGGGATTGGATAAACAAACGAAAATGGCGGAATGAAAATAAATGAATTTAAAATTCGTTTAGCAATAAGACGTTCAAACCGCAGCCAATATTTTGCTGTTCAATTAATTAAATTAATTGCAGTTTGAACGAAAGCTTTCGTTTATAGAAAACAAAACAAAAGGCCATTATCTCCTGTGTTCGAAGGATAATGCCCTTTTATACTTAATTTAAGCCCTGTAGAATAAGTCTAGACTAAGATAGGATAAGGAGTAACAAACAGCCAAGGGGTTGAGGGTGGTCGCCTGCCAGGGGCGGGCCAGCTTAAAAGAAAGGTTGGAAACCTCATTCTAGGACTCCCCGAAGAAGTTCCACGAGGACGAAATTAACCGTTGCTCCCCCCTCGGCAAAGAACAGAACGGCCACAATGGGCTCTCCAAGGACGACGGCTCCGAGGAGAACGGCAACAGCCGCCCCAGCAGCCGACAGAGCTCCCAAGTCAGCTACGGGAACGCGGCCAGCGACGACTATCAGCGACTCATTCAGCACCCGGCCCAGAATAAGCTCAAGCACATCATCGCCGACCAGGACAGCGCCAGGCTGTTCCCGCACCAGATCCTCAGCAGAGCTCAGCTCCAGATCTTACTCAAACAGCACTCCATCTTCATCCAAGACCAACAGAATCATCATAAGCAGGTGGGTCCCCTCTCAGCTGCGGCTGTGCCTTTGCTGCCGAATGCATTAAGCATGCACCCCCAACAGTATCATCCCCAGCAGCGAAACGGGTTGGAGAGGCGTCAGCTGGAGCAGATAATGCAGCAGATTCAGGAGAGGCTGCAGACGAACTTCATCCAGCAGACCCACTTACTGGAGGCCATCGAGAAGAAGGGCAGCGAAGTGGCTCAGTCTCAGCTGCTGGCGTTGAGGCAGGAGCAGCAACAGCTGATGCAGCAGTGGCAGTTCACGCAGAGGAAGTACCTCCTGCAGAGAGGTTCGTGGACGAAATCATTTGCCAAAGTCCCAACTGTCCTTTCCGACCGGGAAATATTGTGTTTTAGGATTAAATCCCGGGGAAATTCCCAGTCCGTGGAAAGAGCATCCCAGAGAAAGTATAGATGGAGCTCATGGCGTTTTAAATTTTAAAAATGTTCACGGACCAAATGGTAGGTTGAGAAGGGCCAAAACAATTTGTCTGGTGACCAAAGAGTTAAACACAGAACGAACTGTGGTCTTTAACACCCTCAAGGTTAAAAAGAATCTCAAACTGCATTATGGATTTTAAGGTATATTCAACCCATTTGACTTCATCCGTTGGGACGGTTTAAACGGGTTGTCCTCACTCCCGGAGGAATTCCTCGAGGAATTCGCAGAAAAACTCAACCCTTTGTACGGACACGGAGTCTGCAAATGGCCCGGCTGTGAATCCGACTGCGACGACTTCCAGGCGTTCAACAAGTGAGTCCCCTTCCTTAGCCATCCCCCCCTCTGGGAGCCCACATAAAACCCCCTCTGCCCCCAGGCACCTCAACGCGGACCACAACCTCGACGACAGGGCGACGGCCCAGGCACGAGTCCAAATGCAGGTCGTCTCGCAGCTGGAGATTCAGCTCCAGAAGGAAAGAGACCGCCTCCACGCCATGATGGCCCACCTGCACATGGCCAAGCAGGCGGTGGAGCAGACCAAGGCGGAACAACAGGTGATGCACCCCCCTCGCCCGCCCCCGCCACCCCTCCCCTCACGTGTCGCCTCTCCCGCAGGACTCAAAGCTAAACATATCTTCGGGCCCCAACCTCGACGAGAAGCACATGGATCACATTTCCTTCTCGAAAATGATAGCGGAAGTTCGCTCTTCTGTCCTGCAACCCCTCTCTTCGAATATCAGCCCATCAGTGAGGCGGAAAATAAACGACAAAAACAACTCCACCTTAGTTGGAGGTAAGCGTCCCCTTGTGCTGAATCAGCCGATGCCAAACACTGACCGCTCGTGTGCTTTCAGGCCTGCCTTACATGCTGGAGAGAGCCGGTTTGGATGTTCAGCAAGGTAAGCAGATAATCGCTGACTCTGTGCTTCTCTGTGCTCTCTTCATCTGTGCTCATTTGCTGTCTTTTCAGAAATTCAGAGAAACCAGGAGTTTTACAAAAACGCGGACGTGAGACCGCCTTTCACTTACGCTTCTTTAATACGACAAGTGAGTGATCGGAGTTTCGAGTGTTTTTTCCTTTGGCCGCCATTTTGAATGAGGTGGTGTTTCAGGCAATAATCGAATCGCCGGAAAAGCAGCTCACACTCAACGAAATCTACAATTGGTTTCAAAACACCTTCTGCTACTTCCGCCGCAACGCCGCCACTTGGAAGGTAAATTTCCTTTATAGTCATCTCATTTCATTCAAAATGAAACTCTTTCAATTTCATCTTTTACGCTTATTCGCCATTTCGCGCCTTTTGAATAATTCAAACGGTTTCGGATATTAATAACTGATAATGTCTTAATTCAGTTTTTGAATTTTCTGAACCGAAATCTGCTCCAATAAAACGACTATAAAAACGAGAATAAAATCATTTACACAATTCGTTGTATACTCGAAATCTTCTGAAAGACGAAAAGGTTTATTGTGGATCGACAGCAAATCAAAAAACCATAAATAATAAATTTTTTAAAGGATTGTTAATTAAACTAAAATGAATGGAGTTAAAATAAAGTCTGCCGATGGTACCGTTCACCAATTTACTTTGATGCTGACATCCCGAGAGCGAAATGAGAGCAAGACACGAAATGATAATGCTGACTGTTATTTCATACATAGAACGCGGTTCGACACAACCTTTCACTGCACAAATGTTTCATGAGGGTCGAAAACGTGAAAGGAGCAGTTTGGACTGTCGATGAGGCAGAGTTTTGCAAACGTCGCCCTCAGCGGTGTGCCACAGGGTATGTGTGGCTTCTGTCCCGCCCCAGGGCACAGAACCACAGTGTCCTCTTCTGCTCACATCCCCTATCAACGGCCTCTTACAGACTTTCCTTTTCTTCTTTTTAAATGTTACGTAGCCAGGCCCACGTAGCGGACCTTTGTCCAGCCGCCAAGGGCAGGTAGGTAGCAGTCGATGGCGGGGTTTCAGCTTTGGGAGGAGAGCGGCCACGAATGGTAAACCCTGTAAGACGGCCGTTATAAGGGATTGAGCAGAAAGACTTTTCTCGTGCATTTTTTAACAACTTTTTATATAGCATTTTTAAATATTCTTCTTTTGCTTTCCTTTAAATGTATAATAAATATATTTGGTGACATCGTTTTCCATTCTCTGGTGGTTTGTGTACACAGAATGCAATCCGCACCAATTTATCACTGCACAAATGTTTTGTGCGTTATGAAGACGACTTTGGCTCTTTCTGGATGGTCGACGACGCGGAATTCGTTAAGCGACGCCACTTGTCGCGGGGCCGCCCCCGGAAGTATGACCCCGCCCCCTCGCCCACTCCGCCCCCGTCGTCAGCACAGTAAGCAATTCCTTAACTTACTAAATTAAATAAGCGATACCTGCACTCGAGTAGGCGAACAACCGTAAGTTGCTTTCCTTTGTCATGCACAGGTTGAAAGCAGTGCCTTCGGCTGTCCCCTTAATTATCATAAAAGCCATTGTGTCGCACTTTCTCAAAGGCTGCTTTTCACCTGAATTTTGGAACATCGCCACTTCTCAAGCAGTCATTTCCATAAAAAATACTGAAACTGTTTTTACAGTGGCGCTGTCTTTTTCATATTTTTTGCATGTTTTTTTATATATATTCATTTATTTATTTATACATAAAACTTTGAATGCTTTCGTATATTTTTTTCTCTCTAAATTACCGCAAGTTATCAAAGTTTGTTTTCTACAAAAGAACCCAACGGATTTTATCGACTTTTCTTCGATTTGATTCGAATTCGTACAAAATAAGAATGGAAACTTGTGGCAGTTTAGATTTAGTGCAAAACAATCTGCTCCCGAACACATTCTTACTTTTGTTTTTTTATCTTAAGTATTCAGTCGAAGTGCAACAGCGGAAGTAACGCAGTGAACGGAAACAGCGTAAGACATAGTCCAGTGCACTATGAGGGAAAATTCAATCCTCCGGTTCAGGTGAGTTTCCCCATTTTCAATAAAAATTTCCAGAAAACAACAAAGTGTAAATATTTTGTGTGTTTTTAGGTCGGTTTCGGTGAGGGTGAAATGAACTGTGCAGAGGACTGCTCACTGCCCAAAGAAGCTTCTCCCGGTTTGCCGCACTCAGAGTTTAGGTAAGAAGAAGGGAAACCGGAAATGGATGAATGGGTTTGATCAGTCTAAGAAAGGTCTGTTTTCGCCGGCAGACAAACCGCGGTTCATATCAAAGAAGAAAAAGTAGGATCGAATTTAATGATGTCAAAAAACGGGATAGGACATCTAATTAAGGAGGAAATGGATCAAAGCATGGACCAAAGCGAAGTGCGGGACGACGGGAGCGCCGGGACGGGACAGGACGAGGACATGATGGACCATTTCGAATCCGATCCCGACGAGAGAAATTCCATTCACTTCGACGACTCGGAAAAGTCTCGGGATGACTAAACACTTTTGTTTTATGAAAATCGGAAAAAGGAAAAAGCCTTCGAACGCAGTGAAAACAATTTCACTCAATTGAGTATTTAGTCAGTTTCCGATTAATAAACGTTAAATTATACTCTTTTATCTGCTGTCGATGAGTTAGATAATTGACAAAAGTCTTCACCGAATGGACACACAAAGTACAATTCCTTGACGCTTTAACAAAATAAAATATTAATTAGTGTTTTAGAGTCCCGAGAAACGGTTGCAACCGCTAATCGATATATCGTATTTATCAGGAGATAATTAACAATACATAACAATTAGATAATGGCGAAACCAGTGTACATATACATTTTGCTTCTATTAATTATTTAGAGGGCATTTTTTTCTTTGAGGCTCCTTTCATTAGAAAATATGTGTCGGTTACTTATTATTGTTATCGATAATTATTGTTTTCCCCATTCATTAGTTTAAGGCATATTTATTGTTTGTTATGCATTATTAAATAATTATTTGTTTAGGGCATTGTAGTTTGTAATTTGGGTTCGTATAACACTTAAATTGTCGGGAATGTATTTGAAATCCTTCGATTCGATTCACCTTTAACCACTTGCGATCAGTCGATCAGTAGAATTTATACTTAAAATATACTCCTGTTTTCCTGTTTTCCTTTGCAATTTTAACCAACTATAGAGAGAGAAAAATAAGCGTAGTAGTTATTGAAGAAATAAGGTAAAATAATTTTGAGGTTTTGTAGAAAATTCTCATAGAGGGTTCACTTCCGGTGGAACATTTCCAAAATATAAATGTCTACGTTCTGCTAAAAGTTTTATTGATGTTGTCTCAGATGCGGATGTTCCTGCGAGTGTTCGACCGAAGAAAACCTTTGGAACTGCTGCGATTGGTCTCACTTTGAAATGCACTCGCCCGGAACATCCGGGATTTGTTATCAAGTTCTTCAAGTTTTAAAACCTCTTTGTAAATGACATTTTGTAAATTAGAATTTATTTACAAAGAAATATCAAAAATCTCAATGTAAATATTTTTTTCTTTTTCCAGATAGAAAATAAATCATTAATTCTTTCCAAAACATATTTCGCCTTCAGTTATTTTTCATTCCTCATTCTCAACTGCTAAATACATACAAATACATTCATTGAATGACACTCCATTAATTTAAATATGTTATGTTAATATTTCTGTCAGTTAACTGCAATCGCATTATTAAGAAACATTTATTACTGCATCAGATACAAAGCCATTTTGATTGTATAAGAATTTGTAAAAGAAAAACAAAACAAACAAAAAGGTACAATCACACAAAGAGCACACAGACCCCCCTTATGAGTTGGCTTGGAGACAATGGCTGATCCTATCCATCCCCTCCCTTTTATTCCCTCTCTTCTCTCTCGCGACCCGTAGCAGTTTGGCCAGCCTCCCCTGCACTCCCCTGTCTCTAACCCTCAGAAGGCGCTTCCAAGACCAGGGCTGAACCCGTTCTCCCCGGCCAGCTCTTCACATTCGGCGACGATGTGTTTCATACCGTCTTTGAGGAGGCACAAAGGGCATGCTCTCCCTTCCTGCCCCTCCCTCTTGATGCCTTGCCACAGCCATCCATTATGGACTTATTAAAAACTTCAGTTGAAAAGCACATTATTCATTTCATATTGCTTTGGAAGTCAATAATTTCCAAATTTTTTGTTTCAAACAATAAACCAAATCTTATAAAATTAAGAAAATCCTTTAAAATAAGAAAAAAACATCAAATTTTAGAGTTTATTTATAATTTTCTCAAATTTATTTACAATTTTTGAGTAAAAACAACTGTCCAAAATATTTATAACATCCACTTCAATCAATCAGTTTGAGACACATCAAAGCATTTAATTCTCCACTTTGTAAAAAGAAAATTCTCTCAAATTTTCTCAGTTTTATTTAAAACTTTTGAAGTTCTAAAGCCAACATAAAGAACAAATGTAAAAAAATGACTATTTTCAAAAGAATTGTGGAAAGAGAGTTGAGTCTGCTTATAATTTTATGTAATGTGATTTCCTGATGACACATTAGTGAAGCATTCAATGCTTATGGAAACTGAATGCCTAAAAGCTTAACATCCAATGCCCAGCCTTGTCCAGATGAAGCCAGACTGGAATTTGTCTGCCTGCTGGAACACAGGAGGATAGGGAGTGTTTCTGGCCTTGAAATAATCAGAAGGTGCATGCATGATGAATTTTAAACATTCTAATTTTCTTGGCAAATCCTCATCTGGACCTGAAAATTACAGATAAACTCAATAGTTTCTGACTCAATAAAGTCTAAAAAGTGAAGAGAAATGTCTCTGCATTTAAAGTGAAACATCTTTTGCATTTGGGCACTGACTCACTCACCTAATACATAAGATGATGGATCAAACTGCAGGGAATTTGTACTTTTGGTGGGCACCAGCCAGGACAGAACTGCACTCTTTTCACCATATGCATCAGTCATTAAACCTGATAACAAGGCATAATTAGTGAGAATGTTCCTAAACAGCAATTAATGGGCCATAAAAACAATTAAAATATAAAAAGTGGAGTTAATTTACATTTATCAAATCCACAAACAACTTTTAGTCACTTTAAACTTTGACTTTACCTCATTTACCAATCACTAATTAAAACTTTTAATTCAAAATTAGCAAATTTTGTTTTAATTATAAAATTCTGCGTTTTACAAATCTGATGAAGAAAAAATAATTTTGCTATAATATGATTCCTTTTTTGTCAAATTTTAATTAGTTTTTCTTCTCTTTAAATTTGATAAACACTTAAAAGAAATAAGGAACAACACATAAACATTCTTAATGTAAACTTATAAAAATAGTGTTGCATTTACCTCTAATTTGAGCATAAAATATTCCTCCTTTTACATCTTCTATTTGAACGACGTCCCCCACTTGCATATAGCTTCCCTTGTGGAATACATAATTACTCGTTACTGCGGTCGCCACGGCAGAAGGAGCTTTCATGGGCTGAAAAGTTAGTAAATTTGAGAGAAATTCAGCGATGGAGAGGTAAATGTTTATAAATAAATACCGTTTTTTTAAACATGTTTCTCCTGCCCTTTCCTTTTGGCGCCAATGGCTTAGGCAATGCATAAGGATTTAGTCTAGTTTTATAATTCCTGGTCATTCTAGTGCTTTTACGAAGCATTATCTTTGATGCGTTTGAAACATCCGATGCCTGATGTTTATTAGCTAAAGCTTCTTCTTTTTGTTGTGATAATTCCAATTGTTTTTCTTCTTCTTTATGTTTTTGACTGCATTCGTTACAAATAAACCCGAGTTCTGTGTTTCTCCACATAGCAGATTCTGTCCTCTGGCACTGAATGCATTCTGGCTTAACACCGAAAGGCATTTCGAAGCAATTACTCGTCAGAAATCGCAAATAATCCCGGTTAAAAATCTCACTCGAAATAATGCGAAAACACATCAACACAACGTGGCAGCAGAATTATGTAGCCAATGCGGTAGTTTGCAATCTTTCTGCTAGCAGCGCTAGTGTAGTTGTGATCAAACCACCATTAAGTAAATACAAAATGGCTTTTCAACGTTGGAGGTTTTATTGTTTATACTCTGCATTAGGGGATATTTTTAGTTTTAGGTTGTGAAAAAATTTTGAAATGTATAAAATGTATGGACTACATGTGTTAGACGGATAGTGAAAATGTTAACATATTTGGCAAGGATAGTTGTGCATAAAAAATGGGTTATTTTAATTTTGTGTACCACCCTTTGGAATATTTTCTGGGTCCACGGTAGGTCTTTAATAAATTTGATAAGTGAAAAGTTTTCAGCAAACCTCTTATTCTCTACTTTAGTGCCGATTTTACTTTGTTCATTAAATTAAATAATTGATATCAGTTATTTAAATGGGGAAAAAGAATGAAATTATTTGAAAAATTTAGCAATGTTTACTTGAAACTACGATACGAAAAATATTTAATGGAAATCACGAAAAAATACATGTGTGAATTACAAAAAATAATTTTACCCTATTGTAAATTCAATAAATAATTTTCAGAAACTGACACAATTGATTTTTAATTTATAGTTGAAAACTGTGGATAGGTAATATAATATTCAGACTGTATACCAAGGTGCAGCAGAAACTTCTCCTAAAAGGAGAAAGAAATAAAGCAAAAAATTTTGCTTTATTAAACAACCTTCTTATGTAATTGCAAAAAACCTGAAGACTCATTAGATTTTAAACATGAAAATGCTTAAATAGATGTTTTATTATTCACAGGAATTTGTTTTTATCAGTACTTAACATAGATCATTATTTTATCTTTTAAATTTATGCAAGAGTAATTTGTTGACATTCCTGCACTTGTGAAAGTGAAGCTGGCCTTTACATTTTACTGCTTTATAATATCATAAAAATTTATTTATTCCTTTTAGGGTTTTTGATAACTTCATGAAAAGGGAAAGAAAGATTAACTTATAACTGCCAAAGTGTAACAAACTTTTATTGGAGCAATGAAATTATTCATTTACTGCAATCAGTTGAACAAAATACAAATCATTATGGCAGTGTTTGTTAATCTGGGAGTAAATGTTTTTCACAGTTCAGTAAACTTAATTAACCTTTACACTCCCTTTATGGAGGCCTTCTCCTCTTTCAAGATGTTTCCTTTTGTTTTAAAATAACATTATGCTTTCAGTATCATTCATTGTCTCCACCCCAATCTCCTGTTGAACATGAATCAATAACAGCCTCATAAATATTAGGCTTTTATGCTTCCTTTCATTCAGGGCGTCATAAGACCACGGCTTTAGTTTTAATCCCGATCGTTACTTTTTATAATTTTTTATCGTATATATTTGAAATTTTATTGAAGAAGGATTATGTCCTTTTTGAAACGCAGCACCGTAAATAATACAATCAAATGATGCGCACTTCTCTTCCGTTTTTGCCTTATCAAACACTTAATGGGGTTATCGAAACTTTATTTCTTTCTTACCCCTCAACCGTTTTTGTTCTCATGGCCGATCACAAAAACTCAGATAATTGTTTATCATAAATGTCAAACATCGACTCGAGGGACTTCTGCTTCCTCTTTGTCTTAATTTGACTCCCTGCCCTTTCACTGCTTTCGGCCCATCTGAGCTTCGGCCAATCTGAGTGAGTCAAAAATCTCGGGAACAAAGAAAGCGTTTTCATCTCCGAAGACCTGCGACAAGGTCGCCATTTTGCGAATTAACGCGCAAATTGTCGTCTGCTAGAAACCGGAATGGGGCCGTTGCTTTCGCCTTTTAAAAAGCAGAAAACGTTAATTGTTGGCGAGCATTTACCGAAATGAGGGGACAATATTCAGCAGAATGGTTTTTACTTTCAAAGTCTGAGGGCCATTAACAGTGAAACCGGTTGTATGGGAGATTGTTTTGCATTTAACGACGTGAAAGAAGGGGTTGTCATGATAAAACAAGAAGAGGATACCTAATTGATTCTTGGAACGGAGGTCTGCCGGTAGATAAATGTTTGCCTATAAATAGAGTGGAATCGTTAAAATTTTCAACGAGTGACAGCTCAGTATTTGATTGATGCACATCGCGAGTGAAGAATTCAATTTTTAATCGGGGTGACACATTGCGATGCACGCGCACACGCGCCATTGCTTTCATAGAATATCAAAGGCTTTATTAGTCGCTTTAATTGACCGAATGCCTTAAAGGCATTAAAGGCATTAAAGGCGAGGGAAATTTGGACCGGGAAACGCGGGAGAATGGCCTGCGAAAGAAACGTTTCATCCATTTATGTGAGCCTTGGGGTAAACCGTGGTGAACTTATTCGTGAAAGGTGGCTGTGTTGTCTTCCTAACCCCAACAACCCCAGAGGTTCTCAAAATAGTAAACGAAAAGGAAGGGACCGATATTAATTTAATTAAAAACAGAGTAATATTCGATGAACTGCAATGATAGGGCGTGCGTTTGTTTCGAATCATTTAAAAGGCAACATTTGCGGGAGGAAGAGTGTGCTTAGGGTGGCTGGGAGTGGATTGGGGTGAGCCACCTTTAACTTTTAGTGAATGAAGAGTTTCTCAATCCCAAAGCGATCTTCAAATCTGACTAAGGTTTTAAATAATCGTATAAAACAGAAATAAAGGTTTTTTATAGCCTAAAATAAATCTCACTCATTTTTATACCATTTACACTCGCAGTAAAAACGAGAAAGAATACATCAAATGTACTTTAGTTGTTGAAAAATCTTCGAACGCGAATTTAATCCTTTTCCAAATTGAATTTTTCACAGAATAATTTAGAAAATTGCAAAATTTTATGAAGTAAAAGTTGGCTGTATGACCGAATTCTAAAAGAATCATTTCAAAGTTTTCACCGGCGAAAAGTGTAAAAAAAAATTTCCCATTATGATTCGTTTGTTTTTGTAAAACTCCACCGCCACCGATTGTTTGACCAAAGGAAAAGATTCACCCGTTGGCGGCATAAATGTGATGATCTTTTTAATGCACATAAATAAAGTAATAAATGCAGGATTTCAAGGTTTACGGCCTCAAAGTGCACTTTGTGCTGCTTTTAAATCTTTTCAATTGATGTCCCTCACTGGATTTTATTCTCCATTCACGTGCATAAATAAAACATCTCTGCATCATTCGGCCTATTTGTGCTTATTTGGAAAGAGCCTTTGGAAAGCTTAAGAAAGGCTTCGGGGCAATGAACAAAAGCGCTAACGAGAGTTGGGATCCGGGAAAAGTGACCGTGATTTATCTTGTTTGTTTCATTTTCTCTTTGAATCCAATTTTCCACCTCTCACTCATTTTTATTTTCTTTATTTTTTTATTGCTCTTTTTAATAGTCTGCCATCGATTCTTTAGGTTTCCATTAGTGCGTTTATTGAGCCCATCAGTTTGTAGCAAATGTTGTGTCCATTTGATTCGTCGAGGCCATTTCTGGTAACTTTGATTAAAATTTTGGCTGCACTCAAAGCGGCACTTCGGTGCATTCGGAACAGTACAAAATTTCCACTCATTAGACCGACTCAGGAATTTTAAGTAGCAACATCTGTTTCTTGTATAATTTTGGTTTCTAATTTTCGTTACTAATTTCAAAATGACAAATTAGGTTTCTTACTCTCACTCACTTTTTAAATTTGGTATTTTGCCATTTGAAATTTTTTATAATCGAAAGCTTCACTGCGCCCGCAGAAGTCGAATACAGAAAAACCAAATGTTTTTCATCTTTTTGGAAAAAATTGTCTCATTGTAAATTTATAAAATTTGCTTAATTTTTGCATTTCCTCTAAGAAAATTCCTTCGTTCTGCTCTCACTTACAACTAAACGTTAAACTGCGTCGAATTCTGTATCTTTGCGAAATTTGAATGTGAAAAAGGAAATGCAAACATTTGAGAGCCGATAACAGATTCGCATATTTGAGCGGAAATTTAATGGCAAAAAAAAAAGAAATTTAATTCGACGCATTAAACAAACCTGAAAGTGTTTTGCTTAAGCAACTATTGATTTAAGGGCTGAAAGCTACAGTTTTTTCCGCCATTAAAAACCACGTGTTTGCTCTACTCTATAAAATGGAAAGGAACCAACTTGAAATCACAAAGATGGTTAATTAAGAATGACTTTTAAATAGCGGTTGACATTTTTATATACCGCAGATGTTTTCCTTCTATTAATAATTTTATAGCGAACTCAAAATTGTTTCTCTTTCATTGGAAATACCTGTCGTCTTCGAACTGCTCCATTTCTCATTGTTTTGCAGACCCCGTTGCGAATTTCCCGGATCGCTGAAGTTTCCCAAAGAATTATTGTGTTGCCCTCCCGCAATCAGAGTAAGTAATTTCCTTTCTCGACAGACGATTTTATCTTTTTCGACAAGTAAATAACCACGAAAAGTTAGTCTAAAAAGCACAGATTTGAGTCCGGACATTGTTTACCTGCGATTAGATTAGACATTTTTTAAGTTGAGTTCTTTTCGGAGGGAGGCAAAGAGCCATCTTTCGAGAAGTTGGGGGTGAATTCTTTGATTTTTAACTTTGGCTCCCTCTTTTCTCTTTTCTGCGAATGCATCCATTTTATGGACGTTCTCGTATTTTTACTGCTCCGAAGAATTCGCATTTAAATTGGCTTTAAATAAAACCTCGTGACTTAAAATGCGTTTTTATTTATAATCTCATGCGTTGTGTGCACCGTTGATATTTAATACAGCTTTTGTGCTGCAGAGAGCTTTTTCGATTCGTTAATTGGATTCCAATTTGGTTTCCATGACAGACTTCGTTTGTGTACATTTGACGACTGATTCTAAGCCCTTTCGTCCGAATCTCAACAGCTGAGAAAGGCTATTCATTTTTTTTCACTTTTAGATTTTAGATTTTAGAATAGAAGCTAAAAGGTCCATTCTATCGGCAGTGAATGCCGGAAACAAAGACTTTTGAGTCAAAGACACTAATTTTGGCTGTTTTAGGACTTAAAAAAGGAAGAATGAAGGGAAGAAATAAGAAAAGGAAAGAAGACAAAGAAGAAAGAAAAAAGTAAGAAAACAGGAAAGAATAGAAAAGTGAATTTATAATCTAAAATTAAAATTTGACAGATGTAAATTGGTAAAAAATGATTTTGGGAGGCGGTTCCCGAAAATCAAAACTCAAAGAGGAATGAATGAACGGCAGGAGGAGCAGAGAAGAGCTGGAAGAAGGGAAATCACACTCAAATGGTGAAGTGGTGGTGTTTTTTGACGAAACATAAACTTTGGTTTCGGTCGATCCTTCCGTTGATAAATACAGTAAAAGCATTTAAAAACACAAAAGTCAAGTGGCTCTAAAGTGTTCGACTTCCTTTTCCAAATGAAGAATGTTTCCAACATTCACACACAGTTACATTGAGCTCAGGTTTGTCTGAGGCAGAGGTTCACAGATAATTTATTTGTAATCTTATCTTGGAGATATTAAAAGTATGTGGGCAATTTCTTCTCTCCGCTTCAGTGGCTCAGGAAAGAATTTTTATTGCCTATTTTTTATTGTAATTCTTTTGTGAAAAATGTTAAATAATGAATACAAATGGAAAACCTTAAACATATTTTGTATTGTCCAAATCATTCGACCACTTTTTCTTGTAAATTCTGGCCATCTTCTCTTTCCAGAAAGAAAATTCATTTTTTCCTGTGTGGAAACATTCATTTTTATTTGCACTTTTTTCACTTATTTTGTGAATTTATTTAATTACTTCGAAATAAATTGCGACTCATTGACGACTGTATTTAAAAAATATTATGCGAAATAAAATATTGTGTATTAGAAATTTTCCGCTTTGTCATTAAACGCAAAACGCAGTTTTTGAAGTGGAAAAGTTTTATAAAATAACCGAAATATTTGGGAAATAAATAATCGCCATTGTCGCGATAATAAATCCCCATTGATAAAATGACAAATCCAGAGATGATATGCAAAGGTCGCACTGACTTAACGCCATTTGCTGATTTATTTGACAATTTCAAAGGGTTGGGTGACTTTGGAGCCGAATAATGAATCCCATCGACTGTTTGCAAATATTCTTATCTAAATCATGTTTGTTGTGGCCATGAGAAAGACAGAAAATGGATAAATTTTCACGTTTCCGGTAAAAAGTGATGCGAGATTGTGCGGTGTCATTTTCTTGAATTTTCTGGAAAAGAAAAGTTTAAATGAAAAATTTTTTAAAAAAATTTAAATGAAAAAGTAAAGAAAAAATAAATTCGTCATCTTTATCTCTAAATCAAATTTGACCGTCAAACTCGAAACTGGAAAGTTATCTTTCCAATCGAAATGTGCTTTTCCGAGTTTATTTTTTTATTGGCTTTTCTTCCGCCGCAAAAAAGCGAAAGCGAGGGATGAAAGGAAAAAACGGGGATGAAGAGTGGGTCGAGTCAGCATCAAATCGGCTGTACTTTTATCCGCTCAAAGCGAAAGTGAGTTCTTTTTTCGAATTCGAAAACGAACGATTTGATCCTCGAAAAAGGTTTTCATTATCGGGAGTTCGTGCGAAAATGTAGAATTATGTAAAGATAGTTTTGTGAAAGAAAAACTCTGCGTGGAACCATTTGTGGGCCTCAGTCTTTTACTTTGCTAACGTTTGATGAAAAATTCGAACATTCAATGAGTCAATGAGGAGTTCATTTGAGCCATTCAGTAAGGTGAGAGGAAAACGGTTTAAGGCACAAAATGATGGTCCATTGAAGGGTGATCTGAATTATGGCGACAAATGGTCACAGGGGAATTCCGCGTTGCATAAATTCATAGCTTCGCAAATGAAAGTGGATTTATTGATGTCATCGACAGTGGGATTTTGCCCAAAAGAGGGGAACACAAATGGCTGAGATGTTAGGATTTGTGCAGAAACGAAAGAAGAGCTCTGAGAGATCGGTGTAATGATTGCTGTCATGGATGAAGTCGGCGGAAGAAAAAAGTTTTCAACTCCGGACTCGACGTCTCCAAAAATCTTTTTCAGGGGACAGTGTTTTTGTTTACTGTGAAAAACAATCCGAAAAACTGAAGAAATCCCATTTCAGTTTTAAAACATATTTTCAAAGAAAATATTTTGGGATTTTGTTAGTGCTAACATCATTTTAGTAATAATTAGAAACTGTATGTTATTGAAGATACCTGTAAGGGAAACTTTTCAACAAAGAGGGAGCATTTTAAACATTGAATGAAACGGTCAAAGGGCTCAAATCTTATTGTAGTTTAGGTATACCCACGGCGCCACGTCTCACTCATTTCTAAATTTAGTTTTGTGTAATTTTTTCAAAGCCTTTCATGATGTTCCCCGCAGCATGTCCATATTTTACATAGAATTAAGTTATTTATCCTCATAAGAACCCCAACAAAAGCCAATTGAGGCTTTCCGAAGGTTTTCTTTTTCTCCAAAATTGGGCCATTTGGCGGATTTAACATTGTTCGCCCCTCTTGCTCGTTTTCCACCCTCGAACATCCCCTCGAAAGTGAATCAACGGGGGATATTGGAGAATGGTTGTCGATCGAATTAAAATCTCGTTTCCGAGGAAAAGGGAGAAAAGCAATCACTTAAGAGTCGATTAATGTTGAGGTACGAGAAGTTACCTGTCAGTTTGGAGAAGGCAAACTTTTCGCCTCTCTTAAATAAATGTCAAATTTCCACTCTTTTCAAATTTTCTCTTTTATCAAAAATTACATTTATTTTTTCCTTTGAGCCGAACCAATTTGAGTCTCTGCCTCCGGAAATTCACCATTTTTGGCTCTCCTTCGACTCCTTTCACGTGATTAAATACCGGCGATGCTTTCGGTAAACACTCACATTATTTGCTTAAGATTACGTTTTCACGCGGAGAGTTTGAAATGATCGCATTTTCTGTTAAGGCCGCACCTTCCGTTGTTATCACAACCAATGGGATTGGAATATTATTTATTTAATTGTTAAGAAAACGGGGAAATTATTTGAAACCCAATCATTTCACATATTTGATAAAATAATTGCTCGGACAATTGTTTCTGTCGAGTTCGTTCGGGCCACATTTTGGGGAAGAATTTTCACTTTTAGAAATTGAAATTTGGTGTTGAAAAGCTCTAATGAAATCCCGTGCAACTCTCAGCTAATTACATTCCTGGCGACATTTTTCTTTTGTTCGGTTGGAAGTTTTCAAGAAGGAAATAAAAGGGAAATTAAGTTGTGTTTCCACGAGTTAATTCAAATTAAATCTTCGGGACCACAAACCTTTGAAAGACGTCAGCAACTGTCGGAATTTGCTTACGGACGTTTTATTTCTCCAGAGACTATTGCACGTAAAAGTGATAATTTTCCCTTTTGGAATTGGGGCGATTTTAAATCTCTTTTCTGAATCTCTTTTGTGTTCTTCGTCAGCGATAAACAGAGATGTAAAGACAACGCATTAATAAGAATATTATCTCCGTTAATTCGTTATGAATTTCCCATTGATAATATTAATACAATGATTGCAGATGGCGTCGAATGAGGTAAAAATAATGGATTAAATGATCCATTACGATGATTGCGTAGGAAGTTACGGTTAAGTAGAGAATGCACGAGGTGAACACGTGTGCTTTTTTAGGGTCACCCCTCAAATTTTTCAAAATGGAAGCCCCAAACGCGTTTCTTCATTGAAAATTTCTCCCATTCAGAATAAAGTGACTTTTTTTGTTCTGAGGAAAAGCAATGTAACTCCATTGAGTGTTGCTGATGGGGGCTGTCGGGAGGAAAGCTTCAAAGCAGACATCCATTTCAAAAAGAAAACATTTTTTTTAAGCAATAAATGATTGCGAATTCCATGAAATTCCCGCCCATTCAAATGAGTTTCTTATTATTAATTCTTATTACGGAACATCGGCACGAATTTGAGTTCCGTTTTTCCGAAAAAGTTTGTAATTACCTCTTTTTGGGTGGAATAGAAACAGCAGAGTGAATATTATTATAATGAGTCTCGATTGTGGCCTAATTTTTCGAAATTGAAGTTTGACTGCCGCCATTTTCACACCTTTGCTGTGAGAATTTTAATAAATTGTTGTTTTTATTTTATTATTAATTTTCCCCAGGGGCTTTTAATTTCCCGTAATGGAAAGTCCCCAAAATGGAAGTGGGACTTCGGTTTGAAATTTCATTCCCCAAAAAATAATTTCTTTCATCCGCAAAAAAAACCATAAAATGGGGAAACAGAAGGAGAAAGAATCTTTCACATCCGCCACTTCTCACCATTTTCTCACGGTCAGTTTATGTTGAGTGGCACACAATTTTTCACTTAATGCACACAAAAAGAGAGAGAGAAAACTCGAGATTCTCTTATCTTGGCGTAATTAACGCGTAAAGTTCCACTGGTCGTCGTCACGGCTCACATTTTGTCAACAAAGTCTCAGAAAAAGAAAAACCAAAAAGTAGAAGTAAAACCGGAAGAACAAAGACCGGAACGTGTTCCCTCAAATCGTCTGCTAATTACGTAGGAAAACTTATGGGAGTTTCTTAAATATTAATTTGGCGTTGTTTGGGCGGAATATTCGCCTCCGGTGGAAAACCCTTTTGGGGGCTTTTCCGAAACGTCGACAAAGTGACAGCAACAGCGTAATTAAGAGGAGCTTTTGTTAATTAGAAGTGCCATCGGGTCTCGGATTTAATTAATCGAATGAGATTTCATAAAAGGCCATGACAGAGATCGTCCGTGATTCTCTGCCCTCAATAACTGCTTTAATTAGATCTGCGCGGATGAGCTCAAACTCACCGATGAACAATTGACAAATCCATCCCGTCTGCTGTCAGCAAAATGATTTTTCATGCAGTTTATGGGTCGGTGTCCAAATATAAGCGTCTTCTGCTGCGCTACGCACAAAGAGAAACCGACATCGCTTTTTCCAGTTTAGCTGACTCATTTGAGTTCAAATTTATGAAATCCCTTTCGCAGTTTGCAAAGTTTAAAATGACAATAAATCGACTTGCGGCGCACATCTGCTTTTCGGAAAATCCATTTTCCGAATGTGAGTTTCCGCCATTTTAACCGACAAACAGCGAATCCCGTCGTCGGACATTACGCGATAACAAAAACTAATTAAATAACTTTGAATGGAGGTTCACCTTCGCTTTAACACCGCTGTGGAACCAATGTTTGTAACACTGTTTTCTTTGTGTGTCTCCTTTTCATTTTCACAAATTTCGGGGCTCATTCAGACCGGGAAAAGGCATAATTTCTCCATAATGGGTGTCTTCTGCTCAGATTCGAGAAAGCATCGGAGATGAAGATATTGTTTAATGCTGGGCGTTCATTTCCACTTCCTTTGGAAAGTTTTAGTTGGAAAAAAGTTGAAATGGAGTCCAAGGTCAGTCCGGTGTTTAAGCAATAAAAAAATGAATACAAAACTGTATACTTTGTCAGGTTCGTATTTCAACTCGGGAACCGTTCGTTTTCGATAAAGGCAAATGGTCACTTTGACCTCCGGCTCTCAGCAGGCGATCACCTGTCTGTTGTTCACCATTCTTCTTCTAAAGAAAGTGGTCCTAATCGGAACACAATGTCATCTTTCGCCAGTGATGATTCTCGGCCATTATCGTAAATGTGAAATATTGTTGAAAGGAGGGAAGTGTATTTTTAGAGGCGACGAGAGTGTTTAGAATTTTGTTTTTATTCTCAAATCCCTTTGTACCAAATGGAATTTTATTCCTCTGGACCGGATCACATTCTTGGCACATACTGAGTCTTAGTCGTCGCCGTCGCTCAAACAACATTGGGAAACACTAAACTGATCAACTCGAGAAAAGGCGTTTAATTGACTTTTACGAGAAATAATGGCCGAATAATTAACAAGGACAACGAGCTCCTTCTGCACGGAGGTTCCCCTCACTGCAGCCTTTCCTCAACCCTTCCACTCCGACAGTGGAATTCCCAATAATGCAGTCCCTGATTTCGCAATAACTTTTCTTTATGTGTTTCTAATGGCAATCAAAATGGATGAAAGCACAGACGATTTATTTTCTTTTAGTGACGCTCAGCTTTCATTCGCTCGTTAACTCTTTTCAGGTAAATTCTGGGAGAGTTACACTCGCGCCCTCCATTTACACGCTTTTAAATCTCATCAACAAAATATTTTTTTTTGCATTTCTCTGCATAGTCAAATAATTAACTAAAAAACTATTAAATTTTGTATTATCAAAATACTTTTGAGCGCTACTTTATGTCTTCGTATATATATTTGAGAATGGGAAAACATTTTTTCATAAGCCTCGTTTTACACGGTTTTTTCTGGAACGAATCTCCCGTGTGAATGGAGGGACGAGTATTCTATTAATTGGAAAGGAAATCCAATGAAAATAGAAGGATTTCTTCTCCCATCCGTTGGATGTAATTTTTTACCATTACAAATGTTTCATAGTTTAAGTCTGACTGACATCTGAATGAATGGAAGCAGACTGTTCAGTGACTCCTTAGAAACTCCCGTCACCCATTGTCCATTTCCTGACTGCACTCATTCGAAAGGGAACGCCATTATGGCATCGCCCGACAGAATATACAGTGTATTTCCAGAGATAACGGATATTGTTTTTCATTCGGGGGATTAGGTTTATGATTTTCTGGGGGAGACAATGACATGGAAAACGAGAGAGAGCAGAAGGGGTTGGTTTTTCTTCTTCTAGGGACGAACGTTTAATTTTTGTTGCGGAGCGACGCCACTCAAAAATATTTCCACGTGCGTGAGTCGTCTCTTTTTTTCTTTTTTTTTATTTGAAATGAAGTGAGAATTCAGAAACATTTTTCACTTTGAAAATTAAATTTCACGGGAGTTCCTTCACCCCACTTCCGAAATATAATTTCATCCCCATTCATCCCCCGTTTGGGCGCACAATTCTTTTCTTTCTTTACCTGAAAATTTTCTCCTCATTTCAGTTCCTCGAAACCATAAAAATCTATTTGCTTTTCAAAGTTTCCATGTAAATTATTAAGTGACTTATGAAATTCCACCAAATTCGGAGAATCTGCAGTTGATAATTGTTTTAATTAAATTAAACATAATTATTTTCTGCTGACCTTTACAAAAAGAGAGGAGAAACCCCCGAAATACTTTTCCCTCTGTGCAAACAACAAGTAAGATCTCATTAAGTAACTAAGGGTGTTATTAAAGAGGTGTTTATGTTTTTTTAGGTATTGTCACGTTATAAGAATTCCACAAAGAAGTGGTCGGGGAGACAGAACTATTCTTGTGAGGGTGCAAAATGACAGTAAAGAGGGGGAGGCGCACTCTTGACTTTATTACCGCGAAGTATAATTTAACGGCGAAGGGATGTTGGCCGTATAAGCGTTGGTCGTTTTATTTGTTTGCGTAATGAGCGTCAGCCGTTGGAGATGGGAATCGTGATGTTAAATAACATCCAAGGAACATATTTCACAAAGTCACCGAATGCATTGGCTCCAAGGAAAGATTATTAATTAAAGGAATAACCTGTTTCGTGACAGTCTGTTGGGGGCGTTAAATTAGGATTAAAGGGATTTAACTCCATATTCTGTTCGGTTTCTCTTTAAATGCAAATAAGTAATGGTTATTTATTTAAAAAAGGTTTGGAAGTGTAACTCCCGAGGAAATGGAAAGAAAATAAGAAAGCCCAAAAAGAAGTTGGGTAATATTTTGAAGAAAAGGTGTGCGGTGAAATCCTTTGAGAATGCAAATTCTTTCAGGAGGAAAAATTTAAATTATTTAGATGCTCCCGAAATCCAATAATGATAAGTAATTCGAGGAATTTAGTCTAAACGCAATCCCATTTCTCTTTGTGCTCCTGTGATTGAAAGCCTTTTCCGCTTTGCCTCAAAGCAAACTTATTTTTCCATTAGGCGGCGTTGTCTCAATCTTCATTGTAATTTACAAAATAAAACCATCCAATTCCTGCGCTATTTATAGGCCGTAAAGGTAAAAATTATAGTTAGACTTTCAGTACTCGTTTGTCGGTGTCACCTCTCAATTTTGAGTTTTTACGGAGATTTATATGAAATTGCAAAGTGGAATAACTGCCAACAACGTCACATAATAAGGGAAGAGACATTAATGTTGACGGCTCCTCATTAAGAATGAGCTTTGTACGTTTCAGTAATTAATCAGCTCTTTGCGAGGAAAACTTCTTTTTATCATCGCCTCCCCTTTACGGACTTGAAAACGCGTAATTAATTTTCGTCGGGCCACGTGAAGCACCGTTAATTGTGCTACTTGTTTATAGAATGACCATTTTCTGTCTTTTATAGAGAATTTTGACTTTTTTCTTTTGCACTAATCATTGCCTGTGTTCGGAAAAGTACACTTCGAACCAATTTCCCAAAATTATGTGTTATTAGTTTTTCTTGTAAAAGTCATGCGAAACGTTTATAGATTTATCAAAAGACTCTTCTGCTGAAAGCTGTCGAACAACAGACTAACACGAAGCCGAATCCCATTGCTCCGAAATTCCTGTGGGAAATATCATAAATGGTGGGCCCGAAGAGGTAATGAAATCGCAAGTTCGTTAGCATGAGTTATTAAAATCACCAAAGCGGACGTGGCTTTTTTCTTAACTCTTTCCTTTCACAATGCAACTGTTGTCGGTTGAAAGTTGAAAAAGATTTTTTTTTTAAAGCTCAAGTCACGTTCACTCCCTGACGAAATGAAACAGCCGAAAGCTTTCTGTTAAGTGCGGCCTCTCTAAGTTGATTAAAAATCGTTTCCGACTACGTGCACAACAATAATTCAATTCTAAATGGCGGCGTTTGCAAAAGCTTTCCCAAATTGTGAAAAATCTACTCTCGGACTCGTTGTGTAAGTCAATGACATTTGTCAATTGGGAAAAAGAAACAAAATGAATTCTTAAACAGAATCAGAGGGACATTTCACAATGGATATAAGTCTTTGCAAAAACAGAGCATTTGGCCAATTAATGGCTCATTTCTTTTCTTATTAGGAACATTGTTTTAAGTGACACTAAACTGTGGGCCAGGTGGCCTGCTAATTTCATTTAATTACGGCTTTAAACACAACGACATAAATCTCGTAAGGCTCATTAAATTAATTATGACATCGTGTGAACCCTAAATACTCTCTTAATACTTCAATTAAACACAATAAAATTTAATTATTATTTACGGTTTCGGCTATTTTTTATAGAATTACAAAAATTCGGCTCTAATTTTAATTAATGTTGACAAAGTTAATCTCCAATTTAAGCGAACTCTAAAAGGAGCCGATTTCTTTAATGTCAGCAAAGTCTCGAACGAGTGCAACAATGGAAAGCACTAACCCTCCTCAGGAAGCCTTACACATAAGTCAGAATCCGTTGTAATCCCTCCCTTGTAAATAGAAGCTTTCCTCTTCATCCCTCATCCACCCTTTTGTCTTTCTCCCTCTGCGCTCTTCTTCCCAACCTCCCTCCCACTCTCCTTTAGTTTCTCCTAATTACATTTTTTTATACTTTGGCATTTTCACTTCCCCCACTCAACAATTTCGTAATCACTTCTCGCCGAGAATTCAACAAAGTCCGGCCCTTTGCAACGGGTTAACTACCTTTAGGTAAAGGTCAAAGGTCGCCGGCTTCGGATTACCCGAATGTCCCCGTTTCAAGCGAAGAAACGCTTTCTGGAATGTGGAAAGTTTATTAAGGAGAACTGTTGTTGTCTCCCTTTTGAAATTCCTCTCCCGGTAGAATATGAGAATGGGGGAGCGCTCAGGGGAAGACGTAAAAGACGTAATTTTGTTTTCTTTGTTTGACTGCTCCGGTCGGGGGAGGGAACCGTGACCTTTTTTTCTCTGTATAATCCTCTTGTGATAACCTTTTATAAATTTCTGAAGCGGCCGCTCATGGCTGTTTATACATGCGAGGGTTGCCTGTAAACGAGAAATTATTTTCGTTTGTTTTCCCCCGTCTCGGAGGAAGTCACAACGAAGAATACAGTCAGCAAATGATCTCTGACGGAAGACAATAAGCGGTTATTGTTAATTACACTCCCGAAAATTAATTTTTCATAGGTTTAGTAATCTTTAAAATATACAGAGAATAACAGAAAAAAATAAAAGGAGAAAGAAAGAAATGATAGATTCATTCTAATGTGAGTGAATTCATTACCTAAAATTTAATAATAACCGTTAACACCAGAAACGCCGTTTTTACTCGTTTTTAAATAAAATAAAATTTTGAGTCAGCGGAGTTCGGGTGCTTTCGGAATGTCTCGGCTGTATTCGGCAATCTTCGGGGAGGTTCGCCGGTCAACAAAGGCGGTCGCGCCGTTATCGGAACCATAAAACCACATAATAACGCATAATCCTTCGCGGCTTTTGTCAGCCATATTGACACTGCATTTAAAGCCTTATTTAATTTGGCTTATTTGGGAGCTCGAGGGTTTGATGTATCTGCTTGAGATTTATTTGCTCAAGAATGTCACTCTCGCTCCCAGTTGGAGGACTTAAAAAACGACAGCAGCTTTCCGATGTTATTCGGAAAGTCCACAGCTCGTTATCTGTGTCAAAAGTTTTTTCTTTTTACAGTAATTGCGCCATTGTAAAACGCGAAAAGAGAAACAGTTGTTTTTTAACTGAAATAATCATTACAGCCATTTAAGTCCTGAAATTGTTGAAGAATTATTGTCAGCTATTTAAGGAATGTAGAGTGTAATAGTCGGACTCAAAAGGAGGTTATAATCATATTTTATAAAAACTTTCTCCGAAGTGGGATCCATAAAAAGAGAAAACATCTCCGAGCGCTTCCTTCCCGAAAACGAAAAAGGACGTGGAAGCAGAAAAATACCGCAACTTCTAACGACGGTTTTAACGGTTTTTATACTTAAAGTGTGGGGAGGAATTTCTAGAAAAATCATTCCTCGGGGCGAGTATTTTCTCAGAGAGGCGTTTGGGGTGGAAACCATTAGAATTTTTCTGGAGGCTGTAGGAAATTAAAGGTGCGTCGGGAAATGGCATTTTGCTTCGAAAATTCCCTTCCGGTTGTCCTCATTATTTTCATCTCACTTTACCGGAACATTTTTCACGGAGGAAATAAATTTTCCGAGACTCAGCGAAAAAATTTCAGGGAAAAAGATTCCCGTGTTTGTTTTGGGAATTAGCGAAATGCCGGGGGGAAAGGGGGAAAGTCACAGCTTAAAAAAGCGTCAGCAATGCTTAATAAGCAAATAATACACTTTACATTGCTTTACAAGAGACATGGGGAAACCCCATGTGTGGACGGTTATGCATCAGTTTTTGAAAAATACAAAGTGGTTTCCGGGCAAATACGCGAAGCTCTCTCTCTCTCTCTCTCTCTCTCTCTCACTAAGAGTAAACCAAAAGGATTTTTTTGGTGGATCGATTTGATATTAGGAGGACCATTCTTGGGCAAAGTGAGATTCCCAATGTGCACTTGAACTTTATCACTTTCTTCTTACAGAGATGAGCAAAATCGTGACTGTAACTGCAAAGAGTACAGCGCATTTTTTGAAAAAGACTAATGTGGATTATTAAAGGCGATAGGCATTGGCCTTTGACACGAACAATTAATTTCTGTTTAATTGTGCCTTCAGCAGCTTTTCCAAGACTTTTCCAGTGGAAATGCTAAACTTCCACTTGCACTTTTCAAGGCCACTCATTAGGCATTCTTCTCTAAGTGATGAAATGTTTGTATTTGTATGCAGCGTTGGGAATCGTAAACGAAGGCCAATGACATTTCCGGGAGTTCTTCTGGAGTCTGTTAATTACTTAAATTTTACTCTTGAGCGAGCATTCGTTAACACTTGAGGACGGATTGTTTTTATAATCTTGTTTGTCTTGCTTGGTTTCTTCGGCCTTTATTTGTATTCCTCCTCCACCACTCGCCAATTTCATCAAAATGAAATTCCCTCTCTCAACAGAATCCTCGCGGATTGTGCACTTTATTGTATTCTAACGATCTCTCGACGAAATCTAGAGAAACGAGAAAGAATCCAAGATGTCAACTTTCCAGGAAAATCCATCATTTTCAGAAGCAGTGAACAACCTGTTTGTGAAACACCACTTTCGTAATAGCGATTAGATCTTTGATGGTGGGCCGAAAGTCTCCAAGCTCAGTATCGGTCCAGCGACCACTTAATATGTCAAAACCCCGCATTGTTCACTGTACTCGTACCAAATCGTGCGAGTTTTAGACTTTTGTCTGGGAAAATAAGAGAAGACTTTTGCAAAGAAGAGTGTATTTAAGTAGTCGAAAGCAGAAAATACTTAGTTAAGCTCGAGGGGATCAATAACTGGGGAAAAGGCTGCGAGAACTTTCATTAGGAAACCCTTTTAACTTTTCACTGAATGATTAATCATTCGTATTGTTTTTAAGAATAAAAACCTCCGTTTAATCAAAATGGTGGATTCTTTAATGCATTGCGACGTGTGCCGTAACCATTAGTTGTAGAACCCAGACGGGCTCGAAAGGAGATAAAATATTCGGAGACTAACTTTTTCTTCGTTTCGATTAATTCTGAACTAATTCACGAAAATCAACAACACGGCTGTTTTCCTTCTCGGATATATGAAAATAAATAAAATTTTGAAAAAATGAAATTGGCCTTTGAAATAAGCCGGTCGAAAAAAGTGATAAATTGAAATAATGAAATAAAAACCCCTTCTTCCACATTACCGCTCTAAAGCGAAAACGGAGGTGAAAAATTTGTTTTTCCATTTCAATAAGCCAATTTAATAAGAAACGGGCGCTAATTTAGTTACTGATTTATGCCTTCGACTCCCGAGAAAAAGCAATACTATTAAAGGATAATTATGCCTTTGAATAGATTGAGAGAGTCTCAGTTTGTAAATGTAATTGTTCGCCAGTTAATTAATTAAGTACAGTATTTCTATATAAAATTTAATTTTTCTTTAAAAGCTTCTTTACATTGAGCGCATTTGTTTTAATTACACTCAAATTGGATTTTTCTCTCCTTCGAAAACCTGTTCAGACTAAGGGGAAGTCAACGAGTTCTTGAGAAAATCACTTTTCATTTAAGTTTAAGTTGGGGAGAAGCAAAGGCACACCACCAAAGGGTTTGGATACCCCTTATAAATAACAATATGGCGGAACAGAAATAAATTAGGAGGGCGAAAGGGCGTTTTAAATATGTTTACTTCGGTCATCTGAGACAACACCGACTCAAAACCGAAAGCTAAAACACTTGGAAATTTATCGCACTCATTAAAATGCAGAGCTTCCCCTCCTTAATTCAATTTCAAGGAACGACGAGGAACTCTTAAACCTTTTCTGCTGAAGACTTTACTCTGGGGAGAGCACCAAGTCTGCCTTCGACTGCTCTAAACTGGTTTTCTCCTTTCAGGCTCGCAGGAATTTCGCTTCAGGGCCGAACCCTCGGACGCAGTCGTCGTCGTGGGCCGCCCTGTTTTCCTGGATTGCAGCGTGGAAGTCCCAGATGACTTGGCTTCGGAGGTGTCCATCCGATGGAGAGGAGACGACGAAAGTTCCTACTTTAGCGAGCGAGATCCCAAGAGGTGAGTGTATTTTGGGAGAAAAAGCTTTTCGAGGGGAGATAAAAACTCCCCACCGAAGGGAAGTCATCGCTCAGCGGAAATGCGAACTGGTTCCAATCGAAAGTCATTCCTCGAGGCTAAAATATGGGCTTTCTCCCCTCGTGATGGATTCCTTTGTGTCTTTCAGAATCCTTCGCGCGAACGGATCTCTGTACATAGCTCACGTAACACCAGAAGAACAGGGGAGTTACCAATGCGTGGCGAGCATCGGATCTGCAGGTTCGATGGCGAGTCGCACTGCCACCATTCAGGTTGCCGGTAAGTCATCCAAATCTCTTATCGAGTCTTTTTCCGAAAAGAAAGACGGCTTAATCTTTTAATCAATTCTGAAGAAAGAGTTAACTTCAGCAGTCTAAAAAGGGCCATTTTTTCGCACCATATTTTCACTTCACACGTCGGAATTACGTGCAATTGGAATCCTTTTGGTTAATCTCCATAATTCCACGTGTGTTTTGTTCGTTTTTTTAATGGCGTAAAATCGATTTGACCAACAGGTCCTCCCACTCTGGAAACTCAACCTCAAGATCTTCGCGTTTTCCCTCAGCAAACTGCTCATTTTAGTTGTGTAATGAACGGCCCTCTTAAATACTCAGTGACTTGGCTCAAGGACGAACGCCCCCTCTCTTTGGATTTGTCCAGGATGGTCGTCATGCCTTCCGGTCAGTATCTGCAACGCTCTTTTCCTTTGACAATTGATCACGGAAAACCAACCGGTCTCATTTTCCCGTTAAAGGTTCACTCGAAATAGACGAAGTCGACACTGCAGACCAGGGCAGTTACAGGTGCAATGCGTCCAGTTCGGGAGTCTACAAATTAAGCAACAAAGCTGTTCTGACCATGGACACAGACCTAGGTGCGTGTCTTCACCACCCTTTGCTTTGAATGATTCAGTGGTAACTCAAAATGGAATGTCATTCCTTTCAGACGCCGGCTCCCAAGTGATGGCGCCCATTTTCATTACGAAGCCGAAATCCGTGGTCGTCCGCGAGGGGGAAACTGTTGTCCTGGACTGCGCAGCCAACGGCTACCCCAGGCCCTGGCTCATTTGGCTGAAAGACGGGGTGGCCGTCGACATGGCGTAAGAACTGCCCACCCTTGTGGCCCTCCCGAAAGGGTTCTGTCCGTATTTAACTGTTTAACTGCTTTCAGTGATTTGGACAGCCGGTTTTCCAAGTTAGGGAGCGGCAGTCTCCAGATAATTAACATCACAGAAAAGGATGCCGGCAACTATCAGTGCAGGGCTGATAACCAGGAAGACAGCGTGGATGCGCCCGCCATTATTGAAGTTCAAGGTAACCGGTTGTTAACCACTAACTTTTCTCATTTACAACGTGATTAAACAATAGGTGTCCAAAGTGTAGGAAAGTTTATTTTTATCGGGCAAACGTCCGCCCTCAAATGAAAACCAGGTCATTGTTTTATTGACCCTTTCAAGTGTCATTCGATATAAACGTTTCCGTAAAGCAAAAGCCCCATTGCCGGGAGTAACGGTTTGAACAATTACAGTACCACCGAGATTCCTCAAAGTCCCACAGGACACTGTCGCCCACGAAAAGCAGGACGTCGAGTTGAGTTGTCAGGTGTATGGGAAGCCCGAACCCAAAATACAGTGGCTCAAAAACGGAGAGCTCATCACCGTGAACGATTACATTCAATTGACGAATGGTCACAATCTGGAGATCCTCGGCCTCATGCAGATGGACGCTGGAATTTTCCAGTGCGTTGCGTCCAATGCGGCCGGGAACATTCAGACGGCCGCCAAACTTACCGTCCTTCGTCCTGGTATGTACCACTCTTTTCGTACGGATTTTATCAAAACCTCACAGCCCGAATTTGATCAATTCAAATGCGGATAATCACCACTTTAGTTTTTACAATTATTTTTTTGTTTTATTTTTTCGTTTGTTTACTAATTTTAAATTTTATTTTGTTTTTTTTTTTTTCATTCATTTAATATTCATTTTCCTTTCCTCTGTCTTCAACTCAGGCGACAGTCCGTTTTTGACTGGCGGAAACAGAAAACCGGTCCCGAACTCAGGAAGACAAATCCCGTTTCCACTGAAAGCGGAAGTAGATGAAAAGGACGACTACGATGACGAAGATGAGTACGACGACAACGACGACGACATTAGTTACTCCTCTTCTTTACTGCCTTCAACATTTAACATCACCGAGCTCCCCACTGACAAATCAACGAGAAACCATAAAAATCCTTATAAAAAGTCCCCTCAGTATGTATCATCTAACAATTTAGGTGCCCCCGACTCCGAGGCAACCGCCCAACCCCCCGCCGCCGGGCAACCCCCCTCCGCCCCCAGAGACGTCCAAGTCCTCCTCGTCTCCAGCAGATCAGTCACCCTCCGCCTGCAGCCCCCCGCAGAGCCCAACGGGGACATCATTTCGTACTCCGTCTTCTTCCGCCAGGAGGGATCTCAGAGGTAGTTGACACTCGCCCACTTACCACTCGGGGGTCAAAGGTCATAGTATTTGCGATGTTTCCTTTTGCAGGGAGAGGGTGTTCAACATATCCGGAAATCGGTGGGAGGAGATTCACGGTTTGCAGCCCGACAGGACGTACATCATCAGAGTGGTCGCCAGCAATGCAAATGGCGCCGGGGCCAGCAGCGAAGAGTTGAAAGTGAAAACAGAGCCGGAGATCCACGTGCCGAGCGCTCCCTTGGCCATAAAGGTATTGGAGATGAGCCGGATCGCGTTGTACCATAATTGGAGGCAATTGTTCATTTGAATTGAAATTATTTCAGGCATTGGCAACGAGTCCAACGAGCATACGCGTCGAGTGGAAACCCCCCGCAGTGACCAACGGGGAAATCCTGCAGTATAAGTTGTTCTACTTAGAGAGCGACTCCTCCGAGGAGAAGTACATAATGAGTTCGGAGTTGGGGGTGGAAGTCCGGGAGCTGAAGAAGTTCACGGACTACTGCTTCTGGGTGATCGCCCTCAACGAGAACGGCCTCGGGAGCGCCAGCGAAGAGGTGGTCACGCGGACACTGTCTGATGTACCTTCGGAACCGCCCCAGAATTTCACGGTGGAAGCCGGAAGTTCGACGGTAGGTGGACGGCTACTGTAACAGTAGAACAGTGGATCCCCATGAGGAATCATGTTTTGCTTTTGCCTTTTACACATTTTTCTTTTTTCTCCATTTTCCTTTTTTACTTGCTTCCCCCTTTTCCATTTTCTTTCTTTTTCTGTTTTTCTTGGTTTTTCCTTTTTAAGAAGAAACACCCGTAAAATGAAAGTTATAAAAGCGAAAAAAACTTTGTTGCAGAGTGTGATAGTTCGTTGGGAACCGCCGCCCAAAGAAGGCCAGAACGGAATCATAACCGGCTACAAATTGCGCTACAAGAAGCAGAGTCGGCGTGAGAAGGGCGACAGGGGCTACACAGTGACCGCCGCCGGAGATCGGAGACTGTACCTCCTCTCGGACCTCGACAAGGGTTCCGTCTACCAGGTGAGGCCATTTCCTGTGCTCTCACCCCATCGATCCATTTCCCCTCTGCCAATTCTCTCCTTGTTTTGCAGATAAGGATATGGGCCATGAACGTGAACGGGACGGGACCGCCAACGGAGTGGGTGGCCGCGGAAACCTTCGACAATGATTTGGATGAAACACATGTGAGCGCGGATTCTCCTCGGAGGAGAAGGCAGACGGAGAGAGACACCGTTTCGAAGCGCTAATTCCGAATGAAATTTGCAGGTGCCTGATAAGCCCACCAACCTGATTGCTCGACCCAGTTCGAACAGTATTCGGGTGTCTTGGGGCCCCCCCAAAGACCCCAACGTGATGGTTCGGGGCTACACGATAGGCTGGGGGAAAGGGTTCCCCTACGAGTTCTCTAAGATCCTCGAAGGAAAGCAGAGGACTTTCAATATCGAAAGACTTGGTGCGGCCATTTTCGAACAATCGAACATTCGACGATGTCTTCGAACAATTCTAACTGCTTCGGTGGTTTTCAGAAATCAATTCCGAGTATGTGATATCCGTTCGGGCGTACAATTCCCTCGGCGATGGGCAGCCGTCGTATGTGTCGGTGCGAACGAGGGAAGAATCACCCCCAGAAAATCAGTTTCCTCTTCTTCCCCCGGTGGGACTCAAAGCAGTGGTTTTGTCGTCGTCGTCGGTTATGCTTCACTGGACAGACAACACCAGGAATCAGGTTGGCCGTGAAAATATATGATTATATATAATTAATAATTCATTTACACTCCCCTCAAGGAAACAAGTCGTTAAAATAACTAAAACCATGTGAATTGTTCAGGTCCCGGACGACAGAAATTACACCGTGAGGTACATGTGGGCCCATCATTCCAACCCCCGACCCAAATTCGTCACAACGACGAGTCAGAACTGCATGATAAACGACCTCAGGCCGAACACACAGTACGAATTCAGCGTGAAGCTCACAAAGGTATCGCTTCGACCTCATCTCCGCATCAAATCACATAGTTTTCGCTTTAGTATTTAATTGTTGGCGGTGTTCAGGGTCGCCGCGAGAGTCAGTGGTCGATGGTCGTGTTCAACACGACGTTCGAGGCCATTCCCTCCTCCGCCCCGAGAGATCTCACCGTTGTGCCTGTCGAGAAGAATCCCACTTACGTCAACCTCAACTGGCAGCCCCCCAAGCAAGCCAACGGCCTGATCACGGGTGAGTGGTCGAGTGAAGACAAGTGGCCCCCTCCTCCACCTCCACACCCTCCTCGACATCTCTCATTCATTTCCAGGTTATGTGATATTCTACGCGACCGACGACGATCTGCCGGAGAAGGAGTGGATTCCTCAGAACATCGTGGGCGACAAACTGACGGCGATAATAAAAGGACTGAGTCCGAGCACGACCTACTACTTTAAGATCCAAGCGAGGAACAGCAAAGGCTACGGTCCTTCGTCCAGCAGAGTGTCCTTCAGGACCGGAGAAGGTCCGGCCCCGTCGCAGGAAAGTTCTCTTTTCGGAAAAGGTAATGTCAGTGACTTTTTCTTACCGAATGCCCTCTCTCTCTTTCACGTCCATTGTTAATTCTCTTTTCAGACGGAAGGCCCCTCTCGAAAATGATCTACATCATCTTGGCCTGCTCACTGGTGGCAGTGGCCTGCGTTGCCCTCACGATAGGCATCATCTGCTGCAAGAGGGCGGCCGCCCGCCATCACAGCGCCAGCGGTTACCTCAAGGGCAACCTCAAGCCGAAAACCAACATGAAACCGCCCGACCTGTGGATCCACCACGACCAAATGGAGCTGAAAGCTCTCGAGAAGTCTCACCACAGCAATTCCGACATAGGTCTCCCCACTTTGAGCACTTTGACATGTCTCCCTTTCTGTCCAGCCTCGGCCTCACACTGTTGTTCTGCTTCAGGTCCCAGCAGCTCCGGCTCTCAGATGAACAGCTTAGGCCGCGCCAACGCCAGTCATCAGAACGACTTGGACCACTCCAGTTCGCTCGACAAGAGAACGTATTTGCCCAGTTATGTCGGTAAGGAGTTAGAGAGGAAATTTACTTTTTCATGTGTCCATTTCCCCTCGCAATGTCACGTGTTTTAGTCTGGCATTTCCCTCATTGTTGAATTTAATATAACAATTACATTAATATAATGCACCGAAAGTTTAACATATTAATTATCCAAAGTCGTTCGGACTTTTAAAATCTCTTTTGTCGTACATAATGTAACATTTGGATGTTTTTCTCCGGTCGAAAATTGTTGTTTGTGCCTTTGACTTTCCTCAAGAGGAAATTGTTTGTTTGTCTGCATGGTTTTACGCACTTCCTGATTAAGTCAGCTTTTAATTTGCTTTCGCCCACTTGTCCCATCGCTTGCAACCCCTCAACCCTTTTGCTTACGCTTTTGCCCTTTATTTGTTCAGGCTCTAGCGGTAGTGCAAATCAGGAAAAAACATTGACCATAAAAAGAACTGTTAAAACGAAACCGATATCTTTGCCGATGGACTCCCAACGTGAGTATTTTGAAGAGTAGACACATACGATGCCGGAACTTCCGGTCCTTCGGCCTTCAACCACCCCAACCACTTACCTTACTCTCTCCTTCAGCCATAGCTCAGCCAGTGATGACCACCAACACGGCCCTCACTCAAAGCCCCGCCACGGAGTTGGGACGCCCGATATACCCGAGAACTCAATACAGAGCGCACATGACACTCGACCCCGCCACCACTGCCATAGAGAACCCCTACTCGCTGCAGAGTGGCTACGACAGCGTAGGAACCGTCCCTCCCACCGCCGCCTGTCTGCCCAACTCCACCACCTACAGGTAGGCTATTCACTGCTCCCCATTGTTCACTCAACCCCCTCATCTACAATTGTCCTCATCTCTTTCAGCAGCGGAAACTGCATCCTCCCCTCCGCCGCTCAAGCCACATTGGCTTCTCAAAGCCCCATGCAACCCCCCCTCCCGCCGTCCGCCATTGCAAATGGCGACGGCAACGGGACCCTCACCAAGAGGCAGCAGGGACACCCCCTGAAGAGCTTCAGCGTCCCCGCGCCTCCCCCGCAGTCGGCGCCCAGCACTCCGCAGCAGAAACACGTTGGTAAGTCACCCCTAAGTCACCCCCGTCATCCCCTCCCTCGGAGGCGGTTCTCAAATGAAAATGTCTGCTCCAGTGAGACCGATGCAGGGATCGAGTCCGTACAAAAAGCCCGGTCCTCATGGCATCATAGGCACAGGTTCCCCCAGTAATTCGAAATTAAGAAGCGGTCCAGGCACCGCCGAAGAGACGACCAGGTTGCAGGTGAGTGGGTTATTATTCTCGAAGTGTGTGGCCACTTCGAGATTGGAGGGACCGAAGGGTGTAAAAGTGGCATTGGTTTGTTTCAGCCTTCTTACAGTACTGAAGAATTAAATCAAGAAATGGCGAACCTGGAAGGTCTCATGAAAGATCTCAGCGCGATCACAGCATCGGAATTCGAATGCTAAATATAAATATTAGTGCGATCTTATTAACAGTATTTATAAATTTTATAACTCATTTATTTATATATTTTTTGTATAAAACGTTTTATTATAAAACGGGGACGAAGTGCAGCGTCTGAGTGAGATTCAGTGAGAAGAGTCGGGAACTTCC
Organism: Brueelia nebulosa; assembly: GCA_028293925.1. Lineage (NCBI taxonomy): Eukaryota > Metazoa > Arthropoda > Insecta > Psocodea > Philopteridae > Brueelia > Brueelia nebulosa. Next base: position 979,679 of record JAQIBA010000003.1, on the reverse strand, counting down.
TGCGACTTCCGTCCATCGGAGCGAAGTTAAGTCAGCACTCAGAGCGGACTCAGTGCTGACACGATGTGTGGCTCTGCGGCCAACGAATTGTCCTGAGCGCCGTGACACATTCCAGGAAGCAATTATTGGCCTAATCTTTAAGTCTGTGACTTGACTTTTTCAAGAAAATAACTCTTTGCATCAAAGAGTTCGTTTGTGATTTTTTGTGTATTCGCATTGGAGAGGCTTTCCGCTTTTTTTTAAACTTGAAAAGAACTTTTAGCTGATGAACAGGTTGCCCATGTGGGGAATGAGAAGACAACAGTATTATTCTTTGGTCGCTCTGCGACCGCCGCCCGTCAAATTCAAAATGCGTTTCCGATTCGGTTGTAAAAGTGAGGATTTCCAAAATGGCGGCGGTCGATTTGATTTTGGAGAAAAGCGACAAAAAGAGGCATCACGAAGAGTCGTTCGAGTTGGAAGAAGCAATTTTAGCTTAACAATTAGAATAAATTGTGCTTTAGTCGTTTCGTGTTCGTGTGACGATGTGAACATTAAATGTTAACCTTTTTCTTGAAATTTTTAACGTCCAAAATGAATTTTCCGCGCGACTGCCATAATACATAAAAATGGAATTTATTTATGTACATAATTTTTATTGTATAAAAGACACTTTATCACATAAATTGTGACACTTTTTTATAATTTTGGCAGCTGAATTGTCTTTTTTGTATGCCACCGTTTAATTTTATCGAGGAATGAATGAGTTATGTAATAAAAATCATGACTGAATTTGTACATAGTTTATTATAAAATCCGTAAATTTAAGAATCTTTTCTGTCAAAATTAATAATAAAATGATTTTTCAATTTTTTATTGAATTTTCCCGTAGCTTAACGCATCCTTAAATGTTTACAGTCTTTTCAGCATCGTTTCAAGTCAAAGAATACTCATCTTTTGGTCCTAAAAGAAAAACTCTATAATTCCATCTGCGCCCATTTCCAAAACCCACTCCAGAACGCCAACATTCGAACATTCATTTCGGCAGCAAGAGCTTCTTCAAATTCCCGAACGGCATGTCGCAGAAAAGGGTGAGTGCCACCGAAGCTGCGGCAATGGCGACGTACTCCAACACGTTCACCTGAAACCCACAAACTCTCAGTCCGCCATGCTTTGCTTTGCTGGTTGAACCACCAAAGGGAAAATATTTACCAGTAAAAAGAAGGAGTACTGCTGCGGGTACTTCTGCAGACCCACGTTCAAGAAGAATATCGGGAACTGGGTCAGATATATCGCGTAGGACAGTCTGGTCCCCACCAGCCAGTACCTCGAGGACAGTGCCTTCCCCAGAACCCCTGCAACAACAGCCCACCGTCACCCCTCAACCACCGCTTGCTCACACCTCCACGCCACCAACCTCCGCAACCGACGTACGAGACGAAGACCAACCACCCCACGAAGAGACACCACGCCAGCGGCGCCAGGGCGGCGTACACCGCCGCCTCCCGGCTGTCGTAGACGTAAGCGGGATCATTCATCTCTCTCGCCTTGGTCAGCACGTAGGAGAGGAAGCTGAAGACGACCGTCCAGCCGAGGCTGAGGACGTGGGCTTTGGGCTTTTGGTGTCTTCCCCAAAGGCGCAACGCGTAGCCCAGGAAGATCCCGAGGACGTAGGCCGTCAGTCTGTGGAACGGGATGATGTAGGAGTAGTTGGCGGTGTCGAACATTTGTCCCACTCTGGAACGAGAGGAGAGGGAATGAGTGTCGATAGCAGTGGGGGAGAGTGCTCGAAGCAGATACTGACGATATCCCGGGGTATATGAAGAAGCTGAGGTTCTTCTCTGCGGTGACGTTGTACCTGGCGAGGGTGGAAGCGGCGGCGAGAGTCAGCAGAACGGTGGTCCCGCAGTTGGGCCACTTGTGGAGCAGGTAGACGAAGAGGGGGGAGAGGAGGAAGAGTTGTGTGTCGATGCCGAGGTGGTGAGTGTGCGTGAGGCACTGAGGAAGAACAGGGATGATTAACGCAGGCCGCGAACTCCCTTTGTGGCGGCTTTCGACCAACCATGTTCTCGAATCCCAGGTAGTTGTGGATGAAGAGGAAGTTCTTCCACCAGGACTGCTTGCACTTGTCCGCGTGGTGCGACACAGTGAGGTTCCACTGGGGGCCGGAGCCCAGCTCGGGGAGGATGAAGGTGCACACGAGGATGATGGTCGCGAGAGGGGGAACGATCCTCAGCAGTCTGCTCAAGTATTCCCGCGGGAGACTGAGGCTCCCCTTCTTTTGGAGGCTGTTGACGAGCGAATAGGAGCTCAGCAGGCCGCTGATCATTATGAAGGAGTCCGTGTAGAGACTGGCGACACGAGCTATGATGGTCCACTGCTGATTGAGGCTCTCCACCATGGAGGTCCTGCGACAACCCGCGCCCAAATCATTACAGATGACGCAAACCAGTAGGAAGCCAAAGACGAGACCTGCATATGATATCACCTGTTCGAGTAGGGCATGAAGAAGAGCGCCATGGATTTGTGGGACAGGACGAGCATGAGCGCGTTTATCATGCGAATCCCGTGCACGCACTCGATGTCGTCCGCGGGCCGCGTCAGCTCCAGCAGGGCTTTCCCGTTCCTCCTCAGCGAGAAGCAGTTGAGGAAGGAGCGAAGGGAAGTCCCGCGGGAGCCCGGGGAGAAGACCTCTTGCAGAGTGCCCGCCGCCGCCAGGATGACCACGCTCAGCAGCAGACAACTGAAAGAGCGACATTTGAGAAGGACAGAGCGAGAGAGAGAGGACAGGAAATGGCTACCTGACAATCGCGAAGGCCGTGGAAACCTTGAAGGCTTCCTTTTGTTGGCACATCTCGGAGTCGACCCTAACTTCCACCTCGAATCCCGTCCCGTTGGAGTACCTCTCCACTGTGTCCCTCAGGTGAGCCTGGACGTCCTGCGAGCTGCAGCTGGAAGGCACGCAGACGCCCCAGCTTATGCTCGAGAATCTGGGCACTCTGTGCCCCGGCTGAAAGTGTCTTTCTTTTAAATCTGCTCCCCCACGAACCCCCCAAACTTCACTTACATCTGTCAACTTGCTTCTGAACACGAAATGGCTTTGCATGAGTTTGTACGCCTGGAAGGAGGTGCTCCCTTCCTCGTTCAGTCGCAGCTGAAGGAAAGCCAGACAGTACTTCCCTCTTAAGCTGCTCCCGGGCTCCCGCACGTTCACGCACTCATCGAAGTCTCCGAACTGATTCACGTTGCCGTTCAACAAACCGGAAGGGAGTTTACCGGAAGAGTCGTGCACTGAAAAACCTTTGCTTTCAGGGAATGAGGGCAGCAAGGAAAGGGGAAGGAAAGGCACTCACTCTGCAGGGCCCAAAGCTCCAACTGAGAGAGCCCCTCCAGAAACCTTTCGCTGTCTCTTCTGCAAACTGCGCTCTCCACATTTCCGGAGGTGAGCGCGAACGGGGGAAGCACCGACTGCAAACGGAACGACAGAAGTTGAGCTCCACCGAGAGAACTCCCGTCTCTGGAACCTGGAATGAAGGCTTTCGTTGTGGATTCACCTCTTCATCATTGAACTCTTGCCGCACCTTGTTGACTCCTTCTCCCCGAAATGTTTCCCCCGACGGCGGTCGTGTTGAGGTCGGTCTTTCCCTGGAGGCTCCCGCCTGTGGTGGCCAGGAGGAGGAAGAGGACGAGCCTTGGCGTCATGTGGGTCTTTGGGAAGGAAATTATTAACGGAGGCTTCGGATTACGTGATTGTCTCCTAGCTGCAGTGAAAGCCATGAGCTGGCCCACGTTCAAATCTAATGCATAATAACAGTGTTACAATTATAATGTTCTCATTTTGCAATCCCTAATGACTTTTCCGTTGGAATTAAATTTTAACGTAATTCAAGTTTTATCAAATGGATATCCAAAACGAAAAACGAACAGTGTCCGTTTTTTTATCGACCGAAGCTGTTCATTTGTGTTGGGCATTTCTGGCATTTTTTATTAAATTAAAGAATAAATAAAAGAAAAAAGTTTTTAGGTTACAATCATTTACATTAAAAACGCACTAAAAGGTAAAAAGTAATAAAAAGTATGTGCACACATTCATTACTCTCTCTCGTTATGTACATGAAAATAAATTAAGAGAAAAAAGATTTCAGTGTATCAAATGTACAAACCATTAAAAAGTGTGTTATGCGGCGTTAAACCACTCAAAGTCACCAAAAATCATTGAATTCACCCCAAAAGGTGTTTTCGGTAATTCAAAGTGAAAAGTAATTATAAAATTCTTACCGACAGTAGACAATAGCGACGGAATTGTGTGAGTGTGTGCACCATTATGAGAGCACTGCACGTGGTTCTTGGCCGGAGTTCTCAAACACTCAGCCGAAGGACGGACTGTCCCATGTTGGGCTTACGCGTTCGGAAGCTTTGGGGGGGACACTTAGGGGGGGAGTTACATAAGGAAATTTCTGAGTTCCCGTTACGAATTCATCGCAAATGAGACTTAATTTCGTCGAAAGGACCGATGGAAGGAAATTCCTCGTGAACGAATTTAGATTGATTACTTGGTTTCGGAAATGTCCTGTTAATGAGAAAACTTAGAGAGTCCAGAGGGGAACCGGTTTGTGGAATGAAAACATCCGTGACTACTTGACAAGCATGACACTCGGAATGGAAATGAAAACAGAAATTCAATTTTAATAAAGTTAATTTTTGAGTCAAGGTCGGTGGAATTGTCTGCGCCCCACTCACCCCCTTATCTGCTTTTTCTTTCTTTCACAGTTCGGCCTTTGGCTCTTGGTCAGGTATTGCCTTCCCGAAGAGGAATCGCTGACGACAGCAGAAGATTCTGCCATGGAGGCTCCTCTCTGACAATCCAACATGTTGAAATGGAGTGGGCCACAAATCTCGGTGTTCTCTCACATCCTCGGTGACCCTTCACAGCGAAGAGGCAGTCAACCCAAGTGCCCAAAGGGATCCGCCAAACAAAACCCTTCTGTCGTCTCCTGCAACAAACAGAACTGTCTTCTACAGTTGGAAATGATTCTCTCTTCGAATTTTAAAACTAAAAAAACCAGGCAGAGAGCCACCAAAAGAGATCGAAAGAGCGTGTCTGAAGACATAGGAAAACAAAGTTTGAGTCGAATCGGATCGGTGGAAACGATTCTAAAAAAAAAGTTTAAAATTCGCGCGTTCAGCCCTAATGAGGGTAAGGGAAAGGCTCAATTCGTGTGTTCTGCTATTTAAATATCATTTGTGCGATTAAACTTAGCATTTCTTACAGAAAATCAAACTGATAACATTGAAACAATAGAAAGGAGTATCGGAAAGTATAGTCCATGGAAGTAAAAGTGAGAAATTCTAAATATTTTTAAATACCATTTTGCAAAAATTATCTCTAAAAGCTCGAAAAAAACCCGAAGAGTATATTAAATGTATCAATACATTTACATTATGAACAATGAAAGCGTTTTCTGACGTCACGTTGGAAGGAAGCCCATAACGTTGACAGGTACAGCGCAAGCGCAGTACCTGTCTCTTAAGATCAGGTGATTCTTACAACTCGGAGTTACATCCAAAATAATTCTCTAACGATATCTACAATGTTTTGCAAAAATAATGTCATATGATGGAAATTATCTGATATTTCCGTTATTTTCACATTTTATATTAGCTGTACAAACAACCTCAGAGGAATTTACAACAGATGGAGTAACTGGCATTAAATAAACAATGATTTACATGTAAGTACATTTAATTAGAACATAATATATTAACGCCAAAAACAATAATGTGTCGCTGACGTGTAAACAAAAAATTATGCTGTGACCATATAAGCCTTTGTGCAAGAAAACCGATATTTCCCGAAACACCATTCGAAAAGTTAGTTTTTCAAATAAAAATGAACAACGGCGACCGCAGAGCTCAAGCGGGGTTTTTTCCGTTTCTCTAATTCCTAAAGAATTGATCTATGTGTATTATGTTTTATTCTGATAGATTTCGATTTTTGGTACATTTGGGAGTACAGAAAAAAGTTTGAAAAAGTTTGAAAAAGTTAGTTTTACGAATAACTCTATACAACGGCGTCACCTGAGCTCAGGAGAGGTTTTTTCCGTTTCTCTACTTCCTAAAGAATAGATCTATGTGTATTTTGTTTTATTCTGATAGATTTCGATTTTTGGTACATTTGGGAGTACAGAAAAAAGTTTGAAAAAGTTTGAAAAAGTTAGTTTTACGAATAACTCTAAACAACGGCGTCACCTGAGCTCAGGAGAGGTTTTTTCCGTTTCTCTACTTCCTAAAGAATAGATCTATGTGTATTTTGTTTTATTCTGATAGATTTCGATTTTTGGTACATTTGGGAGTACAGAAAAAAGTTTGAAAAAGTTTGAAAAAGTTAGTTTTACGAATAACTCTAAACAACGGCGTCACCTGAGCTCAGGAGAGGTTTTTTCCGTTTCTCTACTTCCTAAAGAATTGATCTATGTGTATTTTGTTTTATTCTGATAGATTTCGATTTTTGGTACATTTGGGAGTACAGAAAAAAGTTTGAAAAAGTTTGAAAAAGTTAGTTTTACGAATAACTCTAAACAACGGCGTCACCTGAGCTCAGGAGAGGTTTTTTCCGTTTCTCTACTTCCTAAAGAATTGATCTATGTGTATTTTGTTTTAATTAATCACATTTCGATTTTTGGTACATTTGGGAGTACAGAAAAAAGTTTGAAAAAGTTTGAAAAAGTTAGTTTTACGAATAACTCTATACAACGGCGTCACCTGAGCTCAGGAGAGGTTTTTTCCGTTTCTCTACTTCCTAAAGAATAGATCTATGTGTATTATGTTTTATTCTAATAGATTTCGATTTTTGGTACATTTGGGAGTACAGAAAAAAGTTTGAAAAAGTTTGAAAAAGTTAGTTTTACGAATAACTCTAAACAACGGCGTCACCTGAGCTCAGCGAGAGGTTTTTTCCGTTTCTCTACTTCCTAAAGAATTGATCTATGTGTATTATGTTTTAATTAATCGCATTTCGATTTTTGGTACATTTGGGAGTACAGAAAAAAGTTTGAAAAAGTTTGAAAAAGTTAGTTTTACGAATAACTCTAAACAACGGCGTCACCTGAGGTTCCGACGGGTTTTTTCCGTTTCTCTACTTCCTAAAGAATAGATCTATGTGTATTTTGTTTAATTAATAGCATTTCGATTTTTGGTACATTTGGGAGTACAGAAAAAAGTTTGAAAAAGTTTGAAAAAGTTAGTTTTACGAATAACTCTAAACAACGGCGTCACCTGAGCTCAGGAGAGGTTTTTTCCGTTTCTCTACTTCCTAAAGAATTGATCTATGTGTATTTGTTTTAATTAATCAGCATTTCGATTTTTGGTACATTTGGGAGTACAGAAAAAAAAAAAGTTTGAAAAAGTTTGAAAAAGTTAGTTTTACGAATAACTCTAAACAACGGCGTCACCTGAGCTCAGGAGAGGTTTTTTCCGTTTCTCTACTTCCTAAAGAATTGATCTATGTGTATTTTGTTTTAATTAATCACATTTCGATTTTTGGTACATTTGGGAGTACAGAAAAAAGTTTGAAAAAGTTTGAAAAAGTTAGTTTTACGAATAACTCTAAACAACGGCGTCACCTGAGCTCAGGAGAGGTTTTTTCCGTTTCTCTACTTCCTAAAGAATTGATCTATGTGTATTTTGTTTTAGTTAATCGCATTTCGATTTTTGGTACATTTGGGAGTACAGAAAAAAGTTTGAAAAAGTTTGAAAAAGTTAGTTTTACGAATAACTCTAAACAACGGCGTCACCTGAGCTCAGGAGAGGTTTTTTCCGTTTCTCTACTTCCTAAAGAATAGATCTATGTGTATTTTGTTTTAATTAATCGCATTTCGATTTTTGGTACATTTGGGAGTACAGAAAAAAGTTTGAAAAAGTTTGAAAAAGTTAGTTTTACGAATAACTCTAAACAACGGCGTCACCTGAGCTCAGGAGAGGTTTTTTCCGTTTCTCTACTTCCTAAAGAATAGATCTATGTGTATTTTGTTTTAATTAATCGCATTTCGATTTTTGGTACATTTGGGAGTACAGAAAAAAGTTTGAAAAAGTTTGAAAAAGTTAGTTTTACGAATAACTCTAAACAACGGCGTCACCTGAGCTCAGGAGAGGTTTTTTCCGTTTCTCTACTTCCTAAAGAATTGATCTATGTGTATTTTGTTTTAATTAATCGCATTTCGATTTTTGGTACATTTGGGAGTACAGAAAAAAGTTTGAAAAAGTTTGAAAAAGTTAGTTTTACGAATAACTCTAAACAACGGCGTCACCTGAGCTCAGGAGAGGTTTTTTCCGTTTCTCTACTTCCTAAAGAATTGATCTATGTGTATTTTGTTTTAATTAATCACATTTCGATTTTTGGTACATTTGGGAGTACAGAAAAAGGAGTTTGAAAAAGTTTGAAAAAGTTAGTTTTACGAATAACTCTAAACAACGGCGTCACCTGAGCTCAGGAGAGGTTTTTTCCGTTTCTCTACTTCCTAAAGAATAGATCTATGTGTATTTTGTTTTAGTTAATCGCATTTCGATTTTTGGTACATTTGGGAGTACAGAAAAAAGTTTGAAAAAGTTAGTTTTACGAATAACTTGAAACAACGGCGTGAATATTAAAATAAATTACAGTGTTTAGGTAAATCAGAATCGCATTTTTTTTTTATAATTAATAAATATATTGGGTGAGTGCGGTGAACCATTGGGATTTCTGTATTCATCAATGTAAAGGGCGGAAATGAAAATGTAAACAAGTTGACTTCGGTCTGGCGACGTCATCCTTGAGCGGAGGAGGAGGAGGAGCGTAAGGCCGAGATGAGAATACAGCGTTGCCATTTTATATTAACCGTTGCCGTTGTTTTTATAAAACAATTGAGAATTTGTGTGGTTTTCCAATGACGAATGAAATTTTTGTTTGTTTGAATGTGAGAAAATGTGAAATTTATGTTGAGTGAAGTGTTTTTAGCTTATTATAATTAAAGGTAATCGGGTTGAAAATGTAATGTTGATTATTATTTCCTATGAAGCGCAGCTGGCCGAGTTTTTAGTGCAACGGTCATTTCTAGATAATCCTGATATAACCTGGATAATGTTGGAGGACAAATTTTGGATTTTGTATTTGCTAGGGATGCGCCGAATATTCGGTAGGTATTTGATATTCAGTTTGTGTATTCGGTTCGAGTATGTCTATTTTTTGCCTGAACTAAAAGAAAACCTTCATATGAAAGTAATGGAAAATAATTAAATAGTTAATTAATAAAATATGGAATTAATCAGAGAAAATAAAGCAATTAAATTTCAATTAAAAATATTTATTTCATACAATAAACAGATATCAATCAAATCATTAAAAAGGTATGAAAGTATAGTATTGCCAGCATAAATAGCAGAAGTATAAACATTGTCCCACACCTGTGTTTAAACTTAGAACGTTATTATATAGGAACGAATGAAGTTTTGGAAACATTTCATGTTTGAAAAAAGTAAACAACGGGGTCCTCTGAGCTCAGGAGAGGTTTTTTCCGTTTCTCTACTTCCTAAAGAATTGATCTATGTGTATTTTGTTTTAATTAATCAGCATTTCGATTTTTGGTACATTTGGGAGTACAGAAAAAAGTTTGAAAAAGTTTGAAAAAGTTAGTTTTACGAATAACTCTAAACAACGGCGTCACCTGAGCTCAGGAGAGGTTTTTTCCGTTTCTCTACTTCCTAAAGAATAGATCTATGTGTATTTTGTTTTAATTAATCGCATTTCGATTTTTGGTACATTTGGGAGTACAGAAAAAAGTTTGAAAAAGTTTGAAAAAGTTAGTTTTACGAATAACTCTAAACAACGGCGTCACCTGAGGTTCCGACGGGTTTTTTCCGTTTCTCTACTTCCTAAAGAATAGATCTATGTGTATTATGTTTCAATTAATCGCATTTCGATTTTTGGTACATTTGGGAGTACAGAAAAAAGTTTGAAAAAGTTTGAAAAAGTTAGTTTTACGAATAACTCTATACAACGGCGTCACCTGAGCTCAGGAGAGGTTTTTTCCGTTTCTCTACTTCCTAAAGAATAGATCTATGTGTATTTTGTTTTAATTAATCAGCATTTCGATTTTTGGTACATTTGGGAGTACAGAAAAAAGTTTGAAAAAGTTTGAAAAAGTTAGTTTTACGAATAACTCTAAACAACGGCGTCACCTGAGCTCAGGAGAGGTTTTTTCCGTTTCTCTACTTCCTAAAGAATTGATCTATGTGTATTTTGTTTTAATTAATCGCATTTCGATTTTTGGTACATTTGGGAGTACAGAAAAAAGTTTGAAAAAGTTTGAAAAAGTTAGTTTTACGAATAACTCTAAACAACGGCGTCACCTGAGCTCAGGAGAGGTTTTTTCCGTTTCTCTACTTCCTAAAGAATAGATCTATGTGTATTTTGTTTCAATTAATCGCATTTCGATTTTTGGTACATTTGGGAGTACAGAAAAAAGTTTGAAAAAGTTTGAAAAAGTTAGTTTTACGAATAACTCTAAACAACGGCGTCACCTGAGCTCAGGAGAGGTTTTTTCCGTTTCTCTACTTCCTAAAGAATTGATCTATGTGTATTATGTTTTAATTAATCGCATTTCGATTTTTGGTACATTTGGGAGTACAGAAAAAAGTTTGAAAAAGTTTGAAAAAGTTAGTTTTACGAATAACTCTAAACAACGGCGTCACCTGAGCTCAGGAGAGGTTTTTTCCGTTTCTCTACTTCCTAAAGAATTGATCTATGTGTATTATGTTTTATTCTGATAGATTTCAATTTTTGGTACATTTGGGAGTACAGAAAAAAGTTTGAAAAAGTTTGAAAAAGTTAGTTTTACGAATAACTCTAAACAACGGCGTCACCTGAGCTCAGGAGAGGTTTTTTCCGTTTCTCTACTTCCTAAAGAATAGATCTATGTGTATTATGTTTTATTCTGATAGATTTCGATTTTTGGTACATTTGGGAGTACAGAAAAAAGTTTGAAAAAGTTTGAAAAAGTTAGTTTTACGAATAACTCTAAACAACGGCGTCACCTGAGCTCAGGAGAGGTTTTTTCCGTTTCTCTACTTCCTAAAGAATTGATCTATGTGTATTTTGTTTTAATTAATCGCATTTCGATTTTTGGTACATTTGGGAGTACAGAAAAAAGTTTGAAAAAGTTTGAAAAAGTTGAGTTGTTACGAATAACTCTAAACAACGGCGTCACCTGAGCTCAGGAGAGGTTTTTTCCGTTTCTCTACTTCCTAAAGAATTGATCTATGTGTATTTTGTTTTAATTAATCACATTTCGATTTTTGGTACATTTGGGAGTACAGAAAAAAGTTTGAAAAAGTTTGAAAAAGTTAGTTTTACGAATAACTCTAAACAACGGCGTCACCTGAGCTCAGGAGAGGTTTTTTCCGTTTCTCTACTTCCTAAAGAATTGATCTATGTGTATTTTGTTTTAGTTAATCGCATTTCGATTTTTGGTACATTTGGGAGTACAGAAAAAAGTTTGAAAAAGTTAGTTTTACGAATAACTTGAAACAACGGCGTGAATATTAAAATAAATTACAGTGTTTAGGTAAATCAGAATCGCATTTTTTTTTTTGATAATGAATAAATATATTGGGTGAGTGCGGTCAACCATTGGGATTTCTGTATTCATCAATGTAAAGGGCGGAAATGAAAATGTAAACAAGTTGACTTCGGTCTGGCGACGTCATCCTTGAGCGGAGGAGGAGGAGGAGCGTAAGGCCGAGATGAGAATACAGCGTTGCCATTTTATATTAACCGTTGCCGTTGTTTTTATAAAACAATTGAGAATTTGTGTGGTTTTCCAATGACGAATGAAATTTTTGTTTGTTTGAATGTGAGAAAATGTGAAATTTATGTTGAGTGAAGTGTTTTTAGCTTATTATAATTAAAGGTAATCGGGTTGAAAATGTAATGTTGATTATTATTTCCTATGAAGCGCAGCTGGCCGAGTTTTTAGTGCAACGGTCATTTCTAGATAATCCTGATATAACCTGGATAATGTTGGAGGACAAATTTTGGATTTTGTATTTGCTAGGGATGCGCCGAATATTCGGTAGGTATTTGATATTCAGTTTGTGTATTCGGTTCGAGTATGTCTATTTTTTGCCTGAACTAAAAGAAAACCTTCATATGAAAGTAATGGAAAATAATTAAATAGTTAATTAATAAAATATGGAATTAATCAGAGAAAATAAAGCAATTAAATTTCAATTAAAAATATTTATTTCATACAATAAACAGATATCAATCAAATCATTAAAAAGGTATGAAAGTATAGTATTGCCAGCATAAATAGCAGAAGTATAAACATTGTCCCACACCTGTGTTTAAACTTAGAACGTTATTATATAGGAACGAATGAAGTTTTGGAAACATTTCATGTTTGAAAAAAGTAAACAACGGGGTCCTCTGAGCTCAGGAGAGGTTTTTTCCGTTTCTCTACTTCCTAAAGAATTGATCTATGTGTATTTTGTTTTAATTAATCAGCATTTCGATTTTTGGTACATTTGGGAGTACAGAAAAAAGTTTGAAAAAGTTTGAAAAAGTTAGTTTTACGAATAACTCTAAACAACGGCGTCACCTGAGCTCAGGAGAGGTTTTTTCCGTTTCTCTACTTCCTAAAGAATTGATCTATGTGTATTTTGTTTTAGTTAATCGCATTTCGATTTTTGGTACATTTGGGAGTACAGAAAAAAGTTTGAAAAAGTTTGAAAAAGTTAGTTTTACGAATAACTCTAAACAACGGCGTCACCTGAGGTTCCGGACGGGTTTTTTCCGTTTCTCTACTTCCTAAAGAATAGATCTATGTGTATTTTGTTTTAATTAATCGCATTTCGATTTTTGGTACATTTGGGAGTACAGAAAAAAGTTTGAAAAAGTTTGAAAAAGTTAGTTTTACGAATAACTCTAAACAACGGCGTCACCTGAGCTCAGGAGAGGTTTTTTCCGTTTCTCTACTTCCTAAAGAATTGATCTATGTGTATTTTGTTTTAGTTAATCGCATTTCGATTTTTGGTACATTTGGGAGTACAGAAAAAAGTTTGAAAAAGTTTGAAAAAGTTAGTTTTACGAATAACTCTAAACAACGGCGTCACCTGAGCTCAGGAGAGGTTTTTTCCGTTTCTCTACTTCCTAAAGAATAGATCTATGTGTATTTTGTTTTATTCTGATAGATTTCGATTTTTGGTACATTTGGGAGTACAGAAAAAAGTTTGAAAAAGTTTGAAAAAGTTAGTTTTACGAATAACTCTAAACAACGGCGTCACCTGAGCTCAGGAGAGGTTTTTTCCGTTTATCTACTTCCTAAAGAATTGATCTATGTGTATTATGTTTTATTCTGATAGATTTCGATTTTTGGTACATTTGGGAGTACAGAAAAAAGTTTGAAAAAGTTTGAAAAAGTTAGTTTTACGAATAACTCTAAACAACGGCGTCACCTGAGGTTCCGACGGGTTTTTTCCGTTTCTCTACTTCCTAAAGAATAGATCTATGTGTATTTTGTTTTATTTAATCGCATTTCGATTTTTGGTACATTTGGGAGTACAGAAAAAAGTTTGAAAAAGTTTGAAAAAGTTAGTTTTACGAATAACTCTAAACAACGGCGTCACCTGAGGTTCCGACGGGTTTTTTCCGTTTCTCTACTTCCTAAAGAATAGATCTATGTGTATTTTGTTTCAATTAATCGCATTTCGATTTTTGGTACATTTGGGAGTACAGAAAAAAGTTTGAAAAAGTTTGAAAAAGTTAGTTTTACGAATAACTCTAAACAACGGCGTCACCTGAGCTCAGGAGAGGTTTTTTCCGTTTCTCTACTTCCTAAAGAATTGATCTATGTGTATTATGTTTTAGTTAATCGCATTTCGATTTTTGGTACATTTGGGAGTACAGAAAAAAGTTTGAAAAAGTTTGAAAAAGTATAGTTTTACGAATAACTCTAAACAACGGCGTCACCTGAGCTCAGGAGAGGTTTTTTCCGTTTCTCTACTTCCTAAAGAATTGATCTATGTGTATTTTGTTTTAGTTAATCACATTTCGATTTTTGGTACATTTGGGAGTACAGAAAAAAGTTTGAAAAAGTTTGAAAAAGTTAGTTTTACGAATAACTCTAAACAACGGCGTCACCTGAGCTCAGGAGAGGTTTTTTCCGTTTCTCTACTTCCTAAAGAATAGATCTATGTGTATTTTGTTTTAATTAATCGCATTTCGATTTTTGGTACATTTGGGAGTACAGAAAAAAGTTTGAAAAAGTTTGAAAAAGTTAGTTTTACGAATAACTCTAAACAACGGCGTCACCTGAGCTCAGGAGAGGTTTTTTCCGTTTCTCTACTTCCTAAAGAATTGATCTATGTGTATTATGTTTTATTCTGATAGATTTCGATTTTTGGTACATTTGGGAGTACAGAAAAAAGTTTGAAAAAGTTTGAAAAAGTTAGTTTTACGAATAACTCTATACAACGGCGTCACCTGAGCTCAGGAGAGGTTTTTTCCGTTTCTCTACTTCCTAAAGAATTGATCTATGTGTATTTTGTTTCAATTAATCGCATTTCGATTTTTGGTACATTTGGGAGTACAGAAAAAAGTTTGAAAAAGTTTGAAAAAGTTAGTTTTACGAATAACTCTATACAACGGCGTCACCTGAGCTCAGGAGAGGTTTTTTCCGTTTCTCTACTTCCTAAAGAATTGATCTATGTGTATTTTGTTTTAGTTAATCGCATTTCGATTTTTGGTACATTTGGGAGTACAGAAAAAAGTTTGAAAAAGTTTGAAAAAGTTAGTTTTACGAATAACTCTAAACAACGGCGTCACCTGAGGTTCCGACGGGTTTTTTCCGTTTCTCTACTTCCTAAAGAATAGATCTATGTGTATTTTGTTTCAATTAATCGCATTTCGATTTTTGGTACATTTGGGAGTACAGAAAAAAGTTTGAAAAAGTTTGAAAAAGTTAGTTTTACGAATAACTCTAAACAACGGCGTCACCTGAGCTCAGGAGAGGTTTTTTCCGTTTCTCTACTTCCTAAAGAATTGATCTATGTGTATTATGTTTTATTCTGATAGATTTCAATTTTTGGTACATTTGGGAGTACAGAAAAAAGTTTGAAAAAGTTTGAAAAAGTTAGTTTTACGAATAACTCTAAACAACGGCGTCACCTGAGCTCAGGAGAGGTTTTTTCCGTTTATCTACTTCCTAAAGAATAGATCTATGTGTATTTTGTTTTATTCTGATAGATTTCGATTTTTGGTACATTTGGGAGTACAGAAAAAAGTTTGAAAAAGTTTGAAAAAGTTAGTTTTACGAATAACTCTAAACAACGGCGTCACCTGAGGTTCCGGACGGGTTTTTTCCGTTTCTCTACTTCCTAAAGAATTGATCTATGTGTATTTTGTTTCAATTAATCGCATTTCGATTTTTGGTACATTTGGGAGTACAGAAAAAAGTTTGAAAAAGTTTGAAAAAGTTAGTTTTACGAATAACTCTAAACAACGGCGTCACCTGAGGTTCCGACGGGTTTTTTCCGTTTCTCTACTTCCTAAAGAATAGATCTATGTGTATTTTGTTTTAATTAATCGCATTTCGATTTTTGGTACATTTGGGAGTACAGAAAAAAGTTTGAAAAAGTTTGAAAAAGTTAGTTTTACGAATAACTCTAAACAACGGCGTCACCTGAGGTTCCGACGGGTTTTTTCCGTTTCTCTACTTCCTAAAGAATTGATCTATGTGTATTTTGTTTTAATTAATCAGCATTTCGATTTTTGGTACATTTGGGAGTACAGAAAAAAGTTTGAAAAAGTTTGAAAAAGTTAGTTTTACGAATAACTCTAAACAACGGCGTCACCTGAGCTCAGGAGAGGTTTTTTCCGTTTCTCTACTTCCTAAAGAATTGATCTATGTGTATTATGTTTTATTCTGATAGATTTCGATTTTTGGTACATTTGGGAGTACAGAAAAAAGTTTGAAAAAGTTTGAAAAAGTTAGTTTTACGAATAACTCTAAACAACGGCGTCACCTGAGCTCAGGAGAGGTTTTTTCCGTTTCTCTACTTCCTAAAGAATAGATCTATGTGTATTTTGTTTCAATTAATCGCATTTCGATTTTTGGTACATTTGGGAGTACAGAAAAAAGTTTGAAAAAGTTTGAAAAAGTTAGTTTTACGAATAACTCTAAACAACGGCGTCACCTGAGCTCAGGAGAGGTTTTTTCCGTTTCTCTACTTCCTAAAGAATAGATCTATGTGTATTTTGTTTTATTCTGATAGATTTCGATTTTTGGTACATTTGGGAGTACAGAAAAAAGTTTGAAAAAGTTTGAAAAAGTTAGTTTTACGAATAACTCTAAACAACGGCGTCACCTGAGCTCAGGAGAGGTTTTTTCCGTTTCTCTACTTCCTAAAGAATTGATCTATGTGTATTTTGTTTTATTTAATCAGCATTTCGATTTTTGGTACATTTGGGAGTACAGAAAAAAGTTTGAAAAAGTTTGAAAAAGTTAGTTTTACGAATAACTCTAAACAACGGCGTCACCTGAGCTCAGGAGAGGTTTTTTCCGTTTCTCTACTTCCTAAAGAATTGATCTATGTGTATTATGTTTTATTCTGATAGATTTCAATTTTTGGTACATTTGGGAGTACAGAAAAAAGTTTGAAAAAGTTTGAAAAAGTTAGTTTTACGAATAACTCTAAACAACGGCGTCACCTGAGCTCAGGAGAGGTTTTTTCCGTTTCTCTACTTCCTAAAGAATAGATCTATGTGTATTTTGTTTTATTCTGATAGATTTCGATTTTTGGTACATTTGGGAGTACAGAAAAAAGTTTGAAAAAGTTTGAAAAAGTTAGTTTTACGAATAACTCTAAACAACGGCGTCACCTGAGCTCAGGAGAGGTTTTTTCCGTTTCTCTACTTCCTAAAGAATTGATCTATGTGTATTATGTTTTATTCTGATAGATTTCGATTTTTGGTACATTTGGGAGTACAGAAAAAAGTTTGAAAAAGTTTGAAAAAGTTAGTTTTACGAATAACTCTAAACAACGGCGTCACCTGAGCTCAGGAGAGGTTTTTTCCGTTTATCTACTTCCTAAAGAATTGATCTATGTGTATTATGTTTTATTCTGATAGATTTCGATTTTTGGTACATTTGGGAGTACAGAAAAAAGTTTGAAAAAGTTTGAAAAAGTTAGTTTTACGAATAACTCTAAACAACGGCGTCACCTGAGCTCAGGAGAGGTTTTTTCCGTTTCTCTACTTCCTAAAGAATTGATCTATGTGTATTATGTTTTATTCTGATAGATTTCGATTTTTGGTACATTTGGGAGTACAGAAAAAAGTTTGAAAAAGTTTGAAAAAGTTAGTTTTACGAATAACTCTAAACAACGGCGTCACCT
Source organism: Brueelia nebulosa (assembly GCA_028293925.1). Lineage (NCBI taxonomy): Eukaryota > Metazoa > Arthropoda > Insecta > Psocodea > Philopteridae > Brueelia > Brueelia nebulosa. The sequence goes on along the minus strand of JAQIBA010000003.1, from coordinate 962,273 downwards.
GAGGCTCCGGACGAGGTTTTTTCCGTTTCTCTACTTCCTAAAGAATAGATCTATGTGTATTTTGTTTTAATTAATCAGCATTTCGATTTTTGGTACATTTGGGAGTACAGAAAAAAGTTTGAAAAAGTTTGAAAAAGTTAGTTTTACGAATAACTCTAAACAACGGCGTCACCTGAGCTCAGGAGAGGTTTTTTCCGTTTCTCTACTTCCTAAAGAATTGATCTATGTGTATTATGTTTTATTCTGATAGATTTCGATTTTTGGTACATTTGGGAGTACAGAAAAAAGTTTGAAAAAGTTTGAAAAAGTTAGTTTTACGAATAACTCTAAACAACGGCGTCACCTGAGCTCAGGAGAGGTTTTTTCCGTTTCTCTACTTCCTAAAGAATTGATCTATGTGTATTATGTTTTATTCTGATAGATTTCGATTTTTGGTACATTTGGGAGTACAGAAAAAAGTTTGAAAAAGTTTGAAAAAGTTAGTTTTACGAATAACTCTATACAACGGCGTCACCTGAGCTCAGGAGAGGTTTTTTCCGTTTCTCTACTTCCTAAAGAATAGATCTATGTGTATTTTGTTTTAGTTAATCGCATTTCGATTTTTGGTACATTTGGGAGTACAGAAAAAAGTTTGAAAAAGTTTGAAAAAGTTAGTTTTACGAATAACTCTATACAACGGCGTCACCTGAGCTCAGGAGAGGTTTTTTCCGTTTCTCTACTTCCTAAAGAATTGATCTATGTGTATTTTGTTTTAATTAATCACATTTCGATTTTTGGTACATTTGGGAGTACAGAAAAAAGTTTGAAAAAGTTTGAAAAAGTTAGTTTTACGAATAACTCTAAACAACGGCGTCACCTGAGGTTCCGACGGGTTTTTTCCGTTTCTCTACTTCCTAAAGAATAGATCTATGTGTATTTTGTTTCAATTAATCGCATTTCGATTTTTGGTACATTTGGGAGTACAGAAAAAAGTTTGAAAAAGTTTGAAAAAGTTAGTTTTACGAATAACTCTAAACAACGGCGTCACCTGAGCTCAGGAGAGGTTTTTTCCGTTTCTCTACTTCCTAAAGAATAGATCTATGTGTATTTTGTTTTATTCTGATAGATTTCGATTTTTGGTACATTTGGGAGTACAGAAAAAAGTTTGAAAAAGTTTGAAAAAGTTAGTTTTACGAATAACTCTAAACAACGGCGTCACCTGAGCTCCGGACGAGGTTTTTTCCGTTTCTCTACTTCCTAAAGAATAGATCTATGTGTATTTTGTTTTATTCTGATAGATTTCGATTTTTGGTACATTTGGGAGTACAGAAAAAAGTTTGAAAAAGTTTGAAAAAGTTAGTTTTACGAATAACTCTAAACAACGGCGTCACCTGAGCTCAGGAGAGGTTTTTTCCGTTTCTCTACTTCCTAAAGAATAGATCTATGTGTATTTTGTTTTATTCTGATAGATTTCGATTTTTGGTACATTTGGGAGTACAGAAAAAAGTTTGAAAAAGTTTGAAAAAGTTAGTTTTACGAATAACTCTAAACAACGGCGTCACCTGAGCTCAGGAGAGGTTTTTTCCGTTTCTCTACTTCCTAAAGAATTGATCTATGTGTATTATGTTTTATTCTGATAGATTTCGATTTTTGGTACATTTGGGAGTACAGAAAAAAGTTTGAAAAAGTTTGAAAAAGTTAGTTTTACGAATAACTCTAAACAACGGCGTCACCTGAGCTCAGGAGAGGTTTTTTCCGTTTCTCTACTTCCTAAAGAATTGATCTATGTGTATTTTGTTTCAATTAATCGCATTTCGATTTTTGGTACATTTGGGAGTACAGAAAAAAGTTTGAAAAAGTTTGAAAAAGTTAGTTTTACGAATAACTCTATACAACGGCGTCACCTGAGCTCAGGAGAGGTTTTTTCCGTTTCTCTACTTCCTAAAGAATTGATCTATGTGTATTTTGTTTTAGTTAATCGCATTTCGATTTTTGGTACATTTGGGAGTACAGAAAAAAGTTTGAAAAAGTTTGAAAAAGTTAGTTTTACGAATAACTCTAAACAACGGCGTCACCTGAGGCTCCGGACGAGGTTTTTTCCGTTTCTCTACTTCCTAAAGAATAGATCTATGTGTATTTTGTTTTATTCTGATCGCATTTCGATTTTTGGTACATTTGGGAGTACAGAAAAAAGTTTGAAAAAGTTTGAAAAAGTTAGTTTTACGAATAACTCTATACAACGGCGTCACCTGAGCTCAGGAGAGGTTTTTTCCGTTTCTCTACTTCCTAAAGAATTGATCTATGTGTATTTTGTTTTAGTCTGATCGCATTTCGATTTTTGGTACATTTGGGAGTACAGAAAAAAGTTTGAAAAAGTTTGAAAAAGTTAGTTTTACGAATAACTCTAAACAACGGCGTCACCTGAGCTCAGGAGAGGTTTTTTCCGTTTATCTACTTCCTAAAGAATTGATCTATGTGTATTTTGTTTTAATTAATCACATTTCGATTTTTGGTACATTTGGGAGTACAGAAAAAAGTTTGAAAAAGTTTGAAAAAGTTAGTTTTACGAATAACTCTAAACAACGGCGTCACCTGAGGCTCCGGACGAGGTTTTTTCCGTTTCTCTACTTCCTAAAGAATAGATCTATGTGTATTTTGTTTCAATTAATCGCATTTCGATTTTTGGTACATTTGGGAGTACAGAAAAAAGTTTGAAAAAGTTTGAAAAAGTTAGTTTTACGAATAACTCTAAACAACGGCGTCACCTGAGCTCAGGAGAGGTTTTTTCCGTTTCTCTACTTCCTAAAGAATAGATCTATGTGTATTTTGTTTTAATTAATCGCATTTCGATTTTTGGTACATTTGGGAGTACAGAAAAAAGTTTGAAAAAGTTTGAAAAAGTTAGTTTTACGAATAACTCTAAACAACGGCGTCACCTGAGGTTCCGACGGGTTTTTTCCGTTTCTCTACTTCCTAAAGAATAGATCTATGTGTATTTTGTTTCAATTAATCGCATTTCGATTTTTGGTACATTTGGGAGTACAGAAAAAAGTTTGAAAAAGTTTGAAAAAGTTAGTTTTACGAATAACTCTAAACAACGGCGTCACCTGAGGTTCCGACGGGTTTTTTCCGTTTCTCTACTTCCTAAAGAATAGATCTATGTGTATTATGTTTCAATTAATCGCATTTCGATTTTTGGTACATTTGGGAGTACAGAAAAAAGTTTGAAAAAGTTGAAAAAGTTAGTTTTACGAATAACTCTAAACAACGGCGTCACCTGAGCTCAGGAGAGGTTTTTTCCGTTTCTCTACTTCCTAAAGAATTGATCTATGTGTATTTTGTTTTAATTAATCACATTTCGATTTTTGGTACATTTGGGAGTACAGAAAAAAGTTTGAAAAAGTTTGAAAAAGTTAGTTTTACGAATAACTCTAAACAACGGCGTCACCTGAGCTCAGGAGAGGTTTTTTCCGTTTCTCTACTTCCTAAAGAATAGATCTATGTGTATTTTGTTTTAATTAATCGCATTTCGATTTTTGGTACATTTGGGAGTACAGAAAAAAGTTTGAAAAAGTTGAAAAAGTTAGTTTTACGAATAACTCTAAACAACGGCGTCACCTGAGCTCAGGAGAGGTTTTTTCCGTTTCTCTACTTCCTAAAGAATAGATCTATGTGTATTATGTTTCAATTAATCGCATTTCGATTTTTGGTACATTTGGGAGTACAGAAAAAAGTTTGAAAAAGTTTGAAAAAGTTAGTTTTACGAATAACTCTAAACAACGGCGTCACCTGAGCTCAGGAGAGGTTTTTTCCGTTTCTCTACTTCCTAAAGAATAGATCTATGTGTATTTTGTTTTAATTAATCAGCATTTCGATTTTTGGTACATTTGGGAGTACAGAAAAAAGTTTGAAAAAGTTTGAAAAAGTTAGTTTTACGAATAACTCTAAACAACGGCGTCACCTGAGCTCAGGAGAGGTTTTTTCCGTTTCTCTACTTCCTAAAGAATAGATCTATGTGTATTTTGTTTCAATTAATCGCATTTCGATTTTTGGTACATTTGGGAGTACAGAAAAAAGTTTGAAAAAGTTTGAAAAAGTTAGTTTTACGAATAACTCTAAACAACGGCGTCACCTGAGCTCAGGAGAGGTTTTTTCCGTTTCTCTACTTCCTAAAGAATTGATCTATGTGTATTTTGTTTTAGTTAATCGCATTTCGATTTTTGGTACATTTGGGAGTACAGAAAAAAGTTTGAAAAAGTTTGAAAAAGTTAGTTTACGAATAACTCTAAACAACGGCGTCACCTGAGCTCAGGAGGGGTTTTTTTCCGTTTCTCTACTTCCTAAAGAATAGATCTATGTGTATTTTGTTTTATTCTGATAGATTTCGATTTTTGGTACATTTGGGAGTACAGAAAAAAGTTTGAAAAAGTTTGAAAAAGTTAGTTTTACGAATAACTCTAAACAACGGCGTCACCTGAGCTCAGGAGAGGTTTTTTCCGTTTCTCTACTTCCTAAAGAATAGATCTATGTGTATTTTGTTTTATTCTGATAGATTTCGATTTTTGGTACATTTGGGAGTACAGAAAAAAGTTTGAAAAAGTTTGAAAAAGTTAGTTTTACGAATAACTCTAAACAACGGCGTCACCTGAGCTCAGGAGAGGTTTTTTCCGTTTCTCTACTTCCTAAAGAATTGATCTATGTGTATTTTGTTTCAATTAATCGCATTTCGATTTTTGGTACATTTGGGAGTACAGAAAAAAGTTTGAAAAAGTTTGAAAAAGTTAGTTTTACGAATAACTCTAAACAACGGCGTCACCTGAGCTCAGGAGAGGTTTTTTCCGTTTCTCTACTTCCTAAAGAATAGATCTATGTGTATTTTGTTTTAGTTAATCGCATTTCGATTTTTGGTACATTTGGGAGTACAGAAAAAAGTTTGAAAAAGTTTGAAAAAGTTAGTTTTACGAATAACTCTAAACAACGGCGTCACCTGAGGTTCCGACGGGTTTTTTCCGTTTCTCTACTTCCTAAAGAATAGATCTATGTGTATTTTGTTTTAATTAATCGCATTTCGATTTTTGGTACATTTGGGAGTACAGAAAAAAGTTTGAAAAAGTTTGAAAAAGTTAGTTTTACGAATAACTCTAAACAACGGCGTCACCTGAGGCTCCGGACGAGGTTTTTTCCGTTTCTCTACTTCCTAAAGAATAGATCTATGTGTATTTTGTTTCAATTAATCGCATTTCGATTTTTGGTACATTTGGGAGTACAGAAAAAAGTTTGAAAAAGTTTGAAAAAGTTAGTTTTACGAATAACTCTAAACAACGGCGTCACCTGAGCTCAGGAGAGGTTTTTTCCGTTTCTCTACTTCCTAAAGAATTGATCTATGTGTATTTTGTTTTAGTTAATCGCATTTCGATTTTTGGTACATTTGGGAGTACAGAAAAAAGTTTGAAAAAGTTTGAAAAAGTTAGTTTTACGAATAACTCTAAACAACGGCGTCACCTGAGGTTCCGACGGGTTTTTTCCGTTTCTCTACTTCCTAAAGAATAGATCTATGTGTATTTTGTTTTATTCTGATAGATTTCGATTTTTGGTACATTTGGGAGTACAGAAAAAAGTTTGAAAAAGTTTGAAAAAGTTAGTTTTACGAATAACTCTAAACAACGGCGTCACCTGAGCTCAGGAGAGGTTTTTTCCGTTTCTCTACTTCCTAAAGAATAGATCTATGTGTATTTTGTTTTAGTTAATCGCATTTCGATTTTTGGTACATTTGGGAGTACAGAAAAAAGTTTGAAAAAGTTTGAAAAAGTTAGTTTTACGAATAACTCTAAACAACGGCGTCACCTGAGCTCAGGAGAGGTTTTTTCCGTTTATCTACTTCCTAAAGAATTGATCTATGTGTATTTTGTTTTAATTAATCGCATTTCGATTTTTGGTACATTTGGGAGTACAGAAAAAAGTTTGAAAAAGTTTGAAAAAGTTAGTTTTACGAATAACTCTAAACAACGGCGTCACCTGAGGTTCCGACGGGTTTTTTCCGTTTCTCTACTTCCTAAAGAATAGATCTATGTGTATTTTGTTTCAATCTGATCGCATTTCGATTTTTGGTACATTTGGGAGTACAGAAAAAAGTTTGAAAAAGTTTGAAAAAGTTAGTTTTACGAATAACTCTAAACAACGGCGTCACCTGAGCTCAGGAGAGGTTTTTTCCGTTTCTCTACTTCCTAAAGAATTGATCTATGTGTATTTTGTTTTAATTAATCAGCATTTCGATTTTTGGTACATTTGGGAGTACAGAAAAAAGTTTGAAAAAGTTTGAAAAAGTTAGTTTTACGAATAACTCTAAACAACGGCGTCACCTGAGGTTCCGACGGGTTTTTTCCGTTTCTCTACTTCCTAAAGAATTGATCTATGTGTATTATGTTTTATTCTGATAGCATTTCGATTTTTGGTACATTTGGGAGTACAGAAAAAAGTTTGAAAAAGTTTGAAAAAGTTAGTTTTACGAATAACTCTAAACAACGGCGTCACCTGAGCTCAGGAGAGGTTTTTTCCGTTTCTCTACTTCCTAAAGAATAGATCTATGTGTATTTTGTTTTATTCTGATAGATTTCGATTTTTGGTACATTTGGGAGTACAGAAAAAAGTTTGAAAAAGTTTGAAAAAGTTAGTTTTACGAATAACTCTAAACAACGGCGTCACCTGAGCTCAGGAGAGGTTTTTTCCGTTTCTCTACTTCCTAAAGAATTGATCTATGTGTATTTTGTTTTAATTAATCGCATTTCGATTTTTGGTACATTTGGGAGTACAGAAAAAAGTTTGAAAAAGTTTGAAAAAGTTAGTTTTACGAATAACTCTAAACAACGGCGTCACCTGAGGCTCCGGACGAGGTTTTTTCCGTTTCTCTACTTCCTAAAGAATTGATCTATGTGTATTTTGTTTTAATTAATCGCATTTCGATTTTTGGTACATTTGGGAGTACAGAAAAAAGTTTGAAAAAGTTGAAAAAGTTAGTTTTACGAATAACTCTAAACAACGGCGTCACCTGAGCTCAGGAGAGGTTTTTTCCGTTTCTCTACTTCCTAAAGAATAGATCTATGTGTATTATGTTTTAATTAATCGCATTTCGATTTTTGGTACATTTGGGAGTACAGAAAAAAGTTTGAAAAAGTTTGAAAAAGTTAGTTTTACGAATAACTCTATACAACGGCGTCACCTGAGCTCAGGAGAGGTTTTTTCCGTTTCTCTACTTCCTAAAGAATTGATCTATGTGTATTTTGTTTTAATTAATCGCATTTCGATTTTTGGTACATTTGGGAGTACAGAAAAAAGTTTGAAAAAGTTTGAAAAAGTTAGTTTTACGAATAACTCTAAACAACGGCGTCACCTGAGCTCAGGAGAGGTTTTTTCCGTTTCTCTACTTCCTAAAGAATAGATCTATGTGTATTTTGTTTTAATTAATCGCATTTCGATTTTTGGTACATTTGGGAGTACAGAAAAAAGTTTGAAAAAGTTTGAAAAAGTTAGTTTTACGAATAACTCTAAACAACGGCGTCACCTGAGCTCAGGAGAGGTTTTTTCCGTTTCTCTACTTCCTAAAGAATAGATCTATGTGTATTATGTTTCAATTAATCGCATTTCGATTTTTGGTACATTTGGGAGTACAGAAAAAAGTTTGAAAAAGTTTGAAAAAGTTAGTTTTACGAATAACTCTAAACAACGGCGTCACCTGAGCTCAGGAGAGGTTTTTTCCGTTTCTCTACTTCCTAAAGAATTGATCTATGTGTATTTTGTTTTAATTAATCACATTTCGATTTTTGGTACATTTGGGAGTACAGAAAAAAGTTTGAAAAAGTTTGAAAAAAGTTAGTTTTACGAATAACTCTAAACAACGGCGTCACCTGAGCTCAGGAGAGGTTTTTTCCGTTTCTCTACTTCCTAAAGAATTGATCTATGTGTATTATGTTTTATTCTGATAGATTTCGATTTTTGGTACATTTGGGAGTACAGAAAAAAGTTTGAAAAAGTTTGAAAAAGTTAGTTTTACGAATAACTCTAAACAACGGCGTCACCTGAGCTCAGGAGAGGTTTTTTCCGTTTCTCTACTTCCTAAAGAATAGATCTATGTGTATTTTGTTTTATTCTGATAGATTTCGATTTTTGGTACATTTGGGAGTACAGAAAAAAGTTTGAAAAAGTTTGAAAAAGTTAGTTTTACGAATAACTCTAAACAACGGCGTCACCTGAGCTCAGGAGAGGTTTTTTCCGTTTCTCTACTTCCTAAAGAATAGATCTATGTGTATTATGTTTTAATTAATCGCATTTCGATTTTTGGTACATTTGGGAGTACAGAAAAAAGTTTGAAAAAGTTTGAAAAAGTTAGTTTTACGAATAACTCTAAACAACGGCGTCACCTGAGCTCAGGAGAGGTTTTTTCCGTTTCTCTACTTCCTAAAGAATTGATCTATGTGTATTTTGTTTTATTTAATCAGATTTCGATTTTTGGTACATTTGGGAGTACAGAAAAAAGTTTGAAAAAGTTTGAAAAAGTTAGTTTTACGAATAACTCTAAACAACGGCGTCACCTGAGGTTCCGACGGGTTTTTTCCGTTTCTCTACTTCCTAAAGAATTGATCTATGTGTATTTTGTTTTAATTAATCACATTTCGATTTTTGGTACATTTGGGAGTACAGAAAAAAGTTTGAAAAAGTTTGAAAAAGTTAGTTTTACGAATAACTCTAAACAACGGCGTCACCTGAGCTCAGGAGAGGTTTTTTCCGTTTCTCTACTTCCTAAAGAATTGATCTATGTGTATTTTGTTTTATTTAATCAGCATTTCGATTTTTGGTACATTTGGGAGTACAGAAAAAAGTTTGAAAAAGTTTGAAAAAGTTAGTTTTACGAATAACTCTAAACAACGGCGTCACCTGAGCTCAGGAGAGGTTTTTTCCGTTTCTCTACTTCCTAAAGAATTGATCTATGTGTATTTTGTTTTATTCTGATAGATTTCGATTTTTGGTACATTTGGGAGTACAGAAAAGTTTGAAAAAGTTTGAAAAAGTTAGTTTTACGAATAACTCTATACAACGGCGTCACCTGAGCTCAGGAGAGGTTTTTTCCGTTTCTCTACTTCCTAAAGAATAGATCTATGTGTATTTTGTTTTATTCTGATAGATTTCGATTTTTGGTACATTTGGGAGTACAGAAAAAAGTTTGAAAAAGTTTGAAAAAGTTAGTTTTACGAATAACTCTAAACAACGGCGTCACCTGAGGTTCCGACGGGTTTTTTCCGTTTCTCTACTTCCTAAAGAATTGATCTATGTGTATTATGTTTTATTCTGATAGATTTCGATTTTTGGTACATTTGGGAGTACAGAAAAAAGTTTGAAAAAGTTTGAAAAAGTTAGTTTTACGAATAACTCTAAACAACGGCGTCACCTGAGCTCAGGAGAGGTTTTTTCCGTTTCTCTACTTCCTAAAGAATAGATCTATGTGTATTTTGTTTTATTCTGATAGATTTCGATTTTTGGTACATTTGGGAGTACAGAAAAAAGTTTGAAAAAGTTTGAAAAAGTTAGTTTTACGAATAACTCTAAACAACGGCGTCACCTGAGCTCAGGAGAGGTTTTTTCCGTTTCTCTACTTCCTAAAGAATAGATCTATGTGTATTTTGTTTTAGTTAATCGCATTTCGATTTTTGGTACATTTGGGAGTACAGAAAAAAGTTTGAAAAAGTTTGAAAAAGTTAGTTTTACGAATAACTCTAAACAACGGCGTCACCTGAGCTCAGGAGGGGTTTTTTCCGTTTCTCTACTTCCTAAAGAATTGATCTATGTGTATTTTGTTTTATTCTGATCGATTTCGATTTTTGGTACATTTGGGAGTACAGAAAAAAGTTTGAAAAAGTTTGAAAAAGTTAGTTTTACGAATAACTCTAAACAACGGCGTCACCTGAGCTCAGGAGAGGTTTTTTCCGTTTCTCTACTTCCTAAAGAATAGATCTATGTGTATTTTGTTTTAATTAATCGCATTTCGATTTTTGGTACATTTGGGAGTACAGAAAAAAGTTTGAAAAAGTTTGAAAAAGTTAGTTTTACGAATAACTCTAAACAACGGCGTCACCTGAGCTCAGGAGGGGTTTTTTCCGTTTCTCTACTTCCTAAAGAATAGATCTATGTGTATTTTGTTTTAATTAATCGCATTTCGATTTTTGGTACATTTGGGAGTACAGAAAAAAGTTTGAAAAAGTTTGAAAAAGTTAGTTTTACGAATAACTCTATACAACGGCGTCACCTGAGCTCAGGAGAGGTTTTTTCCGTTTCTCTACTTCCTAAAGAATTGATCTATGTGTATTTTGTTTTAATTAATCAGCATTTCGATTTTTGGTACATTTGGGAGTACAGAAAAAAGTTTGAAAAAGTTTGAAAAAGTTAGTTTTACGAATAACTCTAAACAACGGCGTCACCTGAGCTCAGGAGAGGTTTTTTCCGTTTCTCTACTTCCTAAAGAATTGATCTATGTGTATTATGTTTCAATTAATCGCATTTCGATTTTTGGTACATTTGGGAGTACAGAAAAAAGTTTGAAAAAGTTTGAAAAAGTTAGTTTTACGAATAACTCTAAACAACGGCGTCACCTGAGCTCAGGAGAGGTTTTTTCCGTTTCTCTACTTCCTAAAGAATTGATCTATGTGTATTTTGTTTTAGTTAATCGCATTTCGATTTTTGGTACATTTGGGAGTACAGAAAAAAGTTTGAAAAAGTTTGAAAAAGTTAGTTTTACGAATAACTCTAAACAACGGCGTCACCTGAGGTTCCGACGGGTTTTTTCCGTTTCTCTACTTCCTAAAGAATAGATCTATGTGTATTTTGTTTCAATTAATCGCATTTGGATTTTTGGTACATTTGGGAGTACAGAAAAAAGTTTGAAAAAGTTTCAAAAAGTTAGTTTTACGAATAACTCTAAACAACGGGGTCCCTGAGCTCAGGAGAGGTTTTTTCCGTTTCTCTACTTCCTAAAGAATTGATCTATGTGTATTTTGTTTTAGTTAATCGCATTTCGATTTTTGGTACATTTGGGAGTACAGAAAAAAGTTTGAAAAAGTTTGAAAAAGTTAGTTTTACGAATAACTCTAAACAACGGCGTCACCTGAGCTCAGGAGAGGTTTTTTCCGTTTCTCTACTTCCTAAAGAATTGATCTATGTGTATTTTGTTTTAATTAATCGCATTTCGATTTTTGGTACATTTGGGAGTACAGAAAAAAGTTTGAAAAAGTTTGAAAAAGTTAGTTTTACGAATAACTCTAAACAACGGCGTCACCTGAGGTTCCGACGGGTTTTTTCCGTTTCTCTACTTCCTAAAGAATAGATCTATGTGTATTTTGTTTCAATTAATCGCATTTCGATTTTTGGTACATTTGGGAGTACAGAAAAAAGTTTGAAAAAGTTTGAAAAAGTTAGTTTTACGAATAACTCTAAACAACGGCGTCACCTGAGCTCAGGAGAGGTTTTTTCCGTTTCTCTACTTCCTAAAGAATTGATCTATGTGTATTTTGTTTTAGTTAATCGCATTTCGATTTTTGGTACATTTGGGAGTACAGAAAAAAGTTTGAAAAAGTTTGAAAAAGTTAGTTTTACGAATAACTCTAAACAACGGCGTCACCTGAGCTCCGGAGAGGTTTTTTCCGTTTCTCTACTTCCTAAAGAATAGATCTATGTGTATTTTGTTTCAATTAATCGCATTTCGATTTTTGGTACATTTGGGAGTACAGAAAAAAGTTTGAAAAAGTTTGAAAAAGTTAGTTTTACGAATAACTCTAAACAACGGCGTCACCTGAGCTCAGGAGAGGTTTTTTCCGTTTCTCTACTTCCTAAAGAATTGATCTATGTGTATTATGTTTTATTCTGATAGATTTCGATTTTTGGTACATTTGGGAGTACAGAAAAAAGTTTGAAAAAGTTTGAAAAAGTTAGTTTTACGAATAACTCTAAACAACGGCGTCACCTGAGCTCAGGAGAGGTTTTTTCCGTTTCTCTACTTCCTAAAGAATTGATCTATGTGTATTTTGTTTTAATTAATCGCATTTCGATTTTTGGTACATTTGGGAGTACAGAAAAAAGTTTGAAAAAGTTTGAAAAAGTTAGTTTTACGAATAACTCTATACAACGGCGTCACCTGAGCTCAGGAGAGGTTTTTTCCGTTTCTCTACTTCCTAAAGAATTGATCTATGTGTATTTTGTTTTAGTTAATCGCATTTCGATTTTTGGTACATTTGGGAGTACAGAAAAAAGTTTGAAAAAGTTTGAAAAAGTTAGTTTTACGAATAACTCTAAACAACGGCGTCACCTGAGGTTCCGACGGGTTTTTTCCGTTTCTCTACTTCCTAAAGAATAGATCTATGTGTATTTTGTTTTAATTAATCGCATTTCGATTTTTGGTACATTTGGGAGTACAGAAAAAAGTTTGAAAAAGTTTGAAAAAGTTAGTTTTACGAATAACTCTATACAACGGCGTCACCTGAGCTCAGGAGAGGTTTTTTCCGTTTCTCTACTTCCTAAAGAATAGATCTATGTGTATTTTGTTTTAGTTAATCGCATTTCGATTTTTGGTACATTTGGGAGTACAGAAAAAAGTTTGAAAAAGTTTGAAAAAGTTAGTTTTACGAATAACTCTAAACAACGGCGTCACCTGAGCTCAGGAGAGGTTTTTTCCGTTTCTCTACTTCCTAAAGAATTGATCTATGTGTATTTTGTTTTAATTAATCGCATTTCGATTTTTGGTACATTTGGGAGTACAGAAAAAAGTTTGAAAAAGTTTGAAAAAGTTAGTTTTACGAATAACTCTAAACAACGGCGTCACCTGAGGTTCCGACGGGTTTTTTCCGTTTCTCTACTTCCTAAAGAATAGATCTATGTGTATTATGTTTCAATTAATCGCATTTCGATTTTTGGTACATTTGGGAGTACAGAAAAAAGTTTGAAAAAGTTTGAAAAAGTTAGTTTTACGAATAACTCTAAACAACGGCGTCACCTGAGCTCAGGAGAGGTTTTTTCCGTTTCTCTACTTCCTAAAGAATTGATCTATGTGTATTTTGTTTTAATTAATCACATTTCGATTTTTGGTACATTTGGGAGTACAGAAAAAAGTTTGAAAAAGTTTGAAAAAGTTAGTTTTACGAATAACTCTAAACAACGGCGTCACCTGAGCTCAGGAGAGGTTTTTTCCGTTTCTCTACTTCCTAAAGAATAGATCTATGTGTATTTTGTTTCAATTAATCGCATTTCGATTTTTGGTACATTTGGGAGTACAGAAAAAAGTTTGAAAAAGTTTGAAAAAGTTAGTTTTACGAATAACTCTAAACAACGGCGTCACCTGAGGCTCACGACGAGGTTTTTTCCGTTTCTCTACTTCCTAAAGAATAGATCTATGTGTATTTTGTTTCAATTAATCGCATTTCGATTTTTGGTACATTTGGGAGTACAGAAAAAAGTTTGAAAAAGTTTGAAAAAGTTAGTTTTACGAATAACTCTAAACAACGGCGTCACCTGAGCTCAGGAGAGGTTTTTTCCGTTTCTCTACTTCCTAAAGAATAGATCTATGTGTATTTTGTTTCAATTAATCGCATTTCGATTTTTGGTACATTTGGGAGTACAGAAAAAAGTTTGAAAAAGTTTGAAAAAGTTAGTTTTACGAATAACTCTAAACAACGGCGTCACCTGAGCTCAGGAGAGGTTTTTTCCGTTTCTCTACTTCCTAAAGAATTGATCTATGTGTATTTTGTTTTAGTTAATCGCATTTCGATTTTTGGTACATTTGGGAGTACAGAAAAAAGTTTGAAAAAGTTTGAAAAAGTTAGTTTTACGAATAACTCTAAACAACGGCGTCACCTGAGGTTCCGACGGGTTTTTTCCGTTTCTCTACTTCCTAAAGAATAGATCTATGTGTATTTTGTTTTATTCTGATAGATTTCGATTTTTGGTACATTTGGGAGTACAGAAAAAAGTTTGAAAAAGTTAAAAAGTTAGTTTTACGAATAACTCTAAACAACGGCGTCACCTGAGCTCAGGAGAGGTTTTTTCCGTTTCTCTACTTCCTAAAGAATTGATCTATGTGTATTATGTTTTATTCTGATAGATTTCAATTTTTGGTACATTTGGGAGTACAGAAAAAAGTTTGAAAAAGTTTGAAAAAGTTAGTTTTACGAATAACTCTAAACAACGGCGTCACCTGAGCTCAGGAGAGGTTTTTTCCGTTTCTCTACTTCCTAAAGAATAGATCTATGTGTATTATGTTTTATTCTGATAGATTTCGATTTTTGGTACATTTGGGAGTACAGAAAAAAGTTTGAAAAAGTTTGAAAAAGTTAGTTTTACGAATAACTCTAAACAACGGCGTCACCTGAGGTTCCGACGGGTTTTTTCCGTTTCTCTACTTCCTAAAGAATTGATCTATGTGTATTTTGTTTTAATTAATCGCATTTCGATTTTTGGTACATTTGGGAGTACAGAAAAAAGTTTGAAAAAGTTTGAAAAAGTTAGTTTTACGAATAACTCTAAACAACGGCGTCACCTGAGCTCAGGAGAGGTTTTTTCCGTTTCTCTACTTCCTAAAGAATTGATCTATGTGTATTATGTTTTATTCTGATAGATTTCGATTTTTGGTACATTTGGGAGTACAGAAAAAAGTTTGAAAAAGTTTGAAAAAGTTAGTTTTACGAATAACTCTAAACAACGGCGTCACCTGAGCTCAGGAGAGGTTTTTTCCGTTTCTCTACTTCCTAAAGAATAGATCTATGTGTATTTTGTTTTATTCTGATAGATTTCGATTTTTGGTACATTTGGGAGTACAGAAAAAAGTTTGAAAAAGTTTGAAAAAGTTAGTTTTACGAATAACTCTATACAACGGCGTCACCTGAGCTCAGGAGAGGTTTTTTCCGTTTCTCTACTTCCTAAAGAATAGATCTATGTGTATTTTGTTTTATTCTGATAGATTTCGATTTTTGGTACATTTGGGAGTACAGAAAAAAGTTTGAAAAAGTTTGAAAAAGTTAGTTTTACGAATAACTCTAAACAACGGCGTCACCTGAGGTTCCGACGGGTTTTTTCCGTTTCTCTACTTCCTAAAGAATTGATCTATGTGTATTATGTTTCAATTAATCGCATTTCGATTTTTGGTACATTTGGGAGTACAGAAAAAAGTTTGAAAAAGTTTGAAAAAGTTAGTTTTACGAATAACTCTAAACAACGGCGTCACCTGAGCTCAGGAGAGGTTTTTTCCGTTTCTCTACTTCCTAAAGAATTGATCTATGTGTATTTTGTTTTAATTAATCAGCATTTCGATTTTTGGTACATTTGGGAGTACAGAAAAAAGTTTGAAAAAGTTTGAAAAAGTTAGTTTTACGAATAACTCTAAACAACGGCGTCACCTGAGGTTCCGACGGGTTTTTTCCGTTTCTCTACTTCCTAAAGAATAGATCTATGTGTATTTTGTTTCAATTAATCGCATTTCGATTTTTGGTACATTTGGGAGTACAGAAAAAAGTTTGAAAAAGTTTGAAAAAGTTAGTTTTACGAATAACTCTAAACAACGGCGTCACCTGAGCTCAGGAGAGGTTTTTTCCGTTTCTCTACTTCCTAAAGAATAGATCTATGTGTATTTTGTTTTATTCTGATAGATTTCGATTTTTGGTACATTTGGGAGTACAGAAAAAAGTTTGAAAAAGTTTGAAAAAGTTAGTTTTACGAATAACTCTAAACAACGGCGTCACCTGAGGTTCCGACGGGTTTTTTCCGTTTCTCTACTTCCTAAAGAATAGATCTATGTGTATTTTGTTTTAATTAATCACATTTCGATTTTTGGTACATTTGGGAGTACAGAAAAAAGTTTGAAAAAGTTTGAAAAAGTTAGTTTTACGAATAACTCTAAACAACGGCGTCACCTGAGCTCAGGAGAGGTTTTTTCCGTTTCTCTACTTCCTAAAGAATAGATCTATGTGTATTTTGTTTTATTCTGATAGATTTCGATTTTTGGTACATTTGGGAGTACAGAAAAAAGTTTGAAAAAGTTTGAAAAAGTTAGTTTTACGAATAACTCTAAACAACGGCGTCACCTGAGCTCAGGAGAGGTTTTTTCCGTTTCTCTACTTCCTAAAGAATAGATCTATGTGTATTTTGTTTTATTCTGATAGATTTCGATTTTTGGTACATTTGGGAGTACAGAAAAAAGTTTGAAAAAGTTTGAAAAAGTTAGTTTTACGAATAACTCTAAACAACGGCGTCACCTGAGCTCAGGAGAGGTTTTTTCCGTTTCTCTACTTCCTAAAGAATTGATCTATGTGTATTATGTTTTAGTTAATCGCATTTCGATTTTTGGTACATTTGGGAGTACAGAAAAAAGTTTGAAAAAGTTTGAAAAAGTTAGTTTTACGAATAACTCTAAACAACGGCGTCACCTGAGCTCAGGAGAGGTTTTTTCCGTTTCTCTACTTCCTAAAGAATAGATCTATGTGTATTTTGTTTCAATTAATCGCATTTCGATTTTTGGTACATTTGGGAGTACAGAAAAAAGTTTGAAAAAGTTTGAAAAAGTTAGTTTTACGAATAACTCTATACAACGGCGTCACCTGAGCTCAGGAGAGGTTTTTTCCGTTTCTCTACTTCCTAAAGAATTGATCTATGTGTATTTTGTTTTAGTTAATCGCATTTCGATTTTTGGTACATTTGGGAGTACAGAAAAAAGTTTGAAAAAGTTTGAAAAAGTTAGTTTTACGAATAACTCTAAACAACGGCGTCACCTGAGCTCAGGAGAGGTTTTTTCCGTTTCTCTACTTCCTAAAGAATAGATCTATGTGTATTTTGTTTTAATTAATCGCATTTCGATTTTTGGTACATTTGGGAGTACAGAAAAAAGTTTGAAAAAGTTTGAAAAAGTTAGTTTTACGAATAACTCTAAACAACGGCGTCACCTGAGGTTCCGACGGGTTTTTTCCGTTTCTCTACTTCCTAAAGAATAGATCTATGTGTATTTTGTTTCAATTAATCGCATTTCGATTTTTGGTACATTTGGGAGTACAGAAAAAAGTTTGAAAAAGTTTGAAAAAGTTAGTTTTACGAATAACTCTAAACAACGGCGTCACCTGAGCTCAGGAGAGGTTTTTTCCGTTTCTCTACTTCCTAAAGAATTGATCTATGTGTATTATGTTTTATTCTGATAGATTTCGATTTTTGGTACATTTGGGAGTACAGAAAAAAGTTTGAAAAAGTTTGAAAAAGTTAGTTTTACGAATAACTCTAAACAACGGCGTCACCTGAGCTCAGGAGAGGTTTTTTCCGTTTCTCTACTTCCTAAAGAATAGATCTATGTGTATTATGTTTTATTCTGATAGATTTCGATTTTTGGTACATTTGGGAGTACAGAAAAAAGTTTGAAAAAGTTTGAAAAAGTTAGTTTTACGAATAACTCTAAACAACGGCGTCACCTGAGGTTCCGGACGGGTTTTTTCCGTTTCTCTACTTCCTAAAGAATTGATCTATGTGTATTTTGTTTTAATCTGATCAGATTTCGATTTTTGGTACATTTGGGAGTACAGAAAAAAGTTTGAAAAAGTTTGAAAAAGTTAGTTTTACGAATAACTCTAAACAACGGCGTCACCTGAGCTCAGGAGAGGTTTTTTCCGTTTCTCTACTTCCTAAAGAATTGATCTATGTGTATTTTGTTTTAGTTAATCGCATTTCGATTTTTGGTACATTTGGGAGTACAGAAAAAAGTTTGAAAAAGTTAGTTTTACGAATAACTTGAAACAACGGCGTGAATATTAAAATAAATTACAGTGTTTAGGTAAATCAGAATCGCATTTTTTTTTTATAATTAATAAATATATTGGGTGAGTGCGGTAACCATTGGGATTTCTGTATTCATCAATGTAAAGGGCGGAAATGAAAATGTAAACAAGTTGACTTCGGTCTGGCGACGTCATCCTTGAGCAGGAGGAGGAGGAGCGTAAGGCCGAGATGAGAATACAGCGTTGCCATTTTATATTAACCGTTGCCGTTGTTTTTATAAAACAATTGAGAATTTGTGTGGTTTTCCAATGACGAATGAAATTTTTGTTTGTTTGAATGTGAGAAAATGTGAAATTTATGTTGAGTGAAGTGTTTTTAGCTTATTATAATTAAAGGTAATCGGGTTGAAAATGTAATGTTGATTATTATTTCCTATGAAGCGCAGCTGGCCGAGTTTTTAGTGCAACGGTCATTTCTAGATAATCCTGATATAACCTGGATAATGTTGGAGGACAAATTTTGGATTTTGTATTTGCTAGGGATGCGCCGAATATTCGGTAGGTATTTGATATTCAGTTTGTGTATTCGGTTCGAGTATGTCTATTTTTTGCCTGAACTAAAAGAAAACCTTCATATGAAAGTAATGGAAAATAATTAAATAGTTAATTAATAAAATATGGAATTAATCAGAGAAAATAAAGCAATTAAATTTCAATTAAAAATATTTATTTCATACAATAAACAGATATCAATCAAATCATTAAAAAGGTATGAAAGTATAGTATTGCCAGCATAAATAGCAGAAGTATAAACATTGTCCCACACCTGTGTTTAAACTTAGAACGTTATTATATAGGAACGAATGAAGTTTTGGAAACATTTCATGTTTGAAAAAAGTAAACAACGGGGTCCTCTGAGCTCAGGAGAGGTTTTTTCCGTTTCTCTACTTCCTAAAGAATTGATCTATGTGTATTTTGTTTTAATTAATCGCATTTCGATTTTTGGTACATTTGGGAGTACAGAAAAAAGTTTGAAAAAGTTTGAAAAAGTTAGTTTTACGAATAACTCTAAACAACGGCGTCACCTGAGGTTCCGACGGGTTTTTTCCGTTTCTCTACTTCCTAAAGAATAGATCTATGTGTATTATGTTTCAATTAATCGCATTTCGATTTTTGGTACATTTGGGAGTACAGAAAAAAGTTTGAAAAAGTTTGAAAAAGTTAGTTTTACGAATAACTCTAAACAACGGCGTCACCTGAGCTCAGGAGAGGTTTTTTCCGTTTCTCTACTTCCTAAAGAATAGATCTATGTGTATTTTGTTTTATTCTGATAGATTTCGATTTTTGGTACATTTGGGAGTACAGAAAAAAGTTTGAAAAAGTTTGAAAAAGTTAGTTTTACGAATAACTCTAAACAACGGCGTCACCTGAGCTCAGGAGAGGTTTTTTCCGTTTCTCTACTTCCTAAAGAATTGATCTATGTGTATTTTGTTTTAGTTAATCGCATTTCGATTTTTGGTACATTTGGGAGTACAGAAAAAAGTTTGAAAAAGTTTGAAAAAAGTTAGTTTTACGAATAACTCTAAACAACGGCGTCACCTGAGCTCAGGAGAGGTTTTTTCCGTTTCTCTACTTCCTAAAGAATAGATCTATGTGTATTTTGTTTTAATTAATCGCATTTCGATTTTTGGTACATTTGGGAGTACAGAAAAAAGTTTGAAAAAGTTTGAAAAAGTTAGTTTTACGAATAACTCTAAACAACGGCGTCACCTGAGCTCAGGAGAGGTTTTTTCCGTTTCTCTACTTCCTAAAGAATTGATCTATGTGTATTTTGTTTTATTCTGATAGATTTCGATTTTTGGTACATTTGGGAGTACAGAAAAAAGTTTGAAAAAGTTTGAAAAAGTTAGTTTTACGAATAACTCTAAACAACGGCGTCACCTGAGGTTCCGACGGGTTTTTTCCGTTTCTCTACTTCCTAAAGAATTGATCTATGTGTATTTTGTTTTAATTAATCACATTTCGATTTTTGGTACATTTGGGAGTACAGAAAAAAGTTTGAAAAAGTTTGAAAAAGTTAGTTTTACGAATAACTCTAAACAACGGCGTCACCTGAGCTCAGGAGAGGTTTTTTCCGTTTATCTACTTCCTAAAGAATTGATCTATGTGTATTATGTTTTAATTAATCGCATTTCGATTTTTGGTACATTTGGGAGTACAGAAAAAAGTTTGAAAAAGTTTGAAAAAGTTAGTTTTACGAATAACTCTAAACAACGGCGTCACCTGAGCTCAGGAGAGGTTTTTTCCGTTTCTCTACTTCCTAAAGAATTGATCTATGTGTATTATGTTTTATTCTGATAGATTTCGATTTTTGGTACATTTGGGAGTACAGAAAAAAGTTTGAAAAAGTTTGAAAAAGTTAGTTTTACGAATAACTCTAAACAACGGCGTCACCTGAGCTCAGGAGAGGTTTTTTCCGTTTCTCTACTTCCTAAAGAATAGATCTATGTGTATTTTGTTTTATTTAATCGCATTTCGATTTTTGGTACATTTGGGAGTACAGAAAAAAGTTTGAAAAAGTTTGAAAAAGTTAGTTTTACGAATAACTCTAAACAACGGCGTCACCTGAGCTCAGGAGAGGTTTTTTCCGTTTCTCTACTTCCTAAAGAATTGATCTATGTGTATTTTGTTTTAATTAATCAGCATTTCGATTTTTGGTACATTTGGGAGTACAGAAAAAAGTTTGAAAAAGTTTGAAAAAGTTAGTTTTACGAATAACTCTAAACAACGGCGTCACCTGAGCTCAGGAGAGGTTTTTTCCGTTTCTCTACTTCCTAAAGAATTGATCTATGTGTATTTTGTTTTAATTAATCGCATTTCGATTTTTGGTACATTTGGGAGTACAGAAAAAAGTTTGAAAAAGTTTGAAAAAGTTAGTTTTACGAATAACTCTGAAACAACGGCGTCACCTGAGCTCAGGAGAGGTTTTTTCCGTTTCTCTACTTCCTAAAGAATAGATCTATGTGTATTTTGTTTTAATTAATCGCATTTCGATTTTTGGTACATTTGGGAGTACAGAAAAAAGTTTGAAAAAGTTTGAAAAAGTTAGTTTTACGAATAACTCTAAACAACGGCGTCACCTGAGGTTCCGACGGGTTTTTTCCGTTTCTCTACTTCCTAAAGAATTGATCTATGTGTATTATGTTTTAGTCTGATCGCATTTCGATTTTTGGTACATTTGGGAGTACAGAAAAAAGTTTGAAAAAGTTTGAAAAAGTTAGTTTTACGAATAACTCTAAACAACGGCGTCACCTGAGCTCAGGAGAGGTTTTTTCCGTTTCTCTACTTCCTAAAGAATTGATCTATGTGTATTTTGTTTTAGTTAATCGCATTTCGATTTTTGGTACATTTGGGAGTACAGAAAAAAGTTTGAAAAAGTTTGAAAAAGTTAGTTTTACGAATAACTCTAAACAACGGCGTCACCTGAGCTCAGGAGAGGTTTTTTCCGTTTCTCTACTTCCTAAAGAATAGATCTATGTGTATTTTGTTTTAATTAATCGCATTTCGATTTTTGGTACATTTGGGAGTACAGAAAAAAGTTTGAAAAAGTTTGAAAAAGTTAGTTTTACGAATAACTCTAAACAACGGCGTCACCTGAGCTCAGGAGAGGTTTTTTCCGTTTCTCTACTTCCTAAAGAATAGATCTATGTGTATTTTGTTTTAATTAATCACATTTCGATTTTTGGTACATTTGGGAGTACAGAAAAAAGTTTGAAAAAGTTTGAAAAAGTTAGTTTTACGAATAACTCTAAACAACGGCGTCACCTGAGCTCAGGAGAGGTTTTTTCCGTTTCTCTACTTCCTAAAGAATAGATCTATGTGTATTATGTTTTAATTAATCGCATTTCGATTTTTGGTACATTTGGGAGTACAGAAAAAAGTTTGAAAAAGTTTGAAAAAGTTAGTTTTACGAATAACTCTAAACAACGGCGTCACCTGAGGTTCCGACGGGTTTTTTCCGTTTCTCTACTTCCTAAAGAATAGATCTATGTGTATTTTGTTTTATTCTGATAGATTTCGATTTTTGGTACATTTGGGAGTACAGAAAAAAGTTTGAAAAAGTTTGAAAAGTTAGTTTTACGAATAACTCTAAACAACGGCGTCACCTGAGCTCAGGAGAGGTTTTTTCCGTTTCTCTACTTCCTAAAGAATTGATCTATGTGTATTTTGTTTTAGTTAATCAGCATTTCGATTTTTGGTACATTTGGGAGTACAGAAAAAAGTTTGAAAAAGTTTGAAAAAGTTAGTTTTACGAATAACTCTAAACAACGGCGTCACCTGAGCTCAGGAGAGGTTTTTTCCGTTTCTCTACTTCCTAAAGAATTGATCTATGTGTATTATGTTTTAGTTAATCGCATTTCGATTTTTGGTACATTTGGGAGTACAGAAAAAAGTTTGAAAAAGTTTGAAAAAGTTAGTTTTACGAATAACTCTAAACAACGGCGTCACCTGAGGCTCCGGACGAGGTTTTTTCCGTTTCTCTACTTCCTAAAGAATTGATCTATGTGTATTATGTTTTAATTAATCGCATTTCGATTTTTGGTACATTTGGGAGTACAGAAAAAAGTTTGAAAAAGTTTGAAAAAGTTAGTTTTACGAATAACTCTAAACAACGGCGTCACCTGAGCTCAGGAGAGGTTTTTTCCGTTTCTCTACTTCCTAAAGAATAGATCTATGTGTATTTTGTTTCAATTAATCGCATTTCGATTTTTGGTACATTTGGGAGTACAGAAAAAAGTTTGAAAAAGTTTGAAAAAGTTAGTTTTACGAATAACTCTAAACAACGGCGTCACCTGAGCTCAGGAGAGGTTTTTTCCGTTTCTCTACTTCCTAAAGAATTGATCTATGTGTATTTTGTTTTAATTAATCGCATTTCGATTTTTGGTACATTTGGGAGTACAGAAAAAAGTTTGAAAAAGTTTGAAAAAGTTAGTTTTACGAATAACTCTAAACAACGGCGTCACCTGAGCTCAGGAGAGGTTTTTTCCGTTTCTCTACTTCCTAAAGAATAGATCTATGTGTATTTTGTTTCAATTAATCGCATTTCGATTTTTGGTACATTTGGGAGTACAGAAAAAAGTTTGAAAAAGTTTGAAAAAGTTAGTTTTACGAATAACTCTAAACAACGGCGTCACCTGAGCTCAGGAGAGGTTTTTTCCGTTTCTCTACTTCCTAAAGAATAGATCTATGTGTATTTTGTTTCAATTAATCGCATTTCGATTTTTGGTACATTTGGGAGTACAGAAAAAAGTTTGAAAAAGTTTGAAAAAGTTAGTTTTACGAATAACTCTAAACAACGGCGTCACCTGAGCTCAGGAGAGGTTTTTTCCGTTTCTCTACTTCCTAAAGAATTGATCTATGTGTATTTTGTTTTAATTAATCGCATTTCGATTTTTGGTACATTTGGGAGTACAGAAAAAAGTTTGAAAAAGTTTGAAAAAGTTAGTTTTACGAATAACTCTAAACAACGGCGTCACCTGAGCTCAGGAGAGGTTTTTTCCGTTTCTCTACTTCCTAAAGAATTGATCTATGTGTATTATGTTTTATTCTGATAGATTTCGATTTTTGGTACATTTGGGAGTACAGAAAAAAGTTTGAAAAAGTTTGAAAAAGTTAGTTTTACGAATAACTCTAAACAACGGCGTCACCTGAGCTCAGGAGAGGTTTTTTCCGTTTCTCTACTTCCTAAAGAATAGATCTATGTGTATTTTGTTTTATTCTGATAGATTTCGATTTTTGGTACATTTGGGAGTACAGAAAAAAGTTTGAAAAAGTTTGAAAAAGTTAGTTTTACGAATAACTCTAAACAACGGCGTCACCTGAGGTTCCGACGGGTTTTTTCCGTTTCTCTACTTCCTAAAGAATAGATCTATGTGTATTTTGTTTCAATTAATCGCATTTCGATTTTTGGTACATTTGGGAGTACAGAAAAAAGTTTGAAAAAGTTTGAAAAAGTTAGTTTTACGAATAACTCTAAACAACGGCGTCACCTGAGCTCAGGAGAGGTTTTTTCCGTTTCTCTACTTCCTAAAGAATAGATCTATGTGTATTTTGTTTTAATTAATCACATTTCGATTTTTGGTACATTTGGGAGTACAGAAAAAAGTTTGAAAAAGTTTGAAAAAGTTAGTTTTACGAATAACTCTAAACAACGGCGTCACCTGAGCTCAGGAGAGGTTTTTTCCGTTTCTCTACTTCCTAAAGAATAGATCTATGTGTATTATGTTTTATTCTGATAGATTTCGATTTTTGGTACATTTGGGAGTACAGAAAAAAGTTTGAAAAAGTTTGAAAAAGTTAGTTTTACGAATAACTCTAAACAACGGCGTCACCTGAGCTCAGGAGAGGTTTTTTCCGTTTCTCTACTTCCTAAAGAATTGATCTATGTGTATTTTGTTTTAATTAATCGCATTTCGATTTTTGGTACATTTGGGAGTACAGAAAAAAGTTTGAAAAAGTTTGAAAAAGTTAGTTTTACGAATAACTCTAAACAACGGCGTCACCTGAGGCTCCGGACGAGGTTTTTTCCGTTTCTCTACTTCCTAAAGAATAGATCTATGTGTATTTTGTTTTAATTAATCGCATTTCGATTTTTGGTACATTTGGGAGTACAGAAAAAAGTTTGAAAAAGTTTGAAAAAGTTAGTTTTACGAATAACTCTAAACAACGGCGTCACCTGAGCTCAGGAGAGGTTTTTTCCGTTTCTCTACTTCCTAAAGAATAGATCTATGTGTATTTTGTTTTAATTAATCGCATTTCGATTTTTGGTACATTTGGGAGTACAGAAAAAAGTTTGAAAAAGTTAGTTTTACGAATAACTTGAAACAACGGCGTGAATATTAAAATAAATTACAGTGTTTAGGTAAATCAGAATCGCATTTTTTTTTTTGATAATGAATAAATATATTGGGTGAGTGCGGTCAACCATTGGGATTTCTGTATTCATCAATGTAAAGGGCGGAAATGAAAATGTAAACAAGTTGACTTCGGTCTGGCGACGTCATCCTTGAGCGGAGGAGGAGGAGGAGCGTAAGGCCGAGATGAGAATACAGCGTTGCCATTTTATATTAACCGTTGCCGTTGTTTTTATAAAACAATTGAGAATTTGTGTGGTTTTCCAATGACGAATGAAATTTTTGTTTGTTTGAATGTGAGAAAATGTGAAATTTATGTTGAGTGAAGTGTTTTTAGCTTATTATAATTAAAGGTAATCGGGTTGAAAATGTAATGTTGATTATTATTTCCTATGAAGCGCAGCTGGCCGAGTTTTTAGTGCAACGGTCATTTCTAGATAATCCTGATATAACCTGGATAATGTTGGAGGACAAATTTTGGATTTTGTATTTGCTAGGGATGCGCCGAATATTCGGTAGGTATTTGATATTCAGTTTGTGTATTCGGTTCGAGTATGTCTATTTTTTGCCTGAACTAAAAGAAAACCTTCATATGAAAGTAATGGAAAATAATTAAATAGTTAATTAATAAAATATGGAATTAATCAGAGAAAATAAAGCAATTAAATTTCAATTAAAAATATTTATTTCATACAATAAACAGATATCAATCAAATCATTAAAAAGGTATGAAAGTATAGTATTGCCAGCATAAATAGCAGAAGTATAAACATTGTCCCACACCTGTGTTTAAACTTAGAACGTTATTATATAGGAACGAATGAAGTTTTGGAAACATTTCATGTTTGAAAAAAGTAAACAACGGGGTCCTCTGAGCTCAGGAGAGGTTTTTTCCGTTTCTCTACTTCCTAAAGAATTGATCTATGTGTATTTTGTTTTAGTTAATCGCATTTCGATTTTTGGTACATTTGGGAGTACAGAAAAAAGTTTGAAAAAGTTTGAAAAAGTTAGTTTTACGAATAACTCTAAACAACGGCGTCACCTGAGGTTCCGACGGGTTTTTTCCGTTTCTCTACTTCCTAAAGAATAGATCTATGTGTATTTTGTTTTAATTAATCACATTTCGATTTTTGGTACATTTGGGAGTACAGAAAAAAGTTTGAAAAAGTTAGTTTTACGAATAACTCTATACAACGGGGTCCTCTGAGCTCAGGAGAGGTTTTTTCCGTTTCTCTACTTCCTAAAGAATAGATCTATGTGTATTTTGTTTTAGTTAATCGCATTTCGATTTTTGGTACATTTGGGAGTACAGAAAAAAGTTTGAAAAAGTTTGAAAAAGTTAGTTTTACGAATAACTCTAAACAACGGCGTCACCTGAGCTCAGGAGAGGTTTTTTCCGTTTCTCTACTTCCTAAAGAATAGATCTATGTGTATTTTGTTTTAATTAATCGCATTTCGATTTTTGGTACATTTGGGAGTACAGAAAAAAGTTTGAAAAAGTTTGAAAAAGTTAGTTTTACGAATAACTCTAAACAACGGCGTCACCTGAGGTTCCGACGGGTTTTTTCCGTTTCTCTACTTCCTAAAGAATAGATCTATGTGTATTTTGTTTCAATTAATCGCATTTCGATTTTTGGTACATTTGGGAGTACAGAAAAAAGTTTGAAAAAGTTTGAAAAAGTTAGTTTTACGAATAACTCTAAACAACGGCGTCACCTGAGCTCAGGAGAGGTTTTTTCCGTTTCTCTACTTCCTAAAGAATAGATCTATGTGTATTTTGTTTTAATTAATCGCATTTCGATTTTTGGTACATTTGGGAGTACAGAAAAAAGTTTGAAAAAGTTTGAAAAAGTTAGTTTTACGAATAACTCTAAACAACGGCGTCACCTGAGGTTCCGACGGGTTTTTTCCGTTTCTCTACTTCCTAAAGAATTGATCTATGTGTATTATGTTTTATTCTGATAGATTTCGATTTTTGGTACATTTGGGAGTACAGAAAAAAGTTTGAAAAAGTTTGAAAAAGTTAGTTTTACGAATAACTCTAACAACGGCGTCACCTGAGCTCAGGAGAGGTTTTTTCCGTTTCTCTACTTCCTAAAGAATAGATCTATGTGTATTTTGTTTTAGTTAATCGCATTTCGATTTTTGGTACATTTGGGAGTACAGAAAAAAGTTTGAAAAAGTTTGAAAAAGTTAGTTTTACGAATAACTCTAAACAACGGCGTCACCTGAGCTCAGGAGAGGTTTTTTCCGTTTCTCTACTTCCTAAAGAATAGATCTATGTGTATTTTGTTTTAATTAATCGCATTTCGATTTTTGGTACATTTGGGAGTACAGAAAAAAGTTTGAAAAAGTTTGAAAAAGTTAGTTTTACGAATAACTCTAAACAACGGCGTCACCTGAGCTCAGGAGAGGTTTTTTCCGTTTCTCTACTTCCTAAAGAATAGATCTATGTGTATTTTGTTTTAATTAATCACATTTCGATTTTTGGTACATTTGGGAGTACAGAAAAAAGTTTGAAAAAGTTTGAAAAAGTAGTTTTACGAATAACTCTGAAACAACGGCGTGAATATTAAAATAAATTACAGTGTTTAGGTAAATCAGAATCGCATTTTTTTTTTATAATTAATAAATATATTGGGTGAGTGCGGTAACCATTGGGATTTCTGTATTCATCAATGTAAAGGGCGGAAATGAAAATGTAAACAAGTTGACTTCGGTCTGGCACGTCATCCTTGAGAGGAGGAGGAGGAGCGTAAGGCCGAGATGAGAATACAGCGTTGCCATTTTATATTAACCGTTGCCGTTGTTTTTATAAAACAATTGAGAATTTGTGTGGTTTTCCAATGACGAATGAAATTTTTGTTTGTTTGAATGTGAGAAAATGTGAAATTTATGTTGAGTGAAGTGTTTTTAGCTTATTATAATTAAAGGTAATCGGGTTGAAAATGTAATGTTGATTATTATTTCCTATGAAGCGCAGCTGGCCGAGTTTTTAGTGCAACGGTCATTTCTAGATAATCCTGATATAACCTGGATAATGTTGGAGGACAAATTTTGGATTTTGTATTTGCTAGGGATGCGCCGAATATTCGGTAGGTATTTGATATTCAGTTTGTGTATTCGGTTCGAGTATGTCTATTTTTTGCCTGAACTAAAAGAAAACCTTCATATGAAAGTAATGGAAAATAATTAAATAGTTAATTAATAAAATATGGAATTAATCAGAGAAAATAAAGCAATTAAATTTCAATTAAAAATATTTATTTCATACAATAAACAGATATCAATCAAATCATTAAAAAGGTATGAAAGTATAGTATTGCCAGCATAAATAGCAGAAGTATAAACATTGTCCCACACCTGTGTTTAAACTTAGAACGTTATTATATAGGAACGAATGAAGTTTTGGAAACATTTCATGTTTGAAAAAAGTAAACAACGGGGTCACTCTGAGCTCAGGAGAGGTTTTTTCCGTTTCTCTACTTCCTAAAGAATAGATCTATGTGTATTTTGTTTTAATTAATCAGATTTCGATTTTTGGTACATTTGGGAGTACAGAAAAAAGTTTGAAAAAGTTTGAAAAAGTTAGTTTTACGAATAACTCTATACAACGGCGTCACCTGAGGTTCCGGACGGGTTTTTTCCGTTTCTCTACTTCCTAAAGAATAGATCTATGTGTATTTTGTTTTAATTAATCACATTTCGATTTTTGGTACATTTGGGAGTACAGAAAAAAGTTTGAAAAAGTTTGAAAAAGTTAGTTTTACGAATAACTCTAAACAACGGCGTCACCTGAGCTCAGGAGAGGTTTTTTCCGTTTATCTACTTCCTAAAGAATTGATCTATGTGTATTATGTTTTAATTAATCGCATTTCGATTTTTGGTACATTTGGGAGTACAGAAAAAAGTTTGAAAAAGTTTGAAAAAGTTAGTTTTACGAATAACTCTAAACAACGGCGTCACCTGAGCTCAGAGAGGTTTTTTCCGTTTCTCTACTTCCTAAAGAATTGATCTATGTGTATTATGTTTTATTCTGATAGATTTCGATTTTTGGTACATTTGGGAGTACAGAAAAAAGTTTGAAAAAGTTTGAAAAAGTTAGTTTTACGAATAACTCTATACAACGGCGTCACCTGAGCTCAGGAGAGGTTTTTTCCGTTTCTCTACTTCCTAAAGAATAGATCTATGTGTATTTTGTTTTAATTAATCGCATTTCGATTTTTGGTACATTTGGGAGTACAGAAAAAAGTTTGAAAAAGTTTGAAAAAGTTAGTTTTACGAATAACTCTGAAACAACGGCGTCACTCTGAGCTCAGGAGAGGTTTTTTCCGTTTCTCTACTTCCTAAAGAATAGATATATGTGTATTTTGTTTTAGTCTAATCGCATTTCGATTTTTGGTACATTTGGGAGTACAGAAAAAAGTTTGAAAAAGTTTGAAAAAGTTAGTTTTACGAATAACTCTAAACAACGGCGTCACCTGAGGTTCCGACGGGTTTTTTCCGTTTCTCTACTTCCTAAAGAATTAGATCTATGTGTATTTTGTTTCAATTGATCGCATTTCAATTTTTGGTACATTTGGGAGTACAGAAAAAAGTTTGAAAAAGTTTGAAAAAGTTAGTTTTACGAATAACTCTAAACAACGGCGTCACCTGAGGTTCGAAGAGGTTTTTTCCGTTTCTCTACTTCCTAAAGAATAGATCTATGTGTATTTTGTTTAATTAATCGCATTTCGATTTTTGGTACATTTGGGAGTACAGAAAAAAGTTTGAAAAAGTTGAAAAAGTTAGTTTTACGAATAACTCTAAACAACGGCGTCACCTGAGCTTCGGAGGGTTTTTTCCGTTTCTCTACTTCCTAAAGAATTGATCTATGTGTATTTTGTTTTAATTAATCACATTTCGATTTTTGGTACATTTGGGAGTACAGAAAAAAGTTTGAAAAAGTTTGAAAAAGTTAGTTTTACGAATAACTCTAAACAACAGCGTCACCTGAGCTCAGCAGAGGTTTTTTCCGTTTCTCTACTTCCTAAAGAATGATCTATGTGTATTTGTTTTATTCAGATAGATTTCGATTTTTGGTACATTTGGGAGTACAGAAAAAAGTTTGAAAAAGTTTGAAAAAGTTAGTTTTACGAATAACTCTATACAACGGGTCCCTGAGCTCAGGAGAGGTTTTTTCCGTTTCTCTACTTCCTAAAGAATGATTTATGTGTATTTTGTTTTAGTTAATCGCATTTCGATTTTTGGTACATTTGGGAGTACAGAAAAAAGTTTGAAAAAGTTTCAAAAAGTTAGTTTTACGAATAACTCTAAACAACGGCGTCACCTGAGCTCAGGAGAGGTTTTTTCCGTTTCTCTACTTCCTAAAGAATTGATCTATGTGTATTTTGTTTTAGTTAATCGCATTTCGATTTTTGGTACATTTGGGAGTACAGAAAAAAGTTTGAAAAAGTTTGAAAAAGTTAGTTTTACGAATAACTCTAAACAACGGCGTCACCTGAGGTTCCGACGGGTTTTTTCCGTTTCTCTACTTCCTAAAGAATAGATCTATGTGTATTTTGTTTCAATTAATCGCATTTCGATTTTTGGTACATTTGGGAGTACAGAAAAAAGTTTGAAAAAGTTTGAAAAAGTTAGTTTTACGAATAACTCTAAACAACGGCGTCACCTGAGGTTCCGACGGGTTTTTTCCGTTTCTCTACTTCCTAAAGAATTGATCTATGTGTATTTTGTTTTATTCTGATAGATTTCGATTTTTGGTACATTTGGGAGTACAGAAAAAAGTTTGAAAAAGTTTGAAAAAGTTAGTTTTACGAATAACTCTAAACAACGGCGTCACCTGAGCTCAGGAGAGGTTTTTTCCGTTTCTCTACTTCCTAAAGAATAGATCTATGTGTATTTTGTTTTAATTAATCAGATTTCGATTTTTGGTACATTTGGGAGTACAGAAAAAAGTTTGAAAAAGTTTGAAAAAGTTAGTTTTACGAATAACTCTAAACAACGGCGTCACCTGAGCTCAGGAGAGGTTTTTTCCGTTTCTCTACTTCCTAAAGAATTGTTTTATGTGTATTTTGTTTTAGTTAATCGCATTTCGATTTTTGGTACATTTGGGAGTACAGAAAAAAGTTTGAAAAAGTTAGTTTTACGAATAAATTGAAACAACGGCGTCACCTGAGCTCAGGAGAGGTTTTTTCCGTTTCTCTACTTCCTAAAGAATAGATCTATGTGTATTTTGTTTTAATTAATCGCATTTCGATTTTTGGTACATTTGGGAGTACAGAAAAAAGTTTGAAAAAGTTTGAAAAAGTTAGTTTTACGAATAACTCTAAACAACGGCGTCACCTGAGCTCAGGAGAGGTTTTTTCCGTTTCTCTACTTCCTAAAGAATAGATCTATGTGTATTTTGTTTTATTCTGATAGATTTCGATTTTTGGTACATTTGGGAGTACAGAAAAAAGTTTGAAAAAGTTTGAAAAAGTTAGTTTTACGAATAACTCTAAACAACGGCGTCACCTGAGCTCAGGAGAGGTTTTTTCCGTTTCTCTACTTCCTAAAGAATTGATCTATGTGTATTTTGTTTTAATTAATCAGATTTCGATTTTTGGTACATTTGGGAGTACAGAAAAAAGTTTGAAAAAGTTTGAAAAAGTTAGTTTTACGAATAACTCTAAACAACGGCGTCACCTGAGCTCAGGAGAGGTTTTTTCCGTTTCTCTACTTCCTAAAGAATTGATCTATGTGTATTTTGTTTTATTCTGATAGATTTCGATTTTTGGTACATTTGGGAGTACAGAAAAAGGAGTTTGAAAAAGTTTGAAAAAGTTAGTTTTACGAATAACTCTAAACAACGGCGTCACCTGAGCTCAGGAGAGGTTTTTTCCGTTTCTCTACTTCCTAAAGAATAGATCTATGTGTATTTTGTTTTAATTAATCAGATTTCGATTTTTGGTACATTTGGGAGTACAGAAAAAAGTTTGAAAAAGTTTGAAAAAGTTAGTTTTACGAATAACTCTAAACAACGGCGTCACCTGAGGTTCCGACGGGTTTTTTCCGTTTCTCTACTTCCTAAAGAATAGATCTATGTGTATTTTGTTTTAATTAATCAGCATTTCGATTTTTGGTACATTTGGGAGTACAGAAAAAAGTTTGAAAAAGTTTGAAAAAGTTAGTTTTACGAATAACTCTAAAGAACGGCGTCACCTGAGCTCAGGAGAGGTTTTTTCCGTTTCTCTACTTCCTAAAGAATTGTTTTATGTGTATTTTGTTTTAGTTAATCGCATTTCGATTTTTGGTACATTTGGGAGTACAGAAAAAAGTTTGAAAAAGTTAGTTTTACGAATAAATTGAAACAACGGCGTCACCTGAGCTCAGGAGAGGTTTTTTCCGTTTCTCTACTTCCTAAAGAATAGATCTATGTGTATTTTGTTTTATTCTGATAGCATTTCGATTTTTGGTACATTTGGGAGTACAGAAAAAAGTTTGAAAAAGTTTGAAAAAGTTAGTTTTACGAATAACTCTAAACAACGGCGTCACCTGAGCTCAGGAGAGGTTTTTTCCGTTTCTCTACTTCCTAAAGAATAGATCTATGTGTATTTTGTTTTATTCTGATCGCATTTCGATTTTTGGTACATTTGGGAGTACAGAAAAAAGTTTGAAAAAGTTTGAAAAAGTTAGTTTTACGAATAACTCTAAACAACGGCGTCACCTGAGGTTCCGACGGGTTTTTTCCGTTTCTCTACTTCCTAAAGAATAGATCTATGTGTATTATGTTTCAATTAATCGCATTTCGATTTTTGGTACATTTGGGAGTACAGAAAAAAGTTTGAAAAAGTTTGAAAAAGTTAGTTTTACGAATAACTCTAAACAACGGCGTCACCTGAGGCTCCGGACGAGGTTTTTTCCGTTTCTCTACTTCCTAAAGAATAGATCTATGTGTATTTTGTTTTAGTTAATCGCATTTCGATTTTTGGTACATTTGGGAGTACAGAAAAAAGTTTGAAAAAGTTAGTTTTACGAATAACTCTAAACAACGGCGTCACCTGAGCTCAGGAGAGGTTTTTTCCGTTTCTCTACTTCCTAAAGAATTGATCTATGTGTATTTTGTTTTAATTAATCACATTTCGATTTTTGGTACATTTGGGAGTACAGAAAAAAGTTTGAAAAAGTTTGAAAAAGTTAGTTTTACGAATAACTCTAAACAACGGCGTCACCTGAGCTCAGGAGAGGTTTTTTCCGTTTCTCTACTTCCTAAAGAATTGATCTATGTGTATTTTGTTTTAGTTAATCGCATTTCGATTTTTGGTACATTTGGGGGTACAGAAAAAAGTTTGAAAAAGTTTGAAAAAGTTAGTTTTACGAATAACTCTAAACAACGGCGTCACCTGAGGTTCCGACGGGTTTTTTCCGTTTCTCTACTTCCTAAAGAATTGATTTATGTGTATTTTGTTTTAGTTAATCGCATTTCGATTTTTGGTACATTTGGGAGTACAGAAAAAAGTTTGAAAAAGTTTGAAAAAGTTAGTTTTACGAATAACTCTAAACAACGGCGTCACCT
This sequence comes from Brueelia nebulosa, assembly GCA_028293925.1. Classification (NCBI taxonomy): domain Eukaryota; kingdom Metazoa; phylum Arthropoda; class Insecta; order Psocodea; family Philopteridae; genus Brueelia; species Brueelia nebulosa. Next base: position 929,043 of record JAQIBA010000003.1, on the reverse strand, counting down.
GAGGTTCCGACGGGTTTTTTCCGTTTCTCTACTTCCTAAAGAATAGATCTATGTGTATTTTGTTTTATTCTGATAGATTTCGATTTTTGGTACATTTGGGAGTACAGAAAAAAGTTTGAAAAAGTTTGAAAAAGTTAGTTTTACGAATAACTCTATACAACGGCGTCACCTGAGCTCAGGAGAGGTTTTTTCCGTTTCTCTACTTCCTAAAGAATTGATCTATGTGTATTTTGTTTTAGTTAATCGCATTTCGATTTTTGGTACATTTGGGAGTACAGAAAAAAGTTTGAAAAAGTTTGAAAAAGTTAGTTTTACGAATAACTCTATACAACGGCGTCACCTGAGCTCAGGAGAGGTTTTTTCCGTTTCTCTACTTCCTAAAGAATAGATCTATGTGTATTTTGTTTTAATTAATCACATTTCGATTTTTGGTACATTTGGGAGTACAGAAAAAAGTTTGAAAAAGTTTGAAAAAGTTAGTTTTACGAATAACTCTAAACAACGGCGTCACCTGAGCTCAGGAGAGGTTTTTTCCGTTTCTCTACTTCCTAAAGAATTGATCTATGTGTATTTTGTTTTAGTTAATCGCATTTCGATTTTTGGTACATTTGGGAGTACAGAAAAAAGTTTGAAAAAGTTTGAAAAAGTTAGTTTTACGAATAACTCTGAAACAACGGCGTCACCTGAGCTCAGGAGAGGTTTTTTCCGTTTCTCTACTTCCTAAAGAATAGATCTATGTGTATTTTGTTTTAATTAATCACATTTCGATTTTTGGTACATTTGGGAGTACAGAAAAAAGTTTGAAAAAGTTTGAAAAAGTTAGTTTTACGAATAACTCTAAACAACGGCGTCACCTGAGCTCAGGAGAGGTTTTTTCCGTTTCTCTACTTCCTAAAGAATTGATCTATGTGTATTTTGTTTTAATTAATCGCATTTCGATTTTTGGTACATTTGGGAGTACAGAAAAAAGTTTGAAAAAGTTTGAAAAAGTTAGTTTTACGAATAACTCTAAACAACGGCGTCACCTGAGCTCAGGAGAGGTTTTTTCCGTTTCTCTACTTCCTAAAGAATTGATCTATGTGTATTATGTTTTAATTAATCAGATTTCGATTTTTGGTACATTTGGGAGTACAGAAAAAAGTTTGAAAAAGTTTGAAAAAGTTAGTTTTACGAATAACTCTAAACAACGGCGTCACCTGAGCTCAGGAGAGGTTTTTTCCGTTTCTCTACTTCCTAAAGAATTGATCTATGTGTATTTTGTTTTAGTTAATCGCATTTCGATTTTTGGTACATTTGGGAGTACAGAAAAAAGTTTGAAAAAGTTTGAAAAAGTTAGTTTTACGAATAACTCTATACAACGGCGTCACCTGAGCTCAGGAGAGGTTTTTTCCGTTTCTCTACTTCCTAAAGAATAGATCTATGTGTATTTTGTTTTAATTAATCGCATTTCGATTTTTGGTACATTTGGGAGTACAGAAAAAAGTTTGAAAAAGTTTGAAAAAGTTAGTTTTACGAATAACTCTAAACAACGGCGTCACCTGAGCTCAGGAGAGGTTTTTTCCGTTTCTCTACTTCCTAAAGAATAGATCTATGTGTATTTTGTTTTATTCTGATAGATTTCGATTTTTGGTACATTTGGGAGTACAGAAAAAAGTTTGAAAAAGTTTGAAAAAGTTAGTTTTACGAATAACTCTAAACAACGGCGTCACCTGAGCTCAGACGAGGTTTTTTCCGTTTCTCTACTTCCTAAAGAATAGATCTATGTGTATTTTGTTTTATTCTGATAGATTTCGATTTTTGGTACATTTGGGAGTACAGAAAAAAGTTTGAAAAAGTTTGAAAAAGTTAGTTTTACGAATAACTCTATACAACGGCGTCACCTGAGCTCAGGAGAGGTTTTTTCCGTTTCTCTACTTCCTAAAGAATAGATCTATGTGTATTTTGTTTTAATTAATCGCATTTCGATTTTTGGTACATTTGGGAGTACAGAAAAAAGTTTGAAAAAGTTTGAAAAAGTTAGTTTTACGAATAACTCTAAACAACGGCGTCACCTGAGGTTCCGACGGGTTTTTTCCGTTTCTCTACTTCCTAAAGAATAGATCTATGTGTATTTTGTTTTATTTAATCACATTTCGATTTTTGGTACATTTGGGAGTACAGAAAAAAGTTTGAAAAAGTTTGAAAAAGTTAGTTTTACGAATAACTCTAAACAACGGCGTCACCTGAGCTCAGGAGAGGTTTTTTCCGTTTCTCTACTTCCTAAAGAATAGATCTATGTGTATTTTGTTTTATTCTGATAGATTTCGATTTTTGGTACATTTGGGAGTACAGAAAAAAGTTTGAAAAAGTTTGAAAAAGTTAGTTTTACGAATAACTCTAAACAACGGCGTCACCTGAGGTTCCGACGGGTTTTTTCCGTTTCTCTACTTCCTAAAGAATAGATCTATGTGTATTTTGTTTTAATTAATCGCATTTCGATTTTTGGTACATTTGGGAGTACAGAAAAAAGTTTGAAAAAGTTTGAAAAAGTTAGTTTACGAATAACTCTAAACAACGGCGTCACCTGAGCTCAGGAGAGGTTTTTTCCGTTTCTCTACTTCCTAAAGAATAGATCTATGTGTATTTTGTTTTAATTAATCACATTTCGATTTTTGGTACATTTGGGAGTACAGAAAAAAGTTTGAAAAAGTTTGAAAAAGTTAGTTTTACGAATAACTCTAAACAACGGCGTCACCTGAGGCTCAGGACGAGGTTTTTTCCGTTTCTCTACTTCCTAAAGAATTGATCTATGTGTATTTTGTTTTATTCTGATAGATTTCGATTTTTGGTACATTTGGGAGTACAGAAAAAAGTTTGAAAAAGTTTGAAAAAGTTAGTTTTACGAATAACTCTAAACAACGGCGTCACCTGAGCTCAGGAGAGGTTTTTTCCGTTTCTCTACTTCCTAAAGAATAGATCTATGTGTATTTTGTTTTAATTAATCACATTTCGATTTTTGGTACATTTGGGAGTACAGAAAAAAGTTTGAAAAAGTTTGAAAAAGTTAGTTTTACGAATAACTCTAAACAACGGCGTCACCTGAGCTCAGGAGAGGTTTTTTCCGTTTCTCTACTTCCTAAAGAATAGATCTATGTGTATTTTGTTTTAATTAATCACATTTCGATTTTTGGTACATTTGGGAGTACAGAAAAAAGTTTGAAAAAGTTTGAAAAAGTTAGTTTTACGAATAACTCTAAACAACGGCGTCACCTGAGGCTCAGGACGAGGTTTTTTCCGTTTCTCTACTTCCTAAAGAATTGATCTATGTGTATTTTGTTTTAATTAATCACATTTCGATTTTTGGTACATTTGGGAGTACAGAAAAAAGTTTGAAAAAGTTTGAAAAAGTTAGTTTTACGAATAACTCTAAACAACGGCGTCACCTGAGCTCAGGAGAGGTTTTTTCCGTTTCTCTACTTCCTAAAGAATAGATCTATGTGTATTTTGTTTTAATTAATCACATTTCGATTTTTGGTACATTTGGGAGTACAGAAAAAAGTTTGAAAAAGTTTGAAAAAGTTAGTTTTACGAATAACTCTAAACAACGGCGTCACCTGAGCTCAGGAGAGGTTTTTTCCGTTTCTCTACTTCCTAAAGAATAGATCTATGTGTATTTTGTTTTATTTAATCGCATTTCGATTTTTGGTACATTTGGGAGTACAGAAAAAAGTTTGAAAAAGTTTGAAAAAGTTAGTTTTACGAATAACTCTAAACAACGGCGTCACCTGAGCTCAGGAGAGGTTTTTTCCGTTTCTCTACTTCCTAAAGAATTGATCTATGTGTATTTTGTTTTAATTAATCACATTTCGATTTTTGGTACATTTGGGAGTACAGAAAAAAGTTTGAAAAAGTTTGAAAAAGTTAGTTTTACGAATAACTCTAAACAACGGCGTCACCTGAGCTCAGGAGAGGTTTTTTCCGTTTCTCTACTTCCTAAAGAATTGATCTATGTGTATTTTGTTTTAATTAATCACATTTCGATTTTTGGTACATTTGGGAGTACAGAAAAAAGTTTGAAAAAGTTTGAAAAAGTTAGTTTTACGAATAACTCTAAACAACGGCGTCACCTGAGCTCAGGAGAGGTTTTTTCCGTTTCTCTACTTCCTAAAGAATTGATCTATGTGTATTTTGTTTTAATTAATCACATTTCGATTTTTGGTACATTTGGGAGTACAGAAAAAAGTTTGAAAAAGTTGAAAAAGTTAGTTACGAATAACTTGAAACAACGGCGTGAATATTAAAATAAATTACAGTGTTTAGGTAAATCAGAATCGCATTTTTTTTTTTGATAATGAATAAATATATTGGGTGAGTGCGGTCAACCATTGGGATTTCTGTATTCATCAATGTAAAGGGCGGAAATGAAAATGTAAACAAGTTGACTTCGGTCTGGCGACGTCATCCTTGAGCGGAGGAGGAGGAGGAGCGTAAGGCCGAGATGAGAATACAGCGTTGCCATTTTATATTAACCGTTGCCGTTGTTTTTATAAAACAATTGAGAATTTGTGTGGTTTTCCAATGACGAATGAAATTTTTGTTTGTTTGAATGTGAGAAAATGTGAAATTTATGTTGAGTGAAGTGTTTTTAGCTTATTATAATTAAAGGTAATCGGGTTGAAAATGTAATGTTGATTATTATTTCCTATGAAGCGCAGCTGGCCGAGTTTTTAGTGCAACGGTCATTTCTAGATAATCCTGATATAACCTGGATAATGTTGGAGGACAAATTTTGGATTTTGTATTTGCTAGGGATGCGCCGAATATTCGGTAGGTATTTGATATTCAGTTTGTGTATTCGGTTCGAGTATGTCTATTTTTTGCCTGAACTAAAAGAAAACCTTCATATGAAAGTAATGGAAAATAATTAAATAGTTAATTAATAAAATATGGAATTAATCAGAGAAAATAAAGCAATTAAATTTCAATTAAAAATATTTATTTCATACAATAAACAGATATCAATCAAATCATTAAAAAGGTATGAAAGTATAGTATTGCCAGCATAAATAGCAGAAGTATAAACATTGTCCCACACCTGTGTTTAAACTTAGAACGTTATTATATAGGAACGAATGAAGTTTTGGAAACATTTCATGTTTGAAAAAAGTAAACAACGGGGTCCTCTGAGCTCAGGAGAGGTTTTTTCCGTTTCTCTACTTCCTAAAGAATTGATCTATGTGTATTTTGTTTTAGTTAATCGCATTTCGATTTTTGGTACATTTGGGAGTACAGAAAAAAGTTTGAAAAAGTTTGAAAAAGTTAGTTTTACGAATAACTCTAAACAACGGCGTCACCTGAGGTTCCGACGGGTTTTTTCCGTTTCTCTACTTCCTAAAGAATAGATCTATGTGTATTATGTTTTAATCTAATAGCATTTCGATTTTTGGTACATTTGGGAGTACAGAAAAAAGTTTGAAAAAGTTTGAAAAAGTTAGTTTTACGAATAACTCTAAACAACGGCGTCACCTGAGCTCAGGAGAGGTTTTTTCCGTTTCTCTACTTCCTAAAGAATTGATCTATGTGTATTATGTTTTATTCTGATAGATTTCGATTTTTGGTACATTTGGGAGTACAGAAAAAAGTTTGAAAAAGTTTGAAAAAGTTAGTTTTACGAATAACTCTAAACAACGGCGTCACCTGAGGTTCCGGACGAGGTTTTTTCCGTTTCTCTACTTCCTAAAGAATAGATCTATGTGTATTTTGTTTTAATTAATCACATTTCGATTTTTGGTACATTTGGGAGTACAGAAAAAAGTTTGAAAAAGTTTGAAAAAGTTAGTTTTACGAATAACTCTAAACAACGGCGTCACCTGAGGCTCAGGACGAGGTTTTTTCCGTTTCTCTACTTCCTAAAGAATAGATCTATGTGTATTTTGTTTCAATTAATCGCATTTCGATTTTTGGTACATTTGGGAGTACAGAAAAAAGTTTGAAAAAGTTTGAAAAAGTTAGTTTTACGAATAACTCTAAACAACGGCGTCACCTGAGCTCAGGAGAGGTTTTTTCCGTTTCTCTACTTCCTAAAGAATAGATCTATGTGTATTTTGTTTTAATTAATCGCATTTCGATTTTTGGTACATTTGGGAGTACAGAAAAAAGTTTGAAAAAGTTTGAAAAAGTTAGTTTTACGAATAACTCTAAACAACGGCGTCACCTGAGCTCAGGAGAGGTTTTTTCCGTTTCTCTACTTCCTAAAGAATAGATCTATGTGTATTTTGTTTTAATTAATCGCATTTCGATTTTTGGTACATTTGGGAGTACAGAAAAAAGTTTGAAAAAGTTTGAAAAAGTTAGTTTTACGAATAACTCTAAACAACGGCGTCACCTGAGGTTCCGACGGGTTTTTTCCGTTTCTCTACTTCCTAAAGAATAGATCTATGTGTATTTTGTTTTAATTAATCGCATTTCGATTTTTGGTACATTTGGGAGTACAGAAAAAAGTTTGAAAAAGTTTGAAAAAGTTAGTTTTACGAATAACTCTAAACAACGGCGTCACCTGAGGTTCCGACGGGTTTTTTCCGTTTCTCTACTTCCTAAAGAATAGATCTATGTGTATTTTGTTTTAATTAATCACATTTCGATTTTTGGTACATTTGGGAGTACAGAAAAAAGTTTGAAAAAGTTTGAAAAAGTTAGTTTTACGAATAACTCTAAACAACGGCGTCACCTGAGCTCAGGAGAGGTTTTTTCCGTTTCTCTACTTCCTAAAGAATAGATCTATGTGTATTTTGTTTTATTCTGATAGCATTTCGATTTTTGGTACATTTGGGAGTACAGAAAAAAGTTTGAAAAAGTTTGAAAAAGTTAGTTTTACGAATAACTCTAAACAACGGCGTCACCTGAGCTCAGGAGAGGTTTTTTCCGTTTCTCTACTTCCTAAAGAATAGATCTATGTGTATTTTGTTTTAATTAATCAGCATTTCGATTTTTGGTACATTTGGGAGTACAGAAAAAAGTTTGAAAAAGTTTGAAAAAGTTAGTTTTACGAATAACTCTAAACAACGGCGTCACCTGAGCTCAGGAGAGGTTTTTTCCGTTTCTCTACTTCCTAAAGAATTGATCTATGTGTATTTTGTTTTAGTTAATCGCATTTCGATTTTTGGTACATTTGGGAGTACAGAAAAAAGTTTGAAAAAGTTTGAAAAAGTTAGTTTTACGAATAACTCTAAACAACGGCGTCACCTGAGGTTCCGACGGGTTTTTTCCGTTTCTCTACTTCCTAAAGAATAGATCTATGTGTATTTTGTTTTAATTAATCGCATTTCGATTTTTGGTACATTTGGGAGTACAGAAAAAAGTTTGAAAAAGTTTGAAAAAGTTAGTTTTACGAATAACTCTAAACAACGGCGTCACCTGAGCTCAGGAGAGGTTTTTTCCGTTTCTCTACTTCCTAAAGAATAGATCTATGTGTATTTTGTTTTAATTAATCACATTTCGATTTTTGGTACATTTGGGAGTACAGAAAAAAGTTTGAAAAAGTTTGAAAAAGTTAGTTTTACGAATAACTTGAAACAACGGCGTGAATATTAAAATAAATTACAGTGTTTAGGTAAATCAGAATCGCAATTTTTTTTTAATAATTAATAAATATATTGGGTGAGTGCGGTCAACCATTGGGATTTCTGTATTCGTCAATGTAAAGGCCGGAAATGAAAATGTAAACAAGTTTACTTCGCTCTGGCGACGTCATCCTTGAGAGGAGGAGGAGGAGGAGCGTAAGGCCGAGATGAGAATACAGCGTTGCCATTTTATTTTAACCGTTGCCGTTGTTTTTATAAAACAATTGAGAATTTGTGTGGTTTTCCAATGAAGAATGAAATTTTTGTTTGTTTGAATGTGAGAAAATGTGAAATTTATGTTGAGTGAAGTGTTTTTAGCTTATTATAATTAAAGGTAATCGGGTTGAAAATGTAATGTTGATTATTATTTCCTATGAAGCGCAGCTGGCCGAGTTTTTAGTGCAACGGTCATTTCTAGATAATCCTGATATAACCTGGATAAAGTTGGAGGACAAATTTTGGATTTTGTATTTGCTAGGGATGCGCCGAATATTCGGTAGGTATTTGATATTCAGTTTGTGTATTCGGTTCGAGTATGTCTATTTTTTGCCTGAACTAAAAGAAAACCCTCATATGAAAGTAATGGAAAATAATTAAATAGTTAATTAATAAAATATGGAATTAATCAGAGAAAATAAAGCAATTAAATTTCAATTCAAAATATTTATTTCATACAATAAACAGATATCAATCAAATCATTAAAAAGGTATGAAAGTATAGTATTGCCAGCATAAATAGTAGAAGTATAAACATTGTCCCACACCTGTGTTTAAACTTAGAACGTTATTATATAGGAACGAATGAAGTTTTGGAAACATTTCATGTTTGAAAAAAGTAAACAACGGCGTCACCTGAGCTCAGGAGAGGTTTTTTCCGTTTCTCTACTTCCTAAAGAATAGATCTATGTGTATTTTGTTTTAATTAATCACATTTCGATTTTTGGTACATTTGGGAGTACAGAAAAAAGTTTGAAAAAGTTTGAAAAAGTTAGTTTTACGAATAACTCTAAACAACGGCGTCACCTGAGGCTCAGGACGAGGTTTTTTCCGTTTCTCTACTTCCTAAAGAATAGATCTATGTGTATTTTGTTTTAATTAATCACATTTCGATTTTTGGTACATTTGGGAGTACAGAAAAAAGTTTGAAAAAGTTTGAAAAAGTTAGTTTACGAATAACTCTAAACAACGGCGTCACCTGAGCTCAGGAGAGGTTTTTTCCGTTTCTCTACTTCCTAAAGAATAGATCTATGTGTATTTTGTTTTATTCTGATAGATTTCGATTTTTGGTACATTTGGGAGTACAGAAAAAAGTTTGAAAAAGTTTGAAAAAGTTAGTTTTACGAATAACTCTAAACAACGGCGTCACCTGAGGTTCCGACGGGTTTTTTCCGTTTCTCTACTTCCTAAAGAATAGATCTATGTGTATTTTGTTTTAATTAATCACATTTCGATTTTTGGTACATTTGGGAGTACAGAAAAAAGTTTGAAAAAGTTTGAAAAAGTTAGTTTATACGAATAACTCTAAACAACGGCGTCACCTGAGCTCAGGAGAGGTTTTTTCCGTTTCTCTACTTCCTAAAGAATTGATCTATGTGTATTTTGTTTTAATTAATCACATTTCGATTTTTGGTACATTTGGGAGTACAGAAAAAAGTTTGAAAAAGTTGAAAAAGTTAGTTTTACGAATAACTCTGAAACAACGGCGTGAATATTAAAATAAATTACAGTGTTTAGGTAAATCAGAATCGCATTTTTTTTTTATAATTAATAAATATATTGGGTGAGTGCGGTCAACCATTGGGATTTCTGTATTCATCAATGTAAAGGGCGGAAATGAAAATGTAAACAAGTTGACTTCGGTCTGGCGACGTCATCCTTGAGCGGAGGAGGAGGAGGAGCGTAAGGCCGAGATGAGAATACAGCGTTGCCATTTTATATTAACCGTTGCCGTTGTTTTTATAAAACAATTGAGAATTTGTGTGGTTTTCCAATGACGAATGAAATTTTTGTTTGTTTGAATGTGAGAAAATGTGAAATTTATGTTGAGTGAAGTGTTTTTAGCTTATTATAATTAAAGGTAATCGGGTTGAAAATGTAATGTTGATTATTATTTCCTATGAAGCGCAGCTGGCCGAGTTTTTAGTGCAACGGTCATTTCTAGATAATCCTGATATAACCTGGATAATAGTTGGAGGACAAATTTTGGATTTTGTATTTGCTAGGGATGCGCCGAATATTCGGTAGGTATTTGATATTCAGTTTGTGTATTCGGTTCGAGTATGTCTATTTTTTGCCTGAACTAAAAGAAAACCTTCATATGAAAGTAATGGAAAATAATTAAATAGTTAATTAATAAAATATGGAATTAATCAGAGAAAATAAAGCAATTAAATTTCAATTAAAAATATTTATTTCATACAATAAACAGATATCAATCAAATCATTAAAAAGGTATGAAAGTATAGTATTGCCAGCATAAATAGCAGAAGTATAAACATTGTCCCACACCTGTGTTTAAACTTAGAACGTTATTATATAGGAACGAATGAAGTTTTGGAAACATTTCATGTTTGAAAAAAGTAAACAACGGGGTCCTCTGAGCTCAGGAGAGGTTTTTTCCGTTTCTCTACTTCCTAAAGAATTGATCTATGTGTATTTTGTTTTAATTAATCACATTTCGATTTTTGGTACATTTGGGAGTACAGAAAAAAGTTTGAAAAAGTTTGAAAAAGTTAGTTTTACGAATAACTCTAAACAACGGCGTCACTCTGAGCTCAGGAGAGGTTTTTTCCGTTTCTCTACTTCCTAAAGAATAGATCTATGTGTATTTTGTTTTAGTTAATCGCATTTCGATTTTTGGTACATTTGGGAGTACAGAAAAAAGTTTGAAAAAGTTTGAAAAAGTTAGTTTTACGAATAACTCTAAACAACGGCGTCACCTGAGCTCAGGAGAGGTTTTTTCCGTTTCTCTACTTCCTAAAGAATAGATCTATGTGTATTTTGTTTTAATTAATCAGCATTTCGATTTTTGGTACATTTGGGAGTACAGAAAAAAGTTTGAAAAAGTTTGAAAAAGTTAGTTTTACGAATAACTCTAAACAACGGCGTCACCTGAGCTCAGGAGAGGTTTTTTCCGTTTCTCTACTTCCTAAAGAATTGATCTATGTGTATTTTGTTTTAGTTAATCGCATTTCGATTTTTGGTACATTTGGGAGTACAGAAAAAAGTTTGAAAAAGTTTGAAAAAGTTAGTTTTACGAATAACTCTAAACAACGGCGTCACCTGAGCTCAGGAGAGGTTTTTTCCGTTTCTCTACTTCCTAAAGAATAGATCTATGTGTATTTTGTTTCAATTAATCGCATTTCGATTTTTGGTACATTTGGGAGTACAGAAAAAAGTTTGAAAAAGTTTGAAAAAGTTAGTTTTACGAATAACTCTAAACAACGGCGTCACCTGAGGTTCCGACGGGTTTTTTCCGTTTCTCTACTTCCTAAAGAATTGATCTATGTGTATTTTGTTTTAATTAATCGCATTTCGATTTTTGGTACATTTGGGAGTACAGAAAAAAGTTTGAAAAAGTTTGAAAAAGTTAGTTTTACGAATAACTCTAAACAACGGCGTCACCTGAGCTCAGGAGAGGTTTTTTCCGTTTCTCTACTTCCTAAAGAATAGATCTATGTGTATTTTGTTTTAATTAATCACATTTCGATTTTTGGTACATTTGGGAGTACAGAAAAAAGTTTGAAAAAGTTTGAAAAAGTTAGTTTTACGAATAACTCTAAACAACGGCGTCACCTGAGGTTCCGACGGGTTTTTTCCGTTTCTCTACTTCCTAAAGAATAGATCTATGTGTATTTTGTTTCAATTAATCGCATTTCGATTTTTGGTACATTTGGGAGTACAGAAAAAAGTTTGAAAAAGTTTGAAAAAGTTAGTTTTACGAATAACTCTAAACAACGGCGTCACCTGAGGCTCAGGAGAGGTTTTTTCCGTTTCTCTACTTCCTAAAGAATAGATCTATGTGTATTTTGTTTTAATTAATCAGCATTTCGATTTTTGGTACATTTGGGAGTACAGAAAAAAGTTTGAAAAGTTTGAAAAAGTTAGTTTTACGAATAACTTGAAACAACGGCGTGAATATTAAAATAAATTACAGTGTTTAGGTAAATCAGAATCGCAATTTTTTTTTAATAATTAATAAATATATTGGGTGAGTGCGGTGAACCATTGGGATTTCTGTATTCGTCAATGTAAAGGGCGGAAATGAAAATGTAAACAAGTTGACTTCGGTCTGGCGACGTCATCCTTGAGCGGAGGAGGAGGAGGAGCGTAAGGCCGAGATGAGAATACAGCGTTGCCATTTTATATTAACCGTTGCCGTTGTTTTTATAAAACAATTGAGAATTTGTGTGGTTTTCCAATGACGAATGAAATTTTTGTTTGTTTGAATGTGAGAAAATGTGAAATTTATGTTGAGTGAAGTGTTTTTAGCTTATTATAATTAAAGGTAATCGGGTTGAAAATGTAATGTTGATTATTATTTCCTATGAAGCGCAGCTGGCCGAGTTTTTAGTGCAACGGTCATTTCTAGATAATCCTGATATAACCTGGATAAAGTTGGAGGACAAATTTTGGATTTTGTATTTGCTAGGGATGCGCCGAATATTCGGTAGGTATTTGATATTCAGTTTGTGTATTCGGTTCGAGTATGTCTATTTTTTGCCTGAACTAAAAGAAAACCCTCATATGAAAGTAATGGAAAATAATTAAATAGTTAATTAATAAAATATGGAATTAATCAGAGAAAATAAAGCAATTAAATTTCAATTCAAAATATTTATTTCATACAATAAACAGATATCAATCAAATCATTAAAAAGGTAAGAAAGTATAGTATTGCCAGCATAAATAGCAGAAGTATAAACATTGTCCCACACCTGTGTTTAAACTTAGAACGTTATTATATAGGAACGAATGAAGTTTTGGAAACATTTCATGTTTGAAAAAAGTAAACAACGGGGTCACTCTGAGCTCAGGAGAGGTTTTTTCCGTTTCTCTACTTCCTAAAGAATAGATCTATGTGTATTTTGTTTTAATTAATCACATTTCGATTTTTGGTACATTTGGGAGTACAGAAAAAAGTTTGAAAAAGTTTGAAAAAGTTAGTTTTACGAATAACTCTAAACAACGGCGTCACTCTGAGCTCAGGAGAGGTTTTTTCCGTTTCTCTACTTCCTAAAGAATAGATCTATGTGTATTTTGTTTTAGTTAATCGCATTTCGATTTTTGGTACATTTGGGAGTACAGAAAAAAGTTTGAAAAAGTTTGAAAAAGTTAGTTTTACGAATAACTCTAAACAACGGCGTCACCTGAGGCTCCGGACGAGGTTTTTTCCGTTTCTCTACTTCCTAAAGAATAGATCTATGTGTATTTTGTTTTAATTAATCGCATTTCGATTTTTGGTACATTTGGGAGTACAGAAAAAAGTTTGAAAAAGTTTGAAAAAGTTAGTTTTACGAATAACTCTAAACAACGGCGTCACCTGAGCTCAGGAGAGGTTTTTTCCGTTTCTCTACTTCCTAAAGAATAGATCTATGTGTATTTTGTTTTAATTAATCACATTTCGATTTTTGGTACATTTGGGAGTACAGAAAAAAGTTTGAAAAAGTTTGAAAAAGTTAGTTTTACGAATAACTCTAAACAACGGCGTCACCTGAGCTCAGGAGAGGTTTTTTCCGTTTCTCTACTTCCTAAAGAATAGATCTATGTGTATTTTGTTTTAATTAATCGCATTTCGATTTTTGGTACATTTGGGAGTACAGAAAAAAGTTTGAAAAAGTTTGAAAAAGTTAGTTTTACGAATAACTCTAAACAACGGCGTCACCTGAGCTCAGGAGAGGTTTTTTCCGTTTCTCTACTTCCTAAAGAATTGATCTATGTGTATTTTGTTTTAATTAATCACATTTCGATTTTTGGTACATTTGGGAGTACAGAAAAAAGTTTGAAAAAGTTTGAAAAAGTTAGTTTTACGAATAACTCTAAACAACGGCGTCACCTGAGGTTCCGACGGGTTTTTTCCGTTTCTCTACTTCCTAAAGAATAGATCTATGTGTATTTTGTTTTAATTAATCAGCATTTCGATTTTTGGTACATTTGGGAGTACAGAAAAAAGTTTGAAAAAGTTTGAAAAAGTTAGTTTTACGAATAACTCTAAACAACGGCGTCACCTGAGGTTCCGACGGGTTTTTTCCGTTTCTCTACTTCCTAAAGAATTGATCTATGTGTATTTTGTTTTATTCTGATCAGATTTCGATTTTTGGTACATTTGGGAGTACAGAAAAAAGTTTGAAAAGTTTGAAAAAGTTAGTTTTACGAATAACTCTGAAACAACGGCGTGAATATTAAAATAAATTACAGTGTTTAGGTAAATCAGAATCGCATTTTTTTTTTATAATTAATAAATATATTGGGTGAGTGCGGTCAACCATTGGGATTTCTGTATTCATCAATGTAAAGGGCGGAAATGAAAATGTAAACAAGTTGACTTCGGTCTGGCGACGTCATCCTTGAGCGGAGGAGGAGGAGGAGCGTAAGGCCGAGATGAGAATACAGCGTTGCCATTTTATATTAACCGTTGCCGTTGTTTTTATAAAACAATTGAGAATTTGTGTGGTTTTCCAATGACGAATGAAATTTTTGTTTGTTTGAATGTGAGAAAATGTGAAATTTATGTTGAGTGAAGTGTTTTTAGCTTATTATAATTAAAGGTAATCGGGTTGAAAATGTAATGTTGATTATTATTTCCTATGAAGCGCAGCTGGCCGAGTTTTTAGTGCAACGGTCATTTCTAGATAATCCTGATATAACCTGGATAATGTTGGAGGACAAATTTTGGATTTTGTATTTGCTAGGGATGCGCCGAATATTCGGTAGGTATTTGATATTCAGTTTGTGTATTCGGTTCGAGTATGTCTATTTTTTGCCTGAACTAAAAGAAAACCTTCATATGAAAGTAATGGAAAATAATTAAATAGTTAATTAATAAAATATGGAATTAATCAGAGAAAATAAAGCAATTAAATTTCAATTAAAAATATTTATTTCATACAATAAACAGATATCAATCAAATCATTAAAAAGGTATGAAAGTATAGTATTGCCAGCATAAATAGCAGAAGTATAAACATTGTCCCACACCTGTGTTTAAACTTAGAACGTTATTATATAGGAACGAATGAAGTTTTGGAAACATTTCATGTTTGAAAAAAGTAAACAACGGGGTCCTCTGAGCTCAGGAGAGGTTTTTTCCGTTTCTCTACTTCCTAAAGAATTGATCTATGTGTATTTTGTTTTAATTAATCACATTTCGATTTTTGGTACATTTGGGAGTACAGAAAAAAGTTTGAAAAAGTTTGAAAAAGTTAGTTTTACGAATAACTCTAAACAACGGCGTCACCTGAGGTTCCGACGGGTTTTTTCCGTTTCTCTACTTCCTAAAGAATAGATCTATGTGTATTTTGTTTCAATTAATCGCATTTCGATTTTTGGTACATTTGGGAGTACAGAAAAAAGTTTGAAAAAGTTTGAAAAAGTTAGTTTTACGAATAACTCTAAACAACGGCGTCACCTGAGCTCAGGAGAGGTTTTTTCCGTTTCTCTACTTCCTAAAGAATAGATCTATGTGTATTTTGTTTTAATTAATCACATTTCGATTTTTGGTACATTTGGGAGTACAGAAAAAAGTTTGAAAAAGTTTGAAAAAGTTAGTTTTACGAATAACTCTAAACAACGGCGTCACCTGAGCTCAGGAGAGGTTTTTTCCGTTTCTCTACTTCCTAAAGAATTGATCTATGTGTATTTTGTTTTAGTTAATCGCATTTCGATTTTTGGTACATTTGGGAGTACAGAAAAAAGTTTGAAAAAGTTTGAAAAAGTTAGTTTTACGAATAACTCTAAACAACGGCGTCACCTGAGGTTCCGACGGGTTTTTTCCGTTTCTCTACTTCCTAAAGAATAGATCTATGTGTATTTTGTTTCAATTAATCGCATTTCGATTTTTGGTACATTTGGGAGTACAGAAAAAAGTTTGAAAAAGTTTGAAAAAGTTAGTTTTACGAATAACTCTAAACAACGGCGTCACCTGAGGCTCCGGACGAGGTTTTTTCCGTTTCTCTACTTCCTAAAGAATAGATCTATGTGTATTTTGTTTCAATTAATCGCATTTCGATTTTTGGTACATTTGGGAGTACAGAAAAAAGTTTGAAAAAGTTTGAAAAAGTTAGTTTTACGAATAACTCTAAACAACGGCGTCACCTGAGCTCAGGAGAGGTTTTTTCCGTTTCTCTACTTCCTAAAGAATAGATCTATGTGTATTTTGTTTTAATTAATCAGCATTTCGATTTTTGGTACATTTGGGAGTACAGAAAAAAGTTTGAAAAAGTTTGAAAAAGTTAGTTTTACGAATAACTCTAAACAACGGCGTCACCTGAGGTTCCGACGGGTTTTTTCCGTTTCTCTACTTCCTAAAGAATAGATCTATGTGTATTTTGTTTCAATTAATCGCATTTCGATTTTTGGTACATTTGGGAGTACAGAAAAAAGTTTGAAAAAGTTTGAAAAAGTTAGTTTTACGAATAACTCTAAACAACGGCGTCACCTGAGGTTCCGACGGGTTTTTTCCGTTTCTCTACTTCCTAAAGAATAGATCTATGTGTATTTTGTTTTAATTAATCACATTTCGATTTTTGGTACATTTGGGAGTACAGAAAAAAGTTTGAAAAAGTTTGAAAAAGTTAGTTTTACGAATAACTCTAAACAACGGCGTCACCTGAGCTCAGGAGAGGTTTTTTCCGTTTCTCTACTTCCTAAAGAATAGATCTATGTGTATTTTGTTTTAATTAATCACATTTCGATTTTTGGTACATTTGGGAGTACAGAAAAAAGTTTGAAAAAGTTTGAAAAAGTTAGTTTTACGAATAACTCTAAACAACGGCGTCACCTGAGCTCAGGAGAGGTTTTTTCCGTTTCTCTACTTCCTAAAGAATAGATCTATGTGTATTTTGTTTTAATTAATCGCATTTCGATTTTTGGTACATTTGGGAGTACAGAAAAAAGTTTGAAAAAGTTTGAAAAAGTTAGTTTTACGAATAACTCTAAACAACGGCGTCACCTGAGCTCAGGAGAGGTTTTTTCCGTTTCTCTACTTCCTAAAGAATAGATCTATGTGTATTTTGTTTCAATTAATCGCATTTGGATTTTTGGTACATTTGGGAGTACAGAAAAAAGTTTGAAAAAGTTTCAAAAAGTTAGTTTTACGAATAACTCTAAACAACGGCGTCACCTGAGCTCAGGAGAGGTTTTTTCCGTTTCTCTACTTCCTAAAGAATTGATCTATGTGTATTTTGTTTTAATTAATCACATTTCGATTTTTGGTACATTTGGGAGTACAGAAAAAAGTTTGAAAAAGTTTGAAAAAGTTAGTTTTACGAATAACTCTAAACAACGGCGTCACCTGAGGTTCCGACGGGTTTTTTCCGTTTCTCTACTTCCTAAAGAATTGATCTATGTGTATTTTGTTTTAATTAATCACATTTCGATTTTTGGTACATTTGGGAGTACAGAAAAAAGTTTGAAAAAGTTAGTTTTACGAATAACTTGAAACAACGGCGTGAATATTAAAATAAATTACAGTGTTTAGGTAAATCAGAATCGCATTTTTTTTTTATAATTAATAAATATATTGGGTGAGTGCGGTGAACCATTGGGATTTCTGTATTCATCAATGTAAAGGGCGGAAATGAAAATGTAAACAAGTTGACTTCGGTCTGGCGACGTCATCCTTGAGCGGAGGAGGAGGAGGAGCGTAAGGCCGAGATGAGAATACAGCGTTGCCATTTTATATTAACCGTTGCCGTTGTTTTTATAAAACAATTGAGAATTTGTGTGGTTTTCCAATGACGAATGAAATTTTTGTTTGTTTGAATGTGAGAAAATGTGAAATTTATGTTGAGTGAAGTGTTTTTAGCTTATTATAATTAAAGGTAATCGGGTTGAAAATGTAATGTTGATTATTATTTCCTATGAAGCGCAGCTGGCCGAGTTTTTAGTGCAACGGTCATTTCTAGATAATCCTGATATAACCTGGATAATGTTGGAGGACAAATTTTGGATTTTGTATTTGCTAGGGATGCGCCGAATATTCGGTAGGTATTTGATATTCAGTTTGTGTATTCGGTTCGAGTATGTCTATTTTTTGCCTGAACTAAAAGAAAACCTTCATATGAAAGTAATGGAAATTAATTAAATAGTTAATTAATAAAATATGGAATTAATCAGAGAAAATAAAGCAATTAAATTTCAATTAAAAATATTTATTTCATACAATAAACAGATATCAATCAAATCATTAAAAAGGTAAGAAAGTATAGTATTGCCAGCATAAATAGCAGAAGTATAAACATTGTCCCACACCTGTGTTTAAACTTAGAACGTTATTATATAGGAACGAATGAAGTTTTGGAAACATTTCATGTTTGAAAAAAGTAAACAACGGGGTCCTCTGAGCTCAGGAGAGGTTTTTTCCGTTTCTCTACTTCCTAAAGAATTGATCTATGTGTATTTTGTTTTAATTAATCACATTTCGATTTTTGGTACATTTGGGAGTACAGAAAAAAGTTTGAAAAAGTTTCAAAAAGTTAGTTTTACGAATAACTCTAAACAACGGCGTCCTCTGAGCTCAGGAGAGGTTTTTTCCGTTTCTCTACTTCCTAAAGAATTGATCTATGTGTATTTTGTTTTAGTTAATCGCATTTCGATTTTTGGTACATTTGGGAGTACAGAAAAAAGTTTGAAAAAGTTTGAAAAAGTTAGTTTTACGAATAACTCTAAACAACGGCGTCACCTGAGGTTCCGACGGGTTTTTTCCGTTTCTCTACTTCCTAAAGAATAGATCTATGTGTATTTTGTTTTAATTAATCGCATTTCGATTTTTGGTACATTTGGGAGTACAGAAAAAAGTTTGAAAAAGTTTCAAAAAGTTAGTTTTACGAATAACTCTAAACAACGGCGTCCTCTGAGCTCAGGAGAGGTTTTTTCCGTTTCTCTACTTCCTAAAGAATTGATCTATGTGTATTTTGTTTTAGTTAATCGCATTTCGATTTTTGGTACATTTGGGAGTACAGAAAAAAGTTTGAAAAAGTTTGAAAAAGTTAGTTTTACGAATAACTCTAAACAACGGCGTCCTCTGAGCTCAGGAGAGGTTTTTTCCGTTTCTCTACTTCCTAAAGAATTGATCTATGTGTATTTTGTTTTAGTTAATCGCATTTCGATTTTTGGTACATTTGGGAGTACAGAAAAAAGTTTGAAAAAGTTTGAAAAAGTTAGTTTTACGAATAACTCTAAACAACGGCGTCACCTGAGCTCAGGAGAGGTTTTTTCCGTTTCTCTACTTCCTAAAGAATAGATCTATGTGTATTTTGTTTTAATTAATCAGCATTTCGATTTTTGGTACATTTGGGAGTACAGAAAAAAGTTTGAAAAAGTTTCAAAAAGTTAGTTTTACGAATAACTCTAAACAACGGCGTCCTCTGAGCTCAGGAGAGGTTTTTTCCGTTTCTCTACTTCCTAAAGAATAGATCTATGTGTATTTTGTTTTAGTTAATCGCATTTCGATTTTTGGTACATTTGGGAGTACAGAAAAAAGTTTGAAAAAGTTTGAAAAAGTTAGTTTTACGAATAACTCTAAACAACGGCGTCACCTGAGGTTCCGACGGGTTTTTTCCGTTTCTCTACTTCCTAAAGAATTGATCTATGTGTATTTTGTTTTAATCTGATCAGATTTCGATTTTTGGTACATTTGGGAGTACAGAAAAAAGTTTGAAAAAGTTTGAAAAAGTTAGTTTTACGAATAACTCTAAACAACGGCGTCACCTGAGCTCAGGAGAGGTTTTTTCCGTTTCTCTACTTCCTAAAGAATTGATCTATGTGTATTTTGTTTTAATCTGATCAGATTTCGATTTTTGGTACATTTGGGAGTACAGAAAAAAGTTTGAAAAAGTTTGAAAAAGTTAGTTTTACGAATAACTCTAAACAACGGCGTCACCTGAGGTTCCGACGGGTTTTTTCCGTTTCTCTACTTCCTAAAGAATAGATCTATGTGTATTTTGTTTTATTCTGATAGATTTCGATTTTTGGTACATTTGGGAGTACAGAAAAAAGTTTGAAAAAGTTTGAAAAAGTTAGTTTTACGAATAACTCTAAACAACGGCGTCACCTGAGGTTCCGGACGGGTTTTTTCCGTTTCTCTACTTCCTAAAGAATTGATCTATGTGTATTTTGTTTTAATTAATCACATTTCGATTTTTGGTACATTTGGGAGTACAGAAAAAAGTTTGAAAAAGTTAGTTTTACGAATAACTTGAAACAACGGCGTGAATATTAAAATAAATTACAGTGTTTAGGTAAATCAGAATCGCATTTTTTTTTTGATAATTAATAAATATATTGGGTGAGTGCGGTGAACCATTGGGATTTCTGTATTCATCAATGTAAAGGGCGGAAATGAAAATGTAAACAAGTTGACTTCGGTCTGGCGACGTCATCCTTGAGCGGAGGAGGAGGAGGAGCGTAAGGCCGAGATGAGAATACAGCGTTGCCATTTTATATTAACCGTTGCCGTTGTTTTTATAAAACAATTGAGAATTTGTGTGGTTTTCCAATGACGAATGAAATTTTTGTTTGTTTGAATGTGAGAAAATGTGAAATTTATGTTGAGTGAAGTGTTTTTAGCTTATTATAATTAAAGGTAATCGGGTTGAAAATGTAATGTTGATTATTATTTCCTATGAAGCGCAGCTGGCCGAGTTTTTAGTGCAACGGTCATTTCTAGATAATCCTGATATAACCTGGATAATGTTGGAGGACAAATTTTGGATTTTGTATTTGCTAGGGATGCGCCGAATATTCGGTAGGTATTTGATATTCAGTTTGTGTATTCGGTTCGAGTATGTCTATTTTTTGCCTGAACTAAAAGAAAACCTTCATATGAAAGTAATGGAAAATAATTAAATAGTTAATTAATAAAATATGGAATTAATCAGAGAAAATAAAGCAATTAAATTTCAATTAAAAATATTTATTTCATACAATAAACAGATATCAATCAAATCATTAAAAAGGTATGAAAGTATAGTATTGCCAGCATAAATAGCAGAAGTATAAACATTGTCCCACACCTGTGTTTAAACTTAGAACGTTATTATATAGGAACGAATGAAGTTTTGGAAACATTTCATGTTTGAAAAAAGTAAACAACGGGGTCCTCTGAGCTCAGGAGAGGTTTTTTCCGTTTCTCTACTTCCTAAAGAATTGATCTATGTGTATTTTGTTTTAATTAATCAGCATTTCGATTTTTGGTACATTTGGGAGTACAGAAAAAAGTTTGAAAAAGTTTCAAAAAGTTAGTTTTACGAATAACTCTAAACAACGGCGTCCTCTGAGCTCAGGAGAGGTTTTTTCCGTTTCTCTACTTCCTAAAGAATAGATCTATGTGTATTTTGTTTTATTCTGATAGATTTCGATTTTTGGTACATTTGGGAGTACAGAAAAAAGTTTGAAAAAGTTTGAAAAAGTTAGTTTTACGAATAACTCTAAACAACGGCGTCACCTGAGGTTCCGACGGGTTTTTTCCGTTTCTCTACTTCCTAAAGAATAGATCTATGTGTATTTTGTTTTATTCTGATAGATTTCGATTTTTGGTACATTTGGGAGTACAGAAAAAAGTTTGAAAAAGTTTGAAAAAGTTAGTTTTACGAATAACTCTAAACAACGGCGTCACCTGAGCTCAGGAGAGGTTTTTTCCGTTTCTCTACTTCCTAAAGAATTGATCTATGTGTATTTTGTTTTAATTAATCAGCATTTCGATTTTTGGTACATTTGGGAGTACAGAAAAAAGTTTGAAAAAGTTTGAAAAAGTTAGTTTTACGAATAACTCTAAACAACGGCGTCACCTGAGCTCAGGAGAGGTTTTTTCCGTTTCTCTACTTCCTAAAGAATAGATCTATGTGTATTTTGTTTTAATTAATCGCATTTCGATTTTTGGTACATTTGGGAGTACAGAAAAAAGTTTGAAAAAGTTTGAAAAAGTTAGTTTTACGAATAACTCTAAACAACGGCGTCACCTGAGGTTCCGACGGGTTTTTTCCGTTTCTCTACTTCCTAAAGAATTGATCTATGTGTATTTTGTTTTAATTAATCAGCATTTCGATTTTTGGTACATTTGGGAGTACAGAAAAAGTTTGAAAAAGTTTGAAAAAGTTAGTTTTACGAATAACTTGAAACAACGGCGTGAATATTAAAATAAATTACAGTGTTTAGGTAAATCAGAATCGCATTTTTTTTTTATAATTAATAAATATATTGGGTGAGTGCGGTGAACCATTGGGATTTCTGTATTCATCAATGTAAAGGGCGGAAATGAAAATGTAAACAAGTTGACTTCGGTCTGGCGACGTCATCCTTGAGCGGAGGAGGAGGAGGAGCGTAAGGCCGAGATGAGAATACAGCGTTGCCATTTTATATTAACCGTTGCCGTTGTTTTTATAAAACAATTGAGAATTTGTGTGGTTTTCCAATGACGAATGAAATTTTTGTTTGTTTGAATGTGAGAAAATGTGAAATTTATGTTGAGTGAAGTGTTTTTAGCTTATTATAATTAAAGGTAATCGGGTTGAAAATGTAATGTTGATTATTATTTCCTATGAAGCGCAGCTGGCCGAGTTTTTAGTGCAACGGTCATTTCTAGATAATCCTGATATAACCTGGATAATGTTGGAGGACAAATTTTGGATTTTGTATTTGCTAGGGATGCGCCGAATATTCGGTAGGTATTTGATATTCAGTTTGTGTATTCGGTTCGAGTATGTCTATTTTTTGCCTGAACTAAAAGAAAACCTTCATATGAAAGTAATGGAAAATAATTAAATAGTTAATTAATAAAATATGGAATTAATCAGAGAAAATAAAGCAATTAAATTTCAATTAAAAATATTTATTTCATACAATAAACAGATATCAATCAAATCATTAAAAAGGTATGAAAGTATAGTATTGCCAGCATAAATAGCAGAAGTATAAACATTGTCCCACACCTGTGTTTAAACTTAGAACGTTATTATATAGGAACGAATGAAGTTTTGGAAACATTTCATGTTTGAAAAAAGTAAACAACGGGGTCCTCTGAGCTCAGGAGAGGTTTTTTCCGTTTCTCTACTTCCTAAAGAATTGATCTATGTGTATTTTGTTTTAATTAATCACATTTCGATTTTTGGTACATTTGGGAGTACAGAAAAAAGTTTGAAAAAGTTTGAAAAAGTTAGTTTTACGAATAACTCTAAACAACGGCGTCACCTGAGGCTCCGGACGAGGTTTTTTCCGTTTCTCTACTTCCTAAAGAATAGATCTATGTGTATTTTGTTTTAGTTAATCGCATTTCGATTTTTGGTACATTTGGGAGTACAGAAAAAAGTTTGAAAAAGTTTGAAAAAGTTAGTTTTACGAATAACTCTAAACAACGGCGTCACCTGAGGTTCCGACGGGTTTTTTCCGTTTCTCTACTTCCTAAAGAATAGATCTATGTGTATTTTGTTTTAATTAATCGCATTTCGATTTTTGGTACATTTGGGAGTACAGAAAAAAGTTTGAAAAAGTTTGAAAAAGTTAGTTTTACGAATAACTCTAAACAACGGCGTCACTCTGAGCTCAGGAGAGGTTTTTTCCGTTTCTCTACTTCCTAAAGAATTGATCTATGTGTATTTTGTTTTAATTAATCACATTTCGATTTTTGGTACATTTGGGAGTACAGAAAAAAGTTTGAAAAAGTTTGAAAAAGTTAGTTTTACGAATAACTCTAAACAACGGCGTCACCTGAGCTCAGGAGAGGTTTTTTCCGTTTCTCTACTTCCTAAAGAATAGATCTATGTGTATTATGTTTTATTCTGATAGATTTCGATTTTTGGTACATTTGGGAGTACAGAAAAAAGTTTGAAAAAGTTTGAAAAAGTTAGTTTTACGAATAACTCTAAACAACGGCGTCACCTGAGCTCAGGAGAGGTTTTTTCCGTTTCTCTACTTCCTAAAGAATTGATCTATGTGTATTTTGTTTTATTCTAATAGCATTTCGATTTTTGGTACATTTGGGAGTACAGAAAAAAGTTTGAAAAAGTTTGAAAAAGTTAGTTTTACGAATAACTCTAAACAACGGCGTCACCTGAGGCTCCGGACGAGGTTTTTTCCGTTTCTCTACTTCCTAAAGAATTGATCTATGTGTATTTTGTTTTAATCTGATCAGATTTCGATTTTTGGTACATTTGGGAGTACAGAAAAAAGTTTGAAAAAGTTTGAAAAAGTTAGTTTTACGAATAACTCTAAACAACGGCGTCACCTGAGCTCAGGAGAGGTTTTTTCCGTTTCTCTACTTCCTAAAGAATTGATCTATGTGTATTTTGTTTTAATTAATCACATTTCGATTTTTGGTACATTTGGGAGTACAGAAAAAAGTTTGAAAAAGTTTGAAAAAGTTAGTTTTACGAATAACTTGAAACAACGGCGTGAATATTAAAATAAATTACAGTGTTTAGGTAAATCAGAATCGCATTTTTTTTTTATAATTAATAAATATATTGGGTGAGTGCGGTCAACCATTGGGATTTCTGTATTCATCAATGTAAAGGGCGGAAATGAAAATGTAAACAAGTTGACTTCGGTCTGGCGACGTCATCCTTGAGCGGAGGAGGAGGAGGAGCGTAAGGCCGAGATGAGAATACAGCGTTGCCATTTTATATTAACCGTTGCCGTTGTTTTTATAAAACAATTGAGAATTTGTGTGGTTTTCCAATGACGAATGAAATTTTTGTTTGTTTGAATGTGAGAAAATGTGAAATTTATGTTGAGTGAAGTGTTTTTAGCTTATTATAATTAAAGGTAATCGGGTTGAAAATGTAATGTTGATTATTATTTCCTATGAAGCGCAGCTGGCCGAGTTTTTAGTGCAACGGTCATTTCTAGATAATCCTGATATAACCTGGATAATGTTGGAGGACAAATTTTGGATTTTGTATTTGCTAGGGATGCGCCGAATATTCGGTAGGTATTTGATATTCAGTTTGTGTATTCGGTTCGAGTATGTCTATTTTTTGCCTGAACTAAAAGAAAACCTTCATATGAAAGTAATGGAAAATAATTAAATAGTTAATTAATAAAATATGGAATTAATCAGAGAAAATAAAGCAATTAAATTTCAATTAAAAATATTTATTTCATACAATAAACAGATATCAATCAAATCATTAAAAAGGTATGAAAGTATAGTATTGCCAGCATAAATAGCAGAAGTATAAACATTGTCCCACACCTGTGTTTAAACTTAGAACGTTATTATATAGGAACGAATGAAGTTTTGGAAACATTTCATGTTTGAAAAAAGTAAACAACGGGGTCCTCTGAGCTCAGGAGAGGTTTTTTCCGTTTCTCTACTTCCTAAAGAATTGATCTATGTGTATTTTGTTTTAATTAATCAGCATTTCGATTTTTGGTACATTTGGGAGTACAGAAAAAAGTTTGAAAAAGTTTGAAAAAGTTAGTTTTACGAATAACTCTAAACAACGGCGTCACCTGAGCTCAGGAGAGGTTTTTTCCGTTTCTCTACTTCCTAAAGAATAGATCTATGTGTATTTTGTTTTAATTAATCGCATTTCGATTTTTGGTACATTTGGGAGTACAGAAAAAAGTTTGAAAAAGTTTGAAAAAGTTAGTTTTACGAATAACTCTAAACAACGGCGTCACCTGAGCTCAGGAGAGGTTTTTTCCGTTTCTCTACTTCCTAAAGAATAGATCTATGTGTATTTTGTTTTAATTAATCGCATTTCGATTTTTGGTACATTTGGGAGTACAGAAAAAAGTTTGAAAAAGTTTGAAAAAGTTAGTTTTACGAATAACTCTAAACAACGGCGTCACCTGAGCTCAGGAGAGGTTTTTTCCGTTTCTCTACTTCCTAAAGAATAGATCTATGTGTATTTTGTTTTAATTAATCACATTTCGATTTTTGGTACATTTGGGAGTACAGAAAAAAGTTTGAAAAAGTTTGAAAAAGTTAGTTTTACGAATAACTCTAAACAACGGCGTCACCTGAGCTCAGGAGAGGTTTTTTCCGTTTCTCTACTTCCTAAAGAATAGATCTATGTGTATTTTGTTTTATTCTGATAGATTTCGATTTTTGGTACATTTGGGAGTACAGAAAAAAGTTTGAAAAAGTTTGAAAAAGTTAGTTTTACGAATAAC
Organism: Brueelia nebulosa; assembly: GCA_028293925.1. Classification (NCBI taxonomy): domain Eukaryota; kingdom Metazoa; phylum Arthropoda; class Insecta; order Psocodea; family Philopteridae; genus Brueelia; species Brueelia nebulosa. Next base: position 903,112 of record JAQIBA010000003.1, on the reverse strand, counting down.
TCTAAACAACGGCGTCACCTGAGCTCAGGAGAGGTTTTTTCCGTTTCTCTACTTCCTAAAGAATTGATCTATGTGTATTTTGTTTTATTCTGATAGATTTCGATTTTTGGTACATTTGGGAGTACAGAAAAAAGTTTGAAAAAGTTTGAAAAAGTTAGTTTTACGAATAACTCTAAACAACGGCGTCACCTGAGCTCAGGAGAGGTTTTTTCCGTTTCTCTACTTCCTAAAGAATAGATCTATGTGTATTTTGTTTTAATTAATCACATTTCGATTTTTGGTACATTTGGGAGTACAGAAAAAAGTTTGAAAAAGTTTGAAAAAGTTAGTTTTACGAATAACTCTAAACAACGGCGTCACCTGAGCTCAGGAGAGGTTTTTTCCGTTTCTCTACTTCCTAAAGAATAGATCTATGTGTATTTTGTTTTAATTAATCACATTTCGATTTTTGGTACATTTGGGAGTACAGAAAAAAGTTTGAAAAAGTTTGAAAAAGTTAGTTTTACGAATAACTCTAAACAACGGCGTCACCTGAGCTCAGGAGAGGTTTTTTCCGTTTCTCTACTTCCTAAAGAATAGATCTATGTGTATTTTGTTTTAATTAATCACATTTCGATTTTTGGTACATTTGGGAGTACAGAAAAAAGTTTGAAAAAGTTTGAAAAAGTTAGTTTTACGAATAACTCTAAACAACGGCGTCACCTGAGCTCAGGAGAGGTTTTTTCCGTTTCTCTACTTCCTAAAGAATTGATCTATGTGTATTTTGTTTTAATTAATCGCATTTCGATTTTTGGTACATTTGGGAGTACAGAAAAAAGTTTGAAAAAGTTTGAAAAAGTTAGTTTTACGAATAACTCTAAACAACGGCGTCACCTGAGGTTCCGACGGGTTTTTTCCGTTTCTCTACTTCCTAAAGAATAGATCTATGTGTATTTTGTTTTAATTAATCGCATTTCGATTTTTGGTACATTTGGGAGTACAGAAAAAAGTTTGAAAAAGTTTCAAAAAGTTAGTTTTACGAATAACTCTAAACAACGGCGTCACTCTGAGCTCAGGAGAGGTTTTTTCCGTTTCTCTACTTCCTAAAGAATTGATCTATGTGTATTTTGTTTTAATTAATCACATTTCGATTTTTGGTACATTTGGGAGTACAGAAAAAAGTTTGAAAAAGTTTGAAAAAGTTAGTTTTACGAATAACTCTAAACAACGGCGTCACCTGAGCTCAGGAGAGGTTTTTTCCGTTTCTCTACTTCCTAAAGAATAGATCTATGTGTATTTTGTTTTATTCTGATAGATTTCGATTTTTGGTACATTTGGGAGTACAGAAAAAAGTTTGAAAAAGTTTGAAAAAGTTAGTTTTACGAATAACTCTAAACAACGGCGTCACCTGAGCTCAGGAGAGGTTTTTTCCGTTTCTCTACTTCCTAAAGAATTGATCTATGTGTATTTTGTTTTATTCTGATAGATTTCGATTTTTGGTACATTTGGGAGTACAGAAAAAAGTTTGAAAAAGTTTGAAAAAGTTAGTTTTACGAATAACTCTAAACAACGGCGTCACCTGAGCTCAGGAGAGGTTTTTTCCGTTTCTCTACTTCCTAAAGAATTGATCTATGTGTATTTTGTTTTAATTAATCACATTTCGATTTTTGGTACATTTGGGAGTACAGAAAAAAGTTTGAAAAAGTTTGAAAAAGTTAGTTTTACGAATAACTCTAAACAACGGCGTCACCTGAGCTCAGGAGAGGTTTTTTCCGTTTCTCTACTTCCTAAAGAATTGATCTATGTGTATTTTGTTTTAATTAATCACATTTCGATTTTTGGTACATTTGGGAGTACAGAAAAAAGTTTGAAAAAGTTTGAAAAAGTTAGTTTTACGAATAACTCTAAACAACGGCGTCACCTGAGCTCAGGAGAGGTTTTTTCCGTTTCTCTACTTCCTAAAGAATTGATCTATGTGTATTTTGTTTTATTCTGATAGATTTCGATTTTTGGTACATTTGGGAGTACAGAAAAAAGTTTGAAAAAGTTTGAAAAAGTTAGTTTTACGAATAACTCTAAACAACGGCGTCACCTGAGGTTCCGGACGGGTTTTTTCCGTTTCTCTACTTCCTAAAGAATAGATCTATGTGTATTTTGTTTTAATTAATCGCATTTCGATTTTTGGTACATTTGGGAGTACAGAAAAAAGTTTGAAAAAGTTTGAAAAAGTTAGTTTTACGAATAACTCTAAACAACGGCGTCACCTGAGGTTCCGACGGGTTTTTTCCGTTTCTCTACTTCCTAAAGAATAGATCTATGTGTATTTTGTTTTATTCTGATAGATTTCGATTTTTGGTACATTTGGGAGTACAGAAAAAAGTTTGAAAAAGTTTGAAAAAGTTAGTTTTACGAATAACTCTAAACAACGGCGTCACCTGAGCTCAGGAGAGGTTTTTTCCGTTTCTCTACTTCCTAAAGAATTGATCTATGTGTATTTTGTTTTAATTAATCACATTTCGATTTTTGGTACATTTGGGAGTACAGAAAAAAGTTTGAAAAAGTTTGAAAAAGTTAGTTTTACGAATAACTTGAAACAACGGCGTGAATATTAAAATAAATTACAGTGTTTAGGTAAATCAGAATCGCATTTTTTTTTTATAATTAATAAATATATTGGGTGAGTGCGGTCAACCATTGGGATTTCTGTATTCATCAATGTAAAGGGCGGAAATGAAAATGTAAACAAGTTGACTTCGGTCTGGCGACGTCATCCTTGAGCGGAGGAGGAGGAGGAGCGTAAGGCCGAGATGAGAATACAGCGTTGCCATTTTATATTAACCGTTGCCGTTGTTTTTATAAAACAATTGAGAATTTGTGTGGTTTTCCAATGACGAATGAAATTTTTGTTTGTTTGAATGTGAGAAAATGTGAAATTTATGTTGAGTGAAGTGTTTTTAGCTTATTATAATTAAAGGTAATCGGGTTGAAAATGTAATGTTGATTATTATTTCCTATGAAGCGCAGCTGGCCGAGTTTTTAGTGCAACGGTCATTTCTAGATAATCCTGATATAACCTGGATAAAGTTGGAGGACAAATTTTGGATTTTGTATTTGCTAGGGATGCGCCGAATATTCGGTAGGTATTTGATATTCAGTTTGTGTATTCGGTTCGAGTATGTCTATTTTTTGCCTGAACTAAAAGAAAACCTTCATATGAAAGTAATGGAAAATAATTAAATAGTTAATTAATAAAATATGGAATTAATCAGAGAAAATAAAGCAATTAAATTTCAATTAAAAATATTTATTTCATACAATAAACAGATATCAATCAAATCATTAAAAAGGTATGAAAGTATAGTATTGCCAGCATAAATAGCAGAAGTATAAACATTGTCCCACACCTGTGTTTAAACTTAGAACGTTATTATATAGGAACGAATGAAGTTTTGGAAACATTTCATGTTTGAAAAAAGTAAACAACGGGGTCCTCTGAGCTCAGGAGAGGTTTTTTCCGTTTCTCTACTTCCTAAAGAATAGATCTATGTGTATTTTGTTTTAATTAATCAGCATTTCGATTTTTGGTACATTTGGGAGTACAGAAAAAAGTTTGAAAAAGTTTGAAAAAGTTAGTTTTACGAATAACTCTAAACAACGGCGTCACCTGAGGCTCCGGACGAGGTTTTTTCCGTTTCTCTACTTCCTAAAGAATAGATCTATGTGTATTTTGTTTTAGTTAATCAGCATTTCGATTTTTGGTACATTTGGGAGTACAGAAAAAAGTTTGAAAAAGTTTGAAAAAGTTAGTTTTACGAATAACTCTAAACAACGGCGTCACCTGAGGCTCCGGACGAGGTTTTTTCCGTTTCTCTACTTCCTAAAGAATAGATCTATGTGTATTTTGTTTTAATTAATCAGCATTTCGATTTTTGGTACATTTGGGAGTACAGAAAAAAGTTTGAAAAAGTTTGAAAAAGTTAGTTTTACGAATAACTCTAAACAACGGCGTCACCTGAGCTCAGGAGAGGTTTTTTCCGTTTCTCTACTTCCTAAAGAATTGATCTATGTGTATTTTGTTTTAATTAATCACATTTCGATTTTTGGTACATTTGGGAGTACAGAAAAAAGTTTGAAAAAGTTTGAAAAAGTTAGTTTTACGAATAACTCTAAACAACGGCGTCACCTGAGCTCAGGAGAGGTTTTTTCCGTTTCTCTACTTCCTAAAGAATAGATCTATGTGTATTATGTTTTATTCTGATAGATTTCGATTTTTGGTACATTTGGGAGTACAGAAAAAAGTTTGAAAAAGTTTGAAAAAGTTAGTTTTACGAATAACTCTAAACAACGGCGTCACCTGAGCTCAGGAGAGGTTTTTTCCGTTTCTCTACTTCCTAAAGAATAGATCTATGTGTATTTTGTTTTAATTAATCAGATTTCGATTTTTGGTACATTTGGGAGTACAGAAAAAAGTTTGAAAAAGTTTGAAAAAGTTAGTTTTACGAATAACTCTAAACAACGGCGTCACCTGAGCTCAGGAGAGGTTTTTTCCGTTTCTCTACTTCCTAAAGAATAGATCTATGTGTATTTTGTTTTAATTAATCACATTTCGATTTTTGGTACATTTGGGAGTACAGAAAAAAGTTTGAAAAAGTTTGAAAAAGTTAGTTTTACGAATAACTCTAAACAACGGCGTCACCTGAGCTCACGACGAGGTTTTTTCCGTTTCTCTACTTCCTAAAGAATAGATCTATGTGTATTTTGTTTTAATTAATCAGCATTTCGATTTTTGGTACATTTGGGAGTACAGAAAAAAGTTTGAAAAAGTTTGAAAAAGTTAGTTTTACGAATAACTCTAAACAACGGCGTCACCTGAGCTCAGGAGAGGTTTTTTCCGTTTCTCTACTTCCTAAAGAATAGATCTATGTGTATTTTGTTTTAATTAATCACATTTCGATTTTTGGTACATTTGGGAGTACAGAAAAAAGTTTGAAAAAGTTTGAAAAAGTTAGTTTTACGAATAACTCTAAACAACGGCGTCACCTGAGCTCAGGAGAGGTTTTTTCCGTTTCTCTACTTCCTAAAGAATTGATCTATGTGTATTTTGTTTTAATTAATCGCATTTCGATTTTTGGTACATTTGGGAGTACAGAAAAAAGTTTGAAAAAGTTTGAAAAAGTTAGTTTTACGAATAACTCTAAACAACGGCGTCACCTGAGGTTCCGACGGGTTTTTTCCGTTTCTCTACTTCCTAAAGAATAGATCTATGTGTATTTTGTTTTAATTAATCGCATTTCGATTTTTGGTACATTTGGGAGTACAGAAAAAAGTTTGAAAAAGTTTGAAAAAGTTAGTTTTACGAATAACTCTAAACAACGGCGTCACTCTGAGCTCAGGAGAGGTTTTTTCCGTTTCTCTACTTCCTAAAGAATAGATCTATGTGTATTTTGTTTTAATTAATCACATTTCGATTTTTGGTACATTTGGGAGTACAGAAAAAAGTTTGAAAAAGTTTGAAAAAGTTAGTTTTACGAATAACTCTAAACAACGGCGTCACCTGAGCTCAGGAGAGGTTTTTTCCGTTTCTCTACTTCCTAAAGAATAGATCTATGTGTATTTTGTTTTATTCTGATAGATTTCGATTTTTGGTACATTTGGGAGTACAGAAAAAAGTTTGAAAAAGTTTGAAAAAGTTAGTTTTACGAATAACTCTAAACAACGGCGTCACCTGAGCTCAGGAGAGGTTTTTTCCGTTTCTCTACTTCCTAAAGAATAGATCTATGTGTATTTTGTTTTAATTAATCAGCATTTCGATTTTTGGTACATTTGGGAGTACAGAAAAAAGTTTGAAAAAGTTTGAAAAAGTTAGTTTTACGAATAACTCTAAACAACGGCGTCACCTGAGCTCAGGAGAGGTTTTTTCCGTTTCTCTACTTCCTAAAGAATAGATCTATGTGTATTTTGTTTTAATTAATCACATTTCGATTTTTGGTACATTTGGGAGTACAGAAAAAAGTTTGAAAAAGTTTGAAAAAGTTAGTTTTACGAATAACTCTAAACAACGGCGTCACCTGAGCTCAGGAGAGGTTTTTTCCGTTTCTCTACTTCCTAAAGAATAGATCTATGTGTATTTTGTTTTAATTAATCACATTTCGATTTTTGGTACATTTGGGAGTACAGAAAAAAGTTTGAAAAAGTTTGAAAAAGTTAGTTTTACGAATAACTCTAAACAACGGCGTCACCTGAGCTCAGGAGAGGTTTTTTCCGTTTCTCTACTTCCTAAAGAATTGATTTATGTGTATTTTGTTTTAGTTAATCGCATTTCGATTTTTGGTACATTTGGGAGTACAGAAAAAAGTTTGAAAAAGTTTGAAAAAGTTAGTTTTACGAATAACTCTAAACAACGGCGTCACCTGAGGTTCCGACGGGTTTTTTCCGTTTCTCTACTTCCTAAAGAATAGATCTATGTGTATTTTGTTTCAATTAATCGCATTTGGATTTTTGGTACATTTGGGAGTACAGAAAAAAGTTTGAAAAAGTTTGAAAAAGTTAGTTTTACGAATAACTCTAAACAACGGCGTCACCTGAGGTTCCGACGGGTTTTTTCCGTTTCTCTACTTCCTAAAGAATAGATCTATGTGTATTTTGTTTCAATTAATCGCATTTCGATTTTTGGTACATTTGGGAGTACAGAAAAAAGTTTGAAAAAGTTTGAAAAAGTTAGTTTTACGAATAACACTAAACAACAGCGTCACCTGAGCTCAGGAGAGGTTTTTTCCGTTTCTCTACTTCCTAAAGAATTGATCTATGTGTATTTTGTTTTAATTAATCACATTTCGATTTTTGGTACATTTGGGAGTACAGAAAAAAGTTTGAAAAAGTTAGTTTTACGAATAACTTGAAACAACGGCGTGAATATTAAAATAAATTACAGTGTTTAGGTAAATCAGAATCGCATTTTTTTTTTATAATTAATAAATATATTGGGTGAGTGCGGTGAACCATTGGGATTTCTGTATTCATCAATGTAAAGGGCGGAAATGAAAATGTAAACAAGTTGACTTCGGTCTGGCGACGTCATCCTTGAGCGGAGGAGGAGGAGGAGCGTAAGGCCGAGATGAGAATACAGCGTTGCCATTTTATATTAACCGTTGCCGTTGTTTTTATAAAACAATTGAGAATTTGTGTGGTTTTCCAATGACGAATGAAATTTTTGTTTGTTTGAATGTGAGAAAATGTGAAATTTATGTTGAGTGAAGTGTTTTTAGCTTATTATAATTAAAGGTAATCGGGTTGAAAATGTAATGTTGATTATTATTTCCTATGAAGCGCAGCTGGCCGAGTTTTTAGTGCAACGGTCATTTCTAGATAATCCTGATATAACCTGGATAATGTTGGAGGACAAATTTTGGATTTTGTATTTGCTAGGGATGCGCCGAATATTCGGTAGGTATTTGATATTCAGTTTGTGTATTCGGTTCGAGTGTGTCTATTTTTTGCGTGAACTAAAAGAAAACCTTCATATGAAAGTAATGGAAAATAATTAAATAGTTAATTAATAAAATATGGAATTAATCAGAGAAAATAAAGCAATTAAATTTCAATTAAAAATATTTATTTCATACAATAAACAGATATCAATCAAATCATTAAAAAGGTAAGAAAGTATAGTATTGCCAGCATAAATAGCAGAAGTATAAACATTGTCCCACACCTGTGTTTAAACTTAGAACGTTATTATATAGGAACGAATGAAGTTTTGGAAACATTTCATGTTTGAAAAAAGTAAACAACGGGGTCCTCTGAGCTCAGGAGAGGTTTTTTCCGTTTCTCTACTTCCTAAAGAATTGATCTATGTGTATTTTGTTTTAATTAATCACATTTCGATTTTTGGTACATTTGGGAGTACAGAAAAAAGTTTGAAAAAGTTTCAAAAAGTTAGTTTTACGAATAACTCTATACAACGGGGTCCTCTGAGCTCAGGAGAGGTTTTTTCCGTTTCTCTACTTCCTAAAGAATTGATTTATGTGTATTTTGTTTTAGTTAATCGCATTTCGATTTTTGGTACATTTGGGAGTACAGAAAAAAGTTTGAAAAAGTTTGAAAAAGTTAGTTTTACGAATAACTCTAAACAACGGCGTCACCTGAGGTTCCGACGGGTTTTTTCCGTTTCTCTACTTCCTAAAGAATTGATCTATGTGTATTTTGTTTTAATTAATCACATTTCGATTTTTGGTACATTTGGGAGTACAGAAAAAAGTTTGAAAAAGTTTGAAAAAGTTAGTTTTACGAATAACTCTAAACAACGGCGTCACCTGAGCTCAGGAGAGGTTTTTTCCGTTTCTCTACTTCCTAAAGAATTGATCTATGTGTATTTTGTTTTAATTAATCACATTTCGATTTTTGGTACATTTGGGAGTACAGAAAAAAGTTTGAAAAAGTTTGAAAAAGTTAGTTTTACGAATAACTCTAAACAACGGCGTCACCTGAGGTTCCGACGGGTTTTTTCCGTTCCTCTACTTCCTAAAGAATAGATCTATGTGTATTTTGTTTCAATTAATCGCATTTCGATTTTTGGTACATTTGGGAGTACAGAAAAAAGTTTGAAAAAGTTTGAAAAAGTTAGTTTTACGAATAACTCTAAACAACGGCGTCACCTGAGGTTCCGACGGGTTTTTTCCGTTTCTCTACTTCCTAAAGAATTGATTTATGTGTATTTTGTTTTAGTTAATCGCATTTCGATTTTTGGTACATTTGGGAGTACAGAAAAAAGTTTGAAAAAGTTTGAAAAGTTAGTTTACGAATAACTCTAAACAACGGGGTCACTCTGAGCTCAGGAGAGGTTTTTTCCGTTTCTCTACTTCCTAAAGAATTGATCTATGTGTATTTTGTTTTAATTAATCACATTTCGATTTTTGGTACATTTGGGAGTACAGAAAAAAGTTTGAAAAAGTTTGAAAAAGTTAGTTTTACGAATAACTCTAAACAACGGCGTCACCTGAGGTTCCGACGGGTTTTTTCCGTTTCTCTACTTCCTAAAGAATAGATCTATGTGTATTTTGTTTCAATTAATCGCATTTGGATTTTTGGTACATTTGGGAGTACAGAAAAAAGTTTGAAAAAGTTTCAAAAAGTTAGTTTTACGAATAACTCTAAACAACGGCGTCACCTGAGGTTCCGACGGGTTTTTTCCGTTTCTCTACTTCCTAAAGAATAGATCTATGTGTATTTTGTTTCAATTAATCGCATTTCGATTTTTGGTACATTTGGGAGTACAGAAAAAAGTTTGAAAAAGTTTCAAAAAGTTAGTTTTACGAATAACACTAAACAACAGCGTCACCTGAGCTCAGGAGAGGTTTTTTCCGTTTCTCTACTTCCTAAAGAATTGATCTATGTGTATTTTGTTTTAATTAATCACATTTCGATTTTTGGTACATTTGGGAGTACAGAAAAAAGTTTGAAAAAGTTAGTTTTACGAATAACTTGAAACAACGGCGTGAATATTAAAATAAATTACAGTGTTTAGGTAAATCAGAATCGCATTTTTTTTTTATAATTAATAAATATATTGGGTGAGTGCGGTGAACCATTGGGATTTCTGTATTCATCAATGTAAAGGGCGGAAATGAAAATGTAAACAAGTTGACTTCGGTCTGGCGACGTCATCCTTGAGCGGAGGAGGAGGAGGAGCGTAAGGCCGAGATGAGAATACAGCGTTGCCATTTTATATTAACCGTTGCCGTTGTTTTTATAAAACAATTGAGAATTTGTGTGGTTTTCCAATGACGAATGAAATTTTTGTTTGTTTGAATGTGAGAAAATGTGAAATTTATGTTGAGTGAAGTGTTTTTAGCTTATTATAATTAAAGGTAATCGGGTTGAAAATGTAATGTTGATTATTATTTCCTATGAAGCGCAGCTGGCCGAGTTTTTAGTGCAACGGTCATTTCTAGATAATCCTGATATAACCTGGATAATGTTGGAGGACAAATTTTGGATTTTGTATTTGCTAGGGATGCGCCGAATATTCGGTAGGTATTTGATATTCAGTTTGTGTATTCGGTTCGAGTGTGTCTATTTTTTGCCTGAACTAAAAGAAAACCTTCATATGAAAGTAATGGAAAATAATTAAATAGTTAATTAATAAAATATGGAATTAATCAGTGAAAATAAAGCAATTAAATTTCAATTAAAAATATTTATTTCATACAATAAACAGATATCAATCAAATCATTAAAAAGGTAAGAAAGTATAGTATTGCCAGCATAAATAGCAGAAGTATAAACATTGTCCCACACCTGTGTTTAAACTTAGAACGTTATTATATAGGAACGAATGAAGTTTTGGAAACATTTCATGTTTGAAAAAAGTAAACAACGGGGTCCTCTGAGCTCAGGAGAGGTTTTTTCCGTTTCTCTACTTCCTAAAGAATTGATCTATGTGTATTTTGTTTTAATTAATCACATTTCGATTTTTGGTACATTTGGGAGTACAGAAAAAAGTTTGAAAAAGTTTCAAAAAGTTAGTTTTACGAATAACTCTATACAACGGGGTCCTCTGAGCTCAGGAGAGGTTTTTTCCGTTTCTCTACTTCCTAAAGAATTGATTTATGTGTATTTTGTTTTAGTTAATCGCATTTCGATTTTTGGTACATTTGGGAGTACAGAAAAAAGTTTGAAAAAGTTTGAAAAAGTTAGTTTTACGAATAACTCTAAACAACGGCGTCACCTGAGGTTCCGACGGGTTTTTTCCGTTTCTCTACTTCCTAAAGAATTGATCTATGTGTATTTTGTTTTAATTAATCACATTTCGATTTTTGGTACATTTGGGAGTACAGAAAAAAGTTTGAAAAAGTTTGAAAAAGTTAGTTTTACGAATAACTCTAAACAACGGCGTCACCTGAGGTTCCGACGGGTTTTTTCCGTTTCTCTACTTCCTAAAGAATAGATCTATGTGTATTTTGTTTCAATTAATCGCATTTGGATTTTTGGTACATTTGGGAGTACAGAAAAAAGTTTGAAAAAGTTTGAAAAAGTTAGTTTTACGAATAACTCTAAACAACGGCGTCACCTGAGGTTCCGACGGGTTTTTTCCGTTTCTCTACTTCCTAAAGAATAGATCTATGTGTATTTTGTTTCAATTAATCGCATTTCGATTTTTGGTACATTTGGGAGTACAGAAAAAAGTTTGAAAAAGTTTGAAAAAGTTAGTTTTACGAATAACTCTAAACAACGGCGTCACCTGAGGTTCCGACGGGTTTTTTCCGTTTCTCTACTTCCTAAAGAATTGATCTATGTGTATTTTGTTTTAATTAATCACATTTCGATTTTTGGTACATTTGGGAGTACAGAAAAAAGTTTGAAAAAGTTAGTTTTACGAATAACTTGAAACAACGGCGTGAATATTAAAATAAATTACAGTGTTTAGGTAAATCAGAATCGCATTTTTTTTTTATAATTAATAAATATATTGGGTGAGTGCGGTGAACCATTGGGATTTCTGTATTCATCAATGTAAAGGGCGGAAATGAAAATGTAAACAAGTTGACTTCGGTCTGGCGACGTCATCCTTGAGCGGAGGAGGAGGAGGAGCGTAAGGCCGAGATGAGAATACAGCGTTGCCATTTTATATTAACCGTTGCCGTTGTTTTTATAAAACAATTGAGAATTTGTGTGGTTTTCCAATGACGAATGAAATTTTTGTTTGTTTGAATGTGAGAAAATGTGAAATTTATGTTGAGTGAAGTGTTTTTAGCTTATTATAATTAAAGGTAATCGGGTTGAAAATGTAATGTTGATTATTATTTCCTATGAAGCGCAGCTGGCCGAGTTTTTAGTGCAACGGTCATTTCTAGATAATCCTGATATAACCTGGATAATGTTGGAGGACAAATTTTGGATTTTGTATTTGCTAGGGATGCGCCGAATATTCGGTAGGTATTTGATATTCAGTTTGTGTATTCGGTTCGAGTGTGTCTATTTTTTGCCTGAACTAAAAGAAAACCTTCATATGAAAGTAATGGAAAATAATTAAATAGTTAATTAATAAAATATGGAATTAATCAGTGAAAATAAAGCAATTAAATTTCAATTAAAAATATTTATTTCATACAATAAACAGATATCAATCAAATCATTAAAAAGGTAAGAAAGTATAGTATTGCCAGCATAAATAGCAGAAGTATAAACATTGTCCCACACCTGTGTTTAAACTTAGAACGTTATTATATAGGAACGAATGAAGTTTTGGAAACATTTCATGTTTGAAAAAAGTAAACAACGGGGTCCTCTGAGCTCAGGAGAGGTTTTTTCCGTTTCTCTACTTCCTAAAGAATTGATCTATGTGTATTTTGTTTTAATTAATCACATTTCGATTTTTGGTACATTTGGGAGTACAGAAAAAAGTTTGAAAAAGTTTCAAAAAGTTAGTTTTACGAATAACTCTAAACAACGGCGTCACCTGAGGCTCAGGAGAGGTTTTTTCCGTTTCTCTACTTCCTAAAGAATTGATCTATGTGTATTTTGTTTTAGTTAATCGCATTTCGATTTTTGGTACATTTGGGAGTACAGAAAAAAGTTTGAAAAAGTTTGAAAAAGTTAGTTTTACGAATAACTCTAAACAACGGCGTCACCTGAGGTTCCGGACGGGTTTTTTCCGTTTCTCTACTTCCTAAAGAATTGATCTATGTGTATTTTGTTTTAATTAATCACATTTCGATTTTTGGTACATTTGGGAGTACAGAAAAAAGTTTGAAAAAGTTTGAAAAAGTTAGTTTTACGAATAACTCTAAACAACGGCGTCACCTGAGCTCAGGAGAGGTTTTTTCCGTTTCTCTACTTCCTAAAGAATTGATCTATGTGTATTTTGTTTTAATTAATCACATTTCGATTTTTGGTACATTTGGGAGTACAGAAAAAAGTTTGAAAAAGTTTGAAAAAGTTAGTTTTACGAATAACTCTAAACAACGGCGTCACCTGAGGTTCCGGACGGGTTTTTTCCGTTTCTCTACTTCCTAAAGAATAGATCTATGTGTATTTTGTTTCAATTAATCGCATTTCGATTTTTGGTACATTTGGGAGTACAGAAAAAAGTTTGAAAAAGTTTGAAAAAGTTAGTTTTACGAATAACTCTAAACAACGGCGTCACCTGAGGTTCCGACGGGTTTTTTCCGTTTCTCTACTTCCTAAAGAATAGATCTATGTGTATTTTGTTTCAATTAATCGCATTTCGATTTTTGGTACATTTGGGAGTACAGAAAAAAGTTTGAAAAAGTTTGAAAAAGTTAGTTTTACGAATAACTCTAAACAACGGCGTCACCTGAGGTTCCGGACGGGTTTTTTCCGTTTCTCTACTTCCTAAAGAATTGATCTATGTGTATTTTGTTTTAATTAATCACATTTCGATTTTTGGTACATTTGGGAGTACAGAAAAAAGTTTGAAAAAGTTTGAAAAAGTTAGTTTTACGAATAACTCTAAACAACGGCGTCACCTGAGCTCAGGAGAGGTTTTTTCCGTTTCTCTACTTCCTAAAGAATTGATCTATGTGTATTATGTTTTAATTAATCGCATTTCGATTTTTGGTACATTTGGGAGTACAGAAAAAAGTTTGAAAAAGTTTGAAAAAGTTAGTTTTACGAATAACTCTAAACAACGGCGTCACCTGAGCTCAGGAGAGGTTTTTTCCGTTTCTCTACTTCCTAAAGAATTGATCTATGTGTATTTTGTTTTAATTAATCACATTTCGATTTTTGGTACATTTGGGAGTACAGAAAAAAGTTTGAAAAAGTTTGAAAAAGTTAGTTTTACGAATAACTCTAAACAACGGCGTCACCTGAGGTTCCGACGGGTTTTTTCCGTTTCTCTACTTCCTAAAGAATAGATCTATGTGTATTTTGTTTCAATTAATCGCATTTCGATTTTTGGTACATTTGGGAGTACAGAAAAAAGTTTGAAAAAGTTTGAAAAAGTTAGTTTTACGAATAACTCTAAACAACGGCGTCACCTGAGGTTCCGGACGGGTTTTTTCCGTTTCTCTACTTCCTAAAGAATTGATCTATGTGTATTTTGTTTTAATTAATCGCATTTCGATTTTTGGTACATTTGGGAGTACAGAAAAAAGTTTGAAAAAGTTAGTTTTACGAATAACTTGAAACAACGGCGTGAATATTAAAATAAATTACAGTGTTTAGGTAAATCAGAATCGCATTTTTTTTTTATAATTAATAAATATATTGGGTGAGTGCGGTGAACCATTGGGATTTCTGTATTCATCAATGTAAAGGGCGGAAATGAAAATGTAAACAAGTTGACTTCGGTCTGGCGACGTCATCCTTGAGCGGAGGAGGAGGAGGAGCGTAAGGCCGAGATGAGAATACAGCGTTGCCATTTTATATTAACCGTTGCCGTTGTTTTTATAAAACAATTGAGAATTTGTGTGGTTTTCCAATGACGAATGAAATTTTTGTTTGTTTGAATGTGAGAAAATGTGAAATTTATGTTGAGTGAAGTGTTTTTAGCTTATTATAATTAAAGGTAATCGGGTTGAAAATGTAATGTTGATTATTATTTCCTATGAAGCGCAGCTGGCCGAGTTTTTAGTGCAACGGTCATTTCTAGATAATCCTGATATAACCTGGATAATGTTGGAGGACAAATTTTGGATTTTGTATTTGCTAGGGATGCGCCGAATATTCGGTAGGTATTTGATATTCAGTTTGTGTATTCGGTTCGAGTGTGTCTATTTTTTGCCTGAACTAAAAGAAAACCTTCATATGAAAGTAATGGAAAATAATTAAATAGTTAATTAATAAAATATGGAATTAATCAGTGAAAATAAAGCAATTAAATTTCAATTAAAAATATTTATTTCATACAATAAACAGATATCAATCAAATCATTAAAAAGGTAAGAAAGTATAGTATTGCCAGCATAAATAGCAGAAGTATAAACATTGTCCCACACCTGTGTTTAAACTTAGAACGTTATTATATAGGAACGAATGAAGTTTTGGAAACATTTCATGTTTGAAAAAAGTAAACAACGGGGTCCTCTGAGCTCAGGAGAGGTTTTTTCCGTTTCTCTACTTCCTAAAGAATTGATCTATGTGTATTTTGTTTTAATTAATCACATTTCGATTTTTGGTACATTTGGGAGTACAGAAAAAAGTTTGAAAAAGTTTCAAAAAGTTAGTTTTACGAATAACTCTATACAACGGGGTCCTCTGAGCTCAGGAGAGGTTTTTTCCGTTTCTCTACTTCCTAAAGAATTGATTTATGTGTATTTTGTTTTAGTTAATCGCATTTCGATTTTTGGTACATTTGGGAGTACAGAAAAAAGTTTGAAAAAGTTTGAAAAAGTTAGTTTTACGAATAACTCTAAACAACGGCGTCACCTGAGGTTCCGACGGGTTTTTTCCGTTTCTCTACTTCCTAAAGAATTGATCTATGTGTATTTTGTTTTAATTAATCACATTTCGATTTTTGGTACATTTGGGAGTACAGAAAAAAGTTTGAAAAAGTTTGAAAAAGTTAGTTTTACGAATAACTCTAAACAACGGCGTCACCTGAGCTCAGGAGAGGTTTTTTCCGTTTCTCTACTTCCTAAAGAATTGATCTATGTGTATTTTGTTTTAATTAATCACATTTCGATTTTTGGTACATTTGGGAGTACAGAAAAAAGTTTGAAAAAGTTTGAAAAAGTTAGTTTTACGAATAACTCTAAACAACGGCGTCACCTGAGGTTCCGACGGGTTTTTTCCGTTTCTCTACTTCCTAAAGAATAGATCTATGTGTATTTTGTTTCAATTAATCGCATTTCGATTTTTGGTACATTTGGGAGTACAGAAAAAAGTTTGAAAAAGTTTGAAAAAGTTAGTTTTACGAATAACTCTAAACAACGGCGTCACCTGAGGTTCCGACGGGTTTTTTCCGTTTCTCTACTTCCTAAAGAATTGATTTATGTGTATTTTGTTTTAGTTAATCGCATTTCGATTTTTGGTACATTTGGGAGTACAGAAAAAAGTTTGAAAAAGTTAGTTTTACGAATAACTCTAAACAACGGGGTCCTCTGAGCTCAGGAGAGGTTTTTTCCGTTTCTCTACTTCCTAAAGAATTGATCTATGTGTATTTTGTTTTAATTAATCACATTTCGATTTTTGGTACATTTGGGAGTACAGAAAAAAGTTTGAAAAAGTTTGAAAAAGTTAGTTTTACGAATAACTCTAAACAACGGCGTCACCTGAGGTTCCGACGGGTTTTTTCCGTTTCTCTACTTCCTAAAGAATTGATCTATGTGTATTTTGTTTTAATTAATCAGATTTCGATTTTTGGTACATTTGGGAGTACAGAAAAAAGTTTGAAAAAGTTTGAAAAAGTTAGTTTTACGAATAACTCTAAACAACGGCGTCACCTGAGCTCAGGAGAGGTTTTTTCCGTTTCTCTACTTCCTAAAGAATAGATCTATGTGTATTATGTTTTATTTAATCGCATTTCGATTTTTGGTACATTTGGGAGTACAGAAAAAAGTTTGAAAAAGTTTGAAAAAGTTAGTTTTACGAATAACTCTAAACAACGGCGTCACCTGAGCTCAGGAGAGGTTTTTTCCGTTTCTCTACTTCCTAAAGAATAGATCTATGTGTATTTTGTTTTATTCTGATAGATTTCGATTTTTGGTACATTTGGGAGTACAGAAAAAAGTTTGAAAAAGTTTGAAAAAGTTAGTTTTACGAATAACTCTAAACAACGGCGTCACCTGAGGTTCCGACGGGTTTTTTCCGTTTCTCTACTTCCTAAAGAATTGATCTATGTGTATTTTGTTTTAATTAATCACATTTCGATTTTTGGTACATTTGGGAGTACAGAAAAAAGTTTGAAAAAGTTTGAAAAAGTTAGTTTTACGAATAACTCTAAACAACGGCGTCACCTGAGCTCAGGAGAGGTTTTTTCCGTTTCTCTACTTCCTAAAGAATTGATCTATGTGTATTATGTTTTATTCTGATAGATTTCAATTTTTGGTACATTTGGGAGTACAGAAAAAAGTTTGAAAAAGTTTGAAAAAGTTAGTTTTACGAATAACTCTAAACAACGGCGTCACCTGAGCTCAGGAGAGGTTTTTTCCGTTTCTCTACTTCCTAAAGAATTGATCTATGTGTATTATGTTTTATTCTGATAGATTTCGATTTTTGGTACATTTGGGAGTACAGAAAAAAGTTTGAAAAAGTTTGAAAAAGTTAGTTTTACGAATAACTCTAAACAACGGCGTCACCTGAGGTTCCGACGGGTTTTTTCCGTTTCTCTACTTCCTAAAGAATTGATCTATGTGTATTTTGTTTTAATCTGATCAGATTTCGATTTTTGGTACATTTGGGAGTACAGAAAAAAGTTTGAAAAAGTTTGAAAAAGTTAGTTTTACGAATAACTCTAAACAACGGCGTCACCTGAGGCTCCGGACGAGGTTTTTTCCGTTTCTCTACTTCCTAAAGAATTGATCTATGTGTATTTTGTTTTAATTAATCACATTTCGATTTTTGGTACATTTGGGAGTACAGAAAAAAGTTTGAAAAAGTTTGAAAAAGTTAGTTTTACGAATAACTCTAAACAACGGCGTCACCTGAGCTCAGGAGAGGTTTTTTCCGTTTCTCTACTTCCTAAAGAATTGATCTATGTGTATTTTGTTTTAGTTAATCGCATTTCGATTTTTGGTACATTTGGGAGTACAGAAAAAAGTTTGAAAAAGTTTGAAAAAGTTAGTTTTACGAATAACTCTAAACAACGGCGTCACCTGAGGTTCCGACGGGTTTTTTCCGTTTCTCTACTTCCTAAAGAATTGATCTATGTGTATTTTGTTTCAATTAATCGCATTTCGATTTTTGGTACATTTGGGAGTACAGAAAAAAGTTTGAAAAAGTTTGAAAAAGTTAGTTTTACGAATAACTCTAAACAACGGCGTCACCTGAGGTTCCGACGGGTTTTTTCCGTTTCTCTACTTCCTAAAGAATTGATCTATGTGTATTTTGTTTTAATCTGATCAGATTTCGATTTTTGGTACATTTGGGAGTACAGAAAAAAGTTTGAAAAAGTTTGAAAAAGTTAGTTTTACGAATAACTCTAAACAACGGCGTCACCTGAGCTCAGGAGAGGTTTTTTCCGTTTCTCTACTTCCTAAAGAATTGATCTATGTGTATTATGTTTTATTCTGATAGATTTCGATTTTTGGTACATTTGGGAGTACAGAAAAAAGTTTGAAAAAGTTTGAAAAAGTTAGTTTTACGAATAACTCTAAACAACGGCGTCACCTGAGCTCAGGAGAGGTTTTTTCCGTTTATCTACTTCCTAAAGAATTGATCTATGTGTATTATGTTTTATTCTGATAGATTTCGATTTTTGGTACATTTGGGAGTACAGAAAAAAGTTTGAAAAAGTTTGAAAAAGTTAGTTTTACGAATAACTCTAAACAACGGCGTCACCTGAGCTCAGCGAGAGGTTTTTTCCGTTTCTCTACTTCCTAAAGAATAGATCTATGTGTATTTTGTTTTAATTAATCACATTTCGATTTTTGGTACATTTGGGAGTACAGAAAAAAGTTTGAAAAAGTTTGAAAAAGTTAGTTTTACGAATAACTCTAAACAACGGCGTCACCTGAGCTCAGGAGAGGTTTTTTCCGTTTCTCTACTTCCTAAAGAATTGATCTATGTGTATTATGTTTTATTCTGATAGATTTCAATTTTTGGTACATTTGGGAGTACAGAAAAAAGTTTGAAAAAGTTTGAAAAAGTTAGTTTTACGAATAACTCTAAACAACGGCGTCACCTGAGCTCAGGAGAGGTTTTTTCCGTTTCTCTACTTCCTAAAGAATTGATCTATGTGTATTTTGTTTTATTCTGATAGATTTCGATTTTTGGTACATTTGGGAGTACAGAAAAAAGTTTGAAAAAGTTTGAAAAAGTTAGTTTTACGAATAACTCTAAACAACGGCGTCACCTGAGCTCAGGAGAGGTTTTTTCCGTTTCTCTACTTCCTAAAGAATTGATCTATGTGTATTTTGTTTTAGTTAATCGCATTTCGATTTTTGGTACATTTGGGAGTACAGAAAAAAGTTTGAAAAAGTTTGAAAAAGTTAGTTTTACGAATAACTCTAAACAACGGCGTCACCTGAGGCTCCGGACGAGGTTTTTTCCGTTTCTCTACTTCCTAAAGAATAGATCTATGTGTATTTTGTTTTAGTTAATCGCATTTCGATTTTTGGTACATTTGGGAGTACAGAAAAAAGTTTGAAAAAGTTTGAAAAAGTTAGTTTTACGAATAACTCTAAACAACGGCGTCACCTGAGGTTCCGACGGGTTTTTTCCGTTTCTCTACTTCCTAAAGAATAGATCTATGTGTATTTTGTTTCAATTAATCGCATTTCGATTTTTGGTACATTTGGGAGTACAGAAAAAAGTTTGAAAAAGTTTGAAAAAGTTAGTTTTACGAATAACTCTAAACAACGGCGTCACCTGAGGTTCCGACGGGTTTTTTCCGTTTCTCTACTTCCTAAAGAATTGATCTATGTGTATTTTGTTTTAGTTAATCGCATTTCGATTTTTGGTACATTTGGGAGTACAGAAAAAAGTTTGAAAAAGTTTGAAAAAGTTAGTTTTACGAATAACTCTAAACAACGGCGTCACCTGAGCTCAGGAGAGGTTTTTTCCGTTTCTCTACTTCCTAAAGAATAGATCTATGTGTATTTTGTTTTAATTAATCACATTTCGATTTTTGGTACATTTGGGAGTACAGAAAAAAGTTTGAAAAAGTTTGAAAAAGTTAGTTTTACGAATAACTCTAAACAACGGCGTCACCTGAGGTTCCGACGGGTTTTTTCCGTTTCTCTACTTCCTAAAGAATAGATCTATGTGTATTTTGTTTCAATTAATCGCATTTCGATTTTTGGTACATTTGGGAGTACAGAAAAAAGTTTGAAAAAGTTTGAAAAAGTTAGTTTTACGAATAACTCTAAACAACGGCGTCACCTGAGGTTCCGACGGGTTTTTTCCGTTTCTCTACTTCCTAAAGAATTGATCTATGTGTATTTTGTTTTAATTAATCACATTTCGATTTTTGGTACATTTGGGAGTACAGAAAAAAGTTTGAAAAAGTTTGAAAAAGTTAGTTTTACGAATAACTCTAAACAACGGCGTCACCTGAGGTTCCGACGGGTTTTTTCCGTTTCTCTACTTCCTAAAGAATTGATCTATGTGTATTTTGTTTTAATTAATCACATTTCGATTTTTGGTACATTTGGGAGTACAGAAAAAAGTTTGAAAAAGTTTGAAAAAGTTAGTTTTACGAATAACTCTAAACAACGGCGTCACCTGAGCTCAGGAGAGGTTTTTTCCGTTTCTCTACTTCCTAAAGAATAGATCTATGTGTATTTTGTTTTAATTAATCACATTTCGATTTTTGGTACATTTGGGAGTACAGAAAAAAGTTTGAAAAAGTTTGAAAAAGTTAGTTTTACGAATAACTCTAAAGAACGGCGTCACCTGAGCTCAGGAGAGGTTTTTTCCGTTTATCTACTTCCTAAAGAATTGATCTATGTGTATTATGTTTTATTCTGATAGATTTCAATTTTTGGTACATTTGAGAGTACAGAAAAAAGTTTGAAAAAGTTTGGAAAAGTTAGTTTTACGAATAACACTAAACAACAGCGTCACCTGAGCTCAGCAGAGGTTTTTTCCGTTTCTCTACTTCCTAAAGAATTGATCTATGTGTATTATGTTTTATTCTGATAGATTTCGATTTTTGGTACATTTGGGAGTACAGAAAAAAGTTTGAAAAAGTTTGAAAAAGTTAGTTTTACGAATAACTCTATACAACGGGGTCCTCTGAGCTCAGGAGAGGTTTTTTCCGTTTCTCTACTTCCTAAAGAATTGATTTATGTGTATTTTGTTTTAGTTAATCGCATTTCGATTTTTGGTACATTTGGGGGTACAGAAAAAAGTTTGAAAAAGTTTGAAAAAGTTAGTTTTTCGAATAACTCTAAACAACGGCGTCACCTGAGGTTCCGACGGGTTTTTTCCGTTTCTCTACTTCGTAAAGAATTGATTTATGTGTATTTTGTTTTAGTTAATCGCATTTCGATTTTTGGTACATTTGGGAGTACAGAAAAAAGTTTGAAAAAGTTTGAAAAAGTTAGTTTTACGAATAACTCTAAACAACGGCGTCACCTGAGGTTCCGACGGGTTTTTTCCGTTTCTCTACTTCCTAAAGAATAGATATATGTGTATTTTGTTTCAATTAATCGCATTTGGATTTTTGGTACATTTGGGAGTACAGAAAAAAGTTTGAAAAAGTTTGAAAAAGTTAGTTTTACGAATAACTCTAAACAACGGCGTCACCTGAGGTTCCGACGGGTTTTTTCCGTTTCTCTACTTCCTAAAGAATTGATCTATGTGTATTTTGTTTTAGTTAATCGCATTTCGATTTTTGGTACATTTGGGAGTACAGAAAAAAGTTTGAAAAAGTTTGAAAAAGTTAGTTTTACGAATAACTCTAAACAACGGCGTCACCTGAGCTCAGGAGAGGTTTTTTCCGTTTCTCTACTTCCTAAAGAATTGATCTATGTGTATTTTGTTTTAATTAATCACATTTCGATTTTTGGTACATTTGGGAGTACAGAAAAAAGTTTGAAAAAGTTTGAAAAAGTTAGTTTTACGAATAACTCTAAACAACGGCGTCACCTGAGGTTCCGACGGGTTTTTTCCGTTTCTCTACTTCCTAAAGAATAGATCTATGTGTATTTTGTTTCAATTAATCGCATTTCGATTTTTGGTACATTTGGGAGTACAGAAAAAAGTTTGAAAAAGTTTGAAAAAGTTAGTTTTACGAATAACTCTAAACAACGGCGTCACCTGAGGTTCCGACGGGTTTTTTCCGTTTCTCTACTTCCTAAAGAATTGATCTATGTGTATTTTGTTTTAATTAATCACATTTCGATTTTTGGTACATTTGGGAGTACAGAAAAAAGTTTGAAAAAGTTAGTTTTACGAATAACTTGAAACAACGGCGTGAATATTAAAATAAATTACAGTGTTTAGGTAAATCAGAATCGCATTTTTTTTTTATAATTAATAAATATATTGGGTGAGTGCGGTGAACCATTGGGATTTCTGTATTCATCAATGTAAAGGGCGGAAATGAAAATGTAAACAAGTTGACTTCGGTCTGGCGACGTCATCCTTGAGAGGAGGAGGAGGAGCGTAAGGCCGAGATGAGAATACAGCGTTGCCATTTTATATTAACCGTTGCCGTTGTTTTTATAAAACAATTGAGAATTTGTGTGGTTTTCCAATGACGAATGAAATTTTTGTTTGTTTGAATGTGAGAAAATGTGAAATTTATGTTGAGTGAAGTGTTTTTAGCTTATTATAATTAAAGGTAATCGGGTTGAAAATGTAATGTTGATTATTATTTCCTATGAAGCGCAGCTGGCCGAGTTTTTAGTGCAACGGTCATTTCTAGATAATCCTGATATAACCTGGATAATGTTGGAGGACAAATTTTGGATTTTGTATTTGCTAGGGATGCGCCGAATATTCGGTAGGTATTTGATATTCAGTTTGTGTATTCGGTTCGAGTATGTCTATTTTTTGCCTGAACTAAAAGAAAACCTTCATATGAAAGTAATGGAAAATAATTAAATAGTTAATTAATAAAATATGGAATTAATCAGAGAAAATAAAGCAATTAAATTTCAATTAAAAATATTTATTTCATACAATAAACAGATATCAATCAAATCATTAAAAAGGTATGAAAGTATAGTATTGCCAGCATAAATAGCAGAAGTATAAACATTGTCCCACACCTGTGTTTAAACTTAGAACGTTATTATATAGGAACGAATGAAGTTTTGGAAACATTTCATGTTTGAAAAAAGTAAACAACGGGGTCCTCTGAGCTCAGGAGAGGTTTTTTCCGTTTCTCTACTTCCTAAAGAATAGATCTATGTGTATTTTGTTTTAATTAATCACATTTCGATTTTTGGTACATTTGGGAGTACAGAAAAAAGTTTGAAAAAGTTTGAAAAAGTTAGTTTTACGAATAACTCTAAACAACGGCGTCACCTGAGGTTCCGGACGGGTTTTTTCCGTTTCTCTACTTCCTAAAGAATAGATCTATGTGTATTTTGTTTTATTTAATAGCATTTCGATTTTTGGTACATTTGGGAGTACAGAAAAAAGTTTGAAAAAGTTTGAAAAAGTTAGTTTTACGAATAACTCTAAACAACGGCGTCACCTGAGGTTCCGACGGGTTTTTTCCGTTTCTCTACTTCCTAAAGAATAGATCTATGTGTATTTTGTTTTAATTAATCGCATTTCGATTTTTGGTACATTTGGGAGTACAGAAAAAAGTTTGAAAAAGTTTGAAAAAGTTAGTTTTACGAATAACTCTAAACAACGGCGTCACTCTGAGCTCAGGAGAGGTTTTTTCCGTTTCTCTACTTCCTAAAGAATAGATCTATGTGTATTTTGTTTTAATTAATCACATTTCGATTTTTGGTACATTTGGGAGTACAGAAAAAAGTTTGAAAAAGTTTGAAAAAGTTAGTTTTACGAATAACTCTAAACAACGGCGTCACCTGAGCTCAGGAGAGGTTTTTTCCGTTTCTCTACTTCCTAAAGAATAGATCTATGTGTATTATGTTTTATTCTGATAGATTTCGATTTTTGGTACATTTGGGAGTACAGAAAAAAGTTTGAAAAAGTTTGAAAAAGTTAGTTTTACGAATAACTCTAAACAACGGCGTCACCTGAGCTCAGGAGAGGTTTTTTCCGTTTCTCTACTTCCTAAAGAATAGATCTATGTGTATTTTGTTTTATTCTGATAGATTTCGATTTTTGGTACATTTGGGAGTACAGAAAAAAGTTTGAAAAAGTTTGAAAAAGTTAGTTTTACGAATAACTCTAAACAACGGCGTCACCTGAGCTCAGGAGAGGTTTTTTCCGTTTCTCTACTTCCTAAAGAATAGATCTATGTGTATTTTGTTTTAATTAATCACATTTCGATTTTTGGTACATTTGGGAGTACAGAAAAAAGTTTGAAAAAGTTTGAAAAAGTTAGTTTTACGAATAACTCTAAACAACGGCGTCACCTGAGGCTCAGGAGAGGTTTTTTCCGTTTCTCTACTTCCTAAAGAATAGATCTATGTGTATTTTGTTTTAATTAATCACATTTCGATTTTTGGTACATTTGGGAGTACAGAAAAAAGTTTGAAAAAGTTTGAAAAAGTTAGTTTTACGAATAACTCTAAACAACGGCGTCACCTGAGCTCAGGAGAGGTTTTTTCCGTTTCTCTACTTCCTAAAGAATAGATCTATGTGTATTTTGTTTTATTTAATCAGCATTTCGATTTTTGGTACATTTGGGAGTACAGAAAAAAGTTTGAAAAAGTTTGAAAAAGTTAGTTTTACGAATAACTCTAAACAACGGCGTCACCTGAGGTTCCGGACGGGTTTTTTCCGTTTCTCTACTTCCTAAAGAATAGATCTATGTGTATTTTGTTTTAATTAATCACATTTCGATTTTTGGTACATTTGGGAGTACAGAAAAAAGTTTGAAAAAGTTTGAAAAAGTTAGTTTTACGAATAACTCTAAACAACGGCGTCACCTGAGCTCAGGAGAGGTTTTTTCCGTTTCTCTACTTCCTAAAGAATAGATCTATGTGTATTTTGTTTTAATTAATCGCATTTCGATTTTTGGTACATTTGGGAGTACAGAAAAAAGTTTGAAAAAGTTTGAAAAAGTTAGTTTTACGAATAACTCTAAACAACGGCGTCACCTGAGCTCAGGAGAGGTTTTTTCCGTTTCTCTACTTCCTAAAGAATAGATCTATGTGTATTTTGTTTTAATTAATCACATTTCGATTTTTGGTACATTTGGGAGTACAGAAAAAAGTTTGAAAAAGTTTGAAAAAGTTAGTTTTACGAATAACTTGAAACAACGGCGTGAATATTAAAATAAATTACAGTGTTTAGGTAAATCAGAATCGCAATTTTTTTTTAATAATTAATAAATATATTGGGTGAGTGCGGTCAACCATTGGGATTTCTGTATTCGTCAATGTAAAGGCCGGAAATGAAAATGTAAACAAGTTTACTTCGCTCTGGCGACGTCATCCTTGAGAGGAGGAGGAGGAGGAGCGTAAGGCCGAGATGAGAATACAGCGTTGCCATTTTATTTTAACCGTTGCCGTTGTTTTTATAAAACAATTGAGAATTTGTGTGGTTTTCCAATGAAGAATGAAATTTTTGTTTGTTTGAATGTGAGAAAATGTGAAATTTATGTTGAGTGAAGTGTTTTTAGCTTATTATAATTAAAGGTAATCGGGTTGAAAATGTAATGTTGATTATTATTTCCTATGAAGCGCAGCTGGCCGAGTTTTTAGTGCAACGGTCATTTCTAGATAATCCTGATATAACCTGGATAAAGTTGGAGGACAAATTTTGGATTTTGTATTTGCTAGGGATGCGCCGAATATTCGGTAGGTATTTGATATTCAGTTTGTGTATTCGGTTCGAGTATGTCTATTTTTTGCCTGAACTAAAAGAAAACCCTCATATGAAAGTAATGGAAAATAATTAAATAGTTAATTAATAAAATATGGAATTAATCAGAGAAAATAAAGCAATTAAATTTCAATTCAAAATATTTATTTCATACAATAAACAGATATCAATCAAATCATTAAAAAGGTATGAAAGTATAGTATTGCCAGCATAAATAGTAGAAGTATAAACATTGTCCCACACCTGTGTTTAAACTTAGAACGTTATTATATAGGAACGAATGAAGTTTTGGAAACATTTCATGTTTGAAAAAAGTAAACAACGGCGTCACCTGAGCTCAGGAGAGGTTTTTTCCGTTTCTCTACTTCCTAAAGAATAGATCTATGTGTATTTTGTTTTATTCTGATAGATTTCGATTTTTGGTACATTTGGGAGTACAGAAAAAAGTTTGAAAAAGTTTGAAAAAGTTAGTTTTACGAATAACTCTAAACAACGGCGTCACCTGAGGTTCCGACGGGTTTTTTCCGTTTCTCTACTTCCTAAAGAATAGATCTATGTGTATTTTGTTTTAGTTAATCAGCATTTCGATTTTTGGTACATTTGGGAGTACAGAAAAAAGTTTGAAAAAGTTTGAAAAAGTTAGTTTTACGAATAACTCTGAAACAACGGCGTCACCTGAGCTCAGGAGAGGTTTTTTCCGTTTCTCTACTTCCTAAAGAATAGATCTATGTGTATTTTGTTTTAATTAATCACATTTCGATTTTTGGTACATTTGGGAGTACAGAAAAAAGTTTGAAAAAGTTTGAAAAAGTTAGTTTTACGAATAACTCTAAACAACGGCGTCACCTGAGCTCAGGAGAGGTTTTTTCCGTTTCTCTACTTCCTAAAGAATAGATCTATGTGTATTTTGTTTTAATTAATCACATTTCGATTTTTGGTACATTTGGGAGTACAGAAAAAAGTTTGAAAAAGTTTGAAAAAGTTAGTTTTACGAATAACTCTAAACAACGGCGTCACCTGAGGTTCCGACGGGTTTTTTCCGTTTCTCTACTTCCTAAAGAATAGATCTATGTGTGTTTTGTTTTATTCTGATAGATTTCGATTTTTGGTACATTTGGGAGTACAGAAAAAAGTTTGAAAAAGTTTGAAAAAGTTAGTTTTACGAATAACTCTAAACAACGGCGTCACCTGAGGTTCCGGACGGGTTTTTTCCGTTTCTCTACTTCCTAAAGAATAGATCTATGTGTATTTTGTTTTAATTAATCAGATTTCGATTTTTGGTACATTTGGGAGTACAGAAAAAAGTTTGAAAAAGTTTGAAAAAGTTGGTTTACGAATAACTTGAAACAACGGCGTGAATATTAAAATAAATTACAGTGTTTAGGTAAATCAGAATCGCAATTTTTTTTTAATAATTAATAAATATATTGGGTGAGTGCGGTCAACCATTGGGATTTCTGTATTCGTCAATGTAAAGGCCGGAAATGAAAATGTAAACAAGTTTACTTCGCTCTGGCGACGTCATCCTTGAGAGGAGGAGGAGGAGGAGCGTAAGGCCGAGATGAGAATACAGCGTTGCCATTTTATTTTAACCGTTGCCGTTGTTTTTATAAAACAATTGAGAATTTGTGTGGTTTTCCAATGAAGAATGAAATTTTTGTTTGTTTGAATGTGAGAAAATGTGAAATTTATGTTGAGTGAAGTGTTTTTAGCTTATTATAATTAAAGGTAATCGGGTTGAAAATGTAATGTTGATTATTATTTCCTATGAAGCGCAGCTGGCCGAGTTTTTAGTGCAACGGTCATTTCTAGATAATCCTGATATAACCTGGATAAAGTTGGAGGACAAATTTTGGATTTTGTATTTGCTAGGGATGCGCCGAATATTCGGTAGGTATTTGATATTCAGTTTGTGTATTCGGTTCGAGTATGTCTATTTTTTGCCTGAACTAAAAGAAAACCCTCATATGAAAGTAATGGAAAATAATTAAATAGTTAATTAATAAAATATGGAATTAATCAGAGAAAATAAAGCAATTAAATTTCAATTCAAAATATTTATTTCATACAATAAACAGATATCAATCAAATCATTAAAAAGGTATGAAAGTATAGTATTGCCAGCATAAATAGTAGAAGTATAAACATTGTCCCACACCTGTGTTTAAACTTAGAACGTTATTATATAGGAACGAATGAAGTTTTGGAAACATTTCATGTTTGAAAAAAGTAAACAACGGCGTCACCTGAGCTCAGGAGAGGTTTTTTCCGTTTCTCTACTTCCTAAAGAATAGATCTATGTGTATTTTGTTTTATTCTGATAGATTTCGATTTTTGGTACATTTGGGAGTACAGAAAAAAGTTTGAAAAAGTTTGAAAAAGTTAGTTTTACGAATAACTCTAAACAACGGCGTCACCTGAGGTTCCGACGGGTTTTTTCCGTTTCTCTACTTCCTAAAGAATAGATTTATGTGTATTTTGTTTTAGTTAATCGCATTTCGATTTTTGGTACATTTGGGAGTACAGAAAAAAGTTTGAAAAAGTTTGAAAAAGTTAGTTTTACGAATAACTCTAAACAACGGCGTCACCTGAGCTCAGGAGAGGTTTTTTCCGTTTCTCTACTTCCTAAAGAATAGATCTATGTGTATTTTGTTTTAATTAATCACATTTCGATTTTTGGTACATTTGGGAGTACAGAAAAAAGTTTGAAAAAGTTTGAAAAAGTTAGTTTTACGAATAACTCTAAACAACGGCGTCACCTGAGGTTCCGGACGGGTTTTTTCCGTTTCTCTACTTCCTAAAGAATAGATCTATGTGTATTTTGTTTTAATTAATCAGCATTTCGATTTTTGGTACATTTGGGAGTACAGAAAAAAGTTTGAAAAAGTTTGAAAAAGTTAGTTTTACGAATAACTCTAAACAACGGCGTCACCTGAGCTCAGGAGAGGTTTTTTCCGTTTCTCTACTTCCTAAAGAATAGATCTATGTGTATTTTGTTTTAATTAATCACATTTCGATTTTTGGTACATTTGGGAGTACAGAAAAAAGTTTGAAAAAGTTTGAAAAGTTAGTTTTACGAATAACTTGAAACAACGGCGTGAATATTAAAATAAATTACAGTGTTTAGGTAAATCAGAATCGCAATTTTTTTTTAATAATTAATAAATATATTGGGTGAGTGCGGTCAACCATTGGGATTTCTGTATTCGTCAATGTAAAGGCCGGAAATGAAAATGTAAACAAGTTTACTTCGCTCTGGCGACGTCATCCTTGAGAGGAGGAGGAGGAGGAGCGTAAGGCCGAGATGAGAATACAGCGTTGCCATTTTATTTTAACCGTTGCCGTTGTTTTTATAAAACAATTGAGAATTTGTGTGGTTTTCCAATGAAGAATGAAATTTTTGTTTGTTTGAATGTGAGAAAATGTGAAATTTATGTTGAGTGAAGTGTTTTTAGCTTATTATAATTAAAGGTAATCGGGTTGAAAATGTAATGTTGATTATTATTTCCTATGAAGCGCAGCTGGCCGAGTTTTTAGTGCAACGGTCATTTCTAGATAATCCTGATATAACCTGGATAAAGTTGGAGGACAAATTTTGGATTTTGTATTTGCTAGGGATGCGCCGAATATTCGGTAGGTATTTGATATTCAGTTTGTGTATTCGGTTCGAGTATGTCTATTTTTTGCCTGAACTAAAAGAAAACCCTCATATGAAAGTAATGGAAAATAATTAAATAGTTAATTAATAAAATATGGAATTAATCAGAGAAAATAAAGCAATTAAATTTCAATTCAAAATATTTATTTCATACAATAAACAGATATCAATCAAATCATTAAAAAGGTATGAAAGTATAGTATTGCCAGCATAAATAGTAGAAGTATAAACATTGTCCCACACCTGTGTTTAAACTTAGAACGTTATTATATAGGAACGAATGAAGTTTTGGAAACATTTCATGTTTGAAAAAAGTAAACAACGGCGTCACCTGAGCTCAGGAGAGGTTTTTTCCGTTTCTCTACTTCCTAAAGAATAGATCTATGTGTATTTTGTTTTATTCTGATAGATTTCGATTTTTGGTACATTTGGGAGTACAGAAAAAAGTTTGAAAAAGTTTGAAAAAGTTAGTTTTACGAATAACTCTAAACAACGGCGTCACCTGAGGTTCCGACGGGTTTTTTCCGTTTCTCTACTTCCTAAAGAATAGATCTATGTGTATTTTGTTTTAATTAATCAGCATTTCGATTTTTGGTACATTTGGGAGTACAGAAAAAAGTTTGAAAAAGTTTGAAAAAGTTAGTTTTACGAATAACTCTAAACAACGGCGTCACCTGAGCTCAGGAGAGGTTTTTTCCGTTTCTCTACTTCCTAAAGAATAGATCTATGTGTATTTTGTTTTAATTAATCACATTTCGATTTTTGGTACATTTGGGAGTACAGAAAAAAGTTTGAAAAAGTTTGAAAAAGTTAGTTTTACGAATAACTTGAAACAACGGCGTGAATATTAAAATAAATTACAGTGTTTAGGTAAATCAGAATCGCATTTTTTTTTTATAATTAATAAATATATTGGGTGAGTGCGGTCAACCATTGGGATTTCTGTATTCATCAATGTAAAGGGCGGAAATGAAAATGTAAACAAGTTGACTTCGGTCTGGCGACGTCATCCTTGAGCGGAGGAGGAGGAGGAGCGTAAGGCCGAGATGAGAATACAGCGTTGCCATTTTATATTAACCGTTGCCGTTGTTTTTATAAAACAATTGAGAATTTGTGTGGTTTTCCAATGACGAATGAAATTTTTGTTTGTTTGAATGTGAGAAAATGTGAAATTTATGTTGAGTGAAGTGTTTTTAGCTTATTATAATTAAAGGTAATCGGGTTGAAAATGTAATGTTGATTATTATTTCCTATGAAGCGCAGCTGGCCGAGTTTTTAGTGCAACGGTCATTTCTAGATAATCCTGATATAACCTGGATAATGTTGGAGGACAAATTTTGGATTTTGTATTTGCTAGGGATGCGCCGAATATTCGGTAGGTATTTGATATTCAGTTTGTGTATTCGGTTCGAGTATGTCTATTTTTTGCCTGAACTAAAAGAAAACCTTCATATGAAAGTAATGGAAAATAATTAAATAGTTAATTAATAAAATATGGAATTAATCAGAGAAAATAAAGCAATTAAATTTCAATTAAAAATATTTATTTCATACAATAAACAGATATCAATCAAATCATTAAAAAGGTATGAAAGTATAGTATTGCCAGCATAAATAGCAGAAGTATAAACATTGTCCCACACCTGTGTTTAAACTTAGAACGTTATTATATAGGAACGAATGAAGTTTTGGAAACATTTCATGTTTGAAAAAAGTAAACAACGGCGTCACCTGAGCTCAGGAGAGGTTTTTTCCGTTTCTCTACTTCCTAAAGAATAGATCTATGTGTATTTTGTTTTAATTAATCACATTTCGATTTTTGGTACATTTGGGAGTACAGAAAAAAGTTTGAAAAAGTTTGAAAAAGTTAGTTTTACGAATAACTCTAAACAACGGCGTCACTCTGAGCTCAGGAGAGGTTTTTTCCGTTTCTCTACTTCCTAAAGAATAGATCTATGTGTATTTTGTTTTAATTAATCAGCATTTCGATTTTTGGTACATTTGGGAGTACAGAAAAAAGTTTGAAAAAGTTTGAAAAAGTTAGTTTTACGAATAACTCTAAACAACGGCGTCACCTGAGGTTCCGACGGGTTTTTTCCGTTTCTCTACTTCCTAAAGAATAGATCTATGTGTATTTTGTTTTAATTAATCGCATTTCGATTTTTGGTACATTTGGGAGTACAGAAAAAAGTTTGAAAAAGTTTGAAAAAGTTAGTTTTACGAATAACTCTAAACAACGGCGTCACCTGAGCTCAGGAGAGGTTTTTTCCGTTTCTCTACTTCCTAAAGAATAGATCTATGTGTATTTTGTTTTAATTAATCACATTTCGATTTTTGGTACATTTGGGAGTACAGAAAAAAGTTTGAAAAAGTTTGAAAAAGTTAGTTTACGAATAACTTGAAACAACGGCGTGAATATTAAAATAAATTACAGTGTTTAGGTAAATCAGAATCGCAATTTTTTTTTAATAATTAATAAATATATTGGGTGAGTGCGGTGAACCATTGGGATTTCTGTATTCGTCAATGTAAAGGGCGGAAATGAAAATGTAAACAAGTTGACTTCGGTCTGGCGACGTCATCCTTGAGCGGAGGAGGAGGAGGAGCGTAAGGCCGAGATGAGAATACAGCGTTGCCATTTTATATTAACCGTTGCCGTTGTTTTTATAAAACAATTGAGAATTTGTGTGGTTTTCCAATGACGAATGAAATTTTTGTTTGTTTGAATGTGAGAAAATGTGAAATTTATGTTGAGTGAAGTGTTTTTAGCTTATTATAATTAAAGGTAATCGGGTTGAAAATGTAATGTTGATTATTATTTCCTATGAAGCGCAGCTGGCCGAGTTTTTAGTGCAACGGTCATTTCTAGATAATCCTGATATAACCTGGATAAAGTTGGAGGACAAATTTTGGATTTTGTATTTGCTAGGGATGCGCCGAATATTCGGTAGGTATTTGATATTCAGTTTGTGTATTCGGTTCGAGTATGTCTATTTTTTGCCTGAACTAAAAGAAAACCCTCATATGAAAGTAATGGAAAATAATTAAATAGTTAATTAATAAAATATGGAATTAATCAGAGAAAATAAAGCAATTAAATTTCAATTCAAAATATTTATTTCATACAATAAACAGATATCAATCAAATCATTAAAAAGGTAAGAAAGTATAGTATTGCCAGCATAAATAGCAGAAGTATAAACATTGTCCCACACCTGTGTTTAAACTTAGAACGTTATTATATAGGAACGAATGAAGTTTTGGAAACATTTCATGTTTGAAAAAAGTAAACAACGGGGTCACTCTGAGCTCAGGAGAGGTTTTTTCCGTTTCTCTACTTCCTAAAGAATAGATCTATGTGTATTTTGTTTTAATTAATCACATTTCGATTTTTGGTACATTTGGGAGTACAGAAAAAAGTTTGAAAAAGTTTGAAAAAGTTAGTTTTACGAATAACTCTAAACAACGGCGTCACCTGAGGTTCCGACGGGTTTTTTCCGTTTCTCTACTTCCTAAAGAATAGATCTATGTGTATTTTGTTTTAATTAATCGCATTTCGATTTTTGGTACATTTGGGAGTACAGAAAAAAGTTTGAAAAAGTTTGAAAAAGTTAGTTTTACGAATAACTCTAAACAACGGCGTCACCTGAGCTCAGGAGAGGTTTTTTCCGTTTCTCTACTTCCTAAAGAATAGATCTATGTGTATTTTGTTTTAATTAATCGCATTTCGATTTTTGGTACATTTGGGAGTACAGAAAAAAGTTTGAAAAAGTTTGAAAAAGTTAGTTTTACGAATAACTCTAAACAACGGCGTCACTCTGAGCTCAGGAGAGGTTTTTTCCGTTTCTCTACTTCCTAAAGAATAGATCTATGTGTATTTTGTTTTAGTTAATCGCATTTCGATTTTTGGTACATTTGGGAGTACAGAAAAAAGTTTGAAAAAGTTTGAAAAAGTTAGTTTTACGAATAACTCTAAACAACGGCGTCACCTGAGCTCAGGAGAGGTTTTTTCCGTTTCTCTACTTCCTAAAGAATAGATCTATGTGTATTTTGTTTTAATTAATCACATTTCGATTTTTGGTACATTTGGGAGTACAGAAAAAAGTTTGAAAAAGTTTGAAAAAGTTAGTTTTACGAATAACTCTAAACAACGGCGTCACCTGAGGTTCCGACGGGTTTTTTCCGTTTCTCTACTTCCTAAAGAATAGATCTATGTGTATTTTGTTTTAATTAATAGCATTTCGATTTTTGGTACATTTGGGAGTACAGAAAAAAGTTTGAAAAAGTTTGAAAAAGTTAGTTTTACGAATAACTCTAAACAACGGCGTCACCTGAGGTTCCGACGGGTTTTTTCCGTTTCTCTACTTCCTAAAGAATAGATCTATGTGTATTTTGTTTTAATTAATCAGCATTTCGATTTTTGGTACATTTGGGAGTACAGAAAAAAGTTTGAAAAAGTTTGAAAAAGTTAGTTTATACGAATAACTCTAAACAACGGCGTCACCTGAGCTCAGGAGAGGTTTTTTCCGTTTCTCTACTTCCTAAAGAATTGATCTATGTGTATTTTGTTTTAATTAATCACATTTCGATTTTTGGTACATTTGGGAGTACAGAAAAAAGTTTGAAAAGTTTGAAAAAGTTAGTTTTACGAATAACTTGAAACAACGGCGTGAATATTAAAATAAATTACAGTGTTTAGGTAAATCAGAATCGCATTTTTTTTTTATAATTAATAAATATATTGGGTGAGTGCGGTCAACCATTGGGATTTCTGTATTCATCAATGTAAAGGGCGGAAATGAAAATGTAAACAAGTTGACTTCGGTCTGGCGACGTCATCCTTGAGCGGAGGAGGAGGAGGAGCGTAAGGCCGAGATGAGAATACAGCGTTGCCATTTTATATTAACCGTTGCCGTTGTTTTTATAAAACAATTGAGAATTTGTGTGGTTTTCCAATGACGAATGAAATTTTTGTTTGTTTGAATGTGAGAAAATGTGAAATTTATGTTGAGTGAAGTGTTTTTAGCTTATTATAATTAAAGGTAATCGGGTTGAAAATGTAATGTTGATTATTATTTCCTATGAAGCGCAGCTGGCCGAGTTTTTAGTGCAACGGTCATTTCTAGATAATCCTGATATAACCTGGATAATAGTTGGAGGACAAATTTTGGATTTTGTATTTGCTAGGGATGCGCCGAATATTCGGTAGGTATTTGATATTCAGTTTGTGTATTCGGTTCGAGTATGTCTATTTTTTGCCTGAACTAAAAGAAAACCTTCATATGAAAGTAATGGAAAATAATTAAATAGTTAATTAATAAAATATGGAATTAATCAGAGAAAATAAAGCAATTAAATTTCAATTAAAAATATTTATTTCATACAATAAACAGATATCAATCAAATCATTAAAAAGGTATGAAAGTATAGTATTGCCAGCATAAATAGCAGAAGTATAAACATTGTCCCACACCTGTGTTTAAACTTAGAACGTTATTATATAGGAACGAATGAAGTTTTGGAAACATTTCATGTTTGAAAAAAGTAAACAACGGGGTCCTCTGAGCTCAGGAGAGGTTTTTTCCGTTTCTCTACTTCCTAAAGAATTGATCTATGTGTATTTTGTTTTAATTAATCACATTTCGATTTTTGGTACATTTGGGAGTACAGAAAAAAGTTTGAAAAAGTTTGAAAAAGTTAGTTTTACGAATAACTCTAAACAACGGCGTCACTCTGAGCTCAGGAGAGGTTTTTTCCGTTTCTCTACTTCCTAAAGAATAGATCTATGTGTATTTTGTTTTAATTAATCGCATTTCGATTTTTGGTACATTTGGGAGTACAGAAAAAAGTTTGAAAAAGTTTGAAAAAGTTAGTTTTACGAATAACTCTAAACAACGGCGTCACCTGAGGTTCCGGACGGGTTTTTTCCGTTTCTCTACTTCCTAAAGAATAGATCTATGTGTATTTTGTTTTAATTAATCACATTTCGATTTTTGGTACATTTGGGAGTACAGAAAAAAGTTTGAAAAAGTTTGAAAAAGTTAGTTTTACGAATAACTCTAAACAACGGCGTCACCTGAGCTCAGGAGAGGTTTTTTCCGTTTCTCTACTTCCTAAAGAATTGATCTATGTGTATTTTGTTTTAATTAATCACATTTCGATTTTTGGTACATTTGGGAGTACAGAAAAAAGTTTGAAAAAGTTTGAAAAAGTTAGTTTTACGAATAACTCTAAACAACGGCGTCACCTGAGCTCAGGAGAGGTTTTTTCCGTTTCTCTACTTCCTAAAGAATAGATCTATGTGTATTTTGTTTTAATTAATCGCATTTCGATTTTTGGTACATTTGGGAGTACAGAAAAAAGTTTGAAAAAGTTTGAAAAAGTTAGTTTTACGAATAACTCTAAACAACGGCGTCACCTGAGGTTCCGACGGGTTTTTTCCGTTTCTCTACTTCCTAAAGAATAGATCTATGTGTATTTTGTTTTAATTAATCGCATTTCGATTTTTGGTACATTTGGGAGTACAGAAAAAAGTTTGAAAAAGTTTGAAAAAGTTAGTTTTACGAATAACTCTAAACAACGGCGTCACCTGAGCTCAGGAGAGGTTTTTTCCGTTTCTCTACTTCCTAAAGAATAGATCTATGTGTATTTTGTTTTAATTAATCACATTTCGATTTTTGGTACATTTGGGAGTACAGAAAAAAGTTTGAAAAGTTTGAAAAAGTTAGTTTTACGAATAACTTGAAACAACGGCGTGAATATTAAAATAAATTACAGTGTTTAGGTAAATCAGAATCGCATTTTTTTTTTATAATTAATAAATATATTGGGTGAGTGCGGTGAACCATTGGGATTTCTGTATTCATCAATGTAAAGGGCGGAAATGAAAATGTAAACAAGTTGACTTCGGTCTGGCGACGTCATCCTTGAGCGGAGGAGGAGGAGGAGCGTAAGGCCGAGATGAGAATACAGCGTTGCCATTTTATATTAACCGTTGCCGTTGTTTTTATAAAACAATTGAGAATTTGTGTGGTTTTCCAATGACGAATGAAATTTTTGTTTGTTTGAATGTGAGAAAATGTGAAATTTATGTTGAGTGAAGTGTTTTTAGCTTATTATAATTAAAGGTAATCGGGTTGAAAATGTAATGTTGATTATTATTTCCTATGAAGCGCAGCTGGCCGAGTTTTTAGTGCAACGGTCATTTCTAGATAATCCTGATATAACCTGGATAATGTTGGAGGACAAATTTTGGATTTTGTATTTGCTAGGGATGCGCCGAATATTCGGTAGGTATTTGATATTCAGTTTGTGTATTCGGTTCGAGTATGTCTATTTTTTGCCTGAACTAAAAGAAAACCTTCATATGAAAGTAATGGAAAATAATTAAATAGTTAATTAATAAAATATGGAATTAATCAGAGAAAATAAAGCAATTAAATTTCAATTAAAAATATTTATTTCATACAATAAACAGATATCAATCAAATCATTAAAAAGGTAAGAAAGTATAGTATTGCCAGCATAAATAGCAGAAGTATAAACATTGTCCCACACCTGTGTTTAAACTTAGAACGTTATTATATAGGAACGAATGAAGTTTTGGAAACATTTCATGTTTGAAAAAAGTAAACAACGGGGTCCTCTGAGCTCAGGAGAGGTTTTTTCCGTTTCTCTACTTCCTAAAGAATAGATCTATGTGTATTTTGTTTTAATTAATCAGCATTTCGATTTTTGGTACATTTGGGAGTACAGAAAAAAGTTTGAAAAAGTTTGAAAAAGTTAGTTTTACGAATAACTCTAAACAACGGCGTCACCTGAGGTTCCGACGGGTTTTTTCCGTTTCTCTACTTCCTAAAGAATAGATCTATGTGTATTTTGTTTTAATTAATCGCATTTCGATTTTTGGTACATTTGGGAGTACAGAAAAAAGTTTGAAAAAGTTTGAAAAAGTTAGTTTTACGAATAACTCTAAACAACGGCGTCACCTGAGCTCAGGAGAGGTTTTTTCCGTTTCTCTACTTCCTAAAGAATTGATCTATGTGTATTATGTTTTATTCTGATAGATTTCGATTTTTGGTACATTTGGGAGTACAGAAAAAAGTTTGAAAAAGTTTGAAAAAGTTAGTTTTACGAATAACTCTAAACAACGGCGTCCTCTGAGCTCAGGAGAGGTTTTTTCCGTTTCTCTACTTCCTAAAGAATAGATCTATGTGTATTTTGTTTTATTAATCGCATTTCGATTTTTGGTACATTTGGGAGTACAGAAAAAAGTTTGAAAAAGTTTGAAAAAGTTAGTTTTACGAATAACTCTAAACAACGGGGTCACCTGAGCTCAGGAGGGTTTTTTCCGTTTCTCTACTTCCTAAAGAATTGATCTATGTGTATTTTGTTTTAATTAATCACATTTCGATTTTTGGTACATTTGGGAGTACAGAAAAAAGTTTGAAAAAGTTTGAAAAAGTTAGTTTTACGAATAACTCTAAACAACGGGGTCCTCTGAGCTCAGGAGAGGTTTTTTCCGTTTCTCTACTTCCTAAAGAATAGATCTATGTGTATTTTGTTTTATTCTGATAGATTTCGATTTTTGGTACATTTGGGAGTACAGAAAAAAGTTTGAAAAAGTTTGAAAAAGTTAGTTTTACGAATAACTCTAAACAACGGCGTCACCTGAGCTCAGGACGGGTTTTTTCCGTTTCTCTACTTCCTAAAGAATAGATCTATGTGTATTTTGTTTTATTCTGATAGATTTCGATTTTTGGTACATTTGGGAGTACAGAAAAAAGTTTGAAAAAGTTTGAAAAAGTTAGTTTTACGAATAACTCTAAACAACGGCGTCACCTGAGCTCAGGAGAGGTTTTTTCCGTTTCTCTACTTCCTAAAGAATTGATCTATGTGTATTTTGTTTTATTCTGATAGATTTCGATTTTTGGTACATTTGGGAGTACAGAAAAAAGTTTGAAAAAGTTTGAAAAAGTTAGTTTTACGAATAACTCTAAACAACGGCGTCCTCTGAGCTCAGGAGGGTTTTTTCCGTTTCTCTACTTCCTAAAGAATTGATCTATGTGTATTTTGTTTTATTCAGATAGATTTCGATTTTTGGTACATTTGGGAGTACAGAAAAAAGTTTGAAAAAGTTTGAAAAAGTTAGTTTTACGAATAACTCTAAACAACGGCGTCACCTGAGGTTCCGACGGGTTTTTTCCGTTTCTCTACTTCCTAAAGAATTGATCTATGTGTATTTTGTTTTAATTAATCACATTTCGATTTTTGGTACATTTGGGAGTACAGAAAAAAGTTTGAAAAAGTTTGAAAAAGTTAGTTTTACGAATAACTCTAAACAACGGGGTCCTCTGAGCTCAGGAGAGGTTTTTTCCGTTTCTCTACTTCCTAAAGAATAGATCTATGTGTATTTTGTTTTAATTAATCAGCATTTCGATTTTTGGTACATTTGGGAGTACAGAAAAAAGTTTGAAAAAGTTTGAAAAAGTTAGTTTTACGAATAACTCTAAACAACGGCGTCACCTGAGCTCAGGAGAGGTTTTTTCCGTTTCTCTACTTCCTAAAGAATTGATCTATGTGTATTTTGTTTTAATTAATCGCATTTCGATTTTTGGTACATTTGGGAGTACAGAAAAAAGTTTGAAAAAGTTTGAAAAAGTTAGTTTTACGAATAACTCTAAACAATGGCGTCACCTGAGCTCAGGAGAGGTTTTTTCCGTTTCTCTACTTCCTAAAGAATAGATCTATGTGTATTTTGTTTTAATTAATCAGCATTTCGATTTTTGGTACATTTGGGAGTACAGAAAAAAGTTTGAAAAAGTTTGAAAAAGTTAGTTTTACGAATAACTCTAAACAACGGCGTCACCTGAGCTCAGGAGAGGTTTTTTCCGTTTCTCTACTTCCTAAAGAATTGATCTATGTGTATTTTGTTTTAATTAATCACATTTCGATTTTTGGTACATTTGGGAGTACAGAAAAAAGTTTGAAAAAGTTTGAAAAAGTTAGTTTTACGAATAACTCTAAACAACGGCGTCACCTGAGCTCAGGAGAGGTTTTTTCCGTTTCTCTACTTCCTAAAGAATAGATCTATGTGTATTTTGTTTTATTCAGATAGATTTCGATTTTTGGTACATTTGGGAGTACAGAAAAAAGTTTGAAAAAGTTTGAAAAAGTTAGTTTTACGAATAACTCTAAACAACGGCGTCACCTGAGCTCAGGAGAGGTTTTTTCCGTTTCTCTACTTCCTAAAGAATTGATCTATGTGTATTATGTTTTATTCTGATAGATTTCGATTTTTGGTACATTTGGGAGTACAGAAAAAAGTTTGAAAAAGTTTGAAAAAGTTAGTTTTACGAATAACTCTAAACAACGGCGTCACCTGAGCTCAGGAGGGTTTTTTCCGTTTCTCTACTTCCTAAAGAATAGATCTATGTGTAGTTTGTTTTATTCTGATAGATTTCAATTTTTGGTACATTTGGGAGTACAGAAAAAAGTTTGAAAAAGTTTGAAAAAGTTAGTTTTACGAATAACTCTAAACAACGGCGTCCTCTGAGCTCAGGAGAGGTTTTTTCCGTTTCTCTACTTCCTAAAGAATTGATCTATGTGTATTTTGTTTTAATTAATCACATTTCGATTTTTGGTACATTTGGGAGTACAGAAAAAAGTTTGAAAAAGTTTGAAAAAGTTAGTTTTACGAATAACTCTAAACAACGGCGTCACCTGAGGTTCCGACGGGTTTTTTCCGTTTCTCTACTTCCTAAAGAATTGATCTATGTGTATTTTGTTTTATTCTGATAGATTTCGATTTTTGGTACATTTGGGAGTACAGAAAAAAGTTTGAAAAAGTTTGAAAAAGTTAGTTTTACGAATAACTCTAAACAACGGCGTCACCTGAGCTCAGGAGAGGTTTTTTCCGTTTCTCTACTTCCTAAAGAATAGATCTATGTGTATTTTGTTTTAATTAATCAGCATTTCGATTTTTGGTACATTTGGGAGTACAGAAAAAAGTTTGAAAAAGTTTGAAAAAGTTAGTTTTACGAATAACTCTAAACAACGGCGTCACCTGAGCTCAGGAGAGGTTTTTTCCGTTTCTCTACTTCCTAAAGAATTGATCTATGTGTATTATGTTTTATTCAGATAGATTTCGATTTTTGGTACATTTGGGAGTACAGAAAAAAGTTTGAAAAAGTTTGAAAAAGTTAGTTTTACGAATAACTCTAAACAACGGGGTCCTCTGAGCTCAGGAGAGGTTTTTTCCGTTTCTCTACTTCCTAAAGAATTGATCTATGTGTATTTTGTTTTAATTAATCACATTTCGATTTTTGGTACATTTGGGAGTACAGAAAAAAGTTTGAAAAAGTTTGAAAAAGTTAGTTTTACGAATAACTCTAAACAACGGCGTCACCTGAGCTCAGGAGGGGTTTTTTCCGTTTCTCTACTTCCTAAAGAATAGATCTATGTGTATTTTGTTTTAATTAATCGCATTTCGATTTTTGGTACATTTGGGAGTACAGAAAAAAGTTTGAAAAAGTTTGAAAAAGTTAGTTTTACGAATAACTCTAAACAACGGGGTCCTCTGAGCTCAGGAGGGTTTTTTCCGTTTCTCTACTTCCTAAAGAATTGATCTATGTGTATTTTGTTTTAATTAATCAGCATTTCGATTTTTGGTACATTTGGGAGTACAGAAAAAAGTTTGAAAAAGTTTGAAAAAGTTAGTTTTACGAATAACTCTAAACAACGGCGTCACCTGAGCTCAGGAGGGGTTTTTTCCGTTTC
Source organism: Brueelia nebulosa (assembly GCA_028293925.1). Taxonomy (NCBI): domain Eukaryota; kingdom Metazoa; phylum Arthropoda; class Insecta; order Psocodea; family Philopteridae; genus Brueelia; species Brueelia nebulosa. The sequence continues at coordinate 862,155 of JAQIBA010000003.1, read as the reverse complement.
TCTACTTCCTAAAGAATATATCTATGTGCATTTTGTTTTATTCTGATAGATTTCGATTTTTGGTACATTTGGGGGTACAAGAATTTGTTTTGAAAAGGTTTCCAAAAGAAGTTCTTCTTCATGGAAGAAACCACTGTCCAACCATTTTTATAAGATTTTTGTATTTGGCAATGCGAATCCACCGGAAACATAACCAAAGATATGCAAAACCGAATATAAATTTTAATTCATTTCATGTCGTAATTCCCACTCCGTCATCATTTGATGTCGTAATTCCCACTCCGTCATCATTTCATGACGGAATGGGAATAAAACAAAATGCAAATAGATCTCTTTTCTTTGAAATAGAGAAATGGGAAAAACCTCTTTTGAGCTCTTCCTTTTCCGTTCAATCGAGAAGAACTTCTTTTGACAAAAAATGGAAATCAAAGACCTTGAGAAATATGAGACTTCGAAGGCTTGTGTTCCGCAATGTTTGGAAATATTATTTCTCGGAAACCGATGCTCCTAAAATTCTTATAAAAATTGTGTGCTGTCTTCTCGAGTATTTAGGAAAATTCAAGAAGTTTCATAGTTCTGCGTTTACAATCCAACAATTGAAATCGATGACTCTTAACAAAAAAAAAACGAAAAGAAACATAAAATAATTTTTAATAAAAAAAATTTACTTTCCCTCTAAACATTTGTTAAAACGGATAACAAATGTTTAGAGGGAAAGTAAATTTTTTTTAAAAAATTAAAAAAAAAAAAACATTCCGATGTCGATGAAAGCATTAGCTAGACCTTCTCGAGAGTTCAGCATGTTTAGCTAAACATGTCGAACCCTCGAGAAGGTCGCCCCCATACTTAGCTTGGCGGCAAGAGAACTTTTGCATCTAAATGCAAAAACCACCTCTGCCAGTTTCTGCATTTAGGTCTCCCATTACTATAACGATATCTCTTCTTCCTGTCCCAGCAAGTACTGCAGTTGGTCTGCTGTAAAACTCCTCCTTTTCTTCGTCTTCACTCGTTTCCGTGGGGGCTATAGTCCAACGACTATCTAACGATAGTCCAATAACATTGGACTATCGTTATTGGTCGCACTCGAGATCTGAATCTGTCCTTTATGATTCTGTGCCAAACTGGCGTCCACTCTATTAGACTGTTCTTTGCCCTTTTTGTAAGCAGCAGGCCCACTCCGCTGGTGTGTGGGTCGCCCTCTGGTCTTCCTGAGTACAGAAATACTCCTCCATCCTGGGTTTTGGATTCTCCACAGCCTGACCACTGCGTTTCACTTACACCCAGAATTTCGAGTTTGTAGCGTCCAAACTCTGCAGCCACTTGGTGGAGTTTAGTCGGCTCCCACATGGTCCTAACGTTCCAAAATCCTATTCTGGTCCTAAATTTCGTAGCGAAGGTCGTATCCTGTAGATCAGTCCGGTTTGTATTTCGTCTTTTGGTTTCTTTAATAGGTTTGAATTCGGTCTGTAGAGGTTATTAGCCTCTAGCAGCCTAGCCCAGAGGAGGGGCTGGCTCCCACCGGCTGGGCTCCGGGATTTCTTCTTTCGAGGTTTACTCCTGTAGCCTTTGAAGATCCCTCTTCTGCCCCCAAGGCAGGGGGGGGGGGTGTGCTTATTTGGTGGCGACACTACTCGCCACGTCGCAGCAAACTCATCGAGCTCGTTAGCATTTCCCTTTCGTTAGTCGCCACGCTCTCCTTTGCTGCCGTTGAAATTGTCCGCGACTGCTTATTCGTCAGAATCCTGCTTATCTCGCAGCTAACCATTATATTTAATGGCCTTTCCACTATCCGCAACCTGTGAACGCGCCTAGTAGCCTACAGCTTGGCCTTAGGACAGCGCCTCGAAAACAGGTCTGAAAATTGGGCGCCAAAAAAATCTTCAATTTTCAACGCCCCATAACTTTTTTTTGCATTGACCGATTACGGCCAAATTGTGCATGGCGACAGTGCATCACTAGAGCTTCAAAATAAGTCATATGGGACGTTCCTAGCATGACCTCCCCGGGAGTCATGGAAGTGCAGAGTGGTCGGGAAAAGCCATTTTAGCGATTTTTGCCCAACTTTGAGGCCAAAGAGCAAAATAATGTCATCTCAGATTTCGTTCTAACTTTGCACGTTAAAAGGGCATATCTTACGCTTTCGAACACACCCGTTTCGATTTTAGAGAAACCACTCTGAGGGGGTGAAATCGCCCCCCCAAAGTGCCCATGTCAACAGCGGGCACCAACTGCACTTGCCCCCTCATGGACACCGCCACCCTAACGGATGGGCGGGTTCGAAAAGTAAAGTAGTAAAGTATTTACCGGATGATTCAGTCGGGGAAGCACTAACTCAGGCTCCGAAGAACCAAAGACTATATATACATACATTTATTGCAGTTCGGTCAGTTTGAGAAGACGTCAAGTGATTACCTGTGCGAAATGTTTCAGTCTCGATTTGGAGTTGTCATCGTCGCTTTTCCTTGCATTGTCCTCGGAATCTTCGTTAATCCTCCCGCGCCATTTTCTTCGAGTAAGACTGAAAACATTCATATTTTTTCATTCTTATCACTTAACCAACCGGTCGTCGACTAATCGACTATTCATTTCCAGCGCCAATCGACCTTTAGTCGAATATTAAAAATTTATTTAAGGAAAGATTTTATTAAATTCAATTATTTTATAATAAGAAAAAGGAGAAAAATTTACGGGCATTCCCTCGGGACAGTTTAAGCCGAAACGGAGTTAATGCCAGGGAGAATCCGTTGGTTAAGTGTTAACCCATTAACTGACAAATTTTCATTTTTTTAATTTTTGCTTTTTTTTATAAATTGGTACAAGTGCATTAGGGAAAATGTGTAATTGGAGTCATGGCACTCTTATTTTTTTAAAAATGGGGACCCAAATGGGGATCATGGCTGATGCCGACTACTTTTCGTGCCACAATCAAAAGTCTAATTTTGCATTTACTGTACTGTTTGCTGGCATTTCTTTTTGCTAACTGCCATTTTCTTTGCTTTCCCACGTCAGGACGCTGGAAATAGTCCCCACCACGAGAAATCCATATTCCAAATAGGAATCTGACTGATTTTACAAAAAAATTTTTTTCAGCCTTTTTTGGGTGGAAAATCCTCACTTTACCACCGGTGGGGTTGAGGGACTTTGAGGCAGGTTATATACCTCACCGTAAGCTAAGAATGATCTGGCAATCCCCAGAACATTCCACTTGGAGAAAGTTCTCTGGCTGCCAAGCTAAGTATGGGGGCGACATTCTCGAGGGTTCGACATGGCTTAGCTGTTTAGCTTATGCTAAACACGTCTTGTGATTGCCAGGACGTTTGCCTTCGCAGCAGGCTCGTACCTGAACCTTAGTTGTTTGGTTTGCGGTTGGATTTTTATGGGCGCCACAGTAGTAATAATACTTAGGAGAATTAGGAAGGTCTTCGTTTGTAGCTGTTTTTTTGGGGAGAGGAGAGTAGCTTTAGTTTGGGTTTCTGTTTTAACAAATGTTTATGGGAAAAGTAAATTTTTTTTTTATTAAAAATTATTTTATGTTTCTTTTCGTTTGTTTTTGTTAAGAGTCATCGATTTCAATTTTTGGAAATCATTAAAAACTTGTTTTTCTTTAACCTTCGACCCCACGCCAATTCTTTTGATTACATTTTATCCATAATTATACTCATTAGTTTCCCCTTCTTAGCAATCAATTAACTCCTAATTAAATTGCAGGGGATGAGTGTGCCATGCCTGGGGGCATCTCGGGAACCTGCAAGCCGTTGCCCCAATGTGAGCCTCTGGCGAGACTGCTGATCAGCGCCAGATCTCGACCTCGGCCTTGGGTGACCGACTTGCTGAGAGCGTCTCATTGCGCGTTCAAGGGCAAAGTGCCCGTGGTGTGCTGCCCAGTTGCGTTGAGGCCCAAGGACCCTCGCCCGATCGAGGACAGCGTGAGTAAATCAGTTAAAAGTTTTTCTCGACACAGGCCGCCCATCCCCGCGGAACAATGTGATCGACTCACCGGTGATGCATTGCTCATCTCATTTGTTCCCTTTCTCTAATTGAACGATTTCAACTTTGAACAGATTAACAAATTGGAAGGTTATTTAAATTATTTGATTATCTGCAAAGATAAAGTATTCGAAACTGTGAGTTGTTCCAATTATCAATTATAAAGTCTTTTTCACAGAACTTAATTATAAATAGGTCGAATCATAAGTAACTTCCAATTTTGCTGTTTATATCTAACCATTGGTGATTCACTATAGAGAGATATTCTTATGTTAAAGATGATTTCCTAACAACAATCGAAAGATTGTATACTTCGTATGAAATCAAAATCATATATATACTAATATATAAATCTATTAAAAGAAATTTGTGTGTGTGTGCATACATGCCTTCTTTTGTTACCAAAATCTAAAGAACAACTGAACCGATTCCCAAAGGACTTTTTTCAAAGAATTATCTGCGCTATGTCTCATTTCTAATAGAAAACCTGTTTAGGTTTAGACAACCTAACCTTTATCAATTCCTTTCTGCTGTTAAAGGGTTGACTTTGAGTGCAGTGGGTAAAGTTGATAAGTTGATAAACAAACAAAATTGATAGAAATTATTTAGTATGGGTTCAGCTTTTTGGATTTTTGGATATAATCATTCTTTCGCTAACATATTATTTTTATTTATTTATTTATTTGCTAACATATTAATTGTAGTTATATTTAAATAATTAAGTACGTGTGTTTGCGAACAATTATTTTCCACTATGGAAAGCCATGTTTAAAGATAACGTCTAATAGTGATCAAATTCGGGCCGAGAAAAAATACCATATTTTGCATTATATATGAAATAATTTTTCATTCTTTTCTTATTTTTTTATAAGTAATCTACGTTTCCACATGATGCACATCCGGGTTCTAGTACTGTTATTACTTCTTTTCATACCGAGTGAATATAAAAATTAAAAACACTGAAAGTACCAAATAGAGAGCAATAAAAAGTGGATAGGCCGAAAGAACGAGAAGGCAGGAAGGAGTGAACGAAAGGGCGAGGTGGGAAACCGAACATTCATTACGAAAAAGAACGTTAAAAGTTCGATTGACAGAGAAAAGTCATTAAAGGCAGGTTCCCACAAAGTTCGCCTGTCCTCGCGATGCCTGAATAGCAGTAGAGGCCGGATTTTAAGATTTCACAAATAGAGATTTCGTCAACCTCAGTTACTAGCTGTATGGATAAGTTCGTGCTAAAAGACCCATTGACGAACCCAGAGCAAAGAGAAGAACTGCGACAGAAAAGAAAAAGGGAAAGCCAAGGGGAAGGAAGGACGGGGGAAAAAGAAGCTTTTAAGAAAAGTACTTTGACAAAAAGATCACCGGTCAAGGCAGACCCAGAACCTGATATGAGCTCCCAGATTTTGGCAAAAACATTAGAAAAGCTGGAAGGCATAGAGGGAGAGCTAAAAGAGATAAAACAAAACAACCACGATTTGAAGACTGAGTATGAAGAGCTAAAAGTGGGAGTTAGGGAAAAGAAAAGAACAGGGCCTGTAAATAATATCTGTGCGGGTGGGGTATGTGTGCTTGTGGTGTGTGCTGTGCTTGTGTCAAGTGTTGTAATTGTAGACAGTTATGTGTACCCTTTCGAACGCCGAAAGGCGAGAAATACAATAAATTATTATTATTATTACTTTTCCACATTTCGTGTACTTGCAATTTTATGTTTTAATACGAATACAATTTTAAATTTCATTAAGTGTGATTTTGGCCCGTTAAATAATCTCAAAATTTCGACACTAATACATTTTGGCAATAAGTCACTGAATATCAGTACAGTTTCTGCACGTACAGTTTAAAACGCAAAATGTTGTGATCTGAGAAACCAACTCTTTGGGACTTTTTCCCAATTTCCCACATATTGGTGCATTACATTTTAAACTGAAAAGGCACAATTGGTTTGCAGTCTTTGCAGCATTTGCAGCCTTTGCAGCCCCCGCATAAACAACCCTTAGACAACTTCTTCACCCAAACATGCGGATACATGGAGACGCTGTACAAAGTGATCGGTGGAAGTGAAGTGATGATGCACGAGTTCCCCTGGATGGCTCTCATCGGCTACCAGTCAAGTAAGCTATCTTTATTCATTTAATCATTTTTTAAATTTTACCTTGAACAGTGAAACAATTATTTAATTACGTTTTGTTCATTCATTCCATTATTTTAATAAATTTAAATAAATGAAAATTTTAATGTCGACAATGAATGATATAAGTTTTACGAATTAGACATTGTATTTTCTAATTAAATTAATGAAAGCCAAAAATCACCTTTTAGGCGGTGGATTGGACTACCGCTGCGGAGGGACTTTGATCAACTCCCGCTATGTCCTCACGGCCGCTCATTGCGTCACCGCCTTAAAAGATATTCACCCGTAAGTCTCTTATATAAATGGCAGCGATCGAAAATATTTTTACACTAATTAATAAATTTGTCTCGATTTCATTTAAATGCTTGACCATAATTACAAAATATGTTTGTGAGCTTCCAATTTAAAAAAATATTATTCTGCTGTCTCTTGCTTTAATATTCAGTGGGTGGCGAGAGTTCTTTTGAGTACTTCCATTTTGCTTTTTACAGAATTCTGGTGCGGCTGGGGGAGCACGACCTGAGCATTTCCGAGGCCTGCGACGGGGAGAATGACTGCAGGTCTTCGGTGGAGGTGATACCCATCGAGGACCTCGTCCCTCATCCCGAGTTTAACAAAAATCTGCTCCAGAACGACATCGCTTTGATCCGACTGGCGAGAACAGTAGAGTTCGAGGACTGTAGGTTGAGTTGCACTCTTATACCCTGAAAGAATATAAAAATCGAAGCGAGTATTTTATACGATTGTGCAAAGGGGTGGGGATTAATGGCATGGACGTTTTTGAATGTTGTTAAATTTATTACAATAACTGCAAAGCCTAAAGAGGCTTGTCTGCAGTTAAAAAAATTCTTTTAATTATACAACTTTTTATTTAATTAACCAAAGAAAAATCCTGAATAAATAAACCTGGCTATTAGTATGCTTTTTTGCTGGGATGTGAAGTGTCCCTGCGTATATTATTAAACAATTTGTGGTTCGCAGATATTCGACCGATTTGTCTACCGCTGAAAGAGAAGTTCAGTGAACTTAAGCAGCACGAGAAAGCCGTTGTAGCAGGTTGGGGAGCAATGGAATCAGGTGAGCAAAATCTCTTTTCCAAGTGTGAAATCTCAGATAGATAAAAATGCAGTGAAATTCCAGGCCAAAACTCTTCCACCCTTAGAAAAGCATCTCTTCCGTTCTTTCCGCTCACTAGATGCGCCAAAATCTACAAAAACAGAGTTCGCATAACGGAAAACCATCTCTGCGCGGGAGGAAAAGACAGAAGGGATACCTGCATCGGCGACAGCGGAGGCCCTCTCCAAGTCCTGGGGGTGAACCCTGCCGGGCAGCCTGCTTACATCCAGCAAGGAGTGATCTCATTCGGGCCAAAGATTTGCGGGACGAAGGGGATGCCGGGGGTGTACACGAGAGTGGAGCGCTACCTGGAGTGGATCGTTGAAAATATAAAAGACTGACGGCCACGAGCTCATCTCGTGTGAGATTTTACCAAAAGATTCGACCCCGAGATGAAAAATGGGCTGGTGCTCATTTTAATCTCGAGATTTATCTTTATTGTAAAGACGTGAGCAGGTGCAGTTGTGGTGCCTGCTTCAACTGAATCTGCATAAAAATATATGAGGCATCTGAAAGACAAATTGTCGCTGACGTTCCTTAATTTCCCAAAAATGGATAAGTGCGCCTTCCTCTTCTCCCGCCGAGAGATTAATTTTAGTGCGTCTCCGAGGAAAGAGAATTGAGGAAATATGGTGATTTTGGTAGTTTCGTTCACAGGGTCATTGCCACCCGTATGGACAAAACCTGGAAGATGTAAAGAATGTCGTTGAACGACTTGAGTAATAGGAAGCAGGCGGTGAGCCCCTCCCCTACCTCCATGTTCTCATTATCAAATTAAAATTTTTTTATTTCTTTTGATCCTTTCCGGGCTCACTAAAATCTCCGTTCGATAAACGAAATCTCCTTCCACGACCAATTTTCTGCTTCTTTCCATGTTTGACGGCCATTGTGTTCATTCAACTGTCATTTGTTTATTGCGGCTCACCTGGAATTCTTACAGCGATTCATTAAAGTGTGACGTAATGCATTCAAAGGCGCATCGAAGTTCAGAATGGAGAGTCCTGAAGGACAGAAAACCGGTTTTGGGAGGTCTAAAATCTCTGAAAAACTCGTTTTGCAAATTGACTGTAAAACGCATGTAACGGAAAAGGGTTTCAAATCCGAAATCCGCCATAGAGTCCGTTGCAAATTAGAACATTTTGATTATTACTCTATGAGCGGTGATCCTTTTCTTCCATAAACGGAAATCCCAAATCCCATCTGCATAAATTAAATTCCAATTAGCCAAAAGGTATTTATTCGGGTTTATCGACTTGAAAATATTGTAATTTATGCAAATCAAGACTTAATGAAATTGACGCGCTCATTATCATTATCTCTTTCATTATTTGACCATTAATTATATCTGAACTCGAGGGAGTCTGAGCGGGGAGGCAAACACAGAGGGTTTCCCGAGCTTTGATTTCGTGGGGCGCCGACACGAAATTGTTCAGGTACGTTGCTAGGCAACAATATAATAAACCAACCGATGTTTGTAAACTGAATTTGTAAGGCTTAGACGAAGAAGAGGATAAGTTCCGCCGGTATTATTTTTGATGTTATAAGTTTTTTTATAACATTTAAGGATACGAATATTTGTAATTAAAATAATTTGGGATCGAAATGGGGAACGGTAACTAATCAAATATTTCAAAATGAATCTAATTTTGGAAAGTCTAAGTGTTCCGCGTAATTATAAAAATAATAAAAAAATCATTTTTGGAAGAATTTAACTGACAAAATGGCCCATCCATAGAGCACCTTTTGTTAAAAATATACGCACAAGAATCGTTTTAATAAGTACAATTTCTTTATCATCTCTACTTTTATATTTTTATATCCTTTTTTGGTTCTTTTATTCGGATAATTTTTTTCAATTACTTTTTTATTCAATTAAAATGATCAATTCTCCTGTCTTCTGGGTTTTTTTACACTGAGCAACCACCGAACCTGTCTTTCACTGATGTTTTTTCTGCAAAACGGAAGAAACCTTATTGCTTAAAGAAATGAAAACTGATGGAAGATGAAAACCCACAAAAACTGGATGACCATCAAAAAAAGAATGGAGGGAAACTGTAACCGTGAAAAGATCCCAGACAGTCTCCCTTCGATAATGCAACTGAGGCAAAACTAAAAAACCGGTAAAAATGAACCTGAACCTGAACCTGAACCTGTAGAGATATCCGGATGTAGAACTGGAGTCTCTTGGAAGAAGTTTAATGGAAGACCGTTTACTTATGGAGCGAGGGCAGTCGCTTCTGTATCCTCGTGAGTTTTCAATCCGGTGTAATTACCTTCTCATTGTTTTCGATAAGAAACAAACGATGAGCTGAGTCAGTGGTCGAACAAAAACTGTTTTTGCAACGGTGAGACTAAAAAGATTTAGCGAACAATGAGAAGTGCGAGTTTTTTGAGTGAATCGTAGGAAAAAGTGCCAGCGATGGATCCTTCGAGAAGCCAGAGGTTCGGGAAACCCTACTACAGGACCAACTTCATGCCCCCCAACCCGAGACAGGTACGCCGACATTCCGCCCTTCTGCCCCTAAATCCTTTCCAGGTTTCTGCAAAATGCCAGACAATGTCAAGATCGAGTTATAGGGGGAATGTCCCCTCTCAACCTCAACCTGTTTTCCTGTACAGTTTGTGAGCTTGTTTGGAATGTTGCATCGATTCTTCCTTTGCTTTTCTAATGTCTAATGACGCCTTTCCAACAGGGGAAATTCGTCGGCAGATTCTCAATTCTGCTGACTATCTTTAGAATTACTGCAAATTCACCTATTTATCTTCTTTTCGTCTTAATCCTTCATTATTTTACAGAATTCACTCTCTATCTCTCTCTCTTTTCCTCTCTCTTTTTCTTCTATTTCTATCGCTTCTTTCAGGCCTTTTCTGTAAGCACACGGTGTCGGCAAATTTTAATTGCCGATCGGCCGAATTAATTTAAGGAAATGATTCTTCCCGGCGGAGGCCGGCGAGAAACTTCAATTGATGAGCCGAACTTGAACTTGAGTCGTGTCCATGTTGGATCGAAACGTGACTGTGGCTATCTTTGATCGGGAGAGGAAATGTTTTTGTTGAGCGTCTTCGTCCGGGCGAACCCGCGCCGAAACGATACAACAAAAAAGAGATAATTGCCTTGGTAAATTGGTCGCCGTTAACGGAAATGTAAATGAGAAAAGTTTAGTTTTTGAGGCGCGTCCGTCTCCCTTGAGCTGGAAGGAACTTTGGGCGGAGAAGTCGATGAAAGACAAAGACGAGAAGACTTGGGGTAGGAATAAGGGAGAGAGGGAGGAGAGAGAGAAGGAGAACAAGACCTACAGAGGAAAGAGAAGAGCAGAAGAAGAAAAGAAAGAAATGCAAATGCAAACGGAAACATTCTTTCGCTCCACCGCCATCTGCAACGTGAGAACGTCAAAGGCCGGTCACTGACGTGAGAGGCACAAGGAAGGGGCATTCTGCATGCGTAACATGCGTAACACACAACGCACACACACACGGAGTGAGTGGTGGTGGAAGGCGAGCACATGGGAAGCAGCCGAGTGCAACGGAAGAGTGTACGGCTCCTGCGTGTACCTGCACCAAAGTTGAATGAACTATTTTTCAGTCCTTTTCACGAGCGGTGATTATGGCGCTTACCACTTGTCATTAAGAGTTATGATATTCATTTTTGATTATCACCGATCAGAATCGTGCTTTGCAGCGCTCCTTTTAGGCGCGATTGAGTGGAAACGAAACGTTCGACTCTCATTCTTTTGCTTGCCCTCTCGACTCATTTCATCCATAAAAGTACAAATTGTTTTCAAACTGAGGTTGGGAAGAAACAAAAGGAGAGGGAGAAAGAGAGGAAAAGATGTGGAAGGGAAGAGAAAGGATCTCACACGTTCCGCATTTGTTTTTCTTCCCCCTGAGTGCAATAAAAGATAACATGAAAAAGCACTCGATGATAACAACTCAACTGAGAGTGGGCGAGCCTGAAACCGAGTTCACCATCGGCTATTATCCGCCCCACTCACGAGGGTTAAGCATCTGACCTTTGCAAAACTGTTTACCTGAAACCTGGAAATATCGGCGAGGATGCCAATGTCATCGGATGAGATGCCAACTGTCAACCCCCGGCCGCGATGGCGACCTCACCTCCGACTTCCGATTGATTATCTCTCGGTTCAAGGGTTAACGAACCATTCATGAAATTCAATTAATATTCTCGTTAAGAATGAGATAGCTATCGGGAACAAATGCGCAGTGGACTGATAATGGCCGTTCTCCAGCAGTTTACAATGTTGTTGCCCTTTGAGCGCCCAATGAACAGTTCATTTGTCTCTACCGGAAATGGAATCCTCACTTAAAAAAATATTTTCGACTCACTCTGGCTCATAGTTTGGAATTCTCTGCCCAAACAATGCTCGTCAATGATGGCTCTTTCGGGACTGTTCTCGCTCTTTTCCATTTGCTTGACTCTTGGATTTTGCTCTTGATCTGGAAAGTGTAAAGGAGTTTAGTTGAACACGTATCAACATTCCTGACGCCCAGGGTGCACATTGGGCGACTCCTTTGCTACCACCCGGAGCGTCCTTCTTCGGCGCTCACCAGCGGCGTCATGTAACTGTCATGTTAACTGTTGTAACTGAAGCGATCAGGGCAGCGTCCTCATTGAACAGGAAATGAGGGCGACCGCCAAAAGGGGTGATGCTCGTCCTCCTCCTCTCGCACTTGAGGCCAATTCAGAGATTGGTGTCAATTTCCGACATGCAACATTGTTTTGCATGTTCTTAAACCGTCCTTTTTCCTTTTTTTGGCCACGACTGACCCACAACTGTTCTGTCGCACATTCTGATTGACGTAGCAACCTGCTTCCACTTCTGTCTTGTTACACGATTCGGACTCGAATCTTTTACGCGATTAACTGCAAATTATATGTATTTCTTATAAATGTATGCATCTGTGCATTTTTCATAATAATTTTCCATTTATAATCCTTTCATCTTACGATTATAATTAATTATTAATTATAATTTATAACTATTATTTATAAAACAATATAATTAATTATCTAATAAGTAATCTTTTATTTATTTAATTTACACATTTTTGTTTATTTATTTGTTCACATACCTTTTAGTTAAATTCTTTAATTTATTTAGTTGATTCACTCCCGATTTTCAGTCCTAAATAATTTCCTCTCGGAGCGAGCCTTTTAATTAACGGCCCTGTCCGTCAGCAATACTTTTAGGTTGGCGACCCTGCTCGCCTGTTTTCCCATCGCTGGCCTAAACACGTTTTCGGGAAGAATCCATCGAATCCGTACGGTCACGTCGGCGCGAGGCTCTTTCCGCAAAAGTAAATAAGGGAAAATGGAAAGGCGTACGTACGCTATCATCAATTTCGGGTCCGGAACGTGCGTTGATAACAGTTCAAGAAGGCGGCGCGCGGAGGAATTTTTTGCGCGGCCGAGTGTGCCAAATAATCGGGGAACGGGCCTGAAATGCTTTTTTTGTCACAGATTGTGACAAAAGCGAAGTGAAGAGGTGTGCGTGGGTTCCGCCGGCATTTTATCGCCATCAGATAACGGTCCCGTTGTAATTATCATAAGAACGAGACTTTATTTCCGAATGGTTTTTCAATGTACGAATTCTTCTTCGGTCTTCCTTTTCAATGCGAGGATGTATCGGGCCATCGCATTTCCTGGAAAGTAATCTCCAGTTTGACAAAGGTCCTCTGCCAAAGGAAAGAGATATCGCTTCCTGAAATGGGATTTGACAGACAATTTCGTTAACGCTGAAAGGAAACCGACCTCACGAAGGCATTTCGATCGCTATGTTGTCCGACATTTTTTGTATAACACTGCAACTGTACAAAATGACAGCCTCTCTTATTTTGTTTTTCAACTTTTGAATGAAATATATTTTCAAAATAGAAACAGTGTTCACTTTTTTATGCTTCTTACTGTATTTATAAACAAATTGGGTGCATTTTAAATGAGAATGTCCTGTTTTTTTTTCTATATTCTAGAAGTTCCTTTTTTATCTCCTTTTTTCTTCTTATTTTTTTGCTTTTCTGATTTCTCCTTTTTCCTTCTCTTATTTCGCCTACCTTTTACCTTTTTTCCTGAAGGTCTCCCATTTTTCCTTTTTCCTGCTTTCCCCTTTTTCTTACTTTCCCATATTTCTCCACTTCTCACTTATTTCCTCAATTTTCCCTTTTATCCAATTTTAATAGAAAAATATAGTAGAAATAATAAAAGAGTAATAAATAACGAGGGAATGTTTAATTAAAGTGTTCCTGCGGTCAATATGACCTTTCGTTAATGGCACTCATTAATGACCATCGCCATTTTCAATTCCAGCAGCCTCCGAGGCTTTGCCTTTTATTCCACCAATCGAAAGCTCCCAGATCACGATTCAGATTCGCATAATCACGTTTTTTAATGAAACCGAATCAGACTGTTTGAGTGGCAAAAAATAAAGGGGATCTCATTTAAGAGAAAACAGTTGAGTTTCCGGTAGTGTTTAACTGTTCCGCGGTTTTTCCTCGCATTCTTCTCTGGTTTCGTCGTCTGCTGACTTTGACCCAGACTCCGTCTGACCCATTTCCCATCTTTCCCGACTTTCTACTTTTGTTTCTTTCCACGCATGAATTGACATAATCGATTAGGATTGATGCCGCGAAAACTCCATTTCATAAAACAATTTTATCGGATTGAGTCGTGAATGACTTCCGCTTTTGAGATTATTGATAATTATTTATTTACTTTGTTTTTTGGCTCATTTTATAATTTTTAGATATTTTTTACTTGTTTTATATTTTAGTTTTAATTTCCGTTGCTGTTATAATTTTGTAACGTTACGGGTTGCATTACTCGTAACGATTAGAATCTGCTCAATTTATGAATCAACTGATTGAGATACCCGAAATGCGGGTAAAAATAAGGAAAATCCTTTTAGAAGAGGTCCGACCTGAGCCATTCACACTTGAGCTCCCCCAATAAGCACAAAAGCCCCTCTCTTTCTTCTTTCTCTTTTCTCTATCCCGAACAATCTCCATTGTTCTTTTCGCCCGCTAACTGGCCATTACTGGCAAAACTCAAATGTCCCACAGATCCATTTCTGTCAAGTTGACGGCCTGACAGTCGACTCCATCTTTCGCATGTCACTTTCCTCGGTCTGGGAAGATCCTCTTTTCCCAGGGACTGTCAGAGGAAGACAAGAGGACCCATTTGTCCGCGGTTGGCCACGAGAGAAAAGAATTCCTTATTGATTATCGAGCTTTGTATGTGATAACTGTACTTATTCTTCCCGGTAGTGAAATCGTTTCTTTTGGTCAGTCAACTTCGACCATTGGTCCTCTCCCTCTCTCTCTCTCTCTCTCTCTCTCTTAAGATAAAAAACTTTTATTATGATAAATGATAAGCGGACATTCAATTCCTGAACGGTACTTGAAGGGACAAGTCGCACCTTATTTCTTCTCTCGCAGTCTGCGATCCGATTTGAAAAGGACAATGGGACGTCTGCCACAAACCTTTTTGGATTTGGGGGAGACAAAGATGTCGAACAGGTCGAACCATGAGTAACTTCTACTGAAACGACAGTTACTTGTGATTCCATCTAATATTATATTATTAAATTAAAAAAGGAGTTAATATTATAATGAATGAGATTTTTACATAATTAATAATTATTTATTACAGAATTATTGTACTACATAATATCATTGTCGGCTATTCGCCGATAGATAATAAAATAAAAATTAAATTAAAAAAATTCCTTAATTATAGAGTAAATTAATTTTTAATATGATATTATTTTGAAACGACAATTAATAAAACTTGTGGAACCACCTAATTTTATAATGAAAGGGAAGTGACGTATCACTCTATCCAATTATATAATTATAGTATAACATTATAAAATTAAATTAAAGTAAAACAGTATAAAAAATTATACTGCTATTTATGAATTCCTAATACTATACTGAAACACATGATTTCGATTGCATACATAGAAAGACTTGTAACTCCGTCTAATATTACAATTATAAAACGGATAGTTGAGGGAAAAGTGTACAAGTTTTTCTAATCCGAAAAAGACGCCAGAGCGTGAACGGGAGAAAGAAGTCGTTGGGGGAACAAAATGCAGACGTTTTTAAACAAATAATCATTTAAAGAGATTCATTCCATCGCAAACGTAACAGAACGAAAACCCGTTAATTATGAGTTGAATCCCCGAAGAGGGAAACAGAGGTTAACAATGCGAACCAGAAGGAAGAAGCTTATTATGCAATTACACCTGTGGGCGCATTAATTAGCAGGTGCATTCGAAGTGTCGCAAAAAGAGCGAACGTAATGTTTTCGGTGGCGGAATGGCGTAATATTAATAAATAAGTGAGAAGAGTTTTCTTGTTGGAAAGCAGCCGAGTGATTAATTAATGCCGCGATCAGGTTTTGCTAAATTTTGCTCATTTTAATGTACAGTTAATTGGCCTAATTCAGGTGGTCATGGGCAAAAGCTTCGCCTGAACCGGAGCCGGTCGCCAATTATGAGAGATTTTAAACAACAAAGTAATACAATATTAAATAGTCTTAAATAACTTCGGATTCCTTTTCTATACAGAAGAAGTCTTTTATATACTTTATAACCTATATTTTACACACATGAAAGGGAAGGACAAAAGAAAGGCAATATTCCAACAACAACTGTTCAATACTTCGAAATAAATAAAAGAAAAACGTCTCATAAAAAGCAGAAATCGGTAATAACCGAGAGTTGTGAAAATACAGAATATTATAAAATGTTTTTAATTACATAAATAAATGTACAAATAAATATGAGGTTAACAATTTATAAAAAGTGTATAGATAATAAAATAAATAAATGAACAAATATTAATAATTAGTAACTATTAGTCAAACAAATAAACAAATATGCGGAAATACATAATTAATAAATATCAGATCAAAAAATACATGAAAATATATAGACGAAAAAACTAAAGCGAAAACCATTTATGAGTCGACCTAATTTTGCAAAAGTAAAGACAAAGAAAATTTCTTCTAACGGGATAACAAAAGACGGACTCCTGTAATTAGAGTAAATGGCAGTAGAAAAGAGATTTCTGATCGAAATTAAACGATTTTTCGGGATGATTAGAGCAATTTCTGGAGCTCGACGTAATTTCGATGAGATTTTAGCCGACGGTTAAGACATAACTAGGAAGAAACATTCGGAAAGAAGTGAACCGTGAAGGATAAATCGTTGGGAGCCATTTTGAAGTTCACTGCCAACCTCACATTCCACTCTTCCGGGCATTGCTTACCTCATCGAGTGCAGCCCTCTGCGATGGTCATCCTCCTCCCTGAAGACTAATCTTGTTTGTTTCTTCCAGTTGCAGACGCTCGAGGACAGACTGCACCCTCCGGGGATATCGACGAGCTCCAATTCCTCTTGGACGTTCAGTAATAGTCACTGCGATGTACCTAAACCGAGAAAAGGAAGACTTTGTGGTATTTTTTTAATAGGAGCAGTTTTAGTAGTCGCCTTAGCCGTTATAGCAATTGCTGGTTTAGCTTTTTATATAGGAGGTGAGTGTTCGTGTAATGAGTGGCCGCGGTGTATGCGGACTGCACCAATACACTCCTTTTGTCACTTTCAGGTTACACAACCGAAAGACACGACGCGAGCGAATATCAAACCAAAGATCACATCGGTGCCAAAAGACAATACTCAACGGTGCAAACCGAAACGAGCCAAAAATCGACTTCTCGAATCACCCCGAAATCAACAACGAGCGAAAACCCCTTGGAACAAACGACCCAGTCGAAGGGGGTTCCCCCGGGAGCCATTTTGGGTATCTCTGAGACGATGCAGCACCTGAACGGGGTGAAAAACAAGAGAAAAGAGGAGATTACGACGACGGAAGTCCCGGAGGACTCATCCACGGACTATGCCTTCGTCGAGGGAAACCGCCCGGACAATCCATTCACGGATGTTGAACTCGTGCCCGAAAGAGAGACCCAACCCCCGGGGGGGACGGAAGCGTCTTTGGCGGCGGATGGTGTCAATGTTCAGACGAAGTACGAAGTCGTGAAAAACGGTCATGCCCGGCCCAACTTCGCAGGAACGAGTGTGACCGCCAGCACGACCGGCCAAAGCAATTTCCCGCCGAGAAGGGATTACTCGGACGAACCTTGGCGACCCATCATACCTGCCTACAGAGAGACGGCCAAACCTAAGAAACCGTACAAAGAAACTGAGGAAAAGGTGTTCGAGCATCGTTACGGTTCAGTGGTAGAGCCAGTGATGGAAAATGATGGTCCGATTACGTTTTCGAGAGAATCTTACGAACAAAATCTAAAAATAACTCCCGAATACACCGGAAATGGAAATAAATTTAAATTCCACAACGAACCAAATATAAAAGGGACTCCCGAACACACCGGAAGTGGAGATAAATTCACGTTCCATCACGAACAAAATCTAAAAAAGTCTCCTGATTACATTGGAAACGGAGATAAATTCAATTCAAGGATATCTGAAGAAATCGCGGTGAAGTATAAAGATTTGGTTAAAGGGCATAAAAAAGGAAGTTCCGAGGGAATCGCAGAAGTTATTGTGACGTCGGATGACATAGTGACCGCTCCGCCCGGCAAACCTTCTGATGTTGTACTCATCGCGGAAATGAGTACCTCGTCGACTCTCACGACCTCTTTCAATGCGACCGAAGACGAACCGACCCCAGATGGTGTGGAGAAACCATATCCGGTCGGGATCAAGGAAATGCTTTCGAGCATCACCGTGACAAGGAACAAGGTGGAAGTGGTCGAAAACTCGGATGTCGGAAAATCAACGGTCAAAGTTGTCACGAAAGCCACCCCGAAGACAACCACTGCAAACGCAACACTCACCGCCGCCCCGAGCGCTGCCACCACCGAAGTGACCATCAACCCACCCTTAACGTCCCCCCTCGGCAACCCGACAACCCCCGAAGCCAACGTCACCGTCAAGAACCCCTTTTTGGACGATTCCCGATCTTCCTCTTCCAAATTCAACTTCGGCCTCCCTGAACTTCCCATCCTGAAGCAGTTCCACAATCTGGACAGTTTGCTGAAAAGCTTTTCGGGGCCCGAGGCGGGACAGCAGCTGTCCAAGTACTTCGTGAGAAGCGAGGACGGCAACGAGACGACCGTCACGAGATTCCCAGCGAGGACGAAGCAAACGACCGTTAAGAGCTACAAGAAAGACGACGCGGTTTTCGTCGAAGTGAGCACGATATCGGCGGAGCCCACCAGGAAGGCGGTGGTCGTCAAAGGAGAGGTGGAAGTCGTGTCAGGGCCGGTCAAGCAGACGACCACGGAGATTCCGAAACTGATCACGCTCCTGCCGGTGCGGTCCAACGTGAACATGATGAGACCGCTGAGACCGCGACCCAAATCGAACGTGAACGGCAGCATAAGCGTTACAAGACGGCAGTCGAAAATGAATGGGCAATTCAGGGCGGAAGAGCCGTCCAACAGCCGGAAGAAAACTTCGGAAGTGGTCAAACTGTATTCGATGCCGAACCAGCATCATGAATTCGTCGAGGACAAAAACGGGAAAAGATGGGTGTACTACTCCTCGTCCAACCTGGGAGTGAGTCCGAAGAGCGAGAAACTGTTCATAGTGACTCCTGAGCCGAAAGGGAACAAAACGGAAGTGGAGACCGGAAACGAGTTCCTGGAAAATCTGTCGAATCTTCCTCTCTACAACACGATCGAAACACTGCTGAACGCTGACCACAGGAACAAGGAGGTGAAAACCCTCGAGGAGGAGAAGAAGGAAAAGGCCGGCAAAAACACATCGGAGATCGTCGAGGAGATCGTGAAAATAGTAGAAAACGTTGCCATAGCGACGGGAGATTCGCCCGCAGTCCTCCTGAAGGTGAATCAGACGTTGGTGAACAGAACAAGTGAGTGAAGACAAAATCTGCGTTGGTGACGAAAGTGAAAAAGAGAAACCAAAACTAACACTGGACTTACAATTATAACGTTTCAAATGACAGTAGTTGCACAAAATCACATTTTATACTCTCAGCAAAATAAACATTTTCTACTCTTAACACAAAACCACAGTATCTACTCTTTCCTACTGACAGCAAATCAAGACTTAGCTTAAAGCTTTCATTTCCGATTTAACAAGAAAGACAAAGCCTAAACCATAAAATGTTTTAACGAGCGACACTTTGAATGCAGCGCCCGGAGAGTCGGAGCCACCCCCGAAGACAAGGGATGCGCAGGGAGAGATGGAGGTGGGGATGTCGACAAAGGCGATTCCCTCCCGGTATAAGCTGAATCAGGCGGGTGTTCCGGTGCTGACGAAGGTTCTAAACAAAGCTCACGGATCGGAAAAGGTCGGGACGACGGAGCAACACGAGGCCAAGGGTAAATAACCATCGAGTCAAAAGTGACTTCCGTTTTATCATACTATTTGCCTTAAATACTGTTCACAATTTTAACCTAAATAAAATTTAATGAGAGCAAAGAATTAAACAAAAGACTAACGAAAGCTAACGGTCACATTCAAACAAAGAACCTGATTGCTGAGGGACATTTTAAATGGCGGTGTCTCTTTCCAGAGTGCAGACACGAGTCTATCAGATGCGGAAACGGAACCTGCCTCCCTCCGTCGAAAAAGTGCGATCAGTTCATCGACTGCCCCGACGCAGCAGACGAGAAGAACTGTTCCTGTGCAGAGCACCTCAAATCCCAACAGCTGCACCGGAAACTGTGCGACGGGGTGGTGGACTGCTGGGACTTCACCGATGAGTTCAACTGCGGTAAGTGGCTGTCCTCCTCCGCCCTCGTGAGCGAAGCGCCCACTAACGGGTTTGTCCCCCGACAGAGTGGTGCCAGGAGGAGTTCCTCTGCTCCAACTCGAGGACGTGTATTCGAAAGGAGGAAATATGTGACGGAACGAGCAACTGTCCCTTTGGGGACGACGAGAAGAACTGTGTGACCGTTTCCCCGAGCAGAACGGAAGCGGAAACGTTCAATTACCATCATAACGGCTACCTCATGGTCCGGAAAAATGGCCGCTGGGGGAAACTCTGCATCGATAATTTCGATTCAGTGTCCCTCAAGGCGAAAACCGGATGGAAGATTTCTGATCTGGGGAGAACCGTCTGCAAGGCGTTAACCTTTAAGTGAGGATTTAATGCTGTGCTCGGTTTGTACGATAAAATCATCGCTGACCTTTTGTTGCTAACTTTCAGAGACTTCGACAAAGTGGAGAAAATGATTTCCGTACCGAACGAAGGCCGATCGGTGGGGAACGGCGATGCTGAGAGATACTATGAGCTCGCTTACAATGAGATATCCAACGGTCAGCACTCGAGAAATTCCGTTCTCAGCTTCCACGAAACCGACTGCAGCAAGAAGGAAGTGGTCAAGGTG
The DNA here is from genome assembly GCA_028293925.1 of Brueelia nebulosa. Classification (NCBI taxonomy): domain Eukaryota; kingdom Metazoa; phylum Arthropoda; class Insecta; order Psocodea; family Philopteridae; genus Brueelia; species Brueelia nebulosa. The sequence goes on along the minus strand of JAQIBA010000003.1, from coordinate 841,522 downwards.
ACCTGCACCGACTTGGAATGCGGTCTTCGGCCACAGGCCACCAATCAGTGGTCCAGGTACGCAGCACCCCGTCCCCTTCCGCCCCCGAAAGGCAAGAAAAGGATCTCGACAAGTGTACACATTGTAGTCGTCGTTCCAGGATCGTTGGAGGGGGAAATGCAGGTCCGGGTGCCTGGCCATGGCAAGCAGCGCTCTACAAGGAGGGCGAGTTTCAATGCGGCGCCACACTCATCTCGGAAAATTGGCTCATTTCGGCGGGGCATTGCTTTTATCAGTGAGTATTGTGATCCTGCCAAAAGGGAAAATGGTTCGCCATTTGGTGGCCGTTTCTAGGCAATGTTTTCATGTGTTAGATCGAGTCATAAGTAACAAGAAAAGCATGTGCTCTTTCGCTCTCTAATTTAGAGCTTAAGTATACCCGCGCAAACCGTTAAATTCGTTGCAACAAAGAAGTCACTTATGAGTCGAGGAATTAAAAAGCAAAATTTTCACTCCCCTCAGCAACCAAGACGCTTACTGGGTGGCCAGGCTGGGAACTCTTCGAACAACACTTCTCCTGCCCTCGCCCTACGAGCAACTTCGCCAGATCTCAAAGATAATCCTCCACCCACAGTACATCGACAACGGATTCATAAACGACATTTCGCTGCTGAGAATGGGAGACGCCGTCAGGTTCACCGACTACGTGAGGCCGATCTGTCTGCCGAAGCAAGACGCCCCCGTGGTCGACGGGAGGATGTGCACAGTGGTCGGTTGGGGTCAGCTGTCGGAGGTCGGATGGGTGTTCCGTAAGTACGAACTGAAAGAGACCAAGAGTTCAAATGAAGGGGTGAAGCAAAAGCTTGGCTTTCAGCTGACACTTTACAAGAGGTGCAACTCCCTGTGCTGTCCAGCCACGAGTGCAGGAAGAAGACGTTGTTCCTCCCGCTGTACAAAATCACGGACGACATGTTCTGTGCCGGTTATGAGAGAGGAGGACGCGATGCTTGCCTGGGGGACAGCGGAGGACCTCTTATGTGTCAGGTGAGTCGGCCACATTCCAAACTGTGCTGCCCTGAAACGCCATTTTGAGTAATACCAAACTCTGCAGGAGGCCGACGGCAAATGGTCACTTTTCGGTGTGACGTCGAACGGCTATGGCTGCGCCCGGTCGAACAGACCCGGGGTTTACACCAAAGTATCAAAATACCTTCAGTGGATCCAATCCCAGATGACTCTTCACTCGGAACCGCTCGCCCCCGTCGTCGAGGGCGATGACAAAACCAATCCTTCCACGAGCAGGAACTTCACAGAGACGGAATCCTTTGATGAGAAGAGCGAAGGGGCCGAGCAGGTGGCCACGTTGTTGTCCCAAAGGGTGTCCAACGTGAAAGTGAGCTCACAGTATGGGGGGGGGAAAGGCAAGGACAAGTGCAAGGGGCACAGATGTCCTCTGGGGGAATGTCTGCCGAGAAGCAAGCTGTGCAATGGTCACATAGAGTGCAGCGATGGCAGTGATGAGAAGGATTGTTGGTGAGAAAGTTTAAAATTGAAAGGCAGACATATTGGCAGGGGGACAGAACGACTGATATTAAAATGCTGCTCCTCTGCTTGAAAAACCACAGACATTCTCATCAGAATTATTGTAGGTGGGAGAAATATTTCTGTCCTCATTATTTTCTGTGAAACAATGAGTGTATTGCAAGTGCAACTTCAATGCAACAAAAACACAAAGTAAATTAATTGTAAATATCATCTAATATAATTGCACATCATTATGAATATTCTAAAAAGCCTGAAATTATTCATAAACTCTTCACAGAGGCTAAATAAACTTCATGAGTACTCCTTGTTGAGAAATCACTGTGAAAAAACGCTATTTATTCTTTGTAATTTTGTAAATTATTTTGATAAATAAAATAGCTTTAAATTTTTTTCAATTAACTTCTCTTTCAACGCCTGCAAAATCCTCCATTAGATCAAAAAGCAACAAATCAAACCTCATTAATGGCCATATATCGCTAAAATTCTTTTTTTTTAAACTCCGTTTTATAACTGACACAATTTCTGCAAAAAGGAACGCATTTGGTGCCAATCATTTCAAATGTTAACTTTCACACATTTTGAGACCGTTTAACTCTGTCCATAAAAAAACAGTTTAAACAGAAAGTAAAGGATGAAAGAAATAAGAAAATTTAAACTCCACCAGAATTATATTTTATAATAGCTTGCACACATGAATCAACACGTCCCATACGTCTTTCGAGTTTAAAATTTACAATTTCAACTTTGTTCTTCTCCAATGTCTTCTCTTAGCATTATATCTGGAAAAAAAAACAGAAAATAAGTAATTTGCAGTTGACAATTCGACCCATTTTTTCAATGTAAAATGATCAGAAAACAATGTACACACAAGAACAATCAACAGCGTGAATCTGTCCGCCCGTTCACAATTTCATCATCCGCGGATCGACATTACTAAACCCCATTTACAATATTTTTTGTAAATTACCTGATTGTGTTTCCCGTTCTCATTCTCACCCATTGAGGAATCGGTCGATTCTGTTTCAGCTTCTTGGCGAGTTTCGCCTTAATCCTGAATGTCTTATGTGCGGACTGTAACAAATAACACTCGACATTAATTTCAACTAATAAATGAGTATGAGCATTAATGGATGTTTGAGATAACGAAAGATGTAAATTCTACTCACCATTTTGACTGCACGGCAAAACTTGAACAGGCTGTTGACACTGCTGCCAACTTCCGTCTCGTCATGGAGTATATAAACATGGTTTCCGGTCAATTACGCGGTAAACTTGTATTTACAATAAGAAACTCCAACTGAGATAATAAAAATTTTTAATTTTAAAACTTAAGAATTTAACATCAAATACATTATTAAAATGGTTTCAGAAATACAGATAATTTTTGTGCGCCGCATTTCTATTACGTTTAGTTTAACAATCAAGTTTTGCATTTATTCATGGCAAATGTCCCGTTGTTCACCGTTATTTTGTGTAACTTCATAATCATAAATTACTTTTTTCTTGAAACACTTGGTTTAACTTGATCTGTATTCAAATATTTTACAGTCTTTAACTGAAAAACCTGTTCCGGGGAATTGGAGAGCCAGATCCAACTTTTAAGTATAAAAAACGGGTTGTTAAGCTTTACTAAAATATTTAAATCTTTTTCACTAAGTACTTTTACTTAGTTTTACTTAAAATGTACATTGTAAGCAATAGTGATCGAAAAATTAGATTTTTAATTTTATCAAGTGTGAAAATCACTGAAAAATGGCTTGTTTCTTCGGGAATAAAGGAAAGTACAGGGAAGGGTTCACATTCAATCGTCTTCATAATCAATAAATATATTGATAAATTAATTATCTATCTCGATTCGGAAGTTTATTTTATATCAATCGAATGACATCAAATAATTAAATTCGTAAGCGAATTATTTATTTAATTCTTTTTAAAACAAAATACGCGAAAACACAAAACTACAACGAAAGAACATTTGACGATAATACATATAATACGTTCGATCCTCACTCCATAGTAATAATTATAATAATAATCAACAACACCTCGACATCGCCATCATCACTGTCATCATGATCAAACCGAAACTCCCCACCCCGATTGAAAATCGTCCAAAATCTCGAGGACAGTAAACAACGCGTTTCCGACACAGACATTTAAGGCGTGGATTCAACTACATATGTATACGTATGACTAATCAAAGGAAATACAAAACGTATAAGACATTTCACTAAATATCATCGAATTCCAATACGATTTGATTTTGAATTAACTACACAACTATCCGCGAGAAAATTATTAAGTACGAAATTCTCTTCGATGCGTGCCATCAGAAGGAAAGCGATTATCGCTTCTAATCGTGACAAACGCAACTATTTATGCTATTTTCGTGCGACTGCACTCGAAAGGTAGAACAGACAATACAATGCTTAATATATATTTATACGACATAAGAACTAAAGTTTAAGTTTTATGCTAAGTGGAGTACAGCCTTTCCTGGAAGTCGATACATTCAGGGCCGTATTTACTGTTTATCCGTTTTCAAAGCCTTCCCGCTTTCCTTTTGTTCCCGGAGACCACTTCTTTCCTCTCTCCACTTTATTAATTAGCCTATTATCGCTTTGGCTATTTTTTGCAGTGTTTCTTCTTCAACTTCTCTCTTTCCGAACTCCTCCGCTTCCTTTGAAACGTCAGACTCGCTTTCTAATTAAGTAAATACCGCCCTAATTGTTTTTCGAAACTCCCGATCGCTACGATTGAACAAAAAAGAGGGGAAAAGCTGATACAAACAAATCGCAAGCCGATCCGAGCCATAAAATGGGCCTTGCACTGCAAAAACTACCGCCGATAACCATTGAAGAGATAGAAAAAGACCTACCGAAGGTGGAGGATCGAAACGTTCCATTTAATTTTTCATTTTTTTTTATTGAGGAAAAAAAACAAATCACTTTAATATCACCATGATTTTTTTTAAATAATAATAAAAAAATATAAATAAAAGCTGACCTATATCGGATGTTTTAACCTCATATAAAACGAATAAACAAAAAGTTTACTAGTCATTTAAATCATCTAAATAAATTGAGGTAAACAATAGCACGCCATACTTTGTCAATTTCCATTACATTAATATCTACGTTCCAAATTTACTCAATTTTTTCTTCTTTTTTCTCTCGCCTTGCACATTTTCAATTATATTATTTTTTCTTTTGTTATCTTTATCATTAACAACGATGCACTTAGATTCTTTCGCATTGATTGCTTTATCTGCGCCCGCGAAGCCAAGATTTCAGGGAGCTGTGGGGAGCTACGGGGGGCTGCAGGGAACCGTGGGGGTGGGGAGCACACAATTAGTTTACTTGTTAATTTTTTTTCCAAAAACCTGGTTTTAGTTAATTACATTTTTTAAAGAAGTTCCGTAAGCTTTCCCAGAAGTTTGCTCATTTTTTTTTTGATGAATTTTTGCCGTTTCGAATGAAACAAAACGAATTTTTGTTTAGTTGTCGTTATCATCATCCTCCTTTTCCTCTTCCTCCGATTCTGCTTCTGCAAGCCAAATTAACCACTGATTCACCTGGAAAAAGGAAAAAAGCATTCTGTTATTCGATACATTACCTATCATTATTGCATTAATTTATAATTAAATATAAATTAGATAAATAAAATATACATTTTCTTATACATACATCAAATATCTGAATAGGTATACATTAGGGTGTCCCTTATTTTTCGAAGTTTTTATTTTACAACGCACACCCCCTAATTTTGTTCATTTGTTTGTAAAACACTAAAAAAAATTTTTTTACGTCATTTGGAGGACTGGAACCCGTGCCTGTAGGAACCTGTAGGAACACCCCTTATGCGCGGTGCACACCCACTGTTATTCTCATGCAGTTTCGTTTTGTCCTTTAATTAATGCGAATTCTTTCTATATTCTAAAATGTCAGGAGAGCTAAGAAGTGAAAAAAAAAATATTTTCTTGGTTGGTGGTGTAAATCATCAAATAACGGGTGCTAAATTACCCTTCGATCGCCAACTTTTCGCGGTTTTATTTTTTAACATTCGCAAAGATAAATAAGCACGAATATTGTCATTCGGGAGTGCCTTTTATTCTGGGAAAAGGTTAGAATACCAACTAAATGCTCTGTGCTGCTCTGTGTAAGAAAGCTTGTGGATTTACATGAGGTCTGGCGAGGCCTCAGCATGGACCTTAATAAGCGCCAAGAGGAGGAGTTTGAAAAAAATTTATAAATTTTTGATATTGTATAATTGATAATTGATAAATTATTTGATATTGCACACACTGATACTTTAGAAAAAACCTGAAAAAAAAACTTTGGTGATCCCGGAAAGAGATACAGTATGTCCCATCGAAAGAAGAGATGTCTGTCACTCTGTATGCTATGTGGTACTTCATCCCTTATATTATTTTATGTTTACTATAATTATATTTTTCTTGCATTAGGAAAATCTTTGAGCGATTTTGTATCCCAAAAGAGCAATGAGTTATTTTGTCTTTTAAAAATTGACGCCAGTTTTCTTGAAGAAGACATATCTTTATGGGATGGGAATGCAGCACTCTGCATACTGTATGTGGAGGCCAAAAAGAAAGTTTATTGTTTAAAAGCAACGAATGACATAACTGAAAGAGCCGTTAAACTGTTTCAGGATTTCCATGGCCTAAAAACGGCATATGAGGAACAAAAACAGTCCCCATTAGGCTGCATAAGGGAACACAGAAGAATTTAGCCATACTGTAAAAAAGGAGACTTTAAAAAGAAAATATTCTAAGTAATGATATACCAATTTTTGATACTAATAAAGTAAATTTTCATTGGAACTAATATTTTCAGCAACATTTACCCGTTTTATCAATACTGAAATGATTTTCTTAGAAATTATTAAGTGGTCGAAAAACATATGTTTTGTAAAACTTTCAGGCTCTACAGGCACGGGTTAAACTAATCGTATCAAGTTAAAATTTTATATTTGAGTAAAGACTAGTAAACAGCACAAAATTAGGGGGTGTGCGTTTTGATAATCCTAAAAAAATTTTTTTCGCCAATATAAGGGACACCCTAGTATACATATACAGTAACGCTCAAAATTGTCAAAATACTTTTGAGTGCTACTGTATTTATAATTACATTAATTCTTACGAATTTATATAATTATATAATGGCTATAATATAAATAAAACTTACCTGAAAAAGTGCTTTTCCCTTCCCAGGATATGCGTCCGTTAAATCCTCTTTCCATTTCATGAATGCTTCTTCTTCGATTATTTCTAAGTCGTACAAATGTATAAACCAACGCAGGAGCATACCTGACGGAGAGTAAAAGGAAAACGTTTTTACACATGCCAAAGTGAGTCGAATCGAGTCCCAACTGACCCCGCTCCTTCCTCCTTACCTTTGGGGAACTGAAGAGAATAACAAAAAACTTGCAGAGAATAAACGGCAATCACTTGGAGTTCTTGGCTCTCGTTCAGAAACGACTGAAGCACGGGCTTATACTTCTCCAGCAGTGATTTCTCCTTCTCGGTCATTTGCTTGTCGGGCGCGTTCGGATCAGACCCTTCGGATAACGTCGACTCCTGCCGTAAAACATAAATCGCTCAAAGAAGGCCGACTTGGGTAGGAGACACGCTCAAAGTCCCGTTCACACTCACCTGCGTGATATACTTTAGTATAACAGTGACGAGAGCGTTTATGAACCCGGGGTTCGTGTAGTGAGACGGATCCAGATTATCTTTGACCCACTTGTAGAACTGAGTAGGGTTTTGATCGGCCAGTATCTGTTTCCACAGGCTGCTCTGAATCGTCGACAGCGGGTACAGAAACGATAGGTCTCTCTCTGCGAGGATTTCCGAGAGCCGTTCTTTGGTTCGGTCCGATTCCGCCACCTGATTCAATAAATTCACCTGAAAGGAGCCGAAAGCGTTACATTCTGGACAAGGAACGAAACCGAGGTGAAACGGCAAAGGACGGCGAGGCTCACTTTGCTCTCGTTGAACAGCTGAGTCGCCTTCTGCTTTCCCTCACTCTTGTAAATCGCCTGCAGCACCAACATGAAGAGCGGATAATAAGCCCCGCCATCTGTTATGTCGGCCACTGCAGCGAGAGTGGTCAGCTCCGATAAGATCGCCTGTTTAATGTATCCTGAAATAAAAAACAAGCACACCTTAAGAATCGACCATAAATATTGGCTTGAGATTGTAAACTTCCGCTTTTCATTCGAAAAAGTCTTAAATACCTTCCTTTTTCTTATACTGTTAAGTCTAAACTCCTCTTTTGTCAATTAAGTTATAAATTCAGACAAAGGAATTTGCCCCTACCTGCGACATAGGAATGAATTCTAGGAATCTGAGGTTCTTTTTCTGACATGGACGAAGTCAATTCTTTGATTGCTTCCAAGACTTTGTCGGTGGTCACCATTCCCTCCTTCTTCATTTCCGCAATGAGTGAAACCGACAGGTTTCTTTCCGTATCAGCTGCAAAGAGAAAAAAGACTCGGTGAACACCAGTCACCTCGAACACAGAGACTCGAACACCGAGACCCTCTCACCCACCGTTGTTATCAATGGTGTGATTGAGAATGTGCAGCAGCATGCTCGACATGTAACGCTCCGGTGCCTTGAGCTCTTTGATCGCGGACGCGCATTTCGAGAGTGTGTCCGGCGTCAGATTATCGTTCAGTATTGCCGTGAGCTTCTTCAGAATTTCTTCCTTGCTCGGGCCCTGAAAATGGCGACCCTCTTCAGTGAATGGGTAATTCTTTTCGAAATCCCGGCCACTGGACTAAACCTGGACTCACCCTGTCTTTCTTAGCTGACTTTCCCTTTTCAGCACTGGCTTGCTTTATCAAAATCGGGGGCTCTTTAGTCATCTGCAACTGAGGAGCAGGAAGTAGCGGTTCCGGTATGAGTGGATTGGTTCTACCTGCAACAGATAAAACTTTTTATAAAAAACTTGAACTGACCATGATCAGAGAAAAAGAAAAGAATAAGAAAATTCGCGAAATAGAGATGAAAAAGAGTTTACGATAGGAAAAGAATGGACAAAAAAATAGCAAGAGGAAAATCAGATTACAAGATTGGAGAAAAATAGAAGAATGGGCAAAATAAAAGCGACGCCCATTTACCTTAGGAAAACCAAATGAAAAAGCTGGGAAAATATTTCAGGGACGTAGAATAATATGCCTCTCTAAAGAAATACAATAAACACTTATGCTCCAACATAATAAATGCATTACAATTAGCACTAATCCATTTTTCCTTGAAGTAAAGATCTTTATGGTAATTACCTGACGTAAGTGGAGTAACTGGCTTCGGCTGCGGCGGTTTGAATATTGCTGGCCGAAGTGAGATATCTTCTATGACGCTGGGTGCGCCGAGTTGTGACCCCAGCATCATGTTTTTCTTAAATCTAGGAGGCAACTCTTTAGCATTACCTGCGCGACCAAAATTCAAAATTAATCCGGTTCCAAAAGAGATCAACGCCCCTTTCTCCCTCTCTCGACACTTACTATTATTGTTGTAGTGTTGCTGGGAGTTCTGCTTGTTATTGTAATTATTGTTATTGTTAATATTACTATTACTATTGTTATTACTATTATTACTATTCATGTGTTGCCTGAAATAAACGCCAGGACCGCAACGACCGCCTCCCCCGCGAAAAGCACTTCCTGGATATCCGTTACTCGCCACAAATCTGTCAGGAAAAAGAAACGTTAGGAGGAAAAATGAAATTCTGTGCATAAAATAGTGACCCTGCGGTTAGCGGCCATGATACATACTCATAAAATAAATTTCTTTCCAAAGGACTTGAGCTTATTTTACCAGATATTTTATAGTTTGGAACTCGACAAACATTCGAAGAGTTAATAAAAGTTTCAAGAAGTTAAAACTCACTACTTGACTTTTCAAAGAGACAATATAGCTAGGGGAAATTTTTCAATTATATAACTGAGATACGGTTGTGCTACGAAAGCAAATGACCCGTCAAAACTTTGTTTTAATTGAGACGGTTGTAATTTCTTGGGCACAATACAAAATCATGACAGCCATGAGATTAGGTCGACCGCTAACCTGGGTACCGGGTTACCATTCCTTACCCCTTGTTGAAATTGTCGTGCTGCAGGAACTGCGGATTTGGACTGAAGTTCGACACTCCCAACACATCGTCGAGTCCTCCTCTCGTTTTCAAGGGATTCCGGAACAGCCCATCAAGCCCTGCGTTAGGGTTTGGTCTGGGTATTGAGTTCGTCACAAAATTCCGTAGCTTCTCATCCGTTCGTATCTGAAAAGGCGTTCGTTTCGTGATTCCATTGCTGAGGTCCTCCCCGGGGGCGCCCCTCCGTCCCCCCGCTCACCTGATTCAGCGGCATGGGTCCTTCTATACTGGTAGCCTTCCTGGGAACCCATCCGTCTCTTCTCAACTCAATCACGTCCTTCAACATGAATCTGATACGCTTGGGAAATTCTTGGTTTTCAGCCAAGGTTTTCATTCGATCAAAATATTGATCCATCAATTGTTGCCCTTTATCCGTGTCCAGGATTCTTCCGCATGTTCTCATGATCTGAGCCAAGCACTCCACATCTTCGCTGACATCTCTTTTCGGCGTCCTCGACGACCGCGATGTATGTAATAGCAGGGTTTGTATGCATTTGTGGAGTATGAACTCCGAAAGAATTTCCAGTTTTGCAAGCTCGCCAATAAACTGAAAGATAAAAACCGGTAGTGCATGGGCGACGACCACTCCAAAATCTCATCTCGACTCCCACAGGAAACTCCTCCTCACCTTGATGTTGCCCAGCATCTTCCTCTTGGCGATGAGGTGACGATCTTCATCGTCTGGGCTGATGGGCCCTTCATTTTCGTAAGATTCGTTTCCCTGCAAAGAAACCGATACAACTGATCCTCCGCCCCGTGAGAAGTTACTTCGCCCAATCACGCCCACCCACCTGTGTTCTGTTTTCAAATTGTTTTCTACAATTAGCCAATAAAATTTTCTTAAAAGTGTTGGGTTGGTCGGGGGGTTCTAAATTTGGCGCTTCCTCTGATAGTCGCTTACATAGCTGAGCATACATAGACGAGTATTTCGGCTCATCCAAGGCTTTTCTGAATATCTGAAAGCAAGAGAGCTTCTGTCAGCACCTGCGCCTCTCTTCGATTACCATCCATTCCATACTTACTAGCAATATAACTCCTTTAAGAATTTGACCCGAGTTTAGATCTATGGCAAGAATATCATCACTTAATTTTTCAAATTTCTCAGGAGTGAGTTTATTAAGAATTCCCTGAACCTTTCTGAATATAATATCGTCTCGGTTCTCTTGCGTGAGACCATCGCGGCGTATCCTTGAAGGAGGGATCCAGCGTCGCTTAGAGGAGAGGGAGCGAACTTCGTCCCTGGGAATAAATCATTCTCCGATTAATTAATGTCCACCTTTCTTTGTTCTCTTTATTGAAGGTCAGGTGCCGAATAAGCGGGCCGTCTTCTTCCGCGACCCACGCCAAACTCTAAAATTAAACCGATGTCCCCGCGCTGCTTTTCTCCTCCCATGGAAGCAACACTCTCATTATCTCGTGATCTCTTTCGTGAAATTCAGGGTCAGTGCCCCAGTCACTCTGGTATGGCCAATGCTAACGCCGGAAAAGTTGGATGGGCCAGGCGGAGTGCAACGACCCACGAGGGGAAAAACCTGCCCGCGGCGTTATAACCTTGCGGACTGTATTTCAGGACACCCGGTGCATTTTCGTACTCTTTGGAAAATTAATGAGTCGCGGAGATGAGGAAAATAAACTGTTTGCAAAGCACCACTCCCAGAAGCATCATTAAGAGAGAATAAAAACTCTTCCGAATCGACTGTTTTCACCGTGCAAATCTGACCTTCCTCCGAAAGAGGAAAACCTTTTGCATGGAATTTATTATTTTTATATTCCTTATTTTTTTTTATTTAAATTTCGCCGCCCCTCAGAATAAAGCGCTCAAAAATATCGCGTAAACGAACTTCGCGTTATCTCATTATCGTTGCACCTCTACAGAGGACATCTGTTGTTTCCGGGGTTATTACGGGTCACATCCGAAGGCTGCAAAATCATGCCCATCTCCTCAAAATGTTATCGCGGAAAGAATCACGCCGAAATAAGTCGGAAAGGCCCCGAACACTTGGCTCCAGTCCAGCGAACTCGGCAAGAAAAACAGTAGTTAAGGGCCCGAACATTGTACCACTTCAAGGTAACCGGGAAAGATAGACCCCGGATTAAGGCCCCGAAGACTGGACTTCTGTCAAGTGAACAAGAATCAATGCCGGAACGGCGAAGAATCATAACTTAAATTTTCAAGACTGGCTTTTGATATTTTCGCTGAATAAATACGTCGTCCTCGAATTATTTAAATCTTAATTTTAATAGGCCAGCAAAGCCATGACCCTCATTTTATGTATATGATGAAAGATTGGCCGTTTTAGTGTTAACATTCCCCAGACTGGACTTTAGTCACCAATTCTCACTTCAAAAGTCATCCTCAAATTATTGAAATATTAATTTTGAGAAATCGAACAGACCATCCCCATGAAAATGACCATCATAAGAATAAGGCAAAATCTTCCCCGACAACTCAACTTTTGTTAGATAAACTTGGCAGGATAAACAAGAATTTAGGCCCGCAAATTGCATTCCTGTCAAGCGAACTCGAAAAGATAGATTACGCTAGAATAATATGGAAAGGCCCTGAAAACTGCATTATCTGGAAGACAAACCGCAAATTAAGGTCCCGATAACTGGACTTTGTTTAAGATAAACCGCCCATCGAGGAATTTTTGAACCGAACTAGGGAAGACAGATAAATTACGCGAAAAGAGAATAAAAACACCCAACACTAGACTGTCTTCTCAGATAAAGACCGAATTGAGGCCACATAATTCCCCCGGAGAGAAGAAAAAAATAAAAATGCATAATTACCTAGCTCCTGAGACACGAGACACACCCCCTGGTCCTCTAGGGCCGTCCGTTGTTAAGTGTAAGCTCTCCTCGGGGAAACAAACACTATTAGATTACCTGAATCAGAAGAGCTGAAAAAAAAACGATGTGAGTTAGTCCAGTTAAGGAAAAAAAACCCTAATGGCACGTACAATAAGGCTATTTCTAATCGGATCAAACAATGAAATTAACGTCGCTGATTTTCTATTTTAATTTGCGAAGGTAGCAAATTTATTAATTTCATTTAATAAAAAATCATGAAACCGCAACCAATGTGATTGTTTTTACTTCGACCGACATCGCACCACCCCGCCAACAATTAATTCGCACCGATCCGGGCGTGATTTCTTCCGGTCCTTCGGAAGGAAAACACCGCCAGGGGAAATCGCCATCGAGACATTTGCATGTGGTGTCACGTGGCGAACGCCTTCGTGTGACAATAGCCTAACTATGCGCAACGGGTCCAATCCAATACTGCATCAGTTCATTCACCTCTGGGAAAATCATGGTCATGATTGTTTTATGCGAGGACCGACCGCACTCGCCACGAAGTGTGTGAATGAACTGTAGATACGATCGAGCTATTCGAGCCAGGTCTACGTACTCTGAGGTATAATAACCTAAATTCTGAGCGGGAGAATCCTCCGGAGGAAACCATTCGCGAAGGTCAATGCCAATGCGACCGTTGGGCTGACTGGTTTGCCAACGCTGTGCTCAGGTGGTTCGCCAAAGGCCGGCCCTCCCAATGGCCGATGGCGAATCAGAGACAATGGGCTGGGGAGGTACCTGTCTAAGTGAAGGGAATCCAACACAATTCAGGGAATCATTGAAAGGGCTAAGCCAACATGGGTATTGGTTTCGCGTTAGGGAACCGCAACAGTGGTTTTCTACAGTTTCGTTAACTTTATTAGAATTGCTTAAGAGCAAAATCGGACGCGACAAAGCGATCAGGGCAACCATTTTTTTCTCTTAGTCTCTCATTCAAAACAGGGCCTGAAACAACAAGAAGATCACAGTTAGGGCAAGATGAGAGGACTTTTGAAAGCGGGGGGGAGGGGAGGAGAAAAGAAAAACGACTTTAAAGACTAATCAGCCTCTCCGATTCACATATCTTTCTAAAAAGTAAACTAATCCCACGCTATCCTAATGATTCCCCAATCTGTGGTGCTCTGATTATATTTATTTGTTTCCCTTTAAAGTGTATTTCACTAAAAGGCTTATTTTACAATAACGGCAAATTATAAAATAGCATAAATTAAGAAAAAACAAACTGAAATAAGCAGACCTCAAGATATCGTATATACTAAAAAAAATTAAGAGACAGGACCCTTTAGGTTTGATAAAATAATCAAGAAAACTCAAAAATATTACTGCGGTGCCTCAAAACAAATGAAAGACTCGCCTTTCCCGTATTAATTTAATCCCGCTTTATTTCTGAGTAGGTCCCAATTCTGAAAATCACAGAATAGACTGGAAGGATTAAAATAATCAAAACTATTCTTCCGAACTCGTACGGGATTTCTAAGTCAAATCGATTTCACGCCTTACTGCCTCACTAAACAGAAGTCAACCGGGTTTTCCAGTAAAATCCAAAATGACTGCTTATCGCCCGATGAATAAATAATTGGCTCGATCCCTCCCGATTAACCGAATGCGACTATTCCTCTTTAAAAATCCCATTTGAAATTTCTTGCCAATTTCATTGGGATTTATCCCAGACAAGGAGTTTAGTCACCTGTCAATGTGCGTCACAAGATATGACGCAGGTTTCAACTCCTGTTCTCCACGTTCCTTTCAACGTTTTCCTTTCCACGCAGCGATCATGCACAAGTGAGAGGGCTCCGACCAAGTTACGACTGTCGCCCGTGAAGTTTTCTTTTTCCGCAATCAAATGGCGGCGGTCGGGAGAGAACCAATCTCAAGGCAAACGCTGAATGCACACATACGCACGCATAAACACACGCACGCGGACACGAGAAAGACGGCAGGGGAAAGCCAAATCTCGAACGGAGCAAGGCTAAGCGATGATGACTGCTTTCCACCATATTGTAATGCGTCAGAAATTTGGCCGAATGAGGAGGAGATTGCAGCGTGGTTCTAATTATAGGGTCTCTATGCCTTCAATATTGATCCCAAGGGGATTTCTTTTAAAACGTTATTCAAGGTCCGCGGATGCTAAAAAAGAACGATTGTTCCGCTTTCCATACGTGAGGAAATTGGATTTGCCAAAAGTTCCAAAGTCTAAAAAAGTGATAAATAAAGAGACCAAATCCCAACAGAATGCCACGTCCATTACAATCAGAAATAACAAAAATCTTTGCACTCAACAAAAAAATATATCAATAAACACTAAAAAAAACTATCAATGGTATAGAAAAAAAGGGAAAAAAGAACATTATCTACTGCAAAACAAATATTTCCCAATTAATGATGTCACATGAATTGCTCCAAAAGGGGTAGAGAATAATAAATAATAATACCACTAATAATAATTTAATTGAAAACATTTGGAAAAAACTCCAAAAACTGTATGTCTTATTATCTGAAATGTTTTAATTTTTTTGTAAAGCACTGAAAACAAATTTGAACATAGTTTTTTTATTTTGAACCCAAAACACAATTTGGCATTTTTAGTGTTCAACTAAAACAAAGCTCCCCACAAAGAAAATCTCCTCGGATGACACAATTATGTAATTAGTATTTTTATGGTCTTCTACTGAGAAATTCCTGTGCACTGTGTGAAAACCAATACTTGGATGTAAGAAACAAATATTTTTGGGGCCTCATCTACTTTATCTATAAATCTGTAAGGCCTTGATGAATAACAGAAAAAACAAGTGGGAGTAATTTCACATAAGTTGTGTAATAACCATTTTCAGAAATGACAAAAATTACCAGAAATGAATTACAGTACTCTGTTGAAAAGATTAAATCCCCAAGGGTTTAAAATAATGAGTGGAATGATTCAGCCCTTACTAATAGCAATTACAATAATATTTCTTGGCATTTTGTATTAAGGAAAACCCCTCAAAGAAAGCATCAAGTTGATTCATTTAAAATTTACAAAAATATAATGTCAATCATTATAATCTTTATAGTGAAACTTTGAAAGGAAATATCTAAAAATATTCTTATTTTACTCTTGTTTGGAACTTTACTTTTAGGTGAATAAAAGCATTAAAAAAAACTATGAACTTATTCAAATAAAATCAGATTTCAAAGTTATAGCAAACTGACAAGAGCAAAATACCTTGTTAACTGAAGCACACCAAGCCTATTTTGTGATTCTGTCTTGCTTAATAGTTTAACAAAAATCTGCCATAAAAGCAGTCAAATGATTTTGCTTTCCCAAATAATTTTCATAGTGAAATATCATTAAAAAAAAAACCCAAATCTTTTGCTTTGGGCAAGGTCAGACACCACCCATGATGATACAAGCAGTAACATGAATTCATCTTTTCTAAATTGAAAATTTTTTAAGCTCTGCTTAGGTTGAGAAATTGATCAAAAAAAAGAATTCCATTACCTTGAGAAATAGAAAAACAACAGCCTTCAAACTCTAAGAAGACAAAGAATTTATACAAACATGTGTAAGAGAAAACAAAAAAGAAAAAAAAGTTCATTCCATGAGTCAATCACAAGAAAATTTTAAAAGTTAAAATCCATAAATATCAGCCAAAATGCTTAATTGGGAGAAAGAAGAATATAAAATATAGTAAAACACTTCAGCAACATAAAAACCAAAATGAAGAAGCATTCAGTAATGAAGAAGGAAGTGGATTTATCACACTCAAGGACAGAACAAAATTAATCATGGCCTTTAGTTTATGGTATTTAACTGGAAATTTTAACTGAAAAATCAAAAATCCATTCTGATTTTTTGTTAAAATCAAAACGGTTTTAACTAACGATTTGAAAATACCCTGAACTACTTGGGTCAATATTACAAAGTTTTAGGAAATCACAAGGCCTTGCCTACTGTCAAAATACTTGCAAAATTAGTCCGCTGAGACGTAGTTTTATTAACGAAACAAAACTCAAGTTTCTCTCTTTACAATGAAAGGATTGAAAAAACTAAAAGAATATTCGAGTAAATGCCCGTGTGAACGAATACAAACGAGAAGACGATGGAACTTTGTAGAAAACATTTTGAGGTCAACGACGCCTGACGGCCATTTTGTTAGACCAAGCCAGATGAAAAAATTTAAACATAAAAAATACCTTAAAACTCCACAAACTTTTGACTATGGGTTTACTTTTAGTGAACAGTAACGCTTAAATTTTATTTGTAAACCGAGTTACACTAATTTAAAATGAAAACTAAAATAATAGAAGTAAAAATAACTTACAGAATAACAGTTCGGCTACGAAGCCAGCAAAGATGAGTGATGAATGAGCAGAGCTGCCACTGTCTGAAATTTTAGTTTATTCTATGACGAATGCAACTGATGGAGTCATTTTAGATGCTTTCATTTTCACAAAAGACAACTTTATAACGGCAGTAATTTCTTAAATAATATTTTTAAATCTTAAAGAATTTTTCCTAAAGCAAAAACTTCAAAATTAATTATATGAATAGACGTTTTTATTAAATTATAATACGTCAGTGACAGTTGCCAACCTATTTTTTGGTTTATTTACAGAGTGCTTCAAATGAGTGAGCTTTTCCAAGAATTTATGAATACTCTCATAAAGAGATATCGTAAAATTTAAATGGAAAAAGCCAGAACATTACCGCCACTCGTTCGCGGAAAGGTGACGGCTGTTTTGGATTTTTTTATTGACAAGATTAACATAGAAAGTACATCATTACTGATGGATACTTTAGGTTTAGTCGTTGAAGTTCAATGGTGGGGAGAAAATTCACCGATTTATTTAAGGTAATGGCAATTATTGTGTTGGGGACGTGACAGTTTTACCGAAGAATTTTAGAATGTAAAGCCGTGTTTACAGAGATTGAAAAAGCCATTGTTATTTTTGTTTATAATTTTTTTCAGGCCCAAAAAAGCTCAACATCAGCATTACAGAATCAATGGGAAATTCGATTCAGTGGAAATGGATTTTCATGAAATCGCAAGATATGAAATCAAAACAACGCTGGAACTCTTTAAATTATACCTGAAAGCATGTGAAGTTTTAGAACTGTGTGTTTTAGATGCTGTTAAAAGATGTATAATTGGAAGTGCATTTTTAAGAGACTTATTTAATTTATTAAATGAGAGCAGTAACCTGATCAAAACACCAATTTTTGACTATTTAGGTGAAAAAATTGGTGAAGTTGTTCTATGTTTCAGCTTTTTAAAGAGGCCTCAGCAAAACTCTGTGAAGAAATATGAGGAAATTAATTATAATTATAAAAATAAACTGAATACTCAAAACTTTAAGATATCAAATACAGCAATGAGAAGTTGTTTTATTCCAACTGGGAATAATCTTTTTAATAATAAGTTTGAAGAAATTAATCTTGGTGAATTTGCTTCTGATTCTGAATTATCAGAAGACAAATATGAGTTTGAAAAAAATAAAGTTGAATATGTTGATTATGCTGAAGGAAAAAAGGGCAGCAATGCCAGAAAGAATATAAAAGCATTATGTGTAAATATTGAAAAAGTACCTGAGAGTATAAGTTCTCATAAATGTCTTCCTGAAATAACAACTTCAACTGACTCTTCCAAAATTTTATATTTTGGTTTAAATCCACAGAAAAGCAAACAAAAAATTTCTGTTGAATATCCTGAAATAAGAATGAAAAACCAATTTAATTCAAACTTAATAAAAAGTAAAAGTAACTCAAAAAGTACAGAAAAAATAAGTTTTCATTCTGATAAAAGTGTGGGGCAGCCTTGGGCAGTTTTGAAAAACTGCCCAAAAAAATCAACAAAGACAATAGATTTAAAACAATTTAAGGATTCTTCAGTGTGTAAATCAGAAGAGCATTCAAACCATAATGAAAACTTTTTAAAGGGCATTCCTTCAAAAGAGTGCACTGAAGCTAAGGTTTTGGACTTTCTTCTGGGTGCTGATCTCAATAAAGAAGATGAAGAGAGTGCTGTAAATGAATTCAAGAAAATGTCTCCTTCTCAGGATTTAGTAATGAGTCTAAGTCAGTTATGTTTAACATCTGACAATAGTGATTATTCTAAATCAGGGAAAAACTTTCAAATTGATTCATTAGGGTCTCAAAAACCAATGGGCTTGACTTTTGACTTAAACAACCCAATTGAAAGAAATTATTATGAAAAGTTTTTCTTAAAATCAGAACTTTTCCCTGATCTTGAATTGGCAGAATTTTTAAATCACCCTAAAAACAGTGCTGTTTTAGAAAAATTAAAATCTAAAGATAAGAACAATAAGAAAAGCAGTCCTCAGACTAATTACAGCTTTAAAAGTAATGAAAAACTCTTGATTGAAAAAAAGAGTGCAAATGCAATGGATGAAGAAAATTTCCTGGAACATCACAAGAAGGCAAATGACACTGCCAAAGGCTGTGAAAGATGTAAATATTATAAAAAATTAGATGAGTTGGACAAAATTATTGAGTCGCTGAAGCACTTTGAAACAAAAATGCTTTTGCATGAAAAAAATATGGACTCAGCATTTACAGAAAAATCAGAAATTTTTTTCAAAAGCACACTAGACAATAGTTAGCAGTGTTGGTTTTCATATAGAACACTACAAATACAACAAATCCAAGAAATAAGTTAAATACAAATGTCATGTATTTAATTTATAAATGTTTGGTTATTTTGAAAAACATATATTGTGCATCAATTTACAAAATTTGCATTTGAAATTTTCCATAACTTTATTAAAAAATAAATTCAAAATAAATAATTTGACTAACTAAAATACAAGGCAAGATAACCCTCTCTTTCTTTGACTTTTTCTATCTCTTGAGGAGAAACCAAAAACAGTTTGGCTTTGCACTCATCATGGAAATGAACCTTTGAGCAGTCTCTTATTTTCTGGAACAAAAGTTGTTGTCATGCTGACTCTGACAGAACCAGCAAGTAAAATTTGATTATTTTTCTAACTTACTTTAAAGCTTCTCATCTGCAGTTTGGAAAATATCTTATTTTCTTGCTTTTCAATTACATAGCAAGGTCTGCATAAATATACACCCGGCGATTGATCTTTTGCTTTTTTTAATTTGGACTTGTACTGAACTTCCTGAAATTTCAAATAAATTTTAATTTATAAAAAAATGATTGCAAAACCAAAACCCACACGCACATTTAATCACTTGTGTTAAAAAGCCTTCCAAAGACAACATAGAAAATGGCAGTTTCTTCAAAAAAATTTTATGCATTTACATTTTAAAAAATTGACAAAGAATTTTGAGAAATCGTACGTAACAATATAACTTTTTAATTCATAAGGTCGAGTCATAAATAACTTCTTTTAGCAGCTGAATTGAGTTTGTTTGTGACTGACCGTTATAAGTTGTCAGCCACGACCACAAGTTTTTGATTTCTCGGAGTGAACTCTTTTCAACGGTTTTTTGCGAAGTACTTAACCGTTTTTTTTAAAACTCTGGATTCAAAAGTCAAAATATATTATCGTGTTAAACTTTAGCGACATGATTTGAATCTTCTCATGAAAACTAAATAACTTGACCTAATGAAAGAGATGAAAACTGGTTGTTTGTATTTACCATTAAGTCCAGATACCAGTAATCGCCTTCCGGATATTTTTCACAGCGCTCACAAGTGTCAAAATTAAATGGTCCACATTTCATTTTCACAGCCGGGAGCAAACAGGTTCGCCCTCCAAAGGAATGAGCGAAGGCTGCCCTTTTAGGTTTATAAGGCCCTATTTTGTAAATCCCCACTCTTAAACAGAATCATTTTGTTTACTTCTCGACTTCAACTCTTGGACATATCAGTCACTCACCCTGGAACATTCGGGGTTTTCGGCTTCATCCTTTCCTGCGCCGAATTAAAAGGAGCACATGCCTGCTTGAAATATTTCGGGAACGTTGTTGGTATGTCATATTTGGTGGGACTGGGGCCCAAAATGTCGCTCGAGGAAGGAGCCCCCCTTTCGGATGTTCTGCCTCCGAGAACGGTTCCAAGTTTGCTCGTTGGCTGTGGGGGGAAGTATTTTTCCATTAAATTATACAGTGTTGAAACGTATTTACAATTCCTTCGTATTTTACCCTATTTAGCACGCCACTCAAGGCAGATGTCTGTCTGCAAATGTCGTAAGATCCCGGGCCGATGTTCTCAAAGGTTTGCTTCATGTTATGTCTGGCATGAAAAGAGTTGAGTCCATTTTTGTCTAGCTCGAGAAGTTTCCTCTCCAGTCCGGAACCGAAGCATATTTTTTTTTTCTCGGGCCTTTGAACAACATATTCAAAATCTAAAATTCGAGTCCGGATAAAAACATTTCAATTTAAAATTCGGTAAAAAATCGGAGGCTGCCATATGAGACCTTAAATGCCTTACCCATTGTAAACTTTTACATTACATACAAAAAAGAATAGTGCTAAATAATAAAAATTAAAATAAACGTGGTGATATTTAATCAGCTGTGAGCCTAATTTGATTTCTGCTGCTGGGCAAAGTATTGTAAGAATTTTCGGCCACTTTGCTGAGATTTTTTTACGCTTATTTGATACATAGCAAATAAATGTTTCATTCATGTACCTTATTTCCTTCAGGTCTTTTTCCCAAAATCGACATGTCGAAGAAATCTCACTGCCTTCTCTCCGCTGTAAGTGGTTTTTGTAAAATTAGATGCGGTTTTTTGGATTGAGAAGAATGCGATGGCGGAGGAGGAAACCTTATTACAAATATTAATGATAATGCACTTGGAATTGATCGTTGACGGTAACAAAATGAAAATAAATAAATAAATGTATTGGATAAAACGCACAATTACTGCATGTATCGTGAAAGGTATTACTTTATTTAGTTTTAATCAAGTCTGAATTGTAGTTAGAATCAATGAAAAATGCTGTAAAGTTGACTTTAAAAACAAATTTTCTAACTTTTTAATTAATTATTAGGCTTTAATTGTTTCTTAAAACAATGGAATTCACTTACCATTGTCTTACCCAAAGTTTTTTTTTTTTTAATGACTGTCTCTCCCAGTTATGTGCAAAAAAATACCGTTAAAAAATAATGGCACATTTAAATTTTTCGTGAGACCGACTATTAACCGAAAGTAAAGATTCCGTTGGTTTAAAGTAAATAAAACTACAAACTGTCATTTATAAGAAATGTATTTAATTTTGAGTCGGTTGAATATTTTCATTGGCATGAAAGAAGTCAATTTAATCCTCATTCGTGAGGTTTTTAACTGAGAAATAAATGAATACTATACTCTGATAAATTAGAAATGAAAGCAAAAAGAATTCTTTTACGATTCCGGAGCATCACGACATTCCTAAATTTATTTTAAAAATTTCATTTGAAATTATAGAGGTCTCGTGAAGAGATAAACTCTTTCAGGACCGAAATGAGGAGGTATGACTTAAAATGGTTACCGAACAGGTTTTCCTTATCGGAATAGGAAACTTCGAAATTTTAACCCGCTCAAGGCTAACTTTTAGATCAGCTAATTGCGCAAAAATAAAAAAGTTAAATACTTCCTTGAAGTTGTCTCTTTCCTTTTTGGAATACTCATATTTGTGTAAATTATTCCACGAAAGAAAAAAACATGTAAAAATGTAGTTTTTCGTTATTATTTTTCTGACAATAGAATTTTAAGTAAAAAATTCGTAGATATAAAAGTATACACCGTATAAATAAATAAATTAAGGCAGACGTCAATTAACGCTTTAAGTTTTTATAAAATTTGTAACTTTTGATTAATGAAGTGTTAACGATTCAATTTTAAAAAATGAGGGATACGCACTTTTATAATAAGTTAGAAAATATTGAAGGTGATAAAAAATTCAAGAAAGTAAAAACATTAGCGAAACTTTATTTTCGAGTTTTATTTTATAATAAAAATTTTTGCTCTTTTTTTTCTGAGATAAATGGAAAGATTAAAAAACATTATTTGCTGCCAGGCATATCAAGTCTTCATCGAATTTAAAATTTGGAGGGGAAAAATTCTTTGGTCTGTGGCAAATATTTGTTTATTCCATGATAATACACACTCTATGGTTGTTTACCCCAAGCAACCAATCATTGTAAAAGCCCGCTTTCTGCTCCAAAATGTCATAGAGATAAGTCGTAAATACCTTAACAATTGGGGTTAAGCGGCTTCGAAGGAAAGGTGTTTCGGGAGGTAATTATTAACTTTTTAAAAATATGATGAGCACTAAGACGCAGCCGAGTCACCATCATCTAAAATGCTTTATTTTAAATTTTACATAAGCTCAGTGACGAAATTATAAGTTTTTAGGCGTAATTTTCACCAAACATGACAACTTCATCGGAAGATGTACTTTTACAAGTTAATCAAGTCCGGTATAAAAAAGGAGATGGAACATTGTACGTGATGAATGAGCGCTTAGCTTGGATGATGGACAACAGGGATACCGTTTCAGTCAGTCACAAATATGCTGACATTAAAAGTAGGCGTTTTTCTGTAGCGATTTTGAAAATATTTCACCCTCGATTGGCTGTCTTTGCAAAAATTATTTTAAAATTTTTAATTACTTTTTAAGCATAAAATTTGTTTGGTTCTTTTCTAGTGCAGAAAATTTCTCCAGAAGGAAAAACAAAAATACAGCTTCAAGTAGTATTACATGATGGCACTGCATCAACATTTCAGTTCACAAATAGACTTGGACTGCAAGCTCAGATAAAAGACCGAGATGATGTGAAGGAGCTTTTAGTGCAGCTGTTACCAAAATTTAAAAGAAAAATTGACAGGGAATTGGAAGAAAAAAATAGGTAGGTTATTGGATGTAATTAGCTGTTTTTCCCTCATAAAATTTGTTTTCGTTGTAATGTTAATATATTACAAAAATTGTAAGAATTATGGTCATTTAATCAATAAAATATACTTGACTTCCACCACTAGTGTCTTGCTGTTATAATTATGACATAATTATGAATGTAATGTGATTGTTATGAAATCACCATAATTATCTGGGAATTTGAGCAATCACTGCAAAGTTATTATTTTGACTGAAACTAATGAAATAAAATTGTTGCCTAAAAGTAATGCTGTTTTGGTGTTTGATTATATATTTATATTATATTAAAAAGTGGTTAATAGTGATATGCTTTTATCTCCAGGCTCCTTTCAGAAAATCCAGGTCTGTTGCAATTATACAGAGATTTAGTAATAACTCAAGTCATATCATCTCAGCAATTTTGGGCAGAGCATGCAGTGAAATACACCCAAAAAATGAGCACACAGAAACAGGAAATTGGGGTCAATGGAGCTTTTTTAGTATGTAAAAAGTTACTTTAGTCCTAATCTTCATTTGTAATTTTGAAGTATTTAATTTAATGTGCATTTTAATTAATTTGATTTAAAAACAAAAATTACACAATTACTAATCTTTACTTGTTTCAGTGTTGTTTGAAATGTAAATTTATTTAATTTTTTTCCAGGCTGATATTAAACCACAAACAGATGGCTGTAATGGATTAAAATACAATCTAACAGCCGATGTAATTCAGTCAATATTCAAAACATATCCTGCCGTCAAGCACAAACATCTCGAATATGTACCTCACCGTTTATCGGAATCCGAGTTTTGGACGAAATTTTTTCAAAGCCATTACTTTCATAGGGACAGAATACACGCCGGCAGCAAAGATATATTTACGGAGTGTGCCAAAGTGGACGACGAAGGTTCGGTTCGAACGTTGTAAAATCATAATTTGGGATCGCCTTTTTTCATTTGTTTTGCTTTGCAGAATTAAAAAAAGATCTCAATAATGGAATTCCCGATGTGCTCGTTAATATATCGGAATTCGATGATAATACCTTAGACGAAAGCTACTCCTCGTCCTCAGCAGCGGCAGCTTCTATTAACGCTTCTAGTGGAAATATTGTTCATCAGAACATGATCAAAAGGTATGCTTTTGATGTTAAATGCGTATTCGATTATTATTCCTCGTTCTCATTTGAATTTTCTCAATTTCATAGATTTAATCAGCATTCCATAATGGTTTTAAAGACCAGCGAGAAGAAACACGATGACATGAATGGTGGTTTTACGACCAGCGACGGTATGGTCGCTGTGGGCTCAGGTAATTCTGCCGCGTCTAAACAGGAGAATACTGATAAAACTTCTGATGAACCTTTGTCGAAAAAGGTAAGAAGGATTGACGGAAATGAAACGATTTTTCCTTATATTTACTTATACATATTTATGCTTATGAAATTAATGAAAGCAGAAGAGAAGGAGTTGCAGAAAATATGTTTAGAAGAACTGAAGATGAATAAAGAGAATGACAATTGAAAAAATAATCGATGAGCTAAAATTAAATGAAGTAAAAGAGGAATAGATTAATAGAATAATAAAAGAATGAGAGTAAAAAGCAGCCTAGAAGTCGTCAGAACAATGGGTAGAAATAAAGAAGGAGAAAAGTGTATTTTAGATTGGAAAATCCTCAGGACTAAAGAAGGGGAGAAAATTTGCGAGGGTTTCCTGCACTGGATAAAGGACTGCCAGGGAATTACAGACTTCCAAGAAACGGGAGAGGAATATTGGGAAACAAAAGAGACAAATAGTCAGACAGAAAAATGAACAACTTGTGGCCAGAAAGTGAAAACTTGATTTTGTATGTTTTTATGTTATGTAAAATTGATTTGCCGGAAAAGACATATCAAATATAATTATATTATATAAATAATTATACATATTTATGCAATGTATAAAGTGTATTTTATGAATAATTTATGTGTAAAATTTATATGTATAATTATTATTTTTCTTTTGGTTTAGACCAACTTTTAACCCATAAAGGGTTGTTATTTTATTATTTTTATATTACTATGAAATATTTTTGATTGCAGAGTCGTCTTCATGAAAAAATTATGTACGACGATTTAGTTGAGAAGCCGGGTGACACCGTCACAAGCAATAGTCTTAATTTAACACAGGTGGGTTTGCGATTTTGTAATTTTATTTATTTGAACCGACTTGTAAAGATGGCAAATCGGAAATCGTTTCAGGTCGACAGGTATCTTCAGGGTCCTATGCAAATTTCCAACGTTGAAGTTACCGCCGATCTCTCACCTGTCTGCACCAAAATGGCGAAGGAAAGCGATTATTGGAGCTTAAGCAAAAAACAAGTGACGCCTCTCCTCGTGAGCCCAGCAAATGCCGTTTCCGCTCTGGGCGAATTAACTCCCGGTGGTGCTCTAATGAAAGGGTTTCAAGAGGAATCCTTGGCTCGTGAGTTTCGTTTTAACGTTTGTTCGGCAGTCAAAGAGAGAATAATTGTAAGTGAAATAAAATTTATGAAATTTATTTCCAGAACTAGTGCCGAAAGATCTGGAGAAAGAGTTAAAGCACATTTACAATGCCCTGTGCGAACTTTTAAGGCATTTCTGGTCCTGTTTTCCTCCAACCACTAAGACTCTCGAAGAAAAGGCAACTAACGTTCACGCATCGCTACACAGATTCGAATTAGTTAAACTAAAACCGTTCGAGGTGAGACAAACTAAAAGTAAAAGATTTGGATTGAGGGATTTTAAATAAGCTAATTCAGCTCTTTTCTGTCAACACTTGTCCCGTTAACTGAAAATAAGCATTTTGTTTCAGGATAAAGTAATTAGGGAATTTAATCCTTTAAGTCAACACATCACTAGGCATATAAATGAAATGCTTCAATTCGCTTATAATAAGTACAGCACGTGGCAGCAGAGAATGCATCGGTAGCAGCTTGGAAATAGACGAGCGGGGCCGGCGCAAAGTTAAAAGTCTTCTCTCGCGAGTTTGAGCTGGGCGTCTCACTTTATGCGTTACGCCGAATGTGATTAATTAGGTTCGCATGCAGTAATTATGTCCACGATATTTTGTATCACTTAAAAATTTTTGGTTGTGTCTGCCTGCGATGGAACCGTTGCAGGGCCGCCCGGCTGCCCCATGAACGAATTTATAATTTTTTTTAAATACAGCTAAAATTATCAATGAATATAAATTATATTGTACCGTTTTATTTTATTTCATAATTCCTGATCTTAAGCCAGCATTTCTTTTCATTAAGAATTATTTTATATCCCAAAGTGTCATGTTCCTAATTTTATTATTATTTACTGATTTAAATATATAATAATATATAATTTTGTATAGTAATAAATATAACTTAGTGTTTTGATATGTATTAGGTTTTTCTCATAGCGTATGGAAAATTATTGAGGATTTATTTTTTGGGCGCGTATTATAGTTTTACCAAAAATTAATTTACATTACATTAATAATTTTTTGGTAAACTATTCACTAGTATGTATCATTAGAGTACAGATTAAGTGCTCGTGGAAGAAGATTGTCTACCCCCACTTCCTCAGTGCTTTTTAACTCATAGAATAATTAAACCCATGCAGAAAATAAACTTATCATGTGGTTGAAATGGCTTTTCGAACAAATGTTTCAATGTTGACTCGGATCAAAATGGCGTCCTTTTACATGAATGGAATTATATTGTCTTTTTTAAATCATTTGTAACTAGTCTTACAATTTAGGAATTTTTTTCGTAAGAAGCTGATATAAAATTGAAGCATTTGACTAACATATTTGAACCTTTATTTCTTAGTAAGTAAGTCATTTTTAGTGCATTTTACGCGGAAAATATAATGGAATTTCCAGGGTCCGCGATGTCGGTACACTACGAAGCCATATTTTTAATATTATTTCTCCGGTTACTTTCGTTGCAAGGCTCTTCGCACGTTGCAGATCACATCCTACCACTTTGTAGTATTTGCGATTGAGGTCAGACAGTGGGGGGGTTTTTTTAAAGCGCGATTTTAAAGAGTTCAAAGTCAAGACGCGATTTTTAAGTGGTATTATGGCTGCTTCTTTCTTACAATAGGCCTATTATTTACTCTTGGTTTAAGATTTATTTCTGTACAAATTTTTCGTTGGGTTTTGTAAATTTGATAAAAAGAAGACTTATTTTATTAATAATTATAACTTTTAAATAGTTACAAATTAAGTTTCTAAAAATAAACTCGCAAAAGTTGAATGGTTACAAGTGTTTGGGTTTGTTTTGTGTAATGGAGGGAGACTTTAAGATGAACTGCCGATGAAAAATATTGCGTTGTGTTAGTGCACTGCACCGAATGACCTTGACTCTTCTTAGAGTGTACTTCTTTTGTTTTAAATTGGTCCACATTTAGTTTGTTTCCACCAATTATAATGTGCTTGAATTAAAATATTAAAATTCAATTCTTTTATGTAAAATGATAATAACAGTCCTATATGGTTATTAGTCATTTCACATGAAACTAGAGCTCCTGCATTGCTTCTTTGTGTTTACTCATGTGTCCAAAACTCTGACTAAATAAAAATTACACTGAATTTTCACAAAACCTATGTTCACTTACATTAAATTAGCTGTTTCTTAAATTAAAAAACATAATTGAAGGATGTTAAGGTGTCTGTGATAAATTAACAAAAAGATGTTGTGAAAAGTTTGTGTGATTGTCTATAGAAAAAATTCTCATTATAGAAACTCTTTAAAAATCAGATTTATGATTGATATTACTTTATTATTGTGTACATATTTATTTGAAATTGATGAGAATTCACATTTCATAGATAATTAAGTGAATGATTTTTCTTTTCTTGAGGTTTAGGTGATTTTAATATGAAAAATTAAAATGAATTAATAATATTTTCATATTTTATAGTATTTGAGAACACTTATAGGTTCAATGAATTATGGAAATTTTACTTATTCTTGCATTGATATTTTACTCCTTAAAATTAATATTTAGTTTTATGGAAAATAGTAATTTCATTTTTGAATTGTTTTAAATAATAGAATGTTAATATCAAAAAAATAATATATGACAGAATATAATATATACTTTAGTATTAAGCCTATTTCACCAGAAGGCTTTAGAGAATTGATTTAATGATTAATTGGCAGCTGCTGCAGATTTTAGTTAATAAAAATTTCAATGGGGTAATTTATTAATAGTTTATTCAATTTTACTCATTCACAGATCATTTCTTTTTTCACAACTTATTCACTGGTTCCTTTTTTTTACTGGGAGGCTTTGAGAGAAGTTTATTTGCTGATGATTGTTTAAAAAATCCAGAATGTAATTCTTGATTTTTGATGCTGTGTTTTCTCTATACAGATTTTGAAATCAGTGCACAAAGCATTAGTTTGATGTGAACATTTTTAAGAAGAATTGCATTAGTTTGTTTTATGCACACAACAATTTACACAAATGATAAACATACAATAATACAAAGTAGTTACAACTTGTTTTATGAAAAATTACTAATGTGCATTTAATATATTATTTCTCATTCATGCACCTGTTGAAGTGGTTTGATAATAGAGATTAGCAGAGAGCAATAATAAGACAACATGTGCAACATTGTGTAATTTATCAGAAATATAAATGTAAAGGATTTTATTTTATGAATTAAAAAGGCATCAGTGAATGGTAAAAATTTAAATAGTAGCCTATTTTTATGAGTGTTTTAAAAATTCCATCAAGGAGTTGGTTTAATATGTAATAGTAGTAAATAAGTGACCAGGTTTAGAAGCAACAATTAATTTTGTGCTTGTTTTTTTTTTTCAGACAGTAGTGCTTAGCAAAAAGCCAGAGAATCACATCCAGTATAGTTTCTGACATGGAAGAATTAATTTTGATGCTGGCAACCTGGTCAAATTGTGATTGCCACAGTGGAGTAGCATAATGGATCCTGCTGTGCCTTGGTCGGCATATGCAGCTGCTGCCTCCTACAATCGACTCGCCAATGCTACCGGTACCTTTCAAACGGCTGCAAGTGAATTCCAAAACACGGGCCTCGCAGGACACCAGAGCGGAGGGCAGGCCCACACGACAGCCAACCAGCTGTTGCTGCAGGCGGCCGCCCACACCACGGCCACGTTGGCGGGCCAGCTAGGACAGACCACCACCTTCAACCCCGGAGGGTTCCTGTCGCCGCCGTCCGTGGGCTACGACGCCGTCTTTTCGCCGCTCTTCCACCATGCCAACCCGAAGCCTGCCCACTACTCGTCCACGTTGAACGTGTCGCAACATCGTCAGGTGCTGGCGAACGCGGTCACGACGAAGCAGAGCGCGGGAGAGTCGGAAATCTCAACGTTAAGGGAGAACTACTCTCAGGCTCATCATCAAGGTCTGGGCACGACGAATGCGACTTCTTATTTCGATCATCAGGGTTCAGGTGCGGGGGCTGGTGCGTGGACGCATCAGGGCAACAGTCAGCTGCCCAGCCCTTTCGGGATTTTGCCCCATGAAAGCGTGGTTGTGAGCTCAACGGGTCCTTCGAAATCATCCACTACATACGAGAACTCATTTAATTCTGCTCAGTTCGCGAGTCAGACGTTGAATCCTCTCAGCTCGCAGTTGTCGACCGCAAGTGCTGAGTACTCGAAAACGGCCAGCAACAATAGTAATACTAATAGTAGTAGTAATTATTCAAGTGATAGCAAAAAATCAAATCGTAGTCATTCTCCGTTAGTTACCCCAATCAAACCGGGCGTTTCGTCCGCTTCGACGATGTCGTCGGGGTCGACGACGTTTTTCCAACACCAAACCACCCCGACGACGTTTCCCGAAACCAATTACCAGAAAAATTACAACAATACGCTTACGAACAGTCAACAAACGTGTATAGTGTCCACAGCCTCGCCCAACCAGCCGGCGAACCAGAGCAAATCCGAGTACAGAATACCTCAGCCGCCCTCGAGGACGTCCACCACTTACCTCAATCAAAACGCGAGATCGACCCCTCAGAACGCCGTGGAGAAAACGCCCCCCAACAGGGGGACGCCCAACCAGAACTTCGTCTCGCCCCCCAACAAGACGGCCTCAGCTCAACACTCGATCCAGACGAAAGCTCAAACCAAAATTTATCCGGAACTGGGGAACCAGCCGAGCGAACGGCGGACGAACGCGGAAACATTAGAAACGAGTCAGAGTTCCCCGATAAGCTTCGCGCTCAGTTACCCCCCGGCAAACAAAAACGTTCAGAGAAGTGGAAATAGTCAATATGTCGTCAATCAGAACTATAGATTTAACGAGAGTGAGTTTCACAATCGGAAAACGGGTAGTGCGGATTCCGCTTACTCCAGCGGGAGCAACAACGGTCCCGAATGCAACGTGGCCGTTCCGCGAAGACCGAGTCCTCTGCAAGCTCATTCACAAGCGAGTCCTCTAGGTCATGTTCCTTCCCCGGCGTACCCAATGTATAATTCCCCCATGACCGGCATGTCGAGTCCGTCGAACGTAGAATGCCAGACTAATAATTACAAAACTGCACAGGTAACTCCACCCAGTCCCCTGGATGTGACAGTTTCGAGAACTGCCAACAGTCAGCAGCAGAATGTTGCCTACCCGAGTGTGATTACGCGAGCGGACAATGTCGGGAGCGCGACGAACTCGTCGAGGAATCCGGCCAATCAGATCTGGGACGGGGAGACGAATCAGCGGCAAAACCGCTCGCAAAAGTTCGCCAACTCGAGCGGGAATTACAACGGGATCGAGGCGAATCAAGTGAACGTTACTCCGCAGCGCTCCAACAGCGTCCTCAGCATTTCCGACAGGCAACAGACGTATTTCGAATCGGCGTCCGGGAACGTGCCGCTGCAGGACTTGTCCTCCTGCAGGGGGGATCCCATAACGATCGTTAAAAATCTGGAAACCGTTCAGCCGAATTGCAATTCGGTTCGGGAATTGCAAGCGGGACCGGGCGCGGAAACCCCCATCAAAACGGAAGAACAATCGAAAAACCGGCAGAAAAACCGCCGGAAAAGCAACGAAAAGACGGGGAGTTCGGGGTCGGCAACAGCAGCCGGAGCGAGTCTGAACGATTTGGCCGGAGCGGCGATGGCCGAGTACCTGACCAACCGCGTGCCTCCTCCCGCCCATCACAATACTCAGACGCAACAGCAGCAGAACGGAGCCTACTTCGACTTCGAGCGCTGGAACATCCCGCCCTCGGCCAAGGTCTTCAGCGGAGCTGCGGGAGCTTTTGCTAGTCATGGAACAAACTTCGTGGGGAACCCCGCGCATCAGCACCAGGGTCTGATGGTCCCTCACCCGCACCACCCTCCTCCCCCCATACCGTATTTCCCGGCGTTTCACATCCCCCCCGGTCACCACCCCCATCATCCTCAGGAATTCCACCCAAGTGTAGAAATAACGGCGATACCGTTCAGTGAAAACGCCCAGGGCGGAAACGCCTTCCCTCAACCGGAAATAAAAGACAATAGCCCCAAAGTAATAGTGCCGGATATAGAAGAAGAGTTAGAATATTTATCCCAAGCGGCCCATGCTCAAGTGGTGCTGGCTTCGCAGCAGAATCCCCCCCATCAGCAGTTACCGCCGCCCATCAAAAGACCGGAGAAAAAGCACAACGACCCCAATGCTGGATTCATGGGGAGTTACTTGAAGTTTCTGCAGGGCGAAAGGGACAGTTCGCCGCCTCCCCCAAGTCGCGGGGGGAGGAAAACAACATGGACGCGAACGAAGCTCTACGCCCCGGAGCTCAAGACGACCCCCATCACGTCCGTGACGACGTCAAAGCCCGCAACAACCATTTCCGGAGTGCCATCGAGTGGAATGACCACGGTTGCGACGGCGGCCGGTGGAATCAAGGCGACCCCCGTTGCAGACACCATCAAAAAGGGCAACGAGAAACCCTACAATCCCGACGACGACCCGAGATTCTATCCGCTGCCGAAGAGCACAGCAAAACGGAAGTTGAACGACTCGGACAGTTCCGACGACGAGTCGAAAATCAGTAAAAATCTCGCCCTAGCTCATGGTCACGTTAATGAAACCGCCAGAGGATCGGGGAAGAAGTCGGGGAGGTCTTCTAAATCAGCGGTGGCTTCACCTTCAAAGAAGAAAACGGAGACAGGCACTGCTTCAGGTAGGCAATAGCAATCCTCATCCAAGGGAACATTTACTACTCGTATTTATAATCTTCTAATCATCAACTGCGATGACACGTAGAAAAAATTGATAATTTAATACTCTTCAGATCCTTTGTTTCTGCCGCCACGTCGAGAAACTTCCAAACGACGAGCCAAGGAGAAAATAACGATAAAGAACTTCTTGGATAAAGGGGAACAAGACGACGAAGCCGATGCGGATGACCCCGATTTTGTGGATTCCGACTCGGATCCCGTTTGGGTGCCAGGGGCCAAAGTGAGTGTCCCCACGGGGGCCCTCCGCAGTGTGGTTCGCACTAACCAGAGCTTCCTTTTCAGGGAGACAGCGACGATGACGTAAAAGGGCGGAAGAAGAAGTCTCGGTCGTTCGTCGGAAAGTCGTGGAGCTCCTCCCTTTCGAGGAAGAAGCTGGACGACAGCAGCTCCGAAGAGGACAGCGTGCGAAGTTCCAAGAAAAACTACTCTCATTCCAGATCGGGACAGGGTGAGCTTTTCGTTTTTGTCACGGAGGAAGGCGCACTTCCGGTCCCTCCCTGAAAAACTCCCCGCTTGTGTTTCAGGCGCCTCTAAAAGCAAATTCGGGAATAGGGGAATGAATGCAGAGCCAGATAGTAATAGCGTTAGTACAAAACTTCCCGAGCCTCAAGTCATGTTTCATTCGGGAGTGAGCAATCCTCAAGATTCCATGGAGTTGCAAGTAAATAAGGTAAGATGGCCGCTCATGACTGCAGCACTTACCTCGATAAAAACAAATGTTGAGCCCGTCATTTTGTGTTTCGAGCCTCTATCGAATCACAACTATCGATCTCGTCCTCTTGGTCAGCCGTAAGTAGTAAGGTCGAGTCAAAAATACATTCCTATTCAGTTGGCAGCGAGTTTGCTTGCACCAAGCAGACGGTCAACGTCAACGGTTTTTATGCAATACACGTTAAGTTGCACCGCTTTTTTATAAATATACTAAAAAAATGTTTGGAAAATATAAGTAATGGTTGTGCTATAAAGTTTTGAAGTAATTCATTTAATTTTTAATTCATTTCGAATATTTTTTCTATTAATGCACTCAGAAAATTAAGGATAAAGATAAAATTAAAGAGAAAGAGAAAACAGAAACGGTGAGTCGGTTGGAGAAAAACAAAGCTTATTTTAAACGAATAATGAATGTGATCGTTTCCTTTTTCAGACTGGAGAGTTTGTGGTGATGAAAAGTGATCTTCACATAGAGTACCCGCCCATCTGGAGGATAGACGGGAAGACTTTGCTTCAGAAGTACGAACCCTTCGACGAAAACGGGAAAACACTGTACAGAAACATAAGCACGGTACGCTATTTATCGAATTTTACTCAAAGGGCAACCAAATGAGTGACTCATTAAAGATGAACCCCATGTCTGTGTTGCAGTATTCCGGATGGACGGCGCAGAATAGGCATATATACGTGACTGTTCCAGTCCGATTCAAGGTTCAGTCTCGCATGGAGACAATAGTGGAGTTAATGCGTGATGAAATGAATAACGAGGATCCGGAACTGATGGAGCGAGTGATGAAAGACCTGGAAAAATATCAGGATTCCTTCGAGGTGTACATACAGACTCTCATAAGTCAGGCTTTGGATTCTAATTTCCTCACGGAAATTCTTCAGGAGCAAGGTGGTAACCTAGTCTCAGGGAGCTCTGCGCCTTTTCTTTGGCTTTTCCCAAACGTCCACGTCCTCTTCCAGATGAATACTTCCTCAATAATGTAAAGGCAATAGATGAAGTCACGGAGGATCACTGCAGACGTCTCCTGAACGTCACGAAATGGCGCCCTAATTTAGTTATTTCGGTTAGAACGTGGCCTTGCCTAAATGTGATACAAGATTTGCCGAAGGAACAAACCAGCAATGCGCTTTGTTCGGCCTGCGAGAAGCCCAAGGTAGCTCATTCCCACTTCCCAAAGGGGACTTGTCCGTTTTTTGTGATTTTCACTCGACGCTTGATTTTCCAGGTGTCCATGAGAATTCAAATGTTCGGGCAACCCTACAACAGCACGACATTAGAAGGGTGCCAGCCGGACCCCAAAGCTTTGGCAGATAAGGTCTGAAGTTATTAAAAGTCTCTGAAAATTACGATAATGGATTGAAACTTTTATTTTGCTCGCAGCCAAACACCATATGACTGAGAGTTTTTGGTTTTTAGGATTTTTTGCTGTGTAATTCTTGTGGATGGCGGGTGTCTCTCTGCAGCAAAGCCGCCCACCAAAAATATCTCATGTATATAGAATGTGCAAAAAGAGTTACGGAAAAGAGGTCTTCAGATCCGAACAAAGACACGACTTGTATATTGAACGAGCTGTTGGCCGACGAAGCGTGGCTTAATCAAGTAGACATTTTCTTCAGTTCATTTTGATTTACCACTTCATCATTCGTCCCGATTCAACTAAATTCTTTTTCGTTGCAGTTGTTTTTGGAAGTTCGAACTTCCTGGGCTGAAATAGAAAAAATAGAGCATTTGTCCTGCGAGAGTAACAAGCAACTGCTACAAAATGCGGTCGCGTCTGCTGGTATTTCATAAGGTTTTATTGATCTTACTGTGTACATACTTGGATTTTGTACATAAATGTAAAGTGTATTTACAGCTTTCTTTGATACTGGTTACGTAAGTAGTAAGTATACTGAAATCACATCGCGCTTTCATTTCCATCAATGGCTCTTTTTAAACATGAGCTTCTTTTTCAGGATTTGTGCACAGAATGAAATAATATTTCCACAAAAAAATAGAGTGACAAAATTTCCCTTTGGACCGTATGGCAGTTCTCTTTTTGGTAATTATGTTTACTGTATTCATATTTTTACACGAGGACGAATTGGACAAAATGAAACGGAATTTTTATTTTTAAACGGTTCCATCTATTGATGGAAATTGGTTGTCTAACATTGTATTTTTTGCTCTGTTCCATATAACCGTTTGAATGCTGAGCACGAGTCTTTTTTTTCAAATCGAAGCAATACTAATTTCCTTCCGATTTATTATATAAATCGTAAAATGCAGTAATTTTGACTTATTAAGGAATTTATTTTGAGAATTTTTAGTAAAACTCAGTATGTATGTATGAAAATGAATGAGGATTTGAAGTAATAATAATTTTATAATTTTTTTGATGGTTTTGTTGCGAACGAACTGCTCAGCACTCAAACTGTCAGCGCCGCAGATCGTAAGTTCTGCTCCGTGATGGTTTTTTATTTTATTTTTTAAATACAATTCATCGACATGCAATACAAACCCTGTGGAATTTGGACCTGTGTAAACGCAAACATATTTCTGAATGCGGGAATTCGGCAGTCTCATTTCATCGTACACCGTTGAACGGCTTTAACCAGGGTTGTCCAACGATTTCGCTTAAGAGTAACCGTTTCCCTTATTCTTGAGTGGGTTAGCCGAGGTTTAATCCGATTTTGTGTTATTAACCCCCCAACGGTGTTCGCGTGAAACCTGCTTGTTTTCGACGACAGATATAATATTTACAGTTAAAGAAAAATTTATAATACGTTTACTGATCCCGTAAAAATGCCTCATTAATTGAAATCTATTGTTTATTTCCTCTCTGGAAATCCGTTGACAAAACGTAAAAAATTAAGGGCGAAGTCTCTGATTTTAATATATTTTTTTTTTTTTAAATAAAATTTTAATAAATTTAGGATTAGGATCTCGAAAACCCGAACACCTTTGGAGAGTTAACACTTTTAAGAATATGACTTGGTTTCAGATATGTGCCTTTAATATATATACTTTTATACATATAATTGAACCTGATTGTGTTCTTGTGTGCACCCTCCGCATAGGTACTCTGTTTTCTGTAATAATTTGCTACGGCGGGAAGTGATGGATTTTATCTCGCGATGGACAGTCCTGGTATTTCCGGAATTTAAATTAGACAACCTGACAATTTAATTAACTCTTATCATTTGGGTTTGCAACTAAATCATTACGGATTGCAATGTACGTACACAGAGGTTGTCCGCAATACCACTTACAATACACTTCAACGGGAAGTGTATTGGCAAAGCAATTTATTTCGAGGCTTCATTGCCATGCGCACACATAACTTCTTTTGTTCTCGCCTTTTGGGAAATTATATCTCCTATTCCTCCATTTTTAATAATAAATTTCATACAAAATCAAATGCAGAAAAGACAATAATAACAAAACAAGAAATTGTAAATCGCATCTGTCGACCAAATCCGCAATGATTCAGTTGCGAACGCAATTATTTAACGGCTTTAGACATTCACGTGTGCAGGGAAATAAAATAGGAAACACATGGAAATCAATAGTTATCCCATTTTTGAGTTGATAAGGGTTAAGAAGGCAATAAAAAAATCTTTGGATGGTCTTTTTTTGCTTCTGCTTTAAAGTATTTGACTTGTTTAACCCTTTGACGGTGCTCAAATAAAATGCCGTAGATTCCATCCAGGTAAGCGAAACATGAATTTCGAATGAGATAATCATTTTTCCAACTGTTAAAATTTTTTAATGGAATAGTTGAATATGTAAAACCAAAATTAAATATAATAAAATTTTTAATATAAATATTAACTTATTCTTATAGGATCAATTAATATTCATTTGAATGAGCCTATCAGAAACAAAATGAATTGTTTGAGGAAAGAAATAATTACCCTAGATTAAAACCGACATATCTCCAATAAAAAACGAATTTTGAACTTTGTTTTAAGAAAAAAAGTGTAGGACCTGAGTGGGTGTGAAATTTCACCCCCCGAACACCGTCATAGGGTTAATTAATTTTTTGTCACCAATCAATGGAAAATTTTAAGGCTGAAATGAATAATTTTCCTCCCTCCCCCTTTTTAAAAATTGTGTTTAAGTAACAGTAGAACCACTTGCCGCCACCCCTTTTGTTTTTTGGGGTCCTCCCCTGTCCCCCGTGCATTAGTTCTTCCCAAAATGTCTTTGCACTCGCTGCTCACTGCGTTAGTCTGTTTGTATAGAAATGTTCAGGACAGTGCAGGATCACTACTAACTAATCCCCGCGTAGGAGTTTTAGCTGTATTTTCGAAGGAGAGAAGCGGTTTGATTTTTTCTTTTGATATGTTATTTCGTTGTACTTTGAGAGAATATTTTTGTAAATAACTCGCCATTTTTTTGTTGCTCTAATTTAATATAATGATAATGAAAGAAAACTGGAAAACTTTAGTGAATTTGCTCGATGACTATTTTCTGTGGGGGGATGCCCATCTGGTTTAAATAAAATTAATTAAATAATGTATCATTCATTTTTGAAATAATAATAATGAGCATAAAACTGAATTTCCAATATTAAAAAAAAACTGTATTTATTGAGCAAATTTTAAATAATAAAAAGTCAGATATTTTAATTTTGCAGTTATGTTTATGTAATTTTAATGAACACTTGTCAGTTTTCCATCCTGAAGTTCTGTCAGCATATGAATCAGTGTAATCCCTTTCAAATGCAGTGCCTTAAGAGCAGTTTGCATTTCTGATTAAGAACCAACACGACATAAATATTTTGAATGTAATAAAAATAAACAAAAAGATACCTCTTAAGTGCCACAGAAAAATCTGTTAATGATTGGCTGAATAATATTCTAATGAATACAAAATGACAACACCTGCCTTGGTTTAGGTATATTTATTTTATAAAGCATAGCAAAGATTTAAAAAATGGCAGCAAAAGAACACATAGTCTTATCATCAGCATAAAAAAACAACTATTTAAAAGACTGTTTCTAAAATATAATTTGTTGTGCAATAAAATTTTAAAGTGATTGGCACTCATAAACATCAAAGGGCTGTACAATTCTCAAAGGCTGATTTTATACAATCCCATAAATAAATAATTACCATAATTATTCTAAAAATGCTTGATTAAGGATTTGAATGATCTTCATAATACCATTATCATGTTGGCATTGTCTTTCTTTATTTTGTGGCGAAATCTTCGTAGAAAGATGCAATCTCAGTGTTATCCACCATTTTGATCATTTCAGTCTGGGAAATCCTTTGCTGCAAAAAAAATAAATAAAAATAAATAAATTTGCAGTGGTGGAAATGAATCAACGAAATGCTGCTGAAATACCCGAAGCCGATTTCCTGTGATCGCCGATGAAACCCAATAAAAGTGGGTCTTCAGGTAAGAGTCCAAAGGTGGAGAAATGTTTTACTTCGATGAGGCGAGTTTTCTCCCAAAATACCATCGCTAATTTTAACGGAATGCTGTCCTGGGGTTTAACAGTTTAAAATCAGACTTTGTAAAGACAATGATTATAAAATATCAAGAAAAAGAACAGTTTCACTCTTTTTACCAACGGTCGGTAAACTGTTTGAAAAATCCACCAAAATCAGTTGAATAAACGGAAAGCAAAAAGTTATTTTTAAAAATAACGGTGAATTACTCTGATTCTTACTGTTATACAAAGCATTCGACTCCGTTCACTGCCCCATAAATATTCTGCAAACTAATTACGATTACTTAGGAACTATCGAAATTATAGGGATTGTTAATTTCTGTGAGAGAGAATTTCCGCATGCGCTCTCGATCTCTCTCTCTCTCTCTCTCTCTCTCTATTTCCGACACTCTCTCCCGTCTGTGCACCTCCGCTCCATGTTTATAACTCTATGAAACGTGAAGACGCAAAGCTGTCAAAATGGCGGACTCGAATGATATGCCAAGTTCCGATAGTTTGTTTCCGAGTATAATTCACAAAATAGTGACAAGTCCATTAAACTTAGCTTTGGTGGCAGTTATTATTTACTTAATTTATAAAATAACCAAGAGCAAGACTCAGTTGTCAGTGGCAGAACCGGAAGAAAAGAAGCTACCGAAATTACGAAAAGACTTCACCGTCGAAGAATTACGAAAATACGATGGAACTCAACCCGATGGAAGAATTTTGATTGCGGTTAATGGAAAAGTGTTCGATGTAACAAGAGGAAAACGATTTTATGGTCCCGGTGAGTATTTGCCGAAAATCATTGCCGGCGGTTTTTGCGTATTTACCATTGCAAATGCAAACTTCACTTTCTGTGCTTAAATATTTTATTTTGAAAATATTCAAGTCATTACAAGAATGCAATCGATGAGCTTTCTCATATTTGAATACGCTAAATATCAAAAAATAATCAAGGAACCCTTTATATTAATAAAACGCATTGGTATTAATTTTTAACTGCAGTATATTTCGTATATTTTATTTATTTTCAGGGTTACTGCCTAATTATACTGTTTAATTTTCTCATTCCAAAGTTCATTTGTAGATATTTCAGCAAATTACAAATCAAGAAAATTTGAAGCGATCGCTGTCTGAATGATTTGAAATAATTTGGTTTTATTTTAAAGCTAAAAAATTGCTTAGTTTGGGTAATTTTTCTTGAGTTTTACATTCAGAAAAAAAGCCAATTCAACACATGCACATTATATTTGAATCTACAATTATAATGGATGAAAATTAATGATGTCAAATTATAAGAAACAGCATTGATTTGAGCTGCTTTAAATTCAGTTTGATGAATTCTGATTAGCAATTCTAATGGTCCAATATGCGAGTCAATGTATGCAAAGCTTAGCTTCACTGCAATTTTTTAAACTTGTGTCAATAAAGGTGTGCTTTTAAGATATCAAGATAACAGTCTGTTGCATTATGCTTTATCAGAAAGCCAATGTTGTATTGATTTTTTTTTGCCTGCTTTGTAACATTGTTGTCTTGGTTTCCCATCTTGCAGGAGCCCAATGAAGTCCCCACGCATGAATAATCATTCATTGAATTCTTTTCTAATTAATTTGTCATTGGTCATTTATTTAATTGGGATGAATAAATTTTACTCAAAAATATTGAATTTGTTGTGTTGGTTTCAGGAAATCAATATGCCTAATGTGGAGGCAAAGTTCCGGTTTTTTGATTATTCAAAAGTTAAATGAATGATTGATTCAAACATTAGACTTACACTAATAACTACTATTTATTTATTTATTTATTTATTTATTAACTTACTCTCATCCTTTCCTCTTCTAATTTTTAGCATTTTATCTATTCATTGTTTATATTGTCTATTTATTTATCTATAAATTGGAATATTTTATTTGTATATTTATTTATGTTATTAAGCATTTAGACTTTTTCTTTTGTTACACATTTGTTTTACAAAAGTTATGATACATAATTTTAACTGAAGTGATGTTTAGTAAAGATGCTTTTATGTCTTGCGATAACTGATTGATTATTTATGAATTGTAAAACCTCTAAAGCCCAAATGCAAAGCACAGGAAATATATCATTTAATAACAACTGAAGTAAATTTTAATTCATGTAATGCTTATATTTGATTTATTTTGTATAATTACAAATACAATACTATAATATAAATACAAAGTACAAATAAACCCAGATGTTCTAAGTTAAGTCATTATTTCATGAAATTGTAAAGCGTACATTTAAGTTTAGAAAAAAATGACGCAGTTCAATGGTTTTTATTCATTCTTTATGCATGAAGTTTTTGCATTTTGTGTTGCTTCAGTTAAAGTGTTGTCAGTTTCATTTTTAAGAGTTTTATTATCACATTTTCAGTGCTTATTACTTTTCAAGGTTTTGCGAAAAGTGCGCATTTTCGCAGATTCGTTGGTTCGCCATGTTTTTTTCGTTTATAGAGTAAAAATATAAATGGTGAGCATGCTTTTTTCATCACAGAGTTTTGGCCGTGAGGTTAAAGCATTTATCGGTTTTCAGAATTTTCAAAAGCAAAATAATTATTTGGCAAGTGAAAAAGTCGTTGAAAATGAACTCCTTTCCGTTACCTTCTAATTAGGGAAACCGTTAAGCTGTTAGAGAGTTTTGTGGTCGCCATTGTGCTTTAAAAGTCTAGAGCATATTGCTCGGTCAAAAAATTGAATTTATTAAGAATTACTTTATTAATGTTATGTGGACGATTTCCAGGAGGCTCCTATTCGGTGTTCGGCGGGCGAGATGCATCCAGAGGTCTCGCCAAGTTTTCTTTCGACCTCACCAAGGAAGGATACGACGATTTGGCAGACCTCAGCCCCGTCGAAATGGAATCTGTGCTCGAGTGGGAAATGCAGTTCAAAGGTGGGTTCTCGAGTCGTTATTTCAACCGTTGGAGCGCGACCAAACCAAAATCAATGCATTGCCTGTCTTTTTTTCTTATTGACAACACTTAAATGAAAATTAGAATCTGTGTATATATAATACCGGACAATGGCCGTATGTTCGTCCTCAAGTCCGGAATTTTTTGGAAGTTATCGTTAAAAAAAGGTTGAGTGGTCAATAAAAAACTATTAAAAGGAGGACGCAGTTGACAGTTAACCATTCCAGGGTTGCCAACTTAGGGGTTTACCCCTCAAATTAGGGGTTCAACGAATTGAATTGGATTTTTTAGGGATGTTTTTTATTAATTTCAAAATATAAATGATTGGTCATGTAATTCATTTAATCTTAATTAATTACTTTAATAACAGTAATACTTTTTTAGCGATAGGGGTAGGGATTGAATTTATTGGTTTTCATTCTTAAATATTTATAGAAAACTTTTTTTCAAATAAATAATTTGTTATTTTTAATAGCCGTGAGCACGGCCTTAGCTCAGTGTGTTAAACGCCTGCTCGCTGAGAAGTCGGACGGGGTTCGAATCCCAGCGGCGGTGGGTATTTTTCTAAGGCCGTTTTCCCTCGAAGATGATTGGTACTGAGACCACTGCTGGGAGGACGGAATGGCGTAGTGTTGCGCCTGGAAAGTCCTTCCAGTCCTTCACCTGCATTCACCTGCGAACACCTCGGTGAAGTACTGTCAGTGGTCTCGCCACCCGCTACAGTACCTGACATGTTCATTCAGGCGCTTTGCAAGCGAACAAAATGTTTCGCAAAAACCCCGCGACCCTAACGGAGAAGCGGGTTAAAGAAAAGTAAAAAGTAAAGTTTAATAGCCGTTAGTGATTGGGTGTTTTTTTCTTTTCAGAGAAGTACGATTACGTCGGGAGACTGCTGAAGCCCGGAGAGCAACCGACAAACTATTCTGACGAGGAGGAGGAAGTAAATAACAGCACAGAGACTGATAAAGAAGCAGAGGCTGAAGCTGGGAAGGTTAAATCCGAGTAAAGGTAGAACCAAGCCACGAAACTTTCACTTGTTCGATGAATGTTGGAATGTTTTCGTCCTGAATAGAATTTGCTGACTAATCAGCTAATTTGCCGTAACAGTCCAGTCGAAGCGATAAAAAGGTCAAGACTGTGCCGGGAGATTTTGTTACTTTTACATTTAAATTGCATTATTGAGTTTTGAAATGAGTTTCAAAATGTCGCTCGGGAAATTTTCGTTTTTTTTTGTTGGAACCTCATTTTCGGTAAAACAAAATTTGGTTTATGGTTTCAGGGGAAAAGTAAAGAAAAAGGACATCATCACAAACAACTGGTTATTTCAAAGGTTGGGGAAAGAGTGAAAGGAGCCGAACCGACGAGGGGTCAGCCAACTGCAAGCCACAATCAGAAAAGAAACCTTTATAATTCATCAAAGGCACAAGGACCAGACTTTTCCAAATTGCATTTCGTTTTATTCCCGAATGTAAAAGAAAAAACGGGGTTTTTCTTGAAAACTCGCAAATGAATCTGAGTGTGGGCGTTTTACTTTCGAAAATCTCCACCCAGTTTTAACTGTCAAAATGGTTTTGCATGGAAAATTTCCCGTTAAATATTTTTATACAGATTTTTTTGCTTTTAAAAAGCCGTAGGTGATTATATTAAAAAATGAATATATTTAAAAAAGAGCGTAAATTATATCAGATGTTGCGAAAAGAAATCCGTTATTTTTGCATTTAATTGAAGGCTTTAGCATAGTTAGAATGAATCGATTTTGGCCAAATAAACATAGTTTCATTCGGTTCCTCTCCTGCTGGCCAAAGTTGGCCGTTTCTGGGCAACTGCATCCTTCAGACGGTCCAGTTTCTGAGAGTTCGGATTTTTGCGCTAAGGGAACAGCTCAGAGTCTAATTCCCTGCCAATCCCAGCAAACAAATAGCTTCCATTTTTTGGCAGGAAAACTGCGTATATATTACATGAAATCACAAAACTGTCAGAAAAGGTAATCACATATTTAAAACAACGTAACAAAAGTGCTGATTAAGTTTCTCCGGAGTGAAGGAAAGGCACTGAGCGAACATTAATGCGAAATCTCATCTGTCGACTGTCCAAATCATATCTGTATAATTCGATCGGACTTATACAGCGACAGATACAAATCATCGGAGAAAAAATAACAGATTTCTTTTCACCGCCCCTGATGTGTAATTTTGAGTTAAACGCGACAGACATTCCATGTTGAGCTTAAAAACTGGTGGAGTTGCCTTTAAAATGGTGTTCCTCAAAACCAAAAAAGTTTTGTAATTTATACATAACAAAA
The DNA here is from genome assembly GCA_028293925.1 of Brueelia nebulosa. NCBI lineage: Eukaryota > Metazoa > Arthropoda > Insecta > Psocodea > Philopteridae > Brueelia > Brueelia nebulosa. The sequence goes on along the minus strand of JAQIBA010000003.1, from coordinate 797,575 downwards.
ATAAAATGTTTTAGATGAAATTTTATTAACACGTGAACGGTTTGATAAAAGATTAACCGGCACAACGAAGGAGTGCACGTTGGTTTTCTCGAGTGATTCGCTGAAATCGGTCGAAATCCCCGAAAACCTTTTTCGGGTACTTAAAATTTGAAATGGCAAGTTCCAAAGTGATGCACTTTTCTAACACATAAATGTAATTATATAGTTCTTCTTTCGTGAGGAGGTGAACATTTTTATCGATCAAAGAGTAATCGAACTTAATTTAAAATATTACTTAAGCTGACTAAGTATTTAATGAATTTTTTAAAAATCTTAATGATTTGATATGTTTTGGCTTTGATAATCTGTTGGCGAAGAATTATAAAACTTATTTTTGCAAAAACAATGGTTGGTGATTTTGAATTGTTGTTTTACAGTAGCTTTTATTTACTTAATATATTATATTTATCATATGTCATTTTGATGACGTGTTTTTCTTATAATATTAAGTGCGAGACTTGTATAAATCAAATGTCAGTTGAAGATTATCCCAAAGAAGAAGAATTGGTAAAGAACACTGTTCTATGTAATTCTCTAAGCATAAGACTTTCTTTTGATTGACTTTTTTAAAAATGGGATTTGTGAGGGAGTAAGCATTGATACATATTTATGAGCTCTGAGGAATGGGAGTGGACAATTACTGGGACAAAATAAGAGAAAAAGACTCAAATCAGTTTCAAAGCAAATATTAAATCAATTGAGAAGGAATTTAAAAATGTTCAAAAGGTTCAAAAAAGGTTCCACTAATTGAAAAGAAAAGTTCAAAACACCAAACTGAGTTAATTTTTAAAAGATTTCAGAAAAGTTGAAAAGAGTCAAAAGATAGGTTCAGAAAGTACAAAAGTTTAAGTCAAATACTAAACTTCGTAAAATTGAAGTAAATTTAAAAATTCATTCACATAAGATATTGAGAATTGAGCTTTGTAGATAAGAACACATAAACTGAAGAGACAAAAATTAGCAATTGTGAGTTATTCAATGTTGGAATCTTCGGAAAAAAACATAAATCCATTTAATTAGTGATTAAATGGTAAAGGAAAAGTGAGAATCAGTCTGGCATAAAAAAACACATTTATTTTCCAGTTTTAGACAATTTATAAACTGTTAATTTACTAAGAGAAACTTCCCAAAATATCAGGGCTGTGATTTAATGACAAAACCTAGCCATAATTAACAATTTGATACTAATTTAACGAGAATCGGGCTTTCCCATGACTTACAGCTCCGGAGCCAACGCTTTCCTCATCTCCTTCAAATCCGAATCTCTTTCCCCCTCGACGACCTTGTCCAGCCTCGTGAGCGACTTGTCCAGGTCCGAAAGCAAATGCTTCGACTCTGTCGCCTCCAAGTCCGAAGAGGAGCAGATTCCCGGACTGTGGGCGGTGCTTTCGGTCCCGCTGTCCTCCGTCAGGAACAGGCCAGAGATGTTCCTCAACTCTTCGGGGATGGCGTTCTTCGCCTCTCGTATGGCTTCGTCCACGGATTTCCTCCCCCGGATGATCTCCTTGTAGATTTTACCGAAGTTAATGAAAATGTTCTTAATCGATTTGGCGCACATGTTCATCACGTCGAACTCGTGGTCGATTTGCTGAAGGAAATTCTGGGATTTCTTTGTGGAATCCCACATTTTCTCTGTGTATAAGTCAATCTTTTTTGAACTTGTAACGAAAATTTTTATCCAAAGTCCGAGCAAGAAAAACAGCACAATCGGCTCGATTATCCATGACCATGACATCCGCACCCAACTCATTGCCAACAATGTATTTGAATTTTTTTATTTTAGAATTTACAAACATTGTCTTCCAGATGCAACTCACAGCCCTTTTCAGTGGCGACAACAGCGTTCCGCTCGACGACAGACAAACCCTCGCTGACAACTCTCGAAAGGTTTTCTCCCTAATCCCTCGACCAAAAACCCTGAAAATCACCCGAAAATTCCTTAAATTATTACGAAAATAAACGCAGTGCACGCCGCTCGATGCAGTCATGTCGGGACTCGCACTTTTTATACAGTAACGGCCATTAGAACTCAGAATTTTATTTTAATCAAAAATACAAAAACAAATTTGTGTACATATAGGATGTAAGTAATACTTTATTTTATCTCATAATAAGCAGTTGGGCTTCCTTTCGACCCCAACTGTGGTTTGCATTGTTGTGGACCTCAAGGGTGGATGGATTGCGACATGTCAAAAATAACTTCCATCGTTGAGAACTAATAATTGTATATTTTCTTACACAAATTTTACAATTAAATTCACGACTGACAGCGATTGGTTTAACGTCCCCGAGCGTCTTTGGGGGTGACTTTTACAGGGGAGTCTGTCTGAATGACCAAAAAGGGTCTCTTCCTACCAAGAGACATCTCAGCCTTTTGTCTAAAAGAAGAAGAGTCATAAAAATAACCTCTGAATCAAAGGCGGCTCTTTTGTTCTCAAATGCACTGTTTGTTGTCTGCTTCTTTGTCAGGGGGTGACCGCTGTTGTTTTCATACCTGAATCATTGATTCGGGGGTTAACCCTATTGGTTTTGGCAAAGGGTATGCGGTCGAAGGCCTAAGGAGGCTTTGTAATTGAACACCGCATCAAAGGCTCGCTTAGGGGGCTTAAGACAAAACGGAAAATAACGCGGCTTCCCAACAGCATTAGTTTCTTCCAATTTTTTGAGTTTTCAGTTTTTATACAGTAGGGCCCCCCACAGCGAACGTAATTCGTTCCCGGAGTGCGTTCGTTGTAAGGATCGTTCGATTTCCCATATACTTCTATGTTTAACTGATTAATCCGTTCCTATGTTTATCCCTTATCTAGGAATGAACAAAGGAAACCCTCACCAGAGCAACAGACATTTGTTAGTAGACCATGAGGAGGTGAAATAAGGAGGAACACATACTATTTAAAGCTTTGTAAAGTCCCATGCACACTTCTTCAGACACATGCACACAATAAACAACAGAACACTAACAGGCAAAATTTGGTAGAGTTTGAAAAAAGGGGCAGGAGGGAATGGGGAACAGTCACTGCGCCTAGAAAATTTAATGGAAACGGACTGTTAGCGAATGTCGGCGGAATGCGCGGAAAAGAACATGGCGGCATGTCCCTTCGAAGAAATGGAATGCCCAAAAAAATATTGTATGAAATGTCCAAAGCACTTGCTTTTGCGCGGTTCTGAACTGTAACTTTATTTTTCACTTCAGGTTTTGCTCAAATGAATTTTGAATTTCAGATTGTTTTATCTGAATGCATTTTATCAATATTTTCTGGGGTCGTTTTTGACCCCTACGGTCTTTCCCATGAGTCTATATTTTTTCTGTGAAACTAAAAGGAGTTTTGGAATTTTGAAGGGACTGAGGTTGAAAATTTGTTTTTCTGCTGTTCGAATTTGGCATGTCCATCTCACTTTCCACAATTTAATATGAACTTGTATTGGGAGGCAAAAATTATTTTTTAATTGAGAATTTAGGCAGTTAATATTCGACCAAAGAGCAATTTTGCCATGTATTTTTTAAAAGCCAGTCATTTATCGTGATATTCAACAAGTAAACTTTTCCAACTTTTCCTGCTTTTGTGAATTATTACGAGCTTCTCTTTTTCATCCGACATAGCTATTTGCACAACACAAATTGTTATGCGTTCTTTCGATGAATTGCAACCCGATGCATTATCTGTTTTAATCTTTATATGCATGATAGGGTAGAGGCGTCCACTTGGTCAGATTAATAAAAAATATTTAAAAATTTTTTAAAGTTAAACGGTTTTATTTAAAGTGCACTAAAAATTAAAAAAATAATTTGTGATACAAGAGTATAAATAAAAATACAGAGGTTACAAAGAAAAAGACCAATATTTTTGTCCATAAAACCGTGGGGCTTTAGACAGTATAAAAATTGTACAGTATAAAAGTTGTAATAACGCCCCACGGTTTTATGGACAAAAATATATTTGTCTTTTTCTTTGACATCCATGTATTTATTTTTATTTATACTCTTGCATCATAAATTATTTTTTTAATTTTTAGTGCACTTTAAATAAAACCGTTTAACTTTAAAAAATTTTTAAATTTTTTTTTATTTTTTACTTTTTAGTTTTATGTTATTTGTTTAACGTTTAGAAGAAAAAACATATAAAACTAAAAAGCAGTCTGTGTGGAGTTTAATCTCTGCCGATGGAAGCAATCCGCAGAATGTTATTATTATTAAATGGTTTTATCTGAGTTGTAAAGTGATAGCAGAATATATATACAATGCGCTCCTTTATGGGCCTGAGATAAGGTTTGTTATCTCTTCAAGAATCATAAGTTGACCAATTTTATAGGCTTTTTGAATTTCCTTTATTCTTTTTATTTTTAATTGAGCACCAATTTAAAAAATTTTTTCAGAAATTTGAATTGTCAGCCAAAACGAAAGTTTGGGCAAAATTTGAAAGAAATCGGTTCGAGGGAAACGGGTCAAATCTCCCCTCAAATTTCGATTCTCGGTCTTTGCAGACAGACAGACAGACAGACAGACACGAAAACCAAGTTAAATAAAACCGTTTAATAAAAATATCATTGAGAGAAAATTCCTCAGCAACGTTCGTTCTTTCGTTTTCTGAGCATCGGCCATTTTGAAAAAAGGAGAAAATTGCAGAACCTGTTCACTAATCTTTAGTTGGGACGCGTTAGAGTGGTTTCTTTGCCTCCTAATGGATCTTTTTAAAATTCCCTCTGAACGCAAATACATTCTAAAGCTCTGTTGTGCGTGTGCTTAACGGACGGGAACGTTCTTCTTTTAAGGGTCCTTGGCGCGAAAAGAAGATTATTCGTTATTTCTCGTCGCAGTCAGAAGCTAAGTTACTTTCAGGAAGTGAGGTTGTGCAGAATGGCGTAGCTTTGGAAAAGAATTTTTGGAAACTCAGCAAAGCATCCATCTCAGCTCTGCGATGGACCGAGCGAGGGGTCGTCATGTCTTCTTTATCTTTGGGGACCGCCTTCCAAGTGTGAGGAACAGCATTCCTGGACTTAAGAATGGGTAAGCTTTTGCAGAATTTTAACCGTCAATCCCTAGGGTCTTTTCGACGCCAACGAGTTTTCTTTTTCTAATTGGTTTTTATTTTGTAATCGAGGTCTTAAAATGGGCTGAAGTTGACTGTGGGAAATAAGTAATTTATGTTTTAATCAAACACCAGGTGCCTTTATCATCGTTTACTGGCACGCAATTATGCTACTCAGATTGCATGGATCATAATCAGTGCATGCATGCTGTTTGTGCGGATTGTTTCCTCTTTCAGTAAAAAGCAGTGAAAACTTGATAGTTCAAAATGCAATGACGATGAAAACCAATATTAGGAATGGTATTTCACCCCATGTTAAGTAAGCTTTCGAGCTCACTCTGCGCCCAGTTTCCCGACCCTGCTGGTAACTTTAGACTAGAGGTCTGCACGGGCCGAACCCGCCCGGGCCCGCTTCAAAAAAATTTCTACCCGCCCGGCCCGGCCCGTTTAAAATTATTAATGATGTCAACCAGCCCGAACCCGCCCGACAAAACAATGACCCTGCCCGGCCCGGCCCGGCCCGCTCCATTTAATCTCCATCGTATTGAAAATTAGCAATTTTTTAATTATGAGTTTTGAAAATTTAAGAATTTATTAATTAATGCATTTATTAACTCATGAAAACATTCATGAGTCATTTTTTAAAATAAGTCAGTTTTGAGTCATCTATGGACGTTTTATATTTTTTTAGACTACAGTATTTATATTTTTTCAAATCAAAGTTTGGCTTTGATTTGGCTTGTTGAAAGGATTTAATTGACTTTTTATTTAAACAAATATCCATACTATTATTATTATTAGAATAATTTTTTAAATGTTTTATAGGCTCGATAAAGGGGAGAACTGAACTGAACTGAACTGAACTGAACTTTGACTAAACTGAAAGAACAAACAAAAGTATTGAAAACTTACTTATTCTATGTTGCTGTGTAAAAAGGGCAATTCGTCCAATTTCTCTGAAGCGAGTGAAGTTCTCTTTTTGTTAAAAATATTTCCGGCGGTGCTAAAATTTCTTTCACTGGACGAACTAGATGCCGGAACACAGAAATATTTTTTAACCAGTTTACATAAGCTGGGAAAGTTATTTTGTTGAATTTCCCACCACTGAAGCACACTCGCAGGGGTTACGTTCTGGCAAGGAGTACTTGATTTTATATATAATTCTGCCTCATCAGCAGACTCTTTTTCCTCACAGTCTTCCCATTCAGAAAAGTCATCTAATTTCATTTTCTTATCAGTGCTGCACTCTAATTTTGGAGAATTTAAAATTGGCAAACTCTCGGCTATTTCATTCCTAATACTTTGCAAAACTTGGTTTTTTTCATGTTCTTGTAACATTCTTAACTGGCGAAATGGAGGATATAGAAACGTTGCAATGTTATGGGGCATCTCACACTTAAATTTTTCTTGCAAGAAATTTGCCGCACGGATCTTTATATTTTTCAGGCTGCTGGAGTCGTTTGGAAGTATGGTCAGGTGTTTTTTTAATTTATTGAAACTCAGGACCACTAAACAGAATGTGGGATAATTTTCACCCATTAGTTCTTCCGAAGCTTCTTTAAATGGGGTTAAAAAAGAAATAAGTTCAGTCATACAATTTTTCGTGATGCCATTAGTAAATAAGTAATTCTTTTTATTCCCATTCACTTTTTTCCCCCATATTCTGGGTTAGAATTAATGCACCGTTTTTTATTTTATTATTAATTTCTGTTTCTGACATTTCGCTGGACATTTTGGACTTATTTCGACTTATTTCACTAAAAACCTTATTCTGTGGGCACCCTCGACGCCAGACTGAAGTTATGAACAATGAACCAACATTACAAACAATGAAGTGTCCAGTAAGGAGCTTATCGGCTCCTCCATTAAGCCAAGACAGATAAAACTTCAACAACAAATAACCCAACTGTGAGAATTTTTGTGGAAAAGACAAAACTAAAAATTATCGCGAGGCTTACTCTGGGTTCATTTGTCTGTTGAGTATTTATAAAACAACATATGGTTTTTAATAAACAATTGATTTATCTATTAAATATTTTTATCTGTTAAATAAGCCTCCAAACAGTTATAAAAATGATAACATCTAGAAAAAACCTAGTCTTTAAATTAAAAAAAATAAGACTTTAGACAAGACTTTTCGGGTCCGCCTCGGCCCGTTAAAAATTTAAGTTCGCCCGGCCCGGCCCGCCCGGCCCGGCCCGTCGGGCGGACGGACTTGGCCCGTAGATTTGCAGGGTTCTATCCTGAGTCGCTGTTGATTTTACAACATTTTTTCATACACTTGAAGAATCCACAGCATTTTAATATGAAATAGGTGATCCACTAATAGACTCACTGATCCGATTAGCGAAAACAACGAACTTAACCAAGAACTATGATGCATATTAATTTTATAATCGAGATTCTTCTGTAATTCTTTGTCTATTTCATATAACTTGTGATTTGCGAATTTGAGATCGTCTAAACCTAACAGGTAACAGCGCTTCTTTATTCTTGTTTCTTTACTAGTTACTGCCTTATCGCCCTTAGTAAAAACTATTCCACATTTTTTCATTGCATCCATTACAGGTCGGTGCAAAGTTTTAATGTTGGAACGTTGAGCCATGTATGGAGCAATTAATTCCTTGTCTAAATCAAAAAGAAATAATCTTTTCCTTTACGACTTACACCTTTTTGGTAATCAGGGTGCTAGTGTGTGAACAAAATAAAAGCATTTAGAGCAGCCGCATCTAGCACATGTTGTGGATCCCAAGTGGTGGATGGATGATGATGAAATTAATCTTCCTTGAATCTTGATAGTTTATAGTTTTTTGAAGTAGTTCACCTAAATTCACAATTAATAAAAATTACGAAATGAGTTTGATTGAGACTCAAAATTAGACTGATTTAGATTTGAAATCAGTCTGCCTCGCGAGCACCAATTAGGGGTGGTTTTTATAGTGGGGAAAACAAGGACATTATCATAGGACATTGGAAAAGACATTGGAAGATAAAGATAATTATCGAACTATCAGCGGCTTTTGTCCTCACAAAAATATGATTGTTCTCTAAGGGATGGCCACTGTTGGTTCTATACCTGAATTATCAATTTGGAGTTTAACCCAAATTGTGTCCTTATTAGTTATCATGACAATGTGGATAAAGATGTACTGTCCTTGAACATTGCGCTAAGGCTCGCTTAAAGAGGCTAAAAATAAGGCAGGTTTCCAACACCTCCCACCTAAAAGAGAGAAAAAATTTTTTTTTTTTTTTTTGAAAATATTTTTTATTCTTATTGAATGTTGATCCTTGGATTCTTGGTGCTTGGAGATGGAGAGATTGAAGTTGGAGATGGATTCCTGTCGTCATTGTCGTCATCTTCGTCAGAAATCTTTGAGTTTCTCCTCCAGGCTACTGCGGTGTTGCCATAGTTAGAATTGTAGATTTTGAGGCAGTGTTGTCGATCCCCCTTCGATCGACTTCAATTCCACGTACGATGGAATAGGTTTTTTCAAAAAATAAAAAACACAAAACTTTTGTTTCCAAGTTCTTAAAACAGAAGGGATCGTTGGAACACTGAAGTCCGCTCCCCACGAAGGACTGCTTGAGACTCAATCGATTAGAATCTGTTTCAAAATTTTCGGATGAAACCCCAGTATGGGAACAATAAAAACCAATGGTCCGAGGACCGAAAATTTGGGGTTGATCACGTTTTGTTAATTAATTTTTTCTTAAAATTTTTTAATTAAATCCGTCACGGATCGTTTCCAACACAACACACTATGGTGATTATCAATACGACAGAGGCAATAAAATACACTACCGATCTGAACCATGAAGTATGGTGAAACTCGAAATTGGTTTCTATTTTCTTCGATAGGTCCTTATCAAGTTCTTTCACCTTTTGACTCGCGTAGTTCAGCTCGTTTAATCTGAATCCCGTGAGTTTTATCGGATCCAGCACAACTGGCGTAATGTTGCTCTTCTTTTTGGTTCCAAGGCAACAATCGTCTTCCAGTAGGCTAACATCCGGGACTTTCTAATACACATTTATCACCTGTCCCGCGCTAGCCTCTAGTACAGATGTTTGCGTGTAGCACTTGCATTGAGCGTTTAATTGCAAGAGGCCGGTCCCCGAGAGTTTTGCCTCCTCAAAGTGGGTGTTCCCGCAGCTCACCGTTATGAGAGCGGGTTGCGAGACCACAAACACCCATCTATTGTTCCCAAGTGGCTGCCAGATCTCCAGTTCAGCTGCAGCGGATCGCTTGTTGCATTGGGGAGGAATCTTCTCGATGATCCTAGTGATTAGGATCACCTCGCACGTTGGCTTCTCAGAAACTCGGTGCGTGATTGATGAGTGGCAGATGTATTCGCCTAGGTCGGTGTTTTGTTTTATCGAACTGAGGATTCGCGAATTTAGTGTCTCTAAATTGTTAAAGAAATCTGTAACAGTTTCATGAGGTTTTTGTCTATATTCGTTAAGCTCTTCCATAAGCTGGCAATAGTGTTTCCTATCTTGGTATGCCAATTTTAACTTCTCCTTTATCTCATCCCAACTATCAAACGATTGTCCACAAAGGTAATCTTTTGCCCTTCCTGTTATTTTTGATAAAATGTGATACCAGTGGAATTTTCTGATTTTCTGATGCCAAACTCACGGCATTATTACAGTCGATCAGAAATTGGTTTAGCTCATATCTATTCCCGGAGAATTCACGGGGTATGAGTCTACACAAGAAATCTAGCGGGAACTCCCTTGTAGAGGGGGAGGAGGTGGACTCTGATATGGTGAACATTTTTGAAAGGAGAGAGTTAGGAATGATGAGTACACTTACTTTTTCGCTTTCTCGTCTCCGAAGGCTCGATCGTATCCTACCGACTGCGCCAGAATTGTCGTGGTGAAGCCAACGAAAAAACACCGTAATTTATTGTACTCAAAAACTTTATTAAACCTAATGTAAAACCAGATGGAGCGGCACCAGGAACGAACTAAGTTCCCGCGTGGAAAATGGGGGGTATTTGTAGTCCGTTCGCAGGTGCTTTGCCCCCTTTCTGTAAACTGAGGAGGCTGGCGTGTTCCCACGGGAAATTGGAAATCAAAGCAGCTAACTCAGCGGCCATCGCCCCAATCGAGCATTGATTTTACACGTTGTTGTGGACCCCAAGTGGTTGATGTCTCAGGATGACGTCGCTAATTAAATCTTCATTTGTTTGAGAAGTTAATAGTTTATATTTTTAAACTTTTCATAAAATCACAATTCACAATTAAAATTCACGAGTAACAGCAATTCGTTTAGTATCTGAATAATGTCTGCCTCTCGAGCGGCTTCTTGGTGTGTGCTTTTATAGGGAGAAGATCGAACTGAAAGAGCGAATTCCAAAAAGATGGGCTTTACCTAATTATCATGGGACATGTAGAATCTTTGTTTAAGAAGGAAAACTAATAAAGATAACTTCTAAATCAAAGGCGGATGATTGTCCATCAAGAGATGGCCGCTGTTTGTTTAACCCTGGAAAGACCGGCATTTCAGACTCCCGCGAACGACCGCTGGGGTCCGCGCGGACCCCAGAGACTTTGCGCTAGTTCCTTTGTTTTTCTCGATGGTTTTTTTTCATTTTTTTATTGAAGGCGAATTAAAGGATTAATAAAAAGTCGAAAATGTAAAAATAAGCATTTTTATTGAATATAAAATAATTGAAAAACGCAACAAACATTAGTAAGATAAATCACTCATGTAAAATTTTTTTGTTTTATAACTTTTCGCTACATATTTTACAAAATACTTGAGAGTGTTCAGGACAGACATTCAGTTTGCAACGAGAGCAATGAGTTTTACATTTTTTGTCTTTAATTCTGGGACAAATGTGGCATCTTTTCTTTGTGGTAGAATCTGCAGTGGTAGCAACCTCAAGTTCTTGGAATTCTAAATTGACGTCGGCTAACTGTTTCCCTAAGTCTATTAAAAATTTTCTTCTTGGAAGTTTCTTTTCACCATTTACTGAGAGCCACAATATATAGGCGTTTAGGGCTGTTATGTCTATCATGTTATAAAACACAACCAATGGCCACCTTCGGGTCATTCTTTTTACCGAATAACATCTAGTCATTTGGTCCATGTGATCCACCCCACCTTTGGTTGCGTTATACGATATGTTGTGGACCCCAAGTGGTTGATGTCTCAGGATGACATCGTTGATTAAATCTTCATTTGTTTTAGAAGTTAATAGTTTATATTTTTAAACTTTTCACAAAAATTAAAATTCACGAGTAACAGCAATTCGTTTAGTATCTGAATAATGTCTGCCTCCGAGCGGCTTCTTGGTGGGTGCTTTTATAGGGAGAAGATCAAACTGAAAGGGCGAATTCCAAAAAGATGGACTTTACCTAATTATCATGGGACATGTAGAATCTTTGTTTAAGAAGGAAAACTAATAAAGATAACTTCTAAATGCCTGATTTATCAATCTGGAGTTTAACCCAAAGATAACTTCTAAATGCCTGATTTATCAATCTGGAGTTTAACCCAATATGTATCTTTTATCAGTTATGATAACGGGGGTAAGGACGCTTTGTCCTTGAGCACCGCACCAAGGCTCGATTGAGAGGCCGGAATGAAATTAAAAATAAGGCGGGTTTCCAACACCTCCCACCTAAAATAAAAAAAAAATTTCTACAAAAAAATTTTTTTTTTTTTTATAATTTGCTCCTTCTTATTGAATGTTGATCCGCGGGTTCCTGGTACTTGGAGATGGAGAGATTGAAATTGGAGGTGGATTCCTGTCGTCGTTATCGTCTGTTGTCGTCCACGGATCTTCGCTCAAAGAATTATTTCGTTTACTCCAGAAAAAAAACTTTTATTTGTCAAACTTTATAACAAAATCACCGTCAGACTCCTTGTTACGAAATCTTCTATCTCTCTGTCTCCATCATCCCTCATTGTACCCCTATTTATAGCAGAGAACCCCACCCTGATAAGGAGTACCAGGTCAGAGGTCTCCGGGGCTAATTAAAGAGGATAGTGATTAAGGCGAGAGCCTAGTTCGAATGAGAGATAAATGAAGAATCCGCAGATAAGGAGAGAGCCTATACGGTTTCAATGGGAGACGTGTCGTGGGGTACACAACACACCTCCCCCCCCTAAAGGAACGAAATATATCCCGAGGACATATTTCGTTCAGGCTCGAAAACAATCTAAAAAAAAAAAAATGTACACACATACATATACATATATGCATTACAATTCTTATTAGTTTTTTTTTTTTTTTTTTTTTTTAAACTCATATCAATGCCAAGTCTTTGATTTCTCGAAGGTTGGGTTTGTAGACCATGGAGTTCATCCTCTTCGCTCTCTTCCTGGCCTTGGTTGTCCTGAATATGACGAGACGTTCCTCGGAAGGTCACAGCGGAGCCTCGTCCTGTGTTCGCGTTATAAATTTTGACACAGCACGGGTTCTGTTTATTGCAACAAAGAATTCTTCTGAGGATCGTGGTTATTCCGCAAAGTCGGAGCAAACAATATAAAACTAGTAATCCAAATATCGAACCAGCGAATGATAGAAAGTTCATGTACCACTTTGAAGTATGTACTTTTATTTTGGAATTTAATTGTTTATCTATTTCTTTGTTTAAATCGTTTAACTTATGGTTGGCGTATTTAAGTTCGTCTAAATTAATGTTTTTAAACTTAATCGGTTCGAAATATTCGGGTGTGATATTGAATTTTTCTCGCTCATGAATGCAACACTCATCGTCGGCAATATTGTAGTTAACTGTCTTGGGTTGATACGTTGCACTTACTGTTCGCGATCCTTTAATGACATGATTTCTTGTGTAGCAGGTACAGTTTTCGTTCATGGCGATTATTCCTGTTGAAGAAAGCTCGACATCTTCCAAGTGAGAATTTTTGCAGCTTAGCGTTATTAGCGTGGGATACGTGATTATGAAGAGCCATTGGTTTTCTTGTAATTTGTGCCACAATTCCATTTCCGCTGATAAGGTAATGGTATGGCAATTGCTGGGTATTCTTGTGACAACGGTCGTTAAAATTGCAACTTCGCACGATGGTCCATCCGACGTTTTGGCTAAGTTGGTGTTGTAACAGAGATATTCCCTGTCGTCGGTTCTCTTGCATTCGTCCAGTTGGTTGAAGTGGGCATAGGTAGTTCTGGATTGGCTCATCAATAGGTAAGGAAATGACGGTTGGATATATGAATATAAATTAGACGAATTATGTGGAACTGGGAGTGGGAGGATTTTATATAAGTCGTATCGTAAACTCTGTACAAGTGGAATTCCTATCGCAAAGATTACATTTTCGTTGGCATAGGCAATGCTTAGTTTAGCCACTGCAAAGAATTTATACATATTTTTGATTTCGAGTAAAAAGGGAAAATCGAGGCCGTCTTTTAATACGATCTTATTTAATTCTTCTAATAATTTCATAGGAGTGATAACTCTTGGGTGCAGAATATTACTTCGACCTACTGTAATTGCTGAGATAATGGTATCGAAATTTTCGTTAATCATATTTGAAAGCTGCGTCAGGGTGCTTACATGTTCTGATACGATCTGTTGTAGCATAATTTCTTTCATGGTACTCGAGATTTTTAAGGAAAAATAATTGAAGCGAGCAATGTTATCATTGAGTTTCTGTTCATTAATTTTGAACGTTTGCATAGTTTGATTAAAATTTATTATCGCATTAGAGACTATACCTATTTGTTGTTTCATCAATAAATGAGTTCGTCTATTATCATCGAGTATGTCTTGTATAGTTTCATCATAATATTTAGCATCACCTGCGTCGGGTATACCGAATAGCCAATGAAGAGATAACGTTTCAATTTGTCTTTAAGTTCATCCCAGTTGCCAAACTGTTGACCAGAAAGCTGGTCTTTTGCCCTGCCAGTGATTTTTGATAAAATATAGAAAGTTAAAGGAGTCTGCTGATTTGTACTGGCTAGTTGCACTGCATTGTTGCAGTTAGCTATGAACTGCCCTAACTCAAATCGGTTTCCGGTGAATTCATTTGGTATCAACTTGCACAAGAATTCTAGAGAATACGAATCTTTTCCGGAAGAAGAGGAAGAAGCGGGTATCGACATTATTGGAAGGTTTAGGTTCGAGGTGCAAAGGATTAAAATCCACCAACGTTATTACTGGACTTACTTTCTCGGAGGTCCTGGTTGCTTTCTCCAAAGTTGATCCCAGTTCTTTCTCCAAGCGTTGTCCCTGCCAAAACGTTGATCCTACCGACTGCGCCAAATTTTTTTTGTTGTCGTCCACGGATCTTCGCTCAAAGAATTATTTCGTTTACTCCAGAAAAAAAACTTTTATTTGTCAAACTTTATAACAAAATCACCGTCAGACTCCTTGTTACGAAATCTTCTATCTCTCTGTCTCCATCATCCCTCATTGTACCCCTATTTATAGCAGAGAACCCCACCCTGATAAGGAGTACCAGGTCAGAGGTCTCCGGGGCTAATTAAAGAGGATAGTGATTAAGGCGAGAGCCTAGTTCGAATGAGAGATAAATGAAGAATCCGCAGACAAGGAGAGAGCCTATACGGTTTCAATGGGAGACGTGTCGTGGGGTACACAACACGTCATCTTCGTCGGAAATCCTTGGGTCTCTCCTCCAGGCTACTGCGGTGTTGCCATAGTTAGAATTGTAGATTTTGAGACAGCATCCTGAGTCGCTGTTGATTTTGCAGCATTTTTTTATACACTTAAAGAATCCACAGCATTTTAATACGAAATAGGTGATCACTAATAGACTCACTGATCCGATTAAAGAAAAGAACGAGCTTAACCAGGAGCTATGATGCATTTCAATTTTATGATCGAGATTTTTCTGCAATTCTTTGTCCATTTCATATAACTTGTGATTTGCGAACTTGAGATCATCTAAACCGATATTAGAAATTCTTAGAGGTTGTATGTAAACTGGAGTAATGTTCACTTCTTCCTTTCTCACACAGCACTCGTCGAGCGCGATGTTAGGACTTACTACCTTGGGATAGTAATCATTAAACACCTGATTTTGTCCTTCCAACACATGACTCGAAGTGAAACCTTTGCATTTTGGGTTCATCTGCAGCAGACCTGTTGTCGACAACTCGTAGTCTTGGATCGTCGATCCATGGCAAGACAGAGTCAGTAATACAGGGTGGCTAATTACGAAAAGCCACATGTTGTCCTGGAGCGGGTGCCATATCTCTATTTCTGCGGATATGGTTTCCGTTGTACATTGCGCAGGAATCCTGTAGACGACTGTGGTCAGCAGAATCGTTTCGCACACAGGTTTCTCGTGTACAGATACTGATTGAGGTTGATGACACAGATATCAATGTGCACTTGTCTAGGTCGTCCAGCTGGGCGTAGTTGGTCCTAGACACACTCATCAGTAGGAAGTGGTGTGAAGGTTTGATGTAGGAAAAGAGATTGGAGGCGTTGTGGGAAATAGGAAGAGGGAGGACTTCGTACATGTGGAAATCCATGTTAGCTACTATAGGGACTTTGATTGCAAAAATTATCATGTTTTCTGTAAAAATGGTTTCTAACTTTACAATTCCATAGTAATCCGACATATTCTCTATTGATAAGGGGAGTGGGAAACGTTTGTTGCTGTCGAGCGAAATTTTAGACAATTCTTCTAGTAAGTGAGTCGGCGTAATTATTCTGGGATGCAATATGTTTTTCCTACTAAGCGTTAAAGAAAATATTATAGAATCATATTCATCTTTTGTTTGATCGACTAAATGCGTTAAGAGGCTAATATGCTCTGTTATAAGTTGTCTGAGACGCAACTCGATAATAAACGAAGAGATTCCTCGAGAAAATTTATTAAACGACTCTAAGTTACTATTTAATTTCTCGACATTTATCTGAAAATTTCTAATGGTTTGATTGAAATTCGAAATGGTTGATGTTACTACAGCAATTTGCTTTTTTAATAACAAATCAGTTTTCCTATTATCCTCTAGTATGGTTTTAATTGGTTGATCGTAGAATTTTGCGTCGTCGGCATCGGGCATGCCAAAGAGCCACCTGAATGCATATGAAACGCCGTTGAACAAACCTCTTGTGGGTATGGTTATCAAAAGAAGAACACGTCTTTCTTTCTTCGCGGCTTTATTTAGACTCACTGACTGACTCTTGCACATTTATCTTTCCCGGTCCAGGCGCTCTACAGGGCGTCCCCCTCCGAAGTCTTCCGCGCACGCATTGAGAACTTTGGGGGGTAACCGGGTCGAGAGGATTCGGAATTTGGAACGCTCTGAGATACCCGGGATCTGGCTGAGGGTGTTCTCGATGATGGTCAACCACACGTGCGGATTATCTTCCATGAAGGGAATACACTGAGCAGCGGCACTCGCGAGGGTGGTCCCGGCCACCTCCATCGTACCGGGTCCCGCCGAACCCGGCTCCTGCGATACGTTCGCGGCGGTCGCCATCACGTAAACACGACACTCGGGGTCACCACTTGTGGGTATGGTTATCAAAAGAAGAACACGTCTTTCTTTCTTCGCGGCTTTATTTAGACTAACTGACTGGATTGTTCATATAGTTGTTGCAGCTGGCTATATTTTTGGAAACTTTCAGTTAGGTTCTCATGTGCCAATAATGTGAATATCGAATTTGCGAGTAATACGTCCCCTTTGCGGTGGAAGTAGAGCCCTACATTATTATTTAGATAGGTTATGTTCAGTTTCGGGTTTTGGATATCGGGATTTAAGGCTAAAGTGAAGTTAAGTAGGAAGATGAGTGTCCAAACCCTTTCCATCTAAGAAGAAAAATGGGGTTTAGTGTTATTTACATGGTATTTGACTAATTTATTTTTTATTTTGATTTGAATTGTATTGTTTG
Source organism: Brueelia nebulosa (assembly GCA_028293925.1). Lineage (NCBI taxonomy): Eukaryota > Metazoa > Arthropoda > Insecta > Psocodea > Philopteridae > Brueelia > Brueelia nebulosa. Next base: position 780,661 of record JAQIBA010000003.1, on the reverse strand, counting down.
GAAAAACTTTAATGATTTCGTAAGGACCCTTGAATTTTGGACTAAGTTTTTTAGATAGGCCTTGCTTGACTTGGTTATTACTGACGTAAACTAAATCTCCTTTTTTGCATTTATATTGCCGGGATTTGTTGTCATGATATATTTTTGTTTTTTCTTTACTATCTATCATCCGTTCTCTAGCTGTCTTTTGCGTAATGTTCAGTCTTTGTCTGAGATGCGTGATGTAGTCGTCATAGCGGTAGCTAAAGGAAGGTTCATTAGTGATAGGAGATGGTAGGAAAGGTTTTCGTCCGTAAAGGGTTTCAAATGGAGTGTATCCTGTTGATTTATGTACGTGAGTGTTATAAGCGAACATAGCGAAAGGAATGTAGTCGTCCCAATTGTTCTGGTAGTCATTAACGTAATGTTTGAGGTAGTCTTTTAATGTTCTGTGAAGTTTAGTTTTCTAATTTTATAATTATTATCTTTGCTTATCTTTGATCTTTTGGTAAAAAGGGGGATACTGGAAATTATTTGTAGGTCTGGGGCATGTGCTGTCGCCGGTGGGGGGGGGGCGGAAGGGCGACCGGCTGAGGTTCCGGGGTGGGGTTGTTGGGGCTCTCTACGGGTCTTTCCGAGGGACCCGGTGATTCGCAGCTGGACATATTAAGAGTTACTTACGGGTTACGGGGTCGGGTGTAAGAGTCGATACCTGGGCGCTGTCTTCGGAGTGTGCTGAACTTCTGTCTTCGGGTGTGGGTGGAGAGATTCTCTGCGGGTTAACACTACACCACTATACGCACACCGAAAAGAAACGAAATACGGAAACGCGGGTTCGATGAAAAACGCTGCCACTTTTCTTTTGAGGTGGGGAATCACTTTCCTGCATCGACTTGGAAAGATCGTCTTCTTCAGTTCTTTTTCTTTTTTGAACAATTTTGAACCTTCACAAGTACCGTGATTATTCAGTATTCACAATTACAGTTAGAGCTGTCTTTGTGTCACTCCGTCGGACGGAGTTAAGATTTCATAAAACTGTGTGAAATATAATAATGTAACTGTTAATGAATTGTAGATGATAATTTTAATAAAAAATGAACAAATTGTATATTTGTACGAGTATGAAATTATTGTAATGATGCACGACAAAAGTTTTGCATTTTGAGCATCAACATTAACTGTATAAAAATGTATTTTGTCTAAAAATCAAACAAATTTAAGCGAATTAATACTGTCGATGCGGATTAATTGTTTGAACATAAAAAAACTATGTAAGAATAGTTAAATTATACTGCGGTTAAAAAACAACATTTGCGGATTCAACTCTGGTCAGTTGTGCCTTACTTCGTGGTTGATGATTCAATGGCCAAAAACTACGTCGACTTCAAACAGTTAAACATGGAATGTACCAAAATTAGTGGTATAATGGTGCAGTGGAAATATTACAACAGTGGTACAATAATTTCAAGAAAAAAAATGTTATCAAACTTGTCATCGCTTACCAAATCACTCCAGTTCAACGCAGTTAACTGTATTTGAAGATGAAGCTTTCTCTGGATTCAATTGGAGCTTCAGCATTCCCGGTAAGTTTGACTTGATTTTTCTTTGTATAATTTTGCCTCCCTCACGTTGTTGACAACAATTTTCCGTCTTTGCAGACTGACAGAGTTTGGGAAGAAATTTCCTTCCGATATTCACATTCGCTGTTGATTTTTTCGTTTCGCTGGAAACGAAATAAGCAGAGAAGTGAACTTTGAATTGAAAGAGTTTAATTGGGCGCATCTTCACCGAGAAAGAAGGCTTACACTACATTCACATAGGATTTCACAGAAAGACGAAAGACAAGCCCAGGTGAGTTTTTTTTGAAGGATAACACTGTTCGGAAAATCACCAAGGACAAATCCCAGTGTTCGTGTCAATGTTGGAAACCCATCATAATTTTTTCTGAGAGGCTCAAGGACACTGTTTAAAAGAAAAACAAACCCTTTCACGACGCAAAGTCCTTTTGTTTGGAATGGATAAAAGCAAAATGTCAAAAAATTGAAATCGGTGACTTTGGCCAGGTATTGGTTGGACGCCCTTTTCCCTGGCACAGGTATAAGCCTTGAAGGTTCAGTCACACAGATCGCGGAATAAAACCATCCTCCAAATTCTCGAAATGTTTACTTTGTTTCCACATTTCGCTTAGTTATAAAGTCACTTCATATTATTTCGTTGGCTAAATATTATATTTTTTTGGACGGTGCTTCGGTTGAAGGGGAGTATTAATGTTAACTTTCATTGCAGACATTGAGGTCCGATGGTGTCGGTTCGTGGGCAGACCGCATGCGGTGCCAACGGGATCGAGTGAAGGACAGAAAGAACAAGAAAATGTGACAAAGATGGAAAGAGCAGTGATTCTTCTGCAGTGCTGACAACCTCCATTCAGCGATGAAACGAATTCATTGGATGAAATGATAAAAAAGCTCCGATTCTTCAAAGACTCAAACTTATCTCAACACCAGAGGCTTTCATTTAACAGTCAAGCGATGAAGTTAGATTGTGTCCCGTTGGACTCGCACAACATTAGGAAGCAAAAAAGTGAAAGTGCACGCTCGAGGATTTGTATTTTTTAACAGTCGAATACAATCGAGAACTGAAAAACGATGTGAAAGCAAAGAAAACGTGTCGTTTTATTGATATTAAATATTTATAACACTGATTTCAAGAGTGAAAATATTCGCAGTACGGATAAAAATCCAAAATTATAACAAAAATGTTTATTATTTTTGCATTTTTTAAATTTTTTGTCGAAATTATGTTTTAAATTGTGTTCTTACATAAAAAAATTGAATATTGGCAAACTTTTGAAAAAAACTGCTCATTAACAGATTAATTGTTAATTGATTTTTGTTATTGTGAAGTTATATAAATTGTTATGTCAGTTATGTATATTATGCATAGGTAACACTCCTAAAACATGGTTTTACCATAATCCCCTTAGAGTGCAGTAGAAAGCGTTTCATTACACTGTATTTCTGCGAGAGTTGTATTTTAAATCGAAGACGAATATAATCAACCGAAAAGTTTGTCGAATATATCCGAAAGTTTCTCAGTTGATTATATTCAGCCAAGTTGCGACCAACAAACTCATTAAATAATATTTGCATTAGATTAAAACAGTTTTTTTCTTTTTATTCATTGCTTTGTGCATACACATACATTTTTAATTTAAAGAGTTATGGGAGGGTTTCCTATTTCTAAAAACAGCCATTGAAGTTTTTTCTATTGTAAAAATTTATACTGTTGGAATTTTCCTTTTCTTCCGGTCTTGTCTGGGGCTATTGCCTTGCTTCCAATTATTCTTAAGAAACCAACGTAGGGTTTCTTTCCTGACCAGCAGAGTTTTGCAACTTAAGACTCGGTCGGACATCTACAGTAGCGCTCAAAAGTATTTTGAATATAGAAAGAGTTACTCACAAAGTGAAATTTCATTAAAATGCTTTACAACATTTATAAATTAAATAACAGAAAAAACAAAGAGTATATATTTGTGTATTCTGATTGTATACTTGTATATTTTGCTATTTACTAGTCACTTTTGTATTAGTTTAGTTAGTTTTGTATTTACTTTGTATATTTTGTTATTTTAATACCGAAGGGCGACACATGTATTATTAATAGATTGAGAACTAAATAATACATAATAAGATCTTATAGTCAAATGATTACTTAAGAAACTACTAAATTTTGTATTGTTAAAATACTTTTGAGCGCCACTGTATTTCTCAAATCGTTGGCGGCATTAACGGATTCTGGCCAAAGCGATTGCGTAGTGTTCCCCGTAACATTACACCAACTTTCGCCGACTCCGTGCTCAGCTGCCTCGAAATTCCTTCCCTTTCTAGCAGCTTTGTAAATTCATTGGACAAACACTCTCTTGATTTTGCGGCGCGTTTGCCTTGTATTTTCTAAATACTTCCAAGACGTCGCTCTTGTTCTTTAACATATAGATTTCCGTGTATCTGGTGCAGTCATCAATAAATGACCTCCTACTGTCGGTGCTTTGATTGGGCGGCAAATGTCGGAGTGGACGAGTTCTAATCTTTCTCTGTTTCTATTGGTCAAAGTCTTATAGGGTAATTGACTCATTTCACCCCAGACAATTCCAACATATACATTTAAATTCTTTATTATTCCTAAAACCCAATGTTTTGTTTTGTAAATTGTAAATATATAACATTGAATAAGCAACTTTGTATGTTTTATTAATTGTATATATATATATATCCTCTCCCATTGTGATAAATGAGAGAAAGCAAACAAAAAAGTTTGATGATTTTTTGGTTATTCTAAGAGGGTTTAATGTTTTAAGAAATTTTTTTATACTGTGAAGAAATTTATATATTGTTCTAACAAATTGAATTTAGCACAGGGGAATATTTTTTCTTCTATTGTCTTTTTAATATTCAATATGGAAGCTAAAAAGAAGTTTAATGGGGCTAAAAAGATTACATAAATTTGTAGAATTTAAGAACTGCCTTTTTGGAAATTCAAACAAAACTGACAAATTTTTAAATCTAATTTTTTTGTAGATTTACTCCACTAAAAAATATGGTAATTGTTTAGTATTGCTACTTCTCGATTTGGAGGTTGTGAGTTATACCATATTATAGAGAAAGATGAGTAGGTAAAAAGTGAAACTGCGTTTCTTGTGCAAATGAACGGTTTCAAAGATATTCAACTTTAAATTTTACCAAAAAATGTAAACAAAACCATAATGTCGGCCATTAAGATCGGAGGTGTTTTTTCTAAATAATTATAAAAACACTCAATAATATCTTAATATAACAATTTTTTTATATTCCTAGTGTGTCGACAAAGTTTTTCAAAGCAAAATTTTATTGGCAAAACACATACATTAAAAATTAATTTTATGATGAGAGGTACTGATTTACATAGCGGACGAATTCTTTTTGACGTAATCGGTCCGCGAGGGGATGAATTTTTCTTGCTTCATATTCATCCGCCAAAAGTTCTTTCTCCGCAACGAGAAGTAGTTCAATTTGTATAAATTAATTAAGAAAACCTTTATTTTTTTAATGAGGGAATATTTTTTAAAAATCTTAAAACCTACCAGAAATGCGAGAAAATTGTAAAAAATTACATTCTTTGAGTATTTTCATAAATATTTTGAAAAAACACCTGCGATAGCAATGGCCGCATCATTGCTTTGTTTACATTTTTTACTAAAATTTAAAGTCTAATATCTCTGAAACGGCTAATTTGCACAAGAAACGCAGTTTCACTTTTTACCTATATACACTCCCCTACAATATGGTATAACTCACAACCTCCAAATCGAGAAGTAGCAATACTAAACAATTACCAAAAATATATTTCTGATATTGAAGGTGATTTGCTTTTCAGCTGAGTTCAATGAAGTTGTAAAATCTTTTCTTTTTATTAATTGGAAAATATAATTTTCTTTCATGAATTTCCTGAGTCTCCCAATCCAGCTTGAAAAGAGAACATTCATGAGTTCAAATGTTTGCCTTTTATTGGCAATAACAGGTCCATCAAGTCTATGCCTACCTTTCACCTGATATCTGATTATTTCCTCTTTCAGAATAAAAGAAAGGATCAGGTGAGTGAAACCTTACTCTGGATTGGAACCATTTCTGGAACATAAATTAATAATATCAGATGCAGTCTTGTCAATTTTTACAGTAATAAAACATTGAAGAGACAAATAAAATACTGATATTTCTCTACTCATTGCTTAATCTAGCTCAACTTAATGCTAAAAATTAAAAATTAGTAAGAACTCATGGAAAACAGAAAGTTAAATTTAAAGTTTTACTTAATCAATAGTTAATCAATGATTTGAAAATTCTTACTCTCTGATGTCAACTTTGTGCAGTCCAAAACAGTCATTTTCTGTCAAATTCAGCTGCTTATGAACAGCATAAGAATTAGCATCTTATGGTGAAGCTTCAACAAAAAACAACCATTAGTAATAACACACTTGTGCACATACAGAACAACAGCAAATTTGAGCATCAACAATCGTTTTAATTGCAGAAATGACTTAATCAAAACCGTATTTCTTACCTGATATTCACATTCTGGCATTTCACTGGCACAGGAGCCGAGCCTTTCAGCCCATTTATAAAGGCATTCACGTCTTATTGTCAAACTTTAGCATAGTAAACTATCTCGCGCGTTAGAATTAGAATCTGACTTTCCTTCATGTGTCACCTAGAATCCATCGTTACAAAAAGAACGGAAAATTATCTTAAAAAACAAACTTTGAGAAGTGGAAACGGACAGTCGTGGAAGCAGAACGGGAGCAAACGAGAAAACGGTTAAACTTGAAATGTTTTTAAATTTACTTTCATTCTGCCGTGAAAGTATTAATTATCAAAAAAGTTTTAAATTTAATATTTTATAATTATTGTAATAGGTTTAACGCAATTTAAAGAACTTTTGATAAATAAAATGTGTTTCGATCCATTGAGTTTAAAAGTACCGTTCTGCAATGAAAGAGAGATTTTATATTTTTACATCGAAAAATTACCAAAAAATTGGGGGCAAAAAAAATTGATTTGTAATTTTATTTTAATAATTGTTTGTAAATCATATTTTACAGTTAACCTTTGACTTTTAAATGTTAACTGACATCAAAGACATATTTACTGCATATTACATATGTATTCTGCATATTATTATGAAATTTTAAACATATATATTTTTTATGTATTTAATATATATGTATGCTACTTACTTCACTGATCATTATCAATCATTTTTTGAATGTTCATACATTTTTATATTTCAATTTCTATATTGATAATTATCTTACATAAATCACTTTTATGTTTTTTCTTTATTTGTACATCTAAATATATATGCTTATACTTAAATTTTATGCACTTTATTTATTTATCAGTATTTTGATGAATAAGTATTTAATTTATTGAATTTAATGTGTGAATAAATTTTTATTACTTTTTTACTTTTACATTTGAATTATTATTTTTATTAAATTGAAACATATTAATTCTTTGGATTAATAATGCACATGCAGACAATAGAATTAAAAGGACATAAGGTATCAGGACAGAAGTGTATCTATAATATTCCAAAAAAAAGAACCTCAAATATTTCTAATTTATTTTGATCTGAACTATAGATAAGATCAGAATAAGATTATCATGTGTTAAAAACTCAAATGAATACATTCCTGTTTTCTTTCCAAATTGTTATATGAAGCATTCAAGCAAGACAAGTTTATGTTTTATGGTAAATTGTCCTTGAACATTATCATTTGGGAAATATTCAACATTTCAAGTTTTTACAAAAAAAAATACTTACAATCACCACTGTGATGATTGGTCATGCATTTTCCTATCCATTTTTCACCATCAAAATCTGAAAAGATGTAAAGTCTGCAGAAGAAAGTGGCTTAATCTGCACTGTGGAAAGAGCAATCTTAACTCTTCTCATCTAAATTTCCAAGCAGACAATTCTGCCTCAACTGTAAAAATTAAAAAAACATAATGAAAAAATCAATTATATGTTTTTAACCTATAAGTCTTTCAAAAAATAGCATTTTTAAAAACTGAGTAAAAAATAAACTTTTTTCAGTTATTAAACACAAATTTTGGATGTGAACTCTGAATAACATTTGTTCAGAGCACCTAAAGATATTTACTGGAACAATGTAATTATTGAGTAGTTTAAAAACATCATTCAGAGAAGTTCAGCAAAATGTTTTCTTTAATTTAAGGTTTTCTTTTTTTAAACGTCTTTATTTATGTATAACTTCGTCAGATTTAACTTTTTAAGTGAAAAACATTGAAATAAAATTGTGAACATAAACGGAACCGCAAGTTTCTGAATGTTCTATTGAAATCACCGAATTAAGGACACATTACAACTTTGTAATATTTTTACTTATTCCTAACGATACTGTTATACATAAATTTTCGCTCTTTTACAATAGTCTTTGTCTATTTGATGAAGAAAATAAAAATTACCCAAGCTCTTGACAATAATTAACATTCGTACTCAATCGACGATTCTCGTGGGCCTTCGTCACATAATGACGTCATATTACTCTATGCTCCAATCGCGAGCGCCCTCGAAATCACATGGTCGATTTCGGCCAATGAAAAATTGCATTCTAAATTTTTCACTGACAAGCGTAGAAAAAGTGTTCATCAACAGACGCCATCTTGTCAGAGATTGACCGTATTAATTTTCCGTCAAAATCGTGAGCAAAATGCGGTACACATGCTTTAAGAATATTTTAATGGTTTATTAATCAGTGCTGAACTACATAATAAATGAATATTTAGTGTTTTAAGCAGTTTTTTCGTGCTAGTGAAAGTGAAATTCTTCTTTGTTTGAAATCGCTTCTACTTGCATTTCTTTCAAAGATGGCGAAACGAAGCTCGATGGAATAGGCCCACTTCCAGGCTTGGGTCTGAATGTCTGTTTTTAAAATTCTACGTCTAATCGTGTTGAAATGTGCCTTGCAGGATGTAAAAAATCAACAACAGTCGGGTCAAAATACATGAGATATTTAATTTTTTTGAATGTTTTTTGAGTATAAATATGTGCATTAATGAAATAATTTGGTGAAGTAACTTCGTTTTGCTCATATCGAACATGGCGGATCATCTTGTAGACGGTCCGCCAAATAAAAGACCGAAATTAAATGATGCATTGCAAGGGCAATCCGACAATTCTTGTAAGTATTTTATATTTGCGAAGCGTGACCCATCTCTCTTAGGTTATTTTTTTACATTTTTAGAAACTCCTCAAGAGGGAAACTAACGATTGTTTTTTAATAAAAAGAAGGCGTATCATACTCTTAATACCATGGTTGTTTGGCATTGAAAAATTTACAACCTTGGTTCTTTTTTCTTTTTCCGAAACGGTGGAGGCACAATATTTGGACGTTTTAAAAAGACGCTGGGTTTGTTTTAACGGATAATTTGCGAAAAGAAGGAGTTGAAAGCGATCGAGAGCACGGAAACATGTGAAAACAGCATGGTCAATGTTGTTGTTTTCTTACTGCGATTGACACTTATTTGCCCCACTTTACATTGTATAAATTCTTTATTAAGTTTTGTTATGGGTTTTCAAAGAGGCAGTTTTTTCGGGATTGGGCCGTTTGGGGGAATATTTTTGTTTTGTTGTGTTATTTTTTGTGCTCCACATACTTGTTGCTTCTGTAGGGGGTTGTGACGAGCGCAAGAAAACAATCGTAGAAACGTCCTCATCAGTTTTTTCAATAAAAAATAAAGATGCACAGGATATTTAAGCACTTTTTATCACCAATTACTTAAATTTTTTATTATTTGAAACATTTTATTGTTCACTTAAATTTTATTATAATTTTTAGTTTTTCAAAAAAAATGTAATGTGGGACATTTTTTAGTTTTGATTTTATAATATTTCGTTCCACTTTGCTTCTTAACTAAAATTGAGCCCTTTTTGTAATTTATTTAAAAATAAATTCAATTTTCTGCCTAGATAAAATAGTTAAATAGAAATGTATGATCACCTACTTTTTATTAATGTTACACAAAAGCTTGAATTTGTTTTTTCAGAACAATTTTGCAAAATTATAAAGTGCTGCTGTGTTTGCTGTGGAAGTATAAAATTTAGGTTAATTGATTTTGGGAAAAGTTGTTTCTGTAAAGTTATGTGTTATAATGTTATAATGTTATTGAAAATTAATGATGTGAGAGAGATGGGAAAGTTAACCTAATTAAGGTTGAAATATTATTAGAAGTAAACAGTCATTATTTGAATAGAGTGAATGTAAAAAGAAATTTTTTATAGATGTATTGAATGAAAAAGGAACAGAAAGTATTAGTAATAATTCAGTAATTTATAAAATGCATCAGTAGAGATGTAAATAATTTGTTTTTATTTTATGCAGTGTTATTTGTGCATTAGTTTAAGTACAGTTATATTTTCCTTTTTTCAGCTGATCTCTTCCCCAACAATGTCATGTTTGATTTGGAAAATGAACTCCCTGAGGAGTTGATGTCAACAGGGGGCTCATGGGGTGCTATGGAAAGCAGCAAGCCTCCTGCAACTGGACCAGGCCCAGGTGCAGGTGCAGGATCAAGCATGGGTCCCCCCATGCAAAATGGAGCATTGGATTTGCCTCACCACTTGATGCCACCAGGAAATAAGGGAATTGTCAATCATCTGCAAAGTCCTGTGCTTAATACTCCTAACAGCCAGGGATTAATGAATAGTCAGGGTGAGTTTTGCATTTGTTTTGTCATATCACCAGCAGGCAGTTGCTGCACTCAAAAAGTACAATTTCTAAAACTCCAATGGTTTGCATCCCTTTCAAAATAATTATTTGTTTTCAGGAATAGTAGGCACCATGATTATGACTAGTAGTCCCCTTAATACAATGGGTGGGGGTCATGTCGTCACAAATTCTTTAAATAAACAGCCATTGCCTGGAAATTTAATGCCCCAGCAAGGTAAGTGCCCAATTTTTTTTTTTAATTAATTAGTTTCAAAATGTATGTTGATTAAGTCAAACTCATTCTCTTTTCAAGTAAAATATTACTTTATTAAAACTGATGAGGAATTTTCACATTAGGAAGTCTTTTGCATGGAGAGTGAGAAAAGATTATTGCAATCCCAAGTGCATAATAATTTGAATTGGTCTTCCGTCAGGTCTTCATCCAAACGTTAGTCAACATCAGCTTCAAAACGGTCCAATCCTTTCAGCGAGGGCAGCAACAATGCAAGGGCACTTAGTAAGGGCGCCAGGGCCAGGGCAGGGTCCCGGTAGTCATCATATTGGTTTAGGGGGTCCTCGATTGCAAGGGCCAGGGCCTGGTCCTGGCCCGGGACCAGGAATGGGGCCAATGGGGGTAACTTCATATACATTCAATTCTCAGGGGGTATTAGCACAACCTAGAGGGGTTCCGGGGAACGTCGTTCAGATCCAACCGCAAAGATTTAACGTTCAAGGCACTATAGGTTAGTAAAGAAAGTTTTAAAAATGCCGTAATTTTAAACACCGAGTACATGATGAGTTTTCTTCACTCCAGGTGGTCCCTCAGTTGTCAAACAAGAAGGTGGAGCTGTGTCAGCACAACCTCCAGCTTCCAGTCCAGCTCAACCGCAGTCAGGGGCTCCCACTGCAACTCAGCCCGGGCCGCAACAGGCAACTCAAGGAGGTCCAACTCTGCAGCAGCCAGCTCAGCAGACTTCAAACGCTGACCCCGAAAAAAGAAAATTAATTCAGCAACAATTAGTCTTGCTTTTACATGCTCACAAATGTCAGAGGAGGGAAAGCCAAGCCAATGGAGAACAGTGGCAGGTGAGCCTGAGCACAAAATATTTACTTCTCAACAGATTAAACCATTCTGAATATTTATTAATGAAACATTATCTGCTGTGTAGTGCATACTCCCTCATTGCAAGACTATGAAGAATGTTTTGAACCACATGACGACATGCCAGGCTGGAAAGCAGTGCACCGTCCCACATTGTTCTTCTTCGAGGCAAATTATATCGCATTGGAAACATTGTACGCGCTCGGATTGTCCGGTTTGTCTGCCGCTAAAGCAGGCCGATAAGAATAGAAATAATGCTAATGGTTAGCATCTGACCTTCCTTTGTTGAAGTGGACTTGTGATTTTCTTTAAAATAAAGTACATGAAACTTACGTAATTTTTGTATTTTTTAGTGATCTCAAATCAAGCAGTTACAAATCAGCCAAATCCGTCGCCATCGGATATGAGAAGAGCTTATGACGCCTTAGGTATTCAGTGCCCAATAACAGGGGGACAGCCTGGACCTCCTGGCGGATTACTAACGCGTCCTGCTACGCGAATGGTCAACGCGGATATGAATCAGACTCCAATGCCCGGTGGTGTCCGACTCATGGGTCCAGGTAGGTCTTTTACACCGAAAACGGTTTCTGAATCGGAATTTTCCGGGTCATTGAATTGTATTTTATCTAAAATCAGGCCAACCGAATGCTTCTGTCCCCGGAGCAGCTAATCAGGTCGTTCCAAATGTGAGCCTTCCTCTTAGTAGTGATCCAACAACTAGTGCAATGCCAGCCACTACTGCTAGCACTGCAGTTAGTGCGACCCAACAGGCACAAGCCATACAACAGACTGTCCAAAACATATTCACACTCAACGATTCTCAAACGGGGGTGAGTGAAATGAGCGGGAGAAGGAGACGAAGCGGCATGTAGAATTTTTTTTTAAATGCAATCTCTTTCAGGTTGGTTGTGATAATAGATTACCTAATGTTCCACTTCCCGGAGGTTTGACCACGAGTCAGGTTCAGGCGACTCCCGTTCAAGGGACGAAAGAATGGCATTTGTCCGTCACACCTGACCTCCGAAATCACTTAGTTCATAAATTGTACGTGAGAAATTTTTCCAGAGTAATAGTGTTAACCCTTTGCACTGAAGAATTAACTTTTCCAGTTGAATGCTGTAGATAAAGAAATTTAATTTTTTTAAATTGGAATATTTATATAAACTGAATGTAATAATTGGTTAAAACAATTTTTCAAATTTTGAAATTCTAAAATAATTTTTGATGCCAATATTGTTTTATGAGTGCAAAGGGTTTAATGCCAGTTTGTGGATTTTTAATTCTTAATTCTTTGATATTTCAGAGTTCAAGCAATTTTTCCCACCCCTGATCCTAATGCAATGCTCGACAAAAGGATGCATAATCTAGTTGCGTATGCGAGAAAGGTGGAAGGTGACATGTATGAAATGGCCAATTCAAGGGTGAGTTTTTTTCTTGAGAACTCCTTAGCACTTAGTAATGTTTACCTCGATTGCAATTGTCTTTCTTGTTTTTTATCCAGTCGGAGTATTACCATTTATTAGCCGAAAAGATTTACAAAATTCAAAAAGAATTAGAAGAGAAAAGACAAAAACGAAAAGAGCAGCAAATGCAGGCACAGAATCCTGCTGCGCCCCTGCCTGGACAGCCAGGCACCATCAGGCCCGGCTTGGTCGCACCCAGGACGCAGGCCCCGCTCCAGAGCACCGTCAATTCAGGCATCCGATCTCAAAGTCCCGGAATGAACGTTCAAATCAGCAGGCTTCCTTTCCAACGCATGGTCGCCCCAGGGCCGTTCAACTCTCCTTCTAGTCAGTTCAATGGACAACCCAATAGCCAGTTCGACATGATCAATGCTCGATTGCAAGCCCCGGCAACGTCTCAAGCCCAAGTCAATCTCCCCGCGAACTCGACCTTCGCGCAGCAGACATCTCAGTTTCAAACCTCTTCTCTAAACAATCAAGTGAGAGTTCCGCCGATACCCAGCGAAAGCCCTGGTGCGGTGATACCCGGTGGAGGAGGCAGCACCCAAGTCGTCGTGGGCAGCGCTCCGGGCGGAGCTTCGACGACGGTGGTGGCGAACAACGGTTCCGTCACGACTCAAGTTCCTTCTAATTTGCTGCAGCACCAGCCGAACAGCGTCCCCGCCTCGACGCCGCCATCGAGCGTCCAGCCGCCGGCGACGCCGCCCTCGGCGCCTTCCAATAGTAATATGTTAGCGAGTTTAGGCAAAGGAGGAGGTCAGAGCGACCGGGACAGGGCGGCGAGGAACGCGGTCAACTCGATATCCTCCCAGATGGCGGCGATAACGGCCGCCCTCCACCAGGACGAGGAGTCGTCTCCTCCAAGTGAAACCAAAGATAAACTGGACGCGCTGAAAGAACGGGAGATAAAGAGAGAGCCGGAGGAGTCGGGGGCGAGCGAGGGGTGCAGTCGCGAGGGGAGCGGTAAGGGGGGCGGTGTGTCGGACATAAAATCGGAAGTGAAGTCGGAATCGATGGATGTGGGAGGAGAGGAATCTGCGTCTGTGAAGGAGGAGCCGATGAGTCCGTCGACCCAGAGCGGGGAGGACACGAAGCCGAGCTTCAAGATAGAGCCTATCACTCCCAGCAGCACGGACAAGAAGCCGAAGAGTCAGTGTCTGTTCAAGCCGGAAGAACTGCGGCAAGCGCTGATGCCGACGTTAGAAAAATTGTACAGGCAGGACCCAGAGTCCGTACCATTCCGCAATAAGGTCGATCCCGAGCTCTTAGGAATTCCGGACTATTTCGACATAATTAAAAACCCGATGGACCTGTCGAAGATAAAGGAGAAGTTGGACCGAGGCGAATATTCGGACCCATGGGAGTACGTGGACGATGTTTGGCTCATGTTTGATAACGCGTGGCTGTACAACAGAAAGACGTCGCGGGTCTATCGCTACTGCACGAAATTATCGGAAGTATTCGAACAGGAAATCGATCCAGTGATGCAGGCTCTGGGCTACTGCTGCGGCAGAAAGTACACGTTCAATCCGCAGGTGCTCTGCTGCTACGGTAAACAGCTCTGTACCATTCCAAAGGATGCGAAATATTTTAGCTTTCAAAATAGGTATACATTCTGCCAAAAGTGTTTCAATGACATTCCTGGTGACACGGTCACACTGGGGGACGACCCGAGTCAGCCCCAATCGGTGATAAAGAAGGACCAGTTCAAGGAGCTCAAGAACGATCACTTGGAGTTGGAACCTTTCGTGACGTGCAGCGACTGCGGGAGGAAGCTCCACCAGATCTGCGTGCTGTACATGGAGGCGATCTGGCCGAACGGATTCACTTGTGATAACTGCTTGAAGAAGAAAGGAGCCAAGCGGAAAGAGAACAAGTTCAACGCGAAAAGGCTTCCCGTGACTAAGTTAGGAACGTACATAGAAACTCGGGTGAACAATTACTTGAAAAAGAAGGAGGCCGGTGCGGGAGAAGTGTCCATCAGGGTCGTTTCCAGCTCGGATAAGATAGTCGAGGTGAAGCCCGGAATGAGGAACAGGTTCGTGGACAGTGGTGACCTTCCGGAGCAGTTCCCCTACAGGGCGAAGGCTCTGTTCGCGTTCGAAGACGTGGACGGTACGGACGTTTGCTTCTTCGGCATGCACGTGCAGGAATACGGATCTGATTGTCCGACGCCGAACACGAGGCGCGTCTACATAGCCTACCTGGATTCTGTTCACTTCTTCAGGCCTAGACAATTTAGAACAGCGGTTTACCACGAAATACTGTTGGGTTATCTCGACTACGTTAAGCAATTAGGGTAAGTTTTACTTTTTTTCTCTTTTTTATCTCTTTTCTCTCTTTTCTCTTTTTTTCCTCTTCCCTGCATATTTTTCTTTTTCATTCATCAGGTTTTTATTATTATCTGGAGATATAACTTTGATCTGTTTTTCAGGTACACAATGGCACACATCTGGGCATGTCCTCCGTCCGAAGGCGATGACTATATTTTTCATTGCCACCCTGCGGAACAGAAAATACCAAAGCCTAAAAGACTTCAAGAGTGGTATAAGAAAATGTTAGACAAAGGAATTATAGAAAGAATAGTTCTAGATTATAAAGTAAGTTATATTATTTTTCTTCTTCAGTTCTGTTGTTTTAGTTTTCTTCGCTTTCAGTTGATTATAATTTAAATTATTATAAAACAAGCTAGTTTAAATAACATGAAATTATGAAATGAGGTATTTATATTATTTTTGTAGGTTCGTTTGCATTCTAATTTTTCCTTACTTGCCAATTTCAGGATATATTAAAACAAGCAATGGAAGATAAATTAAGTTCCGCAGCTGAGCTGCCCTATTTCGAGGGCGACTTTTGGCCAAACGTCTTAGAAGAAAGTATTAAAGAATTGGATCAGGAAGAAGAGGAGAAGAGAAAACAGGCTGAGGCGGCAGAGGCGGCTGCTAACGTAAGTGTCTCACTCGCGAGTGTCATTTCGGGGCGGGAAATTTGTCTTAATAAGTCTTGTTTGGGCGTTCAGGTGTACTCTTTATCGGACGATGCCGGCGAAGGAGGCTCCGACGGTAAAAAGAAAGGCCAGAAAAAAGCAAAAAAATCCAATAAATCGAAAGCGAATCAAAGGAAAAACAGCAAGAAATCCAACACGCCGCAGACTGGGAACGACCTGTCAGCGAAAATTTTCGCCACCATGGAAAAGCACAAGGAAGTCTTTTTCGTTATTCGACTTCACTCTGCTCAAAGTGCCGCGAGTTTAGCTGTACGTATTCACGCAAAACCGTGAGATTAAGTTGTGCTTTGCCGTGGGCTTCACGAACCCGATGTTGTTGTCTTTCCAGCCCATTCAAGACCCCGACCCTTTCATCAACTGTGATCTGATGGATGGTCGAGACGCCTTCTTGACAATGGCCAGGGAAAAGCACTACGAATTTTCATCACTCAGAAGGGCCAAATATTCGAGCATGGCTATGCTGTACGAATTACATAACCAAGGGCAGGACAAGTAAGTTTCGGTCTCGGCGCCAAATCAAATGTTGAAATGATTCACACTAATGACGACTCACATCGTCCACAGGTTCGTTTACACTTGTAACAACTGCAAGAGCCACGTCGAAACGAGGTATCACTGCACGCAGTGCGAAGATTTCGATTTGTGCGTCCAGTGCTACGACAAGGAGGGTCACCCGCACAAGATGGAGAAGTTGGGATTCGATCTCGACGACGGTTCTCCCGTCGAAGGCCAAAAGGCCAACCCGCAGGAGGCGAGGAAGTTGTCCATACAGCGTTGCATACACTCTTTGGTGCACGCGTGTCAGTGCCGCGACGCCAACTGCAGACTGCCCAGCTGTCAGAAGATGAAGAGAGTCACGCAGCACACGAAGGTCTGCAAGAGGAAGACGAACGGCGGTTGCCCCATCTGCAAGCAACTCATTGCTCTGTGCTGTTATCACGCCAAGCATTGTCCCGTGAGTAGAGATATTATCCCCGCGATTCGCCGAACGTGGAACCCTTCTAACTCCACGACTGCTCTTCCAGGAACAAAAATGTCCAGTACCTTTCTGCTTAAATATAAAGCATAAATTGAAGCAACAGCAACTGCAGCATAGGTTACAACAAGCTCAGTTGTTGAGAAGGAGGATGGCCGTTATGAATACGAGAGCGAAGCCAACCTCAACTCCATCGTCTCAGGCTGTGAGTACAAACGACAGTTTCCCACCCCCGAATATTCACTCGCCGCATTGATTTAATCGGCTCATTTTCATTTTCAGGTGAGCCCAGTTAGTGGGCAAAACGTGATACTGCCAATGCAATCCCCTCACCAAGGTATTGGTTTGAAGCCCGGAGCCCAAACTCCGCCCCCCAATGTACTTCAGGTAGTCAAGCAGGTGCAAGCAGAAGCTGCGCGACAGCAGGCGCCCCACGGCAACTACGGCAAGGTGAACCCCCCTCAGAATGTGATGCCACCCCCCATACAGCAGCGAATAGGGAACGTAGGTCAGCATTTGCTGTCAATCGATCAGTGGACGAGCCCGAGGTATCCGAACAGTTCTCAACAGCAGCCGACGCAGGCGAACATCGGCCCGGGAATCAGACAGCCGGGCCAGCAGATGATGTCGCAGCAGCAAGTCGTCCCGGTAAGAAACGATCTTCAAGTGCTTAATCAGCCTTGACAGAATGGAGGTTTAATTGAATTGCTCGCAACAGCAACAGCAAATGCCCACCCAGTCGCCGTCACAACAACAACAACCGCCGCCGCCGCCGCAGCAGCAACAGCAACAACAAATGATGGTGGGACTTCGACCGGGAGGCAATCCGGGAATGCCACCAGGTCCTCAGGTTCAGGTGGCGGGGGGTGGGACGATGCCGAAGCAAGCCTTGCAGCAGTTATTGCAGACGTTGAAATCGCCGAACACACCCGACCAACAGCAGCAGATCCTGCAGGTTCGTATTCGCCCGAATGATTCGAACCTTTAAAACAAATTTGTTTTGAATTGGGTTCTAACAAGGTAATTCTTGATTCAGATATTGAAAAGCAATCCCCAGTTAATGGCAGCATTTATAAAGCAAAGGCAAACTTACCAACACCAGATGCAGCAGGGGCAGAATCCGCAGGGCCCAATGGCCAACGGTCAGGTGAGTCTGCACGTCTCCCCTCGAATGGGCTCCCTCGTTAAAGTGTTTGTTTTGGTTTTTTTTAGTTGTCGATTAACGCGAGTAAATGATGTTAAAACTAATGAACAGATCGTAGCCCGTGTTGTCTCTCGGAACAATTTTGTAACGTTGAATTTAAAATATAATTGCAGAATGTCTCGAACCGCCTTTCCTGATATTCCTTCACTCGACCCTTTTCTCAGCTTCCTTTCTGAATCCGAGTAAGTATTTTCCTTTTCGTTTCCTTCTCGAAAGACAGTTGCTTTCGTCCCAATTCTACCGTTCGAATTGTTGTCAGTTTGAAAGTCGCCCATTTAACTTCGGACAGGAGAAATATAATTCTGAGGAATGAAAACGTTTGCAGGGCCCGTCGTGCTCTAATCAGGGAAGTCCCGCGATGAACAACCCTCAGCTTCAGCACATGCTGAGTCAGCAGCAGCAACAGCAGCACCAAAACAGGCTACAAATGCAGATGCAGTTACCGGGTCAGCAAATGACGCAGCAAAATCCGCAGCAACAGCAACAGGGAGGACCCCAGCAAGCTCACTGGTTAGTATTCTTGCGATGTAGAAAGGACAAACCGTAGATTTCTCATATGCAAATGTATTTTCTGATACAAACCGAAATGAGGAAAAAATGTACTGTATATTATTATAAATAATACAATCACCAAATAACGGAATACCAATAATTATAAGCTGCAATAATTATGTTTCATGTACTGTTTATATGTATATTATTATATATTTTAAAATTAGCAATTAATAAATACTGCATATAAAAAGTTAATAAATAAAATATAAAATTGTATCTACGAATAAATACGAATAAATATTAAAGCCAAGTTAAATAAAAGTAGGGTGTCAAACTCGTGGTCCATCCAATAAATATAATGCAAATGCGAATCATAAGTAAAACCAGCGTATAAAATTATAATATTGGACTCTGCCCCCGAGTAAAATAAAGGGATATTTTGTTTGGCAATTGTCAAACTAACAGAATAAAACGAAAAAAATTATTTTTGTTGAAATTAAAAACCGTGTAAGAAGAGTACCGTTTAAATCGAGGGCAAATTGCGTACTTTGTTCATAAACTATAAGGATCGACTTTTATTTATTTTTATTTATAAACTGTAAAGCCCATAATGGTTTATTTGCAAGTTTGAGACCCTGTACTAAAAGTAAATTTACTTTTTAATTCACACATAGAGTTATATTTAAGGTGCTAATATGTACTCTGTAACCCTGTCCAGGTACAAACAACAACTGCTGGCGATGACCCAGAGGCAACAGGCCCAACAGCAGCAGCAATTCCAACAGCCTCCCGGCTACCCCCAGCGCCTCCCGGGCATGAGGCCGCAGATGAACTACGGCGGCCCCGGCTACAAACCCACTCCGCCTCCCGTTCCGTCCCCCCAGGGCGTCATGGGCCCCCCGGGCACCAACCTCGTCCAGCAGCAGCTCATGTCCGTCAGGTCGCCGCCCCCCATCCGCTCCCCGCAGCCCAACCCCAGCCCGCGCCCCGTCCCCTCGCCCAGGAACCAGCCCGTGCCCTCGCCCCACCACGGGCCCATGTCCTCGCCGCACCACGAGCTGGGCGGGGAGATGCTGGGGCTGACGCAGCTGGCGGGGGCGCAGCCCTCGCACCACAACTCGGGGGGGCCGCCCTCGAACCCGCCCTCGCAGGAGAACCCGGAGGTGACGCCCATGACCCCTCAGGACCAGCTATCCAAGTTCGTTGAACAATTATAGTAGTGGATACAGCAATGGATATAAATACTGTTGATGTACAATACGGCTCTATTGATTGTTAACGAGAAATTCACAGAGGAAACGATTAAAAAATGAAAAAAAACAAAAACAAAATAAAAAGTACTGTATAACAAAAAAAATTAGTGTTTTGTCATAAGGAAAAAAAATGCAGTGTTCAAACTTTTTATACTCATTGACGAATTAGGATTGTTAAAATACAAGTAATATCATGGATTGAATAATAATAAAACTAAGTAATAAATGGATTTCGGTAATTACAATTAAAAAAAAAAAACTTTTTTAACGAAGCGCTGAAAAATTATTGTAAATACTTTTACTGTATAAAGAGAAAAAAAAATAAGAAAAAACAAATGAAAAACTGTAGTTCCGGTGTTAAATTACTCATTTTGTTACTAACTACAATAAGATTTTTATCGATTGCGGAAAGAAAAGAAAAAAAATAACGAAAAAAAGAAAAATAAATTCTTTTTGATTGTCTGAATAAACAGAGAAGACAATCATCCTTTTTTGTATATATTACTGTATATATCGTTGTTTTCAATCTGTTGTAAAATGGTGTATCAAAATTTAAAAGAGAAAAATTAAAACGGATGAGCGTGTAATAAACGTGTGTAATAAATGAAAAAACTTTCCCCTCGAGAAAGTTGTGAAAGAGAAAAAGACTTGCAAGTTTTTTTCCTGCTATTCCCTCCCCGCAAACGCGTATCTTCGGAAGAAAAAGTTCTGTGTGAATTTATCTAATTTTCAGTGTTTTCCTTTATATATACATATATATATACACGCATACCTATATATACATATATTTTTCTTTTATGAATACTTTAAGACGAAACTTTACTTTTTTCCTACTTTAAATAAATAAAAATTGTGTATAAATTTAAATAAAACATTATAAAAAGAAATTAAAAAAGTGTAAGAAACTCGTGGAATCGGTTGAATTAATTATTACAGTAATAGTGTTGTTAATTTAATGAGAGAGAGAGAGAGCGAGAGAGAGCGAGAGAGAAAAAAACAAATTTCAAATTTAAAAAAAAAAGATAAAAGCGTCAAAAAAAATTTAAAAAAAAAACGGTCTCATAATTCGAAAAAAAAGATGATAAACTGTAATTATTAGTGAAGTCAATTTGTAGAAAATTTTATGTATAGAAGTATAAAAAAATGGACGAGAAACGAAGAGGAGTTGAAGCGCGGAACACGTGTTTTCTTTTTATCTTTTTTTTTTGTCAAAAAAGAAAAACAGTGGCCGCGAAAATAAATTTGTAAACGAAAAAAATGTTTTGTACAAAATCAAATATAAGATATATCAATAATTATTGACAAATAAGTTACAATTCAGTTTTTATGCATTAATTTATTGAAAAATGCACTTTGAAGCGTTTAAATATTATTTTAATTTTTTTTAAATAAATACTTGACAAAAATTAAAAGGAGTCGTTTTTTGTTTTTCATGGCGTTTAATACCTTTTGAAAAGGGAGTTTTACACGCAAATTCCTCACATTTTAGGAAAATTAGGTTAATTCGACATGAAAATGATTTGTTTCTCAAAGCTTTTATTGGTAATTCCAATTTGCCGTCTTCAAATTAATTTTTAAAATTATTACTGCAGCCTTTACATAAGTAGAACTGCTTATGAATACCATAAATGTTAGTTAAAATATTAATACCTATTTAAATCATTTTGAAGTAATTTTTATGTGACTGATTTTAACTCTCCAACGGTTTTTTATAATTACGTTACGGGTGAAATTACACCCACATAAGCTAAACATGGGAATGTGTTTTTAAAAAATTCCAACTAAATCGCAGCTATTATTACAAAAAATATAAACGGATCATAAAGGTACCATAAATATGCATCATAAACAGAAATTTATTGTTTTACTCCCTTTTAGAAAGACTTAGAAATAACAAAATGCAAAAAATTTAATTTAACTGCGGGGGAGGCTCTTGATATGGACCACATTTTTTCACAGAACAAAATTTCCAAAGTGTTTTTGATTAATTTAAAAAAAACTGAAAAATATAGGACTTCAAACTCAAAATGGGTTAAATTTCACTCCAACATCGTTAACAGGGTAAAAATGTTTTCTCAAACTGCCTCATAAGTTTCTTAAAAGAAAATCCTGGCGCCATAGAGTTTAATTTGTCCGAATTTACTGCTGACACGAAGTTTTTTGGATCAAAATCCTCATGTTCTGGGCGCAAATCAAATAAAAATGACGAGAAAACAGGATGGAGGCTTTTTTGAATAAAATTTGAGGATTGAAAAACTGATTTAAAAGGACAAGACTTTAAATAATTTTTGAAATTAAAGAAAAATAATAAAATACCGTTAACACGCCAACTGCAATTATTCCTTTGAATTTGTATTCCATTATTTTTATCTTGAAAAAATTTTAAATATGAATTAATTTTCACTAATAGGGGAAGCACAAGGTTTTTTTACTCTCTTATTTTTTTCTTCTTTAGCTCTGCTTTGAAAATTTAAATGTCCTTAATTCATTAAGTTTAAAATCATAGTTTAATTCAAATTTGAGGTTTTTAAATTTTTCTCCTGTACTCAGGAAATTATATCTTTTTAAACTGATAATAATTTCATTAGCGAATTAATGGTTTTGTCTGTCTGCAAAGAGGAAAGAATATCTATAGAATTCTAAAATGAAAGATCGCCTGAGGGCAGAGTACAAGATTGAGAAATTTTTTTCTTATTCTTAATTTACCGAACTGAATAACTCTTGGGAGCTTTTTGCTAACTGAAATCTCCGCGAAAGTTTTATAAATTCACGGGAATTTCGTAATAAAGTGATGGTAATCTGTCTTTCACACACGAAATTATTGTCTACGTTTTTTATTGTACGTGTTAAAAATTGCGCCAATTTATAACGGTTAATTCGAATGCAGGCCATGTGCTTGCCTGCAGCTATATTTCCTTTTTTTTAATTTTTACTTGGAGAATCAGTCAAATTCGTAATTTTTTGAGAAATAAATGCTTAGTTTTGACTTTTTCGGGTTGGTTTTTCAGTTAGGAAGCGGAAAATCCGTTAAATTCCTTTGCCTGAGGACAAAAGAAAAAACCATGGGAAAAATAGTTTTTCTTAAGTTGGCTCTACTGTGTTTACAAAACTATTCGTTCTAGCAGGTGCATAATGAGTTGATGAGAAAGGAATTTTTGTCTTGGAGGGGTTTTCACATCCGATTAAATGTTTTTGTTCAAAGAAATCGTCTTAATATAGGCTAATTCACTCGGGAGCGACATCAGGGGTAACATGGGCAAGTGTTCTGCGCGACACTTCATTTTAACAGTTTGTACTTTGCAACTTGTTAGTATCCCTGTTCAAACATTACGTTTTTATGCCTTTTAAACTCGTGACGCTCTTATCCTCACGTTCTGTTTGCTTTCAGATTGTAGTGGTCGAATGTCAAGTCTTCGATTTTATGGGGTTTATGTACGGGCCCATTTTGGCCAATTTCTTCCACATCATTTTTATTATTCTCGGGTTTTTCGGGGCGCTTCAGTACAGCACAAAGTACATACTTTCGGTGAGTATTGGCCTTTCCAGAAAGTTTAAGCAAAAGCAAAAGCTTCGGAATATACAGATGAGGTTTTCGTTTTCAGTATGCCATTTGGAACATATTTTGGGTGGGGTGGACCATTTTTATAATTTGTTTTTACTTGGACACAGGAGTTTTGAATAAGGTTAGTTGAAGTCCTCTTTATGAGTCATTATGATTTGCAGTTTACAGGAAACAATCTCCCAAGCAATGTTCTTCTTCTGTTTCAGAATAGTGATGTGTTGAATTTAGGAACTGGAAGCAGAAGTTGGTGGGAAATCCATGGCTTTGGCTGCATTGCCGATTTCACATCCGTCATTAATGGTTCTAGTCTTGAACATGATCCCGATCCTTCCCGCCCTCCAAAACCCACCAAGGTTGAGGGTTGTTTGATTGAATACCAATATGTGGAAGTGATTCAGGCATCAGTACAATGTATTTTAGCGGTAAGACTCTAAGGAATTTATACTTCATTTCTCTTTTGATAATTTTTAAGGTTTTATTTTGTATTTGTCACATAAAAACAGTAAAGATTTTATTGCATTCAGACTCCCATTATTTTGTTAAAATTTAATTTATGTTAAAGTTTGAAAAGTGCATTTTCATCTTCTACAGATGGATGTGTAGTGAAGGATTATATTGAAGAGAAAATGTCATATCATATCAATAAGTGGAAAATTGAATGCTAAATTTACATAAATAAATTATTAACCCTTTCCACTCCACTGTCGAGTGACACTCGACATAGTTGAATACTTCTTTTTACAGAACAATGATAGAACCCCTCACAAGAATTGTACTGTGTGTTCCAACCAATAAATAAAAGGGAGAGGAAAGAAACTTGCTATTTTTGCATAACATGTGAGGCAATTAGTTCATTCTGGAATTTTCAATTAACAAACACCCTATAAAAAGTGGAAAAAAAATTTAGAGCCAACGGCACGTGGTGTTCCCAAGCGGTCACCCATCCAAGTACTAACCACGCCCGATGCTGCTTAACTTCGGTGATCGGACGAGAACCGGTGTGTTCAGCATGGTATGGCCGTTGACGGTGTTTCAGCTTATAAATTGGCAATATATAGTCGGAATTAAAAATAAAAAGTTGAAAAATAAAATAAAAGATTGGGAAAAAGTTTTTAAGTTACAATATTTTATAATAAAAACGCACTAAAAGGTAAAAAATAATAAAAACATATTCATTCCTCTGTTATTATATAGATGAAAATAAATTAAGATTTTATTTAAATGAAAGATGGCTGAGTGCATTAAATATACAAACCACTAAAGAGTGTGTTATACAAAGCATATTTGGAGTGGAAAGGGTTAATAATAGTCTTGAAAAGAAAAAAGGGTTAATAAATCAAAAAGATTTGATTTATTATTTTGAAATACAGCCGTGCAAAAATTAAATTGGATCAATAGATTGTATTTAGTCTGTGAAATGGTCAACCTGAAGTTAATAAAATAAATTGGAAATATAATTCCTGAGGAAAAAAATAATATACACAAATCGAATGGAAATAATTTTCTCTTTCAGATTTTAGCAGTCATAGTTGGAATGTACATCAGTAAAATATACTTAGAAGAAGACGACAGTTGTAAGTTTTTTTCGCATTTCGAAAGCATAATTGGGAGGGAACACGAACTACAGCACTCAGGCTCAATTAACACCACTTTCGAGCTTTTTCGCAAATTGCTTCCTTCATCTCTTTCCCCCCTCTCGAAGGAGTGCTCAGCACTTTCAGTAACACTCTTAACAAGTAATGTGCATGTTGACTAACGATCGCTGGCCACCTCCGGGAAACGGGCAGAAAAGAACGCCTCTAATGAAAGGTTTTTCGAATCGTTGCAGTTTTCTTTAGCGGAGGGTTTAATGCCGATTATGTTGGGTAAGTGCGGCCCAAAGTTGGTGTTTATGCATCAGAGCATGAGTAGTCTTTTAGAGTGCATTCGTTAGTGGCCAATTAAGAAAAGGAAAAGTTTGGGGGAATCGTCGAACACTGCACTTCGTTCGGCCCTGTAACGAAGTATTTTATTTTCAGTGTTGTTTTTCTGGAATAGTCCGAAGTCTCTCCGGCAAGTAGAATTGCAGCCCATTTACGTGTCGAACAATTTGAGAAGGTGGAGGTTTCCCGGCGCGAAAAAGAACCGCGTCAGGTTCAGAACGAGCGAAGGGACCAAAGCAAAAGATGGCGGGAAAAGGTCGAAAGGTCCCGAGGGTTACGCGAAACTAAAGAGAAACACTTTCACCACCGTCGACGAATACCTGAAAGCGTCCAATTCGGACGGGACTTTTGTTTAGGCCTTTTGTTTAGTTCATCCCTTAGGTGTTCTTATGGAAATCTAGTCGTATCCAAAGGGGAAAGAATGGCTGCCTTTGAGGAATGGCCCTTCGCATGTTGTTCACTTTCTTTAAAAATGTATTTAATTTATAAGGCAGTCGGTGGCTATGAGCTTTAATGTCGGTTCACTTCGATGGCTGTTAAAAACAGGTTTACGACACCAACCATCGGCTTATTTGCTTCAAGACCACATCGCATGCGATTGACTGCACAAAAGTTGACTTTATGTGTTACCACTTTTGTTTTATTTGGACGGAAAATATTAATTATTTTAATAAATTGTTTGCTTTTATTAATTCATTTTTTTTTAATCATTTTTACTGTTCGGTTGCTTTCTGCGGGTCGTTTTCGGGATGTGTCACGGAGTTTGAAATTTAATTCGGGTTTCCATCGGTTTCTCCATTCGGTTTTTTAACGGGGATGATTTTCACTAACATACCTTCCACTCGTGAAGCCTCGGGGCTTCTGGCCATGTTTAAAATAAATTTTCTTTTATTAAAATAACGTCTAATCTCCTTCGAAGTCTCCTGAACATTCCCTTTCTCGTAACTCCTCTTTTTATCGGTCGTTACGTCCGCGACTGAAACCGTTGGCGCCGCCATGAAAACTAGTCGGCGAGTCCCCCGCGAGGTGGTGCTGGGGAGCATGGGGTCGCGGCAGTCGAGAGGGCGGTGCTCGACATGTCGGCATTCAGTTTAATTAACGGGGTGGTTCGGGGTGTCTTTGGAAGATGATAACGTCGGTGAGTAACAGTTAAATTGTGTATTATTCCTTTGCATGGTGACCGCATCGTTCTTAAGCACTAACGGAATTTCTCTCACATTTAGAATCTCCTCCGCACGCACTTTGACCGTTAGGTAGGTGTTAACGAACTCACCGCTAACATTTTATTGTTTGTTGTGGTGAAAACTCGAGAGGATTGTTGTTGGCCTTTCAGCTGAAATTAAGGAGCCACAGGGACCTCCTCTGCGACCTCCCAGTTACACCTACCAGACGCCGAGGGGTCATCTGGACCAGTACCACCAACAGAATCGGGGGACCGGTGAGTACAACGTTGTCCCGCCTCACTTCTTATGGGCGCAACGTTAACTTTGCCTGTCCACAGGTTTCGGAGCTCGGTCCGTGTCCCCTCGGCCGATGACTCCTCGCAGGGTGAAACGAAGAAGCATTCTTGCCAGGGACACAATGAACAGGTCGAGTCTCACCCACCGAAGGCAGGGCAGTGCCAGGTCGAGGTAAGTTCTCTCTCTCTCTCTCTCTCTCTATATACTCTCCCCGTGTTCACGTCCCGTGCCGTCTTAGGTCCTCCCAGAGGAGAGCGAGAGCCCACCAGAATCCCGTGACGAGGCTGCTGGAGCAGCAGAACAGGTTCCTGGACTCGTCGCTCACGTCGACGTCCTTCAACGAGACGAGTCCCGCGGGAGGAGGGAACGTCCTCTTGGGGAGGGACGACCCCAAGGACTTGGACTCGACCAACAGGTTCAAATCGGGGCTCAGCAACCCCGTTTTTCAGCAGAGCAGCAATTCCTCGCTCAATCAGTCCGGTGAGTTGGTGAGGGCAATCGCTTGGTCGAACAGGGTTTCTACTTCCGTTTCCGTTTCAGCCGGAGATGAGATTTACCGGCCGAACAGCGCCCGATCGAGCTACTCCAACTACCACGCGAGCAGGCCCGTGAGTTATCTCCACAACAACGAGTACTTCTCCAACCAGGCCGTGGCTCAGGTGCCCCTGAGCGCGAACCGGGCCAAGGGAGGCGTTCCCCGAGGAGAGGAGACTCAGAACAACCTCTACCCCAACAAAACCACTGCCACGCTCAAGTCTTTCTCTCAGAAGAACTTCAATTTCTTAGGGTTTAATTTAAAGCACAATAACATCAACAGCAACAACAATAATAACTTGAGCAATAACTTCAATAACGGTTCGGGGAGCATAAGGAATTCGAAGAGGTTCAGGGTGGACCTGACGAGGACGGGGGAGAGGACGAGCAACTCGTTCTTCAGTCAGGGGCCCCCCGCGTACAAGGAGGGCAGTGGCCTGGACTCTGAGACCGTCATTTAGTTGTTAGACATGAAAATATGTCGCATGAAAGGAAGTTTATGTATTTGTGAGGTCGGGTCATGAGTAACTTCCGGTTTTCTATCATATCTCTTTCTCTCCCTTTTTATCTTCTTTTAAGAAAAAGAGGTAAACTCTTTTTCTTTCTATCTTTGTCTCTAACTCCTAAAAAAAATAATTTCTAGATTTCCAGTAATAAGTAGATTTCTCACGTCTCTTTCTTCTCTTTACACATACGAAAACCCGCTTTTCAGAGTTAAAACTAACGCAGATAAAAGTGAAACTAAATTATCGTTCCCATGGCAACCCATAACGGTCAGATACAAACGGAAGGAAGTTACGAATGGCTCGACCACATTTTAAGTGAAGAAAGCCTGCCTAAAGGTTTTGTGTATCTTCTGAGCAGTCAGTTTTGCTCAAAAATTGGTACGTCCGAAAGCAAAAATTGAGGTTTTTATCAGTTTAGCTTAGGAGGATTCAATGGCCGCTGTTTGGCCGTTTGAAAAAGGTTGCTCCGGTTTAATTTTTAATTTATCTTAACGGATTTTAATAAGTCATCGTTGACAAACGTCAGAAATTACGGAGAGGAGTTAGAAAAGCATTTGAAAAGGTTTTGAGAGGTAATCACAACGGTTTTCAAGTAAAGTTTTCTTATTCGCCCTTTGTTTTTTTCAAAAAGTCGTGGCGGCAGATCCGTTAAAAATACGATTTTCGAACGCCGTGTTTGGAAAGAGTAGTTAACGGTTTTTTCGAAAGGCTTCATCTCCGCGGTTTGTACTTATTTACTTAAACTTTATCAGTTAATTTATTATGTGTTATTTATTTTTTATCACAACCGGAGCAACCGTTAAATATGGCTGCTGTCATCGGTTTTATCCCCAATTTGAGATATGAACAGATTATTTGCTCACCGGAAAGCAGTCATTTCCTTTAGTACTTTTCAGGCGAAGTGATTGCTGTCTTTTTCGCCTTATTTCGATTTTTGTACTTATTTATTTATTTAAACGCTGTTTTGGATGTTTTCGCTGCGTTTTGCCGGAGATTTTTCCCCTATTTCCCTTTTTTTTAACATTTTAAACATTCCGTTTTTGACTGAGTTTGATCTTATCGCATTCCCCCTTTAATTTATTCCCTTTTTGTTTGCTTTTGTCTCGGGGAAAGATTTTGCAGCGCAAATGCGGCAAAACGCCGTTAATTCCTCGACTGATCTCTTAAATGTGACCCAATGATTGCATCGAAATATTTGTAAATTATGTAAATAATTAAATTTAACGCTTTAATATTAATGATAGATTTAGGTAAATACTTTAGAAAAGCGCGAAATTATATTTAGGAGGTGATATCGGTTGTCTGTTGATTTTATGACGCTGTGAAATCCTTCGAGAATCGGGCAATGACCCTTCCTAAAGTATAAGAAGAGTAAATTTAAAAGAAAAAAGTATAAGAAAGACGGTAGAAAAACAGAAAGTATAAAGAGAACTTAAAAAGAAGTATAAAAATGGGACAAAGGGCAAAAGAAAGTTCAAAATGACATCTCGAGAGACAACCATTCACAGACTAATCCGATCTTTCATTCGAATAAAACTAGAGGAAATGTAAAGAAAATATAAAATGAATTTTTCATTGAGGTTATGTTCACAAAAGACCGCTGTTAGTCGAGTGTGAATGGCGCCTTCGAACAAAGAAGGCAGTGAAATGCCAATGTTGTATGTAATTTATTTATTAAAATCAGTAATATAAAGAGAAACGATGTCGCCTCTGCTCAGAGGACAATCACGTTCCGTTCCTAATGTACATTTTGTACTGGCAATTCAAAATTGCAAAAAAGAGAAAATGGTATAAATACACTAGCCGAGTGCCATATCATCGTCGTCTTTTTTCTTCTCCTCATCCGTCTTCTTCTTCTTCTCCGGCTGCTTCGCCTCCTCCTCCGACTTCCGCTCCTGGCTCAGACTCGTGTTCTCCAGCGCCTTCACGAACTCCTCCATGTTGCCCTAACACACAAACAATCCTTTACACCAACCCGCACCCTCGCAGCTTTCAAGTTGGGGCCCCGCCTACCTCTCTCGCCGCGTTAACCGCGTTCTCCCCAACTTGAAACTGCTGAACTACAGGCCCTAAGTGCCCCGACTGCAACGCCGCGCTGAACATACTAACTGCCTACAACGAGAAAATGCGCTTGAGAGGAGCAACCACCAGGGAGGGCACGAGACGAACCTGCTGGAACTGCGGCGAGGTGATGGTCGAGCGCAGCTGCTGCTCCGTCGACTCGTTGCCTCCGATGTTGGGCAGGTGGGGCGACAGCTCCCTGATCAGGTTGGGGTCGTTGAGCACTCCGGCGATGCTCTCGGAGTTGAGGGCGTCGGAGAGGTCGACTGAAAGAGAGTGGAGTGAGGGGGTGTTGAGGGGTGTTGAGGGGTGTTGAGGGGGGGAGGGCTGGGGCTCACCGTTGGGGGGCGCGGAGGAGCGCTCGTCGCGGGAGCGGGCGATGTTGATCAAGTACTTCTGCAGGTCGCTGAGTTGGATGGGCTGCGTCCCGGAAGTGGATCTGGACGTGGTGGTGGTGGTGGTGGCGGAACTGTTGGTGGCGGTTGTGGTGAGACCTCTGGGGAAGGAAGTACTCAACTCATAAATAACTTCCGCTAAACTTAACACGTTTTTCTTTACTTCCCCCATTTTGTTTTTAAATATTTTTCAGCTCTAAATTTTACTTAATTAATTTATTTAGTTCAATTGTTGGTTAATTAAGAAGGAAATATTTATTTATTTCTTCTCCTGATTTTGCCTTTCCCAGGTCTATTGAGAGATTGCCATTTTGCATGTTCATTTGGGTGTAACAAAAACAAAAATAAAACCAACAAAAGAAAATAAAAAAACAAAACAAACAAATACAGACTCCCCTAATGAGTTGGTTTGAAGAGAATCAACTGATCCTATCAGATGGAAATATATAATATATGAAAAATACATTGAAGTGAGCTCTCCCTTGAGTGCTTACAAAAGAATACAATCACAAAATTTCAAAAATCAAAAGAAAGAACAACAAAAAAAACCCACAAAAGAAAACAGTGTGATTTAATTTGTATTATTATGGAGTGTAATTTGTAGGTTATAAATAGTGTTCAATATCTGTTATTTAATATTCACTTAATTATTTTGCTTTTCGAATTTCACTTTGATTGACAAAATTATATATTAAAATATACTGTAACATAATGAAATAAATGTAATAAATATAAATACAAAAAAATCTAATGCAATACAATATATTGTTATGCAATGACATTAATGTGATTCATTAATCATGTGAGAACTGAGATTTTAAATTGCACCTTTTTTGTATAATTATAAATGTATAATGTAAAAAAAATGTTATTTGTATTTCATTAACAATGTCTAACATTTACAGTTTGAGAATTTACCTTATAGCCGAGTCAGAAGAGGTCGTGGCCGGAGCAGAAGTCCCAGCAGTCGTTGTGGGGGCCACAGCAGAAGACGCCCTCTCCTGGTTCCCCCTGTTCATCGTCCCCAGCAGGCTGCTCAGCCCCCCCAACTGCCCTCCGCCCCCACTGCTCCCGAAGGACCCAAACAGCTGCATCAGCTGCTGCTGAGTCATGCTCCCAAGCAGGTTCTGCAGGTCCCCATCTGAAAGACAGCCATGACAGTGCGTCGTCTGCTCCCGGGCAGGGAAGCCTTCCTACCTGGGGTGGTTCCTCCGCTGCGATTCGCCCCCGCCGTCGGGGGGTTGTTCAGCATCTCGTTCACCTTCTTGCAGTTCTCCTCGTCCTTGTCGGTCTTCGGCTCCTGGAGCCAGAAGAAGAACTTCCGGTTGGACGACTTGAATTTCAGCACGTACACTCTCCCCGTCGTGCACTGCTCCACCTTCTTGAACTCGCAGTCGTCGGGGAAGATGATCAAATCCTGGAGGGAGACGTCAGGCAATGAGCACACTGAGCATGGGTACTGAGTGAGGGGTAAGCGAGGGGTAAGCGACTCACGTCCTCCACCGTCCCTGTCGACCTGTCCTTCCAGCAGAAGTGCATGAGGGAGTCCTCGGAGAGGTAGAGGTAGAGCAGACCCTTGCGCTTGTCCGGGTGCACCATTTTGCCCTTCATGTTCATCTTGCCGGCTTTGAACTCGATGAGGTTCTTCGCCTGGCTCCGACCGACGGAGCTTCCGAATAATGGCGCAATGTTAGGCATCCTCGCGTGCGGTTGATCAATGACCGATCAGCGATACGAATCCGATGACTTGCTTGTGGAAAAACAGAAACGTTTTGAAATAGTTCGACAAACGGTCGAAGTGTCGACATATTACTCTATGATCGTCGGGGTTTCGAAAGAATCCCGCCACGACGTTTAAATACTCTATGACCGAAAATGGAAAAAAAGTATCGCGAAAAAATAATCTTACAAATTTGCTTCAAATTTTTTCATTTTTAATTCAAATAATGCTTTATAAAATTACTTTTTCGAATTTTTACTTTGAACACATTTAAATATTGCTAAAGAAGTTAAGATAAATGAAGTTTATCCAATTATTCAAAAAAAAAAATACGGAGGAAAATGAAATTGTAAACGTTTTGTAAAAAATTATATATTAAATTTTTAACTTAATAAACTCCATTACGAATTAATGTCATTATCTGCACTTCCCTTAACTTCACCACCTCACAACCACCCCTGCGACCCACTCACTGCCTGCACCCCCGGCAGCTTCGCCAGCGTCGCCGACCCATTCCTCGGCTTCACACCCTCCTCCCCCCGAACCCTCTCCCCACAACCCTCACCCACCTCCCCTTCACCCCCCTCATATCCACCCCTCACCTCCTCCCGCTCCCCCTCGTCTTCCTCCCCGAACCCCCTCCCACCCACCGCCCCCTCGGGGTTCCTCGCCGGCACGGAGCTCGCCCTCTTGAGCACCTGGTTCCTCTGGGGGAGGGCGTAGCCCCCCGAGATGGTGACGAGGTCCCCGGTGCTGTCCTCGCTCCTGGCGCAGTGCTTGGAGCGCGAGGCGGAGAACTTGTGTCGCTTGCGGGCGAGGGCGGCGAGGGCGGAGGCGCCGAGGCCGAAGGGGGAGAGGCCCGACTGGAGGCCGTGGAGGCCGGTGCCGAGGGCGTCGACGAGGCTGGGGTTGGAGTCGGAGTGGGAGTCGGTGGGGGGGCTGTGGGAGTTGCAGACGGAGTCCTGGGAGCGGCTCCTGTTGATGAGCTTGCTCACCCTGGCGGACTTGGCGGCCTCCATGAGGGTGCCCCAGCGGCGCTTGTGGGCGGAGCTCCTCTTGGAGATGCTGAACTTGGGGGTGAATTTGGAGAAGGACTTGTGGGGGGCGGTGGGGGTGGGGAGGCTGGCGGATTGGATGAGGGGCGGGGCGGAGGAGGGCGGGACTTGCACGGGGACGAGGAGGGGGTTGCTTTTCTTGGGGAGAGTGTGGGAACCCCCGAGGATCCCTGAAAAATTACTCACACATCAAATAGGTTCTTTCTGATTTTGGCCAAGATATTGATCGGGTTCATCGTCGCTCTCTCACCTGATATCGTCGACCCGAACAGCTCCTGATGCTGAGCCATTTCCGGTTCCGCCTGCAGACTCGCGATGAACTCCGCCACCGGCGCCAACGGCATCCCCGGCCCGGGCGTCGGCGCTATGTTGAACCCCTTCATCAGCCTCCTCTCCTTCTGGCGGTTCTTCTTCCCCCCGGAGCCTGCAACAGCCCGCCGTCAGCCACCGCCATCCGCCCCGCCCCCGCCCCCGCCCCCCACCCCCACTCACCTGCCCCCATCCCCGAAGCCGTGCTCGTGTTCATCCCCGAGTTCTTGAGGATCTCGATGAGCTCGCACCGGAAGGCGGAGATGTCCTGCTTGATCTCGTTCACGTCGTCCTCGGTCACCCCCTGGGACTCCGCCTTCCTCTGCTCGACGGTCACGTAGCGCCTGACGAGGTTCCGCATGATGCTCTGGGGGTGAAAGGCTTGTTCAGAGCTGAACACAACATGGCAGCACCGATGGCTCATCACTGAATACTACCTGGTATCGGAAGTCTCTCTCACTCGCTCTCTTCACTTTGCGCTGGTGCATGAAAAGAGAAAAGAGAGTGAGGTGGTGACGTGAGGGGGAGAGTGTGCTGTCACCCCGAAGACTCACCCTGATGGTCCTCATATGCTCCTTCTTGGCCGCCCTCGTCTGGCCGCAGAGCTTCCGGTAGATCCACTGGATGAGGTACCAGCAGCTCTTGTAGGTGGGGATGATGTTGAAGGGGGGCGGAACGGTGCCTCCCTCCTCGAAGTAGCTGATCCAGAGCTTCGACCGGGCGAACTTCCACTCGACGTCTGCTCTTTCCTGCGCGAAGGAAGGCATTGGAAGGCGGAGGGGTGGCTGGGGGCGGGAGGGGGAGGGGACTTACCGATATGAGCTGGTAGCTGTGGTTCATCATGGCGATGAGGAGGTTGAGCAGGACGACGATGTTGATGACGCTGTAGGTGCCGAACATGAGCATCCCCCAGAACCTGGTGAACGTCTTGATCCCCTCCAGCTCGAAGCTGTCGAGGTCGATGAGGCCGAACACCGCCCAGAAGAGCGTCTGGATCGTCTCGAACAAGCTGGAAGGAAGGGCGTGCAGTGACAAGCGTGAAGGGCGGACGGAAACGCCCCGGGGACAATTACTTGGAAAACCTCCTCCAGACGAGGCAGGCGGTCCTGTCCGAGGAGCCGGCGCTTTTGGTCCCGTTCCTCCCCAGGTCGAACTCGAGGACGCACTTCTTCTTCTCCATGTCGGCGTAGTACCAGAGCAGCTGGTTGAGGCCGCAGGAGAAGGCGAAGAGGACGAGGACGTACAGGAAGAAGAACTTCATGATGTCGAGCACCATCCGGCTGAGGGACACCTGAAGAGGGCCCAGGTACGGGTTCACCGAGAATATGTACACGAGTTTGAGAGAGCTGAAGATGTTCGCGGCGGAGAAGAGGCCCTCGGCTATGAGCATGGGGTCCCACGTGTCCCAGTCCTCCCTCTGGAGCTCCATGTAGCGCCTGTGTTCGCCCACACTGTCGCTCATCTCCTTCTGTACCTGTGAGGGAAGGGGGGTGAGTGGGGGTGAGCGGGGGTGGAGTGGGGTGGCGGGAGGACTCACCCTGTAGTAGGCGACGACCCTTAGGGCGACCGTGGCCACGTACAGGGACATGGTGACGAAGTCGATGACGTTCCACATGTCGTGGACGTATTCCTCGAGGCCGACGTCCCAGAGCTGCTTCACTTCGCTCCAGATGAGTCCTTGAAAGGAGAGGAAGGCATGAAAATGGTGGAAAGAGCAGAAGACGAGTGCGGGACTCACCGGCGACCCAGAAGAGGATGAACCACTCGATGATGGAGGGGAGGGCGCCCCTCTTGGTGATGACCTCGGGGGCCCTGGTGTCGTTGCTGGTGAGGCCGAAGAGGTCGCCGACCACCGTTTCTATTCGCTGGGAGGCGAGGATCAGCAGAACTAAAATTATAGCTCCATTAGCTCCATTACATGCGTAAGTGGTTAACTGATAGATAGATAACTGACAGAGGAAGAAGAGGTAGCTGGCGGAGTTGCATATGAACTTGATGAAGGGCTTCCTCATGGTCTGTCCGATGCGCGAGTGGGGGGCGATGATGTATATGAGGGAGAAGAGCGGGAACAGAATCCCGATGCGGACGATCTCCAGCGCCTGGAGGATCATGTTCTTCCGGCGGAACCCCGGCAGTCCCTCGTACCAGATGGAGGCGAGCAGCTGCTGGACGTTCGGGTGGGCGACGAACTGCAGAGTAATCATTTCACATACTAATATGTAGATCTGTTCGGGGAATTTGTGTGTGTGTGTACACCGTTTTTGTCAGCTAAGATCTAAAGAACCACTCAACCAATTTCCAAAGAATTATCTGTGCTGTGTCTCATTTCTAATAGAAAACCTGTTTAGGTTTAGATAACTTTCTGCTGTTAAAGGGTTGACTTTGAGTATTCGGTTAAGAGTTGAATATTACATTTCCTCAAATACTCAATTGCATTATATTCTTTGTGTATTAAACATTTTTCACTATTTTCATATAATTTTCATTTAATTAGTAATTAGTTTGCGTGGATTTAGGGTTAATAGTTTTTAGCGTATTTTTCAGATTTTCTAAGATTTTAATATAAGGTACAGATATCGAATGAAATTCCCAAGTGCGAGCGAGGGCGAAGCCCCCTAGTAAATACATAACGACCAAGTTTGATGAGAACTCGGTCGCCATCATTAGGAGGGATAAATTAAAAGGAGTTTTCTTTCCCGGAGAGAAAAAGTTTTAATTGCGTTCGAAGACGAGTGGATCTCGTTTCAAAGGAGAGTTTCGTCTGCTCACTAAAGTCGGAACTTACTTTTTTCTGCCTGAGCTTTATGGCCAATTTGAGGCGGTTGAGGTGCATCCTCTCGCCGTGTTCGAAGGCGGGCCCCGTGGGGTCGTGGTTGAGAAGCACTTCCAGTTCGTAGGAACTTCTCGTGTGGTCCAAGAGGGCAGTCGCGAAGTCCTGGCACTGCTTTCTAAGTTCCTGGAACGGTTACCAATCGGTCAGCACCGGAAGGCTCATTTTCTGTTAACCGCATAAAATAACCCTATACATAACCCAAAACATTACATATTACAATTTTATTGTATAATTTTTTATGTCGAATATTCCCTTTAGATTTTTCTTTTCTTTCACATAGTTGATGTCATTTCTTTTACGAAAAGTTTTCTTTCCTCCATATTTTTTTTCACTGCCATTTATTTGAAAATTATTTTAGTCTTTTCTTTTCGATCGCTCCCCATTCTTTCTTCAGTTTCTCCTCAATTGGCAGCCATCTTTCCGATTTTTATTTTTAAAAGACTCTTTCGTTTCTTGCAAAGTAAAATTACACTGATTATCAAAAATTGCACTTGGAATTGTTTGCCTTTGTTCTCGAACAAAAAAGAATCTGAGAAATCCTATCTCTTCACTGCATAACGAAATTTCGCCAATAACGATTTTTCAGCCCCCTGGCGGTAAGCTTCGGCACT
This sequence comes from Brueelia nebulosa, assembly GCA_028293925.1. NCBI lineage: Eukaryota > Metazoa > Arthropoda > Insecta > Psocodea > Philopteridae > Brueelia > Brueelia nebulosa. Next base: position 743,950 of record JAQIBA010000003.1, on the reverse strand, counting down.
AAAAAAAGTTGAAAGCCGTCTCGATTTAAGACTCGTAAATACATTTCTTCCGTCGTTCGTTCTTTCCTCCTGTGGAGCATTTCCCGGATGGAAAGAGTACCGAAAAAACGACTCTAAGAAATCCGTGTGATTTTCGAATATGTTTCGAATAAGCGGTCCAAAAAACCGTTGGTTTTTATTCGGCAATAAATTTTTAATGGCGGCGGTAGTCGGCCATTTGCTCGAGTAGTAAAATTCACACGGAATTCACGAATTGGGGGAATAAAATAATGAGAAACTTTCTAGGCATTCGAGGAATGGCGCCTGCGGTTATTTCATTAACATCTTCACAAGTGTAAAAGTCATTCCAACCCATTTCGGTTGGCAACCCTGAAGCGAAGTGTACAGTGTAAAGGAAATAATATGAGCTTTTGGTTGAGAGAAAAAAGAATTCCCCTTAATTGGTTGATATTATGATTAATATAAAATGTGCTTCTCTTGCACTCTCAATCACCGGAAACAATCAACCGGATACGGTTTAACGAACCAATCACTTCCGCACATGATCTGAATCCCAATTTCCGGTTATCGATTCACTTCACCAAAAGAATCAGTTGGGCCATCATTTTATTCCTTTTGGAATGTTCTGGAAGATTTTTCCTGCCATTCCCCCGGGAGGGGAGGGGAGGGGAGAGACAAAAGGAAAGAAAGTGAAAGAAGAAAATCCAGAAAAGAGGAATTTATTTTTATGTGTCGTTGTTTGAGTTTACGGTTTTGTATTTATCTTTATATGGGTTTTGGTTATGTTTTGCCTCGGGTGGTTTCCAAAGTGTTTGCGCTGCGTTCGAAGAGTGAGGAATTTTCACGCGAAGGGTGGTTGGGAAAACGGCGAAGAAGAGGTGGATGGAGCCACCTGTGAGGGTGTGAGCGAAGGACAAAGAAGAGAGGGAAGAGCGAAAGACGGATAATGTCGGGTAATAAAACGAAAGGAAACTAATTGGGTGGATCAAATGACAGAGTTCGGGTCGTTTAAATAATGGCCGGCCTCCGCCCACCGACGGTGTGAGTGTTAGCATTTTATGTCTCGCCAATGATCTCGTTTTGAGTTTTTCTTTGATGCAGCTTCTTTAATGCGAACGAATTACGATCTCGATAATTGCTCCAATCAGCCATTAACACGTTCTCCTCCTCGAGACGAATTACCAACATTTTTGGATTTCCTTAGAAACATCTCAAACACTTACTTTACAGAACAGATAGAAACTCCAGGATGTGAGTGAGGGAAGGAAAGAAAAGAGAGAGAGAGAGAGAGAGGAAAGAAAGAGAATGAGAAAGTGATAGCGCGAATAATTAATAAAGGGCCACATCCGATATGCAGATCCAATATGCGATATACAAATGAGAGGGGTTTTCCGGATTCTGTCGGCGATGGATAAATTCCTGCGAACTCTCAGCCAACTTCGAATTGCGCGAATAAGCCGATCTCATTTTGGGGGGGGAGCAATTAACTCAATTAAAAAATGGATTGGTTTCGTAATTAATTAATAAAAGGGAGATGCAGTGTGTGACCTGATACTGGATCTTGAACTCGTGCTCGAGGAAGCTCAGCCTCCTCAGCTCCCAGCTGAGCTCGAAGGCCGTCAGGATGGGGTCCTTCGAGGAGAGGGCGATCAGGGAGGGGCTGGCGAGGGCCCTGTAGGCGTTGATCCTGCTCCTGGAGTGCCTGAGGGAGTCCTCCTGCCGGGACGTGACGCACTCCTTGCATCCGCACCTGGAAGCAGAGCTTTGCCGGTTATTTGCGGAGCTTTCCCTCGTCCGCCACAACACGCAAATAAGCGCTTGAAAGCGCCTTCAAAGCGCCTTCAAAGCGAACAAAGGCGACGTCAGTGGACTTTTCTCAATGAGCAGTGCTTAAAACGATCAACATTAAAGAGAAAAGCATTCGGCCATTTGTTCAATTACTTTTCGCGTAATAATTCATTGAAATGAAACCGCAGAATTTTGGGAAAATTTTCAAAAATGATTTTCCCTCTCATTGATTTCGCCCTATTTTTATTAATGTTTAACAATATGCGATCCCTCTTTTCCGCTTATTCAGCGTTTATCTGTTTTTATATTATAAAAATATTGTGCCTTCGATTTACACGGTATTAAACCTCAATTAAAATGAAACTTTTCCATATTTTCATGGTTTTTAGAATAAGAAGTTTCCATAAGCCCTAGGTCTCATTTTACACGGGTTTTCCTGGAGCCAATCTACAGTGTAAATCGAGGACTGACTGCATATAAATTTACATATATACTCCGAAAGGGAAACAAATATTATATTATTATTATTATTATTATTGTTTTCACTATTTATTGTGTTTTCTCTCCAGCAAAAGCGTACCTTACGTGGTGAGGATCGGGAAGTGTCGCTCCCCTGTCCAGCAGAATCTTTATTATCTCGTAATTGTCCCTGTGCGCGGCCAGGATGAGGGGCGTTATATCCGGGGTGAAGGTGGCCGTCTCAGGAGGCAGCGCTTCCCAGCTCTGCAACGGAAGAAAACAATCTCCTTCGCGAATTTCCTCCCGGAAAGCAAACACAAGGAAAACTCGCCCCTTTCCCTTTCCCGACGGGACCCTTCGCAATAAACACGAAATTATGGGAAATTATCTCGAGAGAAAAAGATGGAGGTTTCTATTTCTTCGAGCAGACACCTCTCCCGCCTCCCCAAAAGAAAAGAAGAAAGAAGCCATGAGGGACTTCATTAAACGCCGTCTGGGGGCTGTGGGGGGAGGCCGGGGGGCTGGGGGGCTGTGGGGGCTGTGGGGGCACTCACGTGCGGTTCTCCCGGCTTGTGAATGGTGTTCTCGTGGTCCAGCAGGACTTCGACGGCCTCGACGAATTCCTCCGAGATGGCGTGCAGCAGGGCGTCCTTGGTCTCGACCTTGTGCTCGATGAGGAGTTCGACCATCTCGAGGTTTTCGTTGTCTATGGCCATGAGAAGAGCCGACCGGCCGAGGGGGTCCACGCAGTTAATGTTGATGAAGTCCGTTTCCTGGGCTTTCTGGAGGGTTCTGGAAGCAGAGAGGGCGGTGAGGCGAGAGGCAAAGGCGAGAGATGCGGAGCGGATGCAGAATCCACTACGATACTGTGAGAAAGCAGAGGCGTGAGAGAGAGAGAAAAGAGAGAAAAGAGAGGAACATGACATCCAAGTGTGATGGAAGGGGAAGATGAATGAACAAAGCAAGAGAAGGAAATGAAGGAATTAAAAAGCGGTTGCATTATCTCACGGCTCCGAGAACGCAGACACCGCGCGGCCACGGAGATGCAGCGACTGAGCTTTCGTGACGCCATATTGGAAGAAAGCTCTCGGGGTGGGGAAGCATTTCTGTCTTCTGCTGCCACTTATTCAGAGAATAACAGCGAGAAAACCCCTTAAAACCCCTTTCGGGGCTGAGGAATTTAAATGAAGCGTCGTTTGGGGGTGAAATATTGCAGGGCGGAGTAATTAGGGATCCGAATCGCTGCGAATTGATTATCTGCCTATTGCAAATAAGCCAGTAAAATTTTATCTGCCTTTAACGAGGTTTACGATTCTCCATTTTATTGTTTCCCTCGCGAGGACACCATTTTCTTTCGCTTTCAGAAGGATAAATCGTCTCCGAGACACCGAATGAATAAGCGGATTGTCGCGGAAGATAAAAAGGGTTCATTTCTTCCCTCTTTGTTGTTTTCCCGTGAAGAAACGCCCTCGAACCGTTCTCACTGTCAGGTGACGGTGTGTTCCCCTTTGGGCGAATGGTGGCATCCCTGAATCAACAAACGAATCGACGACGCCCGATTAAATGCTAACGCAAATAAAATGAAAGAGAAGCTTTCATTTCTTTGGAGACTCAAAAGATGGAAAGAAAGCTTACAGACATCACTGATTGCACACAATCCCCAATTTTCCTCTTCGCTGAGTAAATCTACTTCTTTTTCATTTTAATAACGGCTCAGCCATTTACTTTAATTCCCTCAAATGAGTCTTTATATTTCACTAACTGTTATTTTTATATTTTTCTTTGTTTCTTCTTAGCGAGGTTTAAAAAATTATTTTTATTATATATAATATATTATATATATTATTATACCCAAATATATAGATTTTATGACTACTTATTTATTTTCAACAGTTTATATAAACATTCCTCATTTTCCGCACAAAAACGGTCTCCCACGGCCGAAGCAAGAAAAAAAAAAGTTTCTTATTATTGATTTGCTACTGTTTATGTTATACGGCCTATTTATATTTGACATTACGGGGTATTTCACGATTGTATGTATTATTCTGAGAGTATTTTGTAGGTTGACTCGATGAGGGCACTTCTCCGGAAAAAGAATAGAGGGAGAGAGGGAGGTGAAGCAACAGGTGGCTCGCAATTAGTAATTGAATAGAACCCGATGCGGAAGTTCTCATTCGAAGAATTCCTTTGATTCAAAGGAAACCTTTTTCTCAAATTACATTCGATGATACAGACATTTCGCAAAGAGGTTCTGACCTCAGCCAAGAGAACCTGAACTGAAGAGATTTCAAGAGAAAATCTCATGCAAACACAGAGAAAACACTAAAATAAATATATAAGAAAATCTTTCTTGGAAATGGCGGCGCGGGTATTGGCCCAAAGGAATTTTATCTGTGGAGTCCTTTGGAAAGTCTAATTTCATTAATGGCCGAAATAACGACGAGTGAAGGGAAACATGTTTGTAAACACTTAAACCGGCCGCCAGGTGCGACATTCGTTATCTCCCTCATTGTTAATTAAATGATAATTCTGTTTGGATTGTTTTGCCACTTCACACCGGAATTAAAGCGTCCGCAGTTGTTCGCCATCGTTCGCAATCGAAAGGAGAAAATTCCCGAAGGCCTCCTTCAAGTCATCCCAGTTGGTGACCCCACGACCTCTGTTAAGTAGCTAATTTCCAAAGTTTCATCTCCCTCGGGAAACTCAAAAGAAGTTATCGAAAAGTTTCTCGAAAACTAAGGGGCAAAAGGCGGGAATTAACAAAGCAAGTTTTTATGGGGAGTTTTCCTTTGAGCGAATATTGCGATAACGACATTTATCGACGAGAAGTTGGGAAGACACTATAAAGCAAACTAAATATGTAGAAAAAGCTAGAGAAAATAGCTACCAAGAGGAATATAACTGGCTCTACCACTTAATTAACTAACTACTCAATGGGCATCCGCAGTTGGGGGAAGGGGATGCTTTTCTTTCCTTTTCATATTTATTTTATTCATTTTTCTTTTTTAGATTTTTCAGATTTTTTCTAATTTACGTTTCGTATGCTTTCCTTTTCACTTTTTCTTCTCCATCTTTATTAATTCTTTTTTCTCATTATAATTCTGTTTGTAATTAAATTATATTTTTTTCATTTTTTTTCTTTTACGTATTTATTTAGTTCCTTTTTCTTTTTAATTTTTATGTTTGTTTCATATTTATTTACTTTCTTTCATTTATTTTCATGTACCTTCCTTTCTTCTTTTTCTTCCTTTTTATTTTATTTTTTCTCCTCCTTGTTTATTTCCTTTCATATTATTTTACTTTTCACATTTCTTTTTTTGCTCCTTTTTCGGGGCTTCCCCGACTTTGTTTTTAACCTCCTTTTTTACCAAACATTCTTTTATTTCTTACTGTATTCTCTGGTGTTTTTCCATTCTTCTCTTTCTGCTTCGCTCGTCTGCTCTGACCTTTCCTCTGATCCTCCCATCCGGGAACTCTCAGCGGATGCCCACTGCACTCGACTAAACGATTAACTCTTTACCTTCTTGCGGTTGCAACGTCTCCCCTTTCCACGGTTAACAGAAACCTTTTTTCCTCTGCGCTACCTCGAAACAAAATTATTTATTAATTTTCTGAAAAGAATCTGGCGCTTCTGCCCGGAAACTGAGTAAAGTTCCTTTCGTTCCTTTCCTCCCCTCCCTCCCCTTTCCTTCTTCCTTTTCTTTCCTCCCCCTTCCACAAATTTAACGAGTTTTCTCCTATTCCGGAATCTCCTTTCCAATAAATCAAACTTCTTTTATGTGACGTCACTCTCCGTTTTACGATTTATGTTCGTGTTTATACTGTCCGCTCGAGTTATCTCCCTCCCCCACCCCGCCGGGCATCGCATGCTTATCTGTCCCCGTCTCGCACCGAATCACCCTTCATGCCATTGCTTTCTCATATTTTGGAAACATAATTTACCTTCTGGTGGAGGCGACGTCCCCCCTCTCGACGGCGAGGAGGAATTTTTTCTCGTCCAGCGACAGCTGAGCCATTTCCTGATGCGGTCTAATCACGTTTTCTTCCTCCATCATCCCGTGGATGCTGTGCCTCTGAAAGGGATGAAAAAAGATGGGAAAGGCGTTGATTACTTTCGAGCAGAAGGCGGTGAGCGGTTCTCAAAGGGGGAAATAAGTCCTGATAAAGAAATTAACTTTGGCCAAGAGGAATAAATCGTGGAAGCAGTGCCTGCTGACACGGAAACTTTCTCGCGGAGTTTCTTTAATTTTTTATTATCCTGGCCTCCATAATAAATTGGAAGAGTTTCTCCCTTTCCGGGACGTCCGGGAAGAAAGAATTCCCGCTCCGTGTGGTGGAAACAAATCTTATTAATTTGGGGAGCGGAGTGAAGATCCCGCGGGAAAGAAAATCGATTAAATTGGCCAATTTAAAGTTTCTTCTTTGGCTCTTCTCGTCCGTTTCTCTCTCTTTAGTGCTGAAACTCCGAAAAGGTGAATCGTAATTGGGTTAGAAAAGGATTCCACCGACTGTTGCAAAAGGAATTTATGAACAACTGTGGCAGACAAATCATAAATAACACACGTTTTTAAAAAACCTTTTCTTTTATTCTTTTTCTTTTAGTTTTAGAAGCATTTTGCCTTATGAACACCGCACAAAAATCTCTAATTAAGAAGTTATTTGAGTGACTGTCATCGGAAAATGACAATGGCTTTCTGAACTAAAAAGAGAATCAAACTGAAAGTACATAAAAAAATAATAAAAGTGAGGAAAGGCATAAAAGGCGTAAAAAGACACCCGGGAGTCAAAATGACTGCTTTGATGGCTACTTTTGCTGACTTTGGTTAGCAAAACTCATGTGCGAATAACTCTTAATAAAAAGTCTGAGACGGGACAATGCGGCATACATACATACATACATAGATGCAGTAGGGCGAGCACCCACCTTGACTTTGTCTTTCCCTGTGGCTTTCTCGCCGTTCTTGGCCAGCTGGGAGGACAGGGGAGGGGCAAGCCTCCCCTCCTCGACGTCCAGGTAGTGAGCGTTCATGTTCGCCTCCTCTTCGCTCACATTATCGCTTTCTGGAACAGGAAATAAACGGGAGATGAATGCGAGGACGGCGAATATTCCAAAGGGATAAATATAAATTGAGGGAAAAGAGTGGGAGGTTTGAAAGCATTTCATAATCAATTACGGTTCGGAAAAACCTTTCGTGATTTTCGAGTGAATTTCCGCCCTCGCGTTGCTTAATTAAATAAGAGAGTTATTTCGGCTAATGTATCGTAAACCGTCGCTTTAGACGATCGCGGTGGGATCTGAATTTCGGGGAATCCGAAACGACCACGGGCAGAACTTAGAGAAAATTTGGAACAGTTCGCAAACCGGAAATATCCGTCCGACAGGAGCGGAAGGATAAAATCAAAACCGAAGCGACCGTTACAGAAATTATTTATCTCTAACGGTCCCTCGTTAGTTTCGGAATTGGCCGAAGGCAGCGCTGTTATTTACTTTTTTAAATGTTTTCGCCCAAACATTAAATTATTAAAAACTAATCATTTTCAAAGACTAAGAAGAGATTCCATAACTCGTCCTTCAATAACGATTTGCCCAGAACAATTTGATTGCTTTTCCCGTACTTTCGAAATTAAAAAAAAATCCAGTCGTCGATTGGTCAGCAAAAAGCAATGAATAGAGGACACAGTTGACGGTTGAACATTCCATTGTTGCCAACTTAGGGATTCAAAAAGCCCAACGGAATTTTTAAAGTATTTTTTATAAATACGTTCTATAGTTTCCGGAAGATGAAATAAAAGCAATTGTGGCCACAACTCGTGCTGTTGTGGGAGAAAGACAATTCAGCTTTTGAGGCCGACATTTTGAATTGAATAGAAAAACGTTTCTTTATTTCGTTAAACAAAAGCGAGTTATTTAATATCTTTCGCCAGCAGAAGAATTCACTCCGTCTCCTAATGAATTTCACATTTCTCGATATGAACCTCAGCCGCCATTCCCCATTTTTCGTCTTCTTTTATTGAATTTCCCCGACTGCGCTTCCTTGAGCGTCTAATAATCCCGAGCTTTCTTCTCGGGAGAAAGACAAATAAACCCAAAAAGAGAAAAGCCAATTCGAGGAAAATACCCTCCGCGAGGCGGGGCGGCCCAAATTTGAATAAAGGCTCTCTCGGCAGGACAAAGCGAAAGTTCCGAACGAAGTGTCGTGTGTTCTTCCGGGGAGACTTCATTCCGGGGATGACGCCCCTCTCGCCCCGTCAGCACTTGACTGGACTCTCCTTCTGAGGGATGAGCTTTCGTCAGGGCGACTTCATGGGGTGTGCCATCCCCGGGGGGGTGATTTTCCTTTGATTAACGATGGTCCTCGTGGCGGGTGAGTTATGGGGGGCGTGTCATTCTGCCGGGATATGATTAATCTGTCGTCGGGGTGATATGTTGGCTGCTGCTGAGGGCACTGCTATCTCTTTAAGGGTGTTCACATCCCCTTGCCACCCTCTGTTACCCGATCAATACCGTTTATGTTTATTAAATCGGGTCAGAAATAATTTCCGTGCAGCTGAACAGATTCCAATGCTTCTGTCTTCTCCGGCCCGTGGAGGTGTTGCAAGTGGTCCGCTCTATTATTCCCTCATTTGGTGGTTTTTAATTCTTTCTTACCTTTCGACAATTAGATTAATTTTAATTTTCGCAAAAGTTATGGCCCGTCAAAGTTCACCAAACTCAACTTTGGCCCGCATATTCTCAAAGGTTGGCCACCACTGATCTAAACAATCTGGCAAAAGAAAATCAAGCGCTATTTAATATGCCCCCTTTTCATTTTATCGTCATTTTCTCTCCGAAGGTTTTGATCGATAACGGCGGAAATCTATCTTCTCATCTTCTCATCTTCTCCCCCGCATTCCTCGTCACCCCCCAATTTCAACCCCAAAATCCCTTTCGTCTGCAGCACATGTGCTCAGAGAAATATGAGATGGCATTAACAGAATCTGGGAGGGCCAATAATTGAGAGGACATGCAGAGGCTGAGAAGAGAAAAGAAGAGAAGAGAAGAGAAGAGAAGAGAAAAGAAAGCCCTTTAATGAGAGCACTGAATTCGGTTTATTCGCGGGAAAAAATTAAACGCCATAACGACCGAAAAGAATTAAAGCGTCTGCAGTTAAATTAGAGCTCAAAGCAAAAGTTAACTACAAAGGAAATCGATAAAAAATTGTTTATCGTTTGGAGAAGACATTCGACGGGTGATTTCGGCCTGCAGGCGCCCATCACCTAAGCCCGTTCATCCCCCGATCATCCCCCGATCATCCCCCGAGGGCTTCTCTTCTTCATCCCCACTTTTCTTTGGAAATATTCTCTACGAAAATGGATAATTTTTTTCCAATTTGGAGGATTATACTTTTCTTTACAACTGTAAAGCCTGGATTTTGGACTTCTCGAGGAAGTTTTCTAACGGTTTGTTTTTCCGCTCTTTTATTTATTATTTATATTATTTATGAGTTTTCCGTTTGTTTCTCTCATTCTTCTTCTGCTCTTCGCCCCCTCCCGTTTACTCTTCAGGTTCATTTCAGGACGTTTAACAGCGATACATCCAAAGCGGACCCCTCGAGGATTTTAATTTTTAATAAGAAGTTTCGATTTTAATATTCTTCTTTTAAAAGGGGAAAAAGATTGTCAAGGAAAAGCAGAGAAAGAAAAATGAAAAAGAATAAAAGAAGCAGGAAAAATCCTGGAAAACAAAAAATTGGATAAAATGAAGAAAAATGATAAAAAACAAAAGAGTGAAATAGAAAAAGAAAAGCAGAAACGAATGAGAGAGTTAAGGGGGAGAAAAAACTATAATCTGCAGTAAGTATTAATGTAAAAAAAGTAATAAAACATCTGAAGTAATAATATGAGTGCATTCAGCGGTCATTTGGAGGCCTCCGTTAGCGTTCTGGTGCCGAAGAGCCCTAAAGACGCGAGAAAAGACATTCCCGGCTAATCAATCGGGGGATGATCCCGGGGGAGGAAGTCTGTGCGAAGGGAGCCAGATTAAGTGGTAGGTTTCGGCGGGAGGTGGTGGAGGGCAGAGACAGGTCAGGGCGTCGGGGGTGGGAAGATACATAATACGCATCCCTTTTCCCGAGCGATATTTCATCAAAAAGCTTTTTCTAAATGATAGAATTTCTTCGTTTTTTCGAGGATGCATTAAAAGGATTTGTATTCTGTAAGAAAATAAAATAATGCAAAGAAATTGCTAAAAGGGTTTTTTTAAGAAGAGAGGAAGAAAAGCGAAAAGCCTGGAACGATGTTTGAGGACCCGAGTGGCGACATAAAAGGCTCCCCATTTTAAAAATTCAATCAGCGTATCGAGCTACGGGACTGCGGCGTTCCCGCAGGTAATCGCCCGCGGGATTTCAAATTCTCAACCCTTTCTTTCCCGCCCCAAATTAGACGTCGTCTCGCTCCCCTAATTGCCGTCGTTTAGCTTAAAGACTCGCAAGTTGCGCGATGATAGGGGAACCGAGACCCAAATTTTCCCTGTGGGGATGACAAACCCTTAAGGGTTGAACGGGGTTCAACTCACTCAGACTTTAGTGAGTCTCATTCGCATATTTATTTCGATGTGTTCGATCTTTACGTTGTTGTAAAACATTGCATTTTAAATAGTAATTAATTAGCGTGGGTTAGGCGTTGGTGGTTTTTTCAGATTTTCAGAGAATTTGTTGTAGATTTGATGGCTAAAGTTAGTATTGTTAGTATTTAGAGTTAAGAGTAAAAAATAAAATATAAAAAAGTGGACTCTGTCAGGAGACCAAAAAGAGAAGCATTTATCTTTATTCTAAAGAAGAACGAAGGATATGGAAGAGAATTTGGATGGGTGAGCGACGAAACAGAGGAGGGAAAGAAAGAGGAACACAAGACACATCAACAACCATGGCTGAATAAAGAAGAAGCCGGCTTTACTTACAGTTAAGTGCAATGGGATGATGTTCGGTGCATTCAGTGCTTCAGCAAATGTATTATTGTATCTGATATTAAGGAAGAGATGCACCAATAGATTGAAACCCCCTAGTATATTATGACATTATTTTAGCAGAATTGAGCCGTAATGTCTTCAAAAGCTGACATCTTAAACTTCTGCGAATGGAGTTATGCTTTTTTTCTTCCTTTTTCTTCCATTTTCTATTTTTCCTTTTTGATATTCAGCCAATGCCTTCTCTTTCTATAATTATTATCGCATCTCTGCAACCCGTCAGATGCGGCCAAAGGAATCCCCATCGAATAATTCGCGAAAGGAAAAGAAAATGCAAAACTCACCGTCTGGGCTGTTTTCTATGTCAGGATCCCTCCATTCTGAAAACTAAAAACGAAAGAGAATTAGAGGACGCCTTTAAACTCATCCATAAGGGCAAACATTCAAAGCCGTTAACTCAAAGCCGCGAATCGGTAATTTAGTGAAAAATGGCGCGAGAGAGGGAGGGGAAGAGGGGAGCGCACGACTCTTCCACTTGATCGTTTTATGGAATAATATCAAGCAGAAAGCTGTCTTCTTTCTCTTCTTTCTTGGCAAATTTCCTAAGCGCAGTTTCTCTCCTCTTTCATTTATTTTCATTCATCATTCACTTTTTTTTTATTTCTTTCAGACAAGTCTTTAAAGGCTTATCTCTTCCTCTCATTTTACTTTTGTACCCATTTGAATCTGCATCTTCGGGGCCCTTAAGAAAGACAGACTTTTCGAAAGCCCAAAAAGTAGGCTTTTCAATGAGGCGGTTGTAGGGAAAATATATATAAATTTTCCGTACTCATTTGCATCATTTTGACACAGCTTTTCATGCATGTTCAGCGGGAGATGAAATATTGCTTTCCTGCACATTTCATGTGCAGACACGTTGACGTAATAATTCTTTCCCGAAAACCCCATTTGAATTGGGGAAAGTTTTCGAAAACCTGTGAAAAGTTAGAAAAATTAAAATATTTTTTGAGTTTGAGTCGACCCATCGGTGTGGATTAATCCAGAAATGAGGTTTTTAAATCCTCTGAGACTTTTGATGGGATCCAAAGAGAACAAGCAACAGCATTGATACGGAGATTGCATTAAAGGCTTTTTGCTTTCGAGTCGAAGCTTTTTCTTCCAAAGGGAAACTTGCAAAATGGAAAGTTTTTCTGAGGAATTAAGGTGAATTAAAAATAAAGGGAGAGAAAAAGAACTCCAACAAATGGTTGTAGGAATTAATATTTATACAACTTTAATTAATATATAATCAGAAAGTTTTTCATTTTTTTTTAATGAAAAGCTGCACCGCAACGAGAAAATAATGGAGTTTTTTTCTTTCCTCAGCCATTATTTCATTGCTTTTTAACTTTTTATTTTCATTTCTTCGGAAGTAATTTTATCCGAAGAACTTTAGTAAGCTTTCAGGGAAAGTTGCGAAGGAAACAGCTGAGAGGCGAACATTCTAAGTTTTCATTTCGACATTCTAAATGCGTAATTCTCTCAAGAGTAGTCTTAAATAAGTCTGACCTCTAAGCATTGGTTCGGGGATTCCAACAGCACACGAACTTCCAAAGTAATGCGGCCTCAATAAAAACAGCGTAAAATGTATTGTTTCGCTTTGTTATGTCAATTAGGGGAAAGAAAACGTTGGCAAATAATTTCTGAAGTGACATTTCGTAACCTACACCCGAAGGATTTCAAAGTTACGCGAAAACAAAATAAAACTAACATGCCGATTAACGGAAATCCCAGAAACGGAAAGAATAACGATCTCCGTCAATAGCGCCTTCCCATTGGTCGAGAGGAAATAAGGCCCATTCGATGCCTCCGCGATCTCGCCTTCTCATTCGCAATGGGGCCCCGAAAACTCGCGTATCCTCCAGGGCTCGTACCTCTCATTCGTTTATTTTCTTATCAATTCCGTTCTTCGATTTTAGGTTTCCTTTTGAGGCATTTCCGAATAATATTATGAATGAGGTATGAATTTTTCGAAGAATTGGTGAAAATTTTGTGGCCGCTCTCCTCCTCCGCAGCCATTTCCTCTTCCCTTTTTCTCATTACTGCATAAGCGATAAACATGGGTTATTATTTTAAAATTAGCTTTAGTTTACTCAAATTGAAAAATATTCAAGGAATTCAGTGACGGCTCGAGGATTCGGCTGTTTACCAAATCTCACTCATTTATTTCCATCATTCATTCGGGGAGTTGACGGAGATTGTTAAAGCTTTCTTCTAAACTTTTCTAAACTGACCCAATTCCTCACTCTTTTTATTTATTATAAAACACGATGATTTAAAATTCGGATCCTTTCTGTTTACAAACATTTTAGAAATGTGATAGACGAGAGCGCGCAAACAAACTTTTTATTTTGGATTTAACCTTCCTTTATTCTTTTGTTCGTCCTTTGGAGCACCCGTTTTTGGGCCCTCAGCTTCACAAGACAAACCACATAAATCACTGCCATCTTTATCAGGGCCAGCTCAGGGTTTGGTCCGCAAAAATTTGCCGCCCCCCTCCCTGAAAATATGTATATTATTAACTCATCAGTTTATTTATTTGCATCATAATATAAAAATATATAATGTAATATAATTTTTTGCATCATAATTTGTGTCATTAACCTATTAGAGCATTAATGATACAATCTTTTTAACCAGTGAAGTTACATAAACTATAATAATATAAGTTATAAAAACAAGTAAGAAATTCACTTTTTTTTGAATGTACAGTACATACAGTAGCGCTCAAAAGTATTTTGACAATACAAAATTTTACTGTAAGAATTAATTATGCTTTACATTGTGTTATTTAGTTATCAATACTATTAATAATATATTTGTCGCATTAAAATAAAAACATTCATCTTAGTCTTTTGCTTTTTCTTTAATACTCTTATTAAGTTTATTAAAATAAACTCTTTGTTTCTTCTGTAATTTAATTAACATTATATTTATAAATGTTGAAAAGCATTTTAATGAAATTTCACTCGTATGCAACTCTTACGGGTGAAAAACTAAAAATTTTGTACTGTCAAAGTAGTTTTGAGCGCTACTGTATATATATTATACCGCATTGAGGTTTGGAAGTAAAGCGCTAAAAAAAGAATAATTAAAACTGACGGATAATAATTGAAGAAATAAATAAATAATAAATAAACAATAAAATCAAATACCGATAACAGCTCTAAAAGAGTTAATAAAATGAGGTTACATAAACTAAAATAATACTATAAATATCAATAAAACTTGGTTAATTTAAAATCTAAAATTAATATGATTTGTTTCGGCTCAATTATTCAAATATAAATAAAACAAATAACTCAACCTCATATAAACATATAAATGTTTTTTATATTTTCTTGTATCATTAACCCCCCAATGCCCACGGGCTGAACAGAGAAAAAATTATATTATATTACGTATATTATAATATAAATATATTTATATGTTTGTTATTTCAGGGGTTTATTTGTGTTTAGACGTGGAGGACTGCCGCCGCCCATCGCCCCTTCTTAATTATTTAAAATTAATCACCAGGGCCATCAGCGGGGATTAACACCCTCCCTGGCGCCGTTGCACCCCTCATTTCCCTCCCCCGCACGAACCCCATTAAATATTTTTCGCTTCATTATCGTCCTTTTCCGTTTCATGTGGAAAAACAACTCAGACACGAATGCATCAGATTCGGCTCGGATGAAAATTGAATTTTCCAACTGAAAAGACTGTCTGCTTCCCCAAGTTTATCTCCCTTTGTAAATAATAATGGCGATCCCGATGAAAAATGGGAAAACTCGACTTATTCGCGTATCTTTTTTATTCCGAGCAAATACACTTTGTGAAATTATAACTGAGATCGTCTGGTGTCTTTTTGGGGAGAAACGAAGGAAAAAAGGAAAGAGGAAAACGTTTTCAAATTAAAACGTGGGAGGGAGGGAGCGGAAAGGGTGAATGGGGAGAGCGCAACCCCCGATTTTTCCGAAGTCATCGCCGATTTAAAAGTTAAATTATTTTCTGGCTGAGTGTCACTGAAAAAACTTTTTATTTCGTTTTCGTGTTCATCCGCTCACTTTCCATCAGATTTGTTTATCCGAAATTCCCCAAATAAAAGTTGTCGCATTTCTGCAAACTCAATTTTTTTATTTTTAAACTCTCGCTCGAGCCTTTTTCTTTCTTTTTATTTTTCAATATGGGGATTTTAATTTCGACAAAAAAACAAAAATTGGATTCCGCGCTCTGCTCGGGGATTGCCGGTTTAATTTGGTTGTCGCAAAGCGCGCCCTGGGGGGGGGGGAAGGGCGAAGAGAAGGTTCTCGGAGGGAGGGTTGAGGGCGGATGGTGGGAATTAAAGGCCAATCAGGGACACAACCGTCCCCATTGGGGAAGTTTATTATACACTGAGGGCATTTCCTTTTTTCCATTTTTCCTTTTAAAACCAAAATGTCCGCCTCCGGGTGTAATTTAAAATGCGCGAAACGGAGGGATTTCTATCGAAAAAATACTTAACCTTTCATCCTTTTTACATCCGTTCATTTGGACAACGATCGACTTAGAATTTTCATGGAACGGAAGTGAATTAACGTAAAAACGGAAGTGATTTATGATTTCCTCAAAAAGTATAAAAGCGGAACTCAGCTGTGACTGTAACTGCAGAAAAGAGTTACATATGACTCGAGCTAATAATATAAAAAGATGATTTATAGGAAAGGACATCCGAATATGGAGCGGAAACCAAAAGAACATGGCTGCCATCGAGGGGAACCGGAAGTGGTCTTTTCCCTTCCTACCTGGACTTTCCTGCGTGCGGCGATCGATCCGGGCTGCTTCCCCAAGGCCTCCAGGGGCACCACCTTCCCTTCTTCCTCTGCTCGCCCCTCCGACTACAACCCCGCGGCCATCTCCGTCCGTCCGACCTGAAAAGGAAACCGTCTCTCTTGAAATTCCTCCCTTCGCCTTCACCCCCACGACGCACAACTCCCGAGGACATTGCCCGCCCCCAGGCAATCACGACAAAGACGTCGTTAATCCCCCGACGAAATCCATTAAAAAGTGGCCCCGAAACAGCGGCTGATCAATCACTCGATCTATTAATCGAGCCATCAATCAGCGGCCATCAGAGGTAACTCCCGTCACGATTTACGAGAAAACAGAAAGAAATAAAGGCCAGCTTCGTTGTGGGATGCGAAAACTCTTAGCTGACATGGCGAACGCCAAGGAAATGGGGGGCGGTGGACGGGGGGTGGACGGGGGGTGGACGGGAAGTGGGCGGGCGGGGATAAATTTCTCATTAAGAAAACAAAAGGCACTTTTGCGAAAGCTCCTCGAAGGGGTGATTCGTGAGGGATAAAAGGGGTAAAATATTCCGGGGATGTCGGCTCGTTGACGAAGAGATATAAAGTTGGATCCTTCTTTGTAAACGTCGAGGCGGGTTTTTCGAGCGGCGGTCGACAGCGATTTGTGCACGAATTGCATTTGCGATGTGAGCGGAACATTTGAAAATGAGCGAAGTAAACGGGAATGTAAACAAAGGCGGCCATTTTGGGGGGATAGAGTGTGAAATGAGGCAGTGAGTGATGGCGTTAATAGAAAAAGGAGAAATGATTTTTGAGAAAATGTCCAAAGTGGTTTCCACTTGAGTTGGGCCAAAAGGGGCGGAACGGTTTTTGGGGGCAAAAGTCAGTGCAAAGTGGATGTCATGCGGAAAGAGGGCGTAAACTCATCTCGTAACCCTAAATCAATTTAATAGGGGTTTATATCGGTCCGGAATCAAATTAAAAAAATAATTAATTTAAGGTTTATTATCCATTAATTATTTCATTTGGGAGCGGTTTGATTTTGAATGGCGCCCAAAAACGGCTTTTCTCTGAGAAAACCGCAATGGGTGACGTTTAATTAGGAGAGAGTGGGAAATTTTTAATTACGTCCGATTCACGCAAACGTTTTCGAATTTCCCAATGAAAACTTATTTTTCTGCGATGAAGCGGAAACGGAAATGACTTTCCTTTTATTTTATCGGGACCGGAAGTCGGACTGTTCAGAAGGCTTTTCTCTGATTTTTAAAAAGTAAAAAACAGAAAATAGAGAAGGAAAAGAAGAAGAAAGTAAAAGGGAAAAGAGGTAAAGCAGATAAGAGGGAGGGAATTAGAAAAACAAGAAAAGAAAAAATAGAGGAGAAGAAGAAGAGAATGAGTAGAAGAGATAAAAATTGGGAGGAAACGAAAAAGTATATAAAATATATTAAAATAAACCGCCAACAGAAGATGTGGATGTGAACACTCACAAGTAAAGATTCAGTCTGCGAGTGTTTGGTGTTCACACAAAGTCATTTGCGAATGCTTTCACCAGCATTGACTTCGCTCAACTCTTTCGCGCTGTGCGACTCAATTTCGTTAGAGTGCATTGCCGGGCGAAACCCCTTGTCTTTTTAATTAACGTTCCGCTCTATTATTTGTTTATTGGTTTCCAACATCTGTTTTCTCTCAATTTTTCACAAAATGAAATGAACCAGAGGAAAATGAACAATATTTGAAAAGTCGTTATAAGCAATTGGCGACCTCTAAACCTCCACGGGGCTTCTAGGGAGGTCTAAAGTCTAGGATTCGAGGGAGATAACGTCTGCCCCATTAATCAACTCAGAAAATAATTTCCTTCCCTCCCCCAACGGTGTGTGATTGATAAATTTAATTAGGTGTAAAAATCGGTTTTTGGAAAAGTTAAATTATTATGGGGAGGTGACACGGGAAATCCATCTTCCCCGAAAGCCTTTTCAAACACGAAAATTAATTAAGGCCTTCCCGACAGAAAGATTTCTTTTGATTTTTCTTAAACGCTTTCAATGCGTTTTCTCTTCCGTCCGCGAGTGAGGGATGAAAAATGATGTTGTAACACTGTAAAGTTGATAAAGTTGAAATTTCAGAGCATATAATTATACAAGTATAACAACGATTCTTTCTGAGGAAAGAATTGGCGCTGAGTTAAAGGGAAGATATAATTCGTTTTTCGCCATTTTCGGCGAAACGGTAAGTTTTATCGTAAAATCAGCTCAGAGAAAAATCATAGACTATAAAATTATCTGTAAAAAGTATACAGATACTTTTCTTCCTAAGAGCAACCGTTTCTGAGATACAACCATTCAAAAAGTTGGATTACACATTTGACATTTCGTGATTGGTAGCCATTTTTAAAATGGAGACTTTGCCCGCCAAATTTTACCCACTCATACGTAATTTGGATGAAATTGATTGTTGTAAAGAAAAGTTATGGGGCCCTGAAAATTAAACGTCACAGAACATGTAAATGTGCTCTACTGCATCTGACTGTTGCCGACTCGCCCACGTCAGCAAACATTACGTTTCGATACGTCCCTGCGGATAATTCCGAGATAATTAGCATTATCTCGACAAAATCTGACAGATACAAACAAACGGATGACACAATTAACGATTTTCGAAGTAATGCTCTCGGCGCCCCACCCATTTGTCCTCATCGTTTCAACCCCCTCCACCCCCCGCCCATTTGCGCCCGGAAAGGAATCACTTCGCCTCATCACATTCAATTAATTTAATTTCCTCCCCTCCCGACGAGGGGATGCAGTCGCTCCACAACCCCCTCATTGATTTAGGCCGCTCCCAAGTCCCCCCGAAAGCGAGCCTTTTCTCAGGGGCGGATTGCGGCCAACGCGCAACCATGAATGAAAATAAATCGGGAATTGAAATGAAAACCGGGAGAAATGCCGTAAAACGTCCGTGGCAGAACCAAAATGGCCCCGCGTGATTTATCGCTTCCTGGATGAGGACGGGAAAGGGTTGCTCATCTGTGTGGCATGTCCTCCCGGCCGCGTGGATTATTCTGCGATTGTCCATCCCTTGAGCGAAGCCGGCCTTGAGAGGGCTGGGGTGGTTTATTGCGGCGGTCGAGTCAGCAGGCGCATTGCTCGTTTGCTGAGTGATTCTTCCCTGATGACTGTCTCCCTTTAGTGGCTCTTCGCGTGACTGTTATCTGGAGTTTTCGACAGGGGCGTAACTGCGTTGGAGCAGAGGTGTCAGGTGAGGGGGGTTGAGGCGCCTCTGTCTCCGCAAGCCCCTCTGGCGAGGAGGGGAGAAAACATGTAAATGAGAGCAGAATCGAGGCTGGTTATGCAACCCTTATTATGTGATTAACCCCCTGGATACTTTCATAAAACAAATGGGCATTGCATCGACACCGTAGTTTCCCTTTGTTGAGTAACAACGGTAAAACATCCCCCGCTCGTTCCCTCCCTCTCAAACTGAAAGGATTCGCAGATAAATTACCCTCGTAAAGGTTTTTTTGTTTGTCCTTAGCTCTGATTTTCCTCGGAGGGTTTCCTCTGTCCTGAAAAGCGAAAAACTGTTTCTGACAGCCTTTCCCTTTCTTTTTTTTAATTTTTTCAGCCGTCGGAACCGGTCTGGTGGTGTTAAAATAAAAAATTTATGTAGGAAGTTTAATTTCATTTTCGTTGCTGGCATCCACTGCACTCTCACTCGCCCCTCCCCTCCCCCACTCTCTTTTTATTCCGTTAATAGCTTATCCATTATTTATTTCGCCCTCCAACTATTCTTTGTTAAATGTTCCCTCCACTGTCGCTCTGTCGCTCACGTATTATCACGTCAGTTAGCCAATGAAAACGACAGGACGACATTCTGAGTGCAAAAGATGCCATTGAAATGTCCATAGAGAAAGAAAACACAATCTCTAAATCTCTAAATATACTTATATAAATATTCCTTACTTAATAACTGTCTCTAAATATATAAGTATATTCATATATATTTCTAAATATATAAATAGTTTCATTAATTACGCTGTTTTATATTTTATACTCTTTATATCTTTTATTTCCCCATTCTCTATCTTCCTTTCATACTCTCTCGTTCTTTCCTTCCTTTTCTCGCTCTCTCTTTCTTTCTCTTTTTGTTTTGCCTTCTACTTTTTTTTTTTTATATTCTCTACCGAATAGAACTCTTATTTGATTAGTAAATTTTTCAATGCCCGTTTTAGAATCGAGTTGAATTAGAATTTGAACTTGAAAGACTGCAGAAGGAAAGAAAGGAATCGATAATAAAAAATGAAACAACCCTTGATCAATTCCTCCCTCCGAGGGATTAATAAAGTGAAAAATTCCATCCCGAATTTTCCTTTCCGACTTGAAAAAGTGAAACGTCCAAATTGAAGAAAAGAAAAATCTTTCTCCCGAAGAGTCTCGAAAACCCTTTCCGACATTTTATTTCAAACAGATTTCCTCGAGGGGGAGAATCCGCCCCCCAAAAGAGCGGAGAAAAGATTATCATTTCGGCAGGGAACTACATCTGCTGACTAATGAAATTAAAGAGTAGGGGTTGATGAAGTGGAGGCTCTTCACCCCCGCTCCCCCGACTCTTTGTCTCTTTTTTTCTTTTTCATTCACCCCCTCGTCACCCATCGGCACTTCCACCAAGGGGTGGAAGGGAAGTGCATCCCCAACGATCGCCCGAAAATAAAAGCGAGGGAATATTCGGGCGGTCGGAAGGGGAGGAATCCAATGGGGGTGAAATTGCGAAAAGTGGGGAACCCTTCAAGTTGCCGCCTGATTTGATTCAATTACGGCCTAATCGAATGTATTAGGAAAGTGTTCTCTTTTCCTGCGGAATCGAATTTGAATAAAATTAATCGTTGGCGAAAGGCAAAACAAAACAAGGGAAAGGCAAAAAAGAAGAAAAAATTGATAGAGAAGGAAGAGAATGGGCAGGAAAACATTAGGAGAAGAAAAATAAGTGAAGGAATGAGTAAATAAAGAAGATTAAGAGCAATAAGAGTAAAAGAAAAAAAGATAAAAGTAAGAACTAATATGAATATCATTTCTGTTACATAAAAGATACATTAAAGGAGTCGAGACGGGGATAATATTTTATTATGACAAACCATCGCAGCCAATCTTTTTCTTTATGAATCATCATAATACCAAGTTTCAGTTGAACAATACAGAGAATTCAGCTGTCGACATGGAAAACCGTTATGTCGCAAAACGGAAAGAATTGGGTCAGAAATGCAGACGGCTCACCGACAGAACTCTATCAAATGGAATGAAAATTCTGGTTTTTATTAAGCGAATGAGGGTTTCACTGTCAAAGCAAATGGCGTCGGACTTTTTTCCCGGAAAGATTTCAGATACCTTCGAAATACGGGCAGACTGCCAAAGGAAACGTCACCCTTGGAAATCCAAAGGCATTGCGACATTCCCTGACGTTATCGTGAAGGGTGTCCCGAGGCGAAAGCACCCCCAAACAATGTCCCGCATCCCCCCAAAGTCAAAACCAATAAAATCTCAAAGGAAAAGTGACCTTTATCAATCATCTCATGTTCTTCGGAGATTAATTCTGTTCCGGCATTTTTATTTTGAGGCGACGGAATGCGAAATCCACACTTCGCGAACGCTTTTCCCCTCATCAACCCCCACAAACTTTCGACGTTATTTTCCCTGTGTTAACTCAGCCATGAAGAGAGAAAGGCTTCTGATATTCTTCGGGGGTGAGTGTGGGAACGGTGCCAAACTGGGGTTGTTTGCCTCCGAGGAGCAACCCCTGAATGTAAGCGGCCCCGGGGGCCGATTATGCGACGAGAAAGGGCCCCGGGAGAGGCCCGAAAAGCGGGGGTTGTTTCGCAGCATAATTACACGGTTCGGTGGTCAAGTGGGTTCGCCCCTTTCCCTTCGCCTCGAGCCTTCCCTTGTTATTTCTGGGAAGAAGACTTTCTGGAACTAATCAGAGAGAAAGCCTCGGTCAGCTTGAAAAGGGAGCAACGGTTTTGCTGTCGAATGTTGTTTGCGAAAATGTCGACATTGAGAGGGGAGATTCGGTTCACCTGAGGGATGGGTCATGGCATTTTTGTAAAGCAAGTCTTGGTCGTATTTTATGGAGGACTGGAGGTCAAGAAAAGATAAGATCTTAATTCCGGCTAAAACCCCTCTTAATCAAGGAGAAATGTGCTATATAAAACAGGAAAATGGCGGAGCGCATTTTTGTGACGAGTCCTCATCGTTTATTTTTGTGAATCGCGAGCTAAGAGGAGGTCTTTATCTGCGATTAATTCCAGCTAAAATCCTCTCAATCGAAGACAAACGTTTATAAAACATCAAAATGGCGGAGTGAGTTCGAGCCAACTTATTTAATTAGGTCTCAGTGAAGTTTACAAAAGAAAAGGACTGACGACTTAAAACGTAACCGACTTTTCAAGCAGCAAATTTCATTCCAGACTATTCTCCTGCAGCGTTATTTCTCCTCTTCCGCTCCAGAAGTCGTTCGAAGCTTCTGCGAACCCAAAACCACACGACGTTTGCAAAATCCTTTTCCGTTACACAACGCAAAGTGGCAACGAATACCGGAAATCGCCGCGCAAAGGAAACGCAAAGGAACAAAACCGAGTTCCTTCGCTCGGCGGCCGTTAGTAGTTCGTGCGCATGCGCGGCGCGAGGTCACAGGGAGAGTTGTTCGTTAAAAATTAATTTTTTTGTTTTAAAGCAATCCGTTGGGCCGTGAAGACGATAAAAAGGATCGTTGGGGGACATTCAAAACTGTCGAAGGAGGAAGAAAAGGGAATGATGAATTCCAACGGAAGGAGGTGGGGCTCGTTAAACTGTTTGTTGGTGAAATTTTCAATTGGAGTTTAATAACGGCTTTTAAACCCGTTATTAATCCCGGGGTAATTTTAAAATCATGATTGATGGGAAGTTCAAGAATTGCCGCATAGTTTCCGGGGATTTAATCGTTGCGCTTTAAATGCGGAGCAGAGGACGAAATCGAACGTTTATTTATGCCCATTCGGATTGAAATCGATGAATCATCGCTCGGGAGAAATTGAGGGAACCAAAACCGACATGGCGGCACCCGCAAAAGAATACTAAATCCCAACTGAAAATGTATTTGTGGTAATTACAACAGTTTATATTTTATCTGCTTTCTTTTATTTAGGATCTTTAATCTATTTTTAAAAAATTACATTTCGGTATTTATTTGCTTTTACCGAAAATATTTATTATTATTGAAATTACTATTTTTATATCCTAAATTAAATTATACACAAATTTTTAACGTATATTTTGTATATTTAACGTATATTTTACCTATACGAGAAAAAATACTTCCGTCAAGTTGGAAAGAAAAAAGCCCTGTCAATGAAAAGCAAGATTCGTTAATTTTTATAAACCAAGAAAAGGGAAACAATAATATAAATAAATTATTTTATACTATAAACAAGGAAAAGATAAAAATAAGAAAGCGCTTTCATATATTTCTAAATGAAATTCAATTTTTCTCCAGAAATCTCTTCAAAACTTCTGAAAAGGCCATTTATTTTCACCCATCTTTTTTTATGTATTTTAGTACTATATTATTAAACATGCAGACTTTTAATGAAATGAAAAAATGACCGCACACGAAAAAATTTATTGATTTTAATTAATTGTCATTGCGAATATTCTGAAATAATATGTGACATAAATAAAATTTATATTTATCTATTTAATATATATTTAAAAAAAGAACAAACGTCATAAATATATATAATAGTACTAATAATATGTAATAATAATAATGTATATTTTTAATATGATTAATAACATTCTTTTAACATAATAAAACTTTTAATTTCAGAGCTTTTCAAAACATGTAAATATATAGAAATAATTTTTTATAATTTTTTCCATTTCTAATTTAATCTTTTTGGATTAAACTTGTCACTCAGACTCTACAGATAAGATCTATCTTTTCTACGATTAAAGGAAAAGTTTTTTTTTGGTAAAATTTTATCCCCTCGAAAATGTGTAGAGTTCAGTATTTTATATATCCGAAGTAAAGAGACGATTTCTTACTCAATTTTTTAATTTTCTGATTTTGCTCAAATTCGAAAAGATTGTTAAATTCTGTTTTGCGCGACACAAAATAATATAAACTGAAAAAACGGTATAAATCCCGATTTTAAGGAATAAAGAAGGAAAAATGAAATTATATTTTGATTTGAATGCGAGTTGATTTGGTTTTTCTCATAATTAGGTGAGCTTTTGTCTTTTCATTCGGAAATTTGGGAAGGATTTTCGCAAGAGGCGTTTCGTGAAAATCTTCTTGGCCACCGGAGACGACTCTTCTTGGAAACTCTCAAGAGGTAAACAAAAACAAATTTAAATTTATAATAAGCCTATTCAAAAGGCGACGTAAAGCCCGATTATTTCGAAGAGGCGGTTTTCCAACTTCCAATCTATTAAAAAAAATATAAACCCACTTGCAGATCCTTAAGAATTCCAACCGAAGTGTCCACCAAAGTGAAATGAGCTCCCAAACAATCACAAATGAAAAATCACTTGAAACCCCTCGAGACTGTTCGTTAGTTAAAAGATATGTGTTGAGGGCGTTCCGGAAGTGAAAAGACCAACTTGAGATTTATGGCATTTACACTTTTACGTCTCCGACCGATTTCCAAAGTTAATTAACCACAAACTTAATTATGCGATAAACTGAGAAGGGAGCAACGCGCGTATTTGTTCCCTTCAGGAGAAGGGGGAAAGGAAGACCGCAAAACCAGAACCCAATCACATGAAAAGCTCAGAAAATTACTCACAATCAGCGATACAATCGAACTCTACACTAACTGCCGCGAATTTTCTCCCCGCCGACGTGCAACGCGACCAAGAAAGCCCGCCGTTCAATCTCGAATGCCGGCTCCGTCCGGATCACCCCCCCACTCCCCCCCCCATCCCCCCCCATTCCCCCAAAACGCTCTCACGCATCCCGCTGCAGCTTTCCCCCCCTCTGTCGGCCCACTGTCGGCCCTCTTCGGGCCCGGTCGGCCTCCGCCGCCGCCGCCGCCGCCGCTGCGGGGAGGGGCAGAAGCGGAGGGCCTACATTTGGGGGATGAAGACGGGGTCCCCTCGGGAGATGGTTCCCCCCGTCCGAAGGCCCAGGTAGATGCCCATCGCAGGGGAGGTGAGCACTTTCCTCTCGGCCTCGTTCCTTACGTACCTGTAACTGCACAAAAATTAAACGGGTCATTTTCTCCTTTTCCTCTTTTTTTTTGTAGTTAGGGGATGTAGGTTTCCTGGTCTTTGATCAGGACAATCAATCTGTGTGAAATACTGAAACTTTTGAGTTTTTTTTATAAATTCCTTGCTCTAACAAAAATACGATGTTTATGGTTATTATTTGCAAAACCATCAATACTAATACAAACTAGCAAACTAATGAATAATTATACAGCAAAAACAAGAAGGTATTTAGTTCCAAAATATCAAAACGAGTTGAAACTCATAACTGAACCAATAAAAAAAATATGTAATACAGAAAGAAAAATAAAAAATCAACCCCTCAAAGCCCTAATAATGTTAAATTAATGTTAATTTATTGTTCAAATTTATATACTCATTTGTTTCTGTATTATATATTTATTATTCCAGAGGCTGTAAGGCTATACACTGATTAAATATTGTATATATAAATAAATATATGCCCTCCTGATTGGGTTAAATGGGAGAGAAGAAGAAGTTAAGTGACCCCACGTTCCGCTGATTTAAATTAAAAATTACAATAACACTAATCCGTGTGTCTATAATCTCTTAAACGTGAAAATATGGGGCAGCGGTCATTTGGAATCGAATGTCAACGCCACAAAGTGGTGCTCTATGGCGAACGGCTCACCACAGCGACTCTGTGGTGCGTCGCGACGCTTCCGCCCCCGGCGTCACGTCCCGATGGAAACAAATCAAGGGAATCATCAAAGGAACCAAACTAAATTACGCTTCGTGACCTCCTTTATAAAATGTTTAAAGAGATTATCTTCTTTTTAAACTGTTTAAATTCCGAGCGAACGGGGACTCGAGGGGGAGGTTTGCATCCCCACCGAGAGGAAATAAAAAGCAGAGGATAAATCTAATCATTCTCCTCCCGGGGATCCGCGCCATCTTCCTTTCATCGCGCAGAGGGACAATGGGACACGTCCTCTATCGGGGACATCTTCCCGTCCGTCAAAGCGTCCCGGCGTCCGGCCGCTGCTGACGGCGAACTGCTGTCGAAGTCAAAGCCGCGAACCCAAACAGTCCAAGAAAGCCGTAAAAAGGAGAAGCAGCAGCAATGTGCGGTTCCTCCACCTGCTCATCGTTTACTCTTTCGCACTTTGGCTCGTAATTAAAGGATTTAATTACCTCCTCAGGGACGCGAGCGGCTCCATCTTGTCCGATTTGTTCCCGGTGTCGGGGTCGACGGTGGTAAACAGACATCTGAAAGACAGGAGAGTGTTTGGTGGGGTTGCGGTGGCGGTGGCGGGGGGCGGGGGCGGTGGGCGGAGGGGGGAACTGACCTGGTGCAGGGGGAGAGGCACTGGAAGACGACGTCGCCCACCTTGACCCACTTCCAGTTGTCCTCCTCGAAGGGGAGCAGCTTCTTCCCCTGGACGACGATGTTGGGTCGAAAGTTCATGGCGGTGATGGGTTCCCCGTCCAGTCGGGAATTGAGTTCGGCGATGGACGCCTCTGATATGAGGTGGAAAGAAACGCCGTCGGAGAAAAAGCCCTGAAACGATTCCAAACGAAAGGAGAGAGAGAAAGTGAGAAAGAGATACAAATCAAAGTTTTTCCGATAAACAAATGGAAGAGAAAATTTTGAATTAAGAAAAGCAAATGGTTCTGAAAATAATGAATTATTTATCTGGTCGAGTCATAAAAAAGTTCCGTTTTATTACGACGTTTTCTTTTTATTTTTCCAGAATTGTATAACTTTCCCTTATTTTTAAAATATTGCCTATTTATAACAATTATTTATTATTAATATATTTTTACATACATATTACTTTCATTTCTTAATATAATACACAATTATTTTACTGTAAGAAATTATAAAATTTTGTATTGTCAAAATTTGTTTTGAGTGCCAGTGTATATTAATTATGATTCAACCAGCAGGTTCTCCTCCTTACCCCATCGCTCCTCTGCGGCTGAACGTCCACCATCTTGCTGTAGGCTCTCACCCTCCCGTTGACTCCTTTCCCCTTCCCCTCAGCCCCGCAATACAGCAGCCTCAGCCCCGCCTCCTGGCCCAGGATGGCCCTCGACAGCCAGCACGCCACCTCGTCCCCGCAGTCCGTCCCCTCCGCCCACGTGTCCCAGATCCTGCGACAAACCACGCCTCAGCACCCCATCCAACCCCACGACCCCCTCTACTCACAGCACTCTCGTGGGAGCTCCCTCCACCCCCTCCAGCTCGAGGGCGAATCGCTCCTCCAGCTCGGGGGATGAAATCACCATGGAAGTGCCCCTCATCTCCGCCGCCAGCTGCGTCATCTTCGGGTGGTCGCGCCCCGTGACGAACTTGCCCTCGAGGTCGACCACGACGAAGGACCTGAGGGGAGAAGACACGTGGGTGGCGGCACGGGGTTGGCAAAAGCAGAGCGTACCTGTCCCTCATGGAGGAGAGCCTTGGCCCGGAGGGGGTGCACTCGAAGGAGGAGGTCTTCACTCCTTTCAGGGACTTGACGGGGTAGATGCAGAGGTCCTTTATCTCGCCTATCTCCATCCACTTGGTGGGCGGGCGGTTGTTGGAGTACTTCTTGTACCAGAGGGCTCCCACCAGGAGGCCCGAGAGGGTCGCCACTGAGCCCAGAATGGCCAGTTTGGTGTTTTCTGCAATGAGAAGGGGGATGAAAACCCCTCCCAGTTGGGGAATCAAGGGATGAATATGCAAAGCATTCAGAAGAGTTATTCATATACTGAGATATTAACCATTTTGCTGAAAATTAATTGATTACATTTTTTTTAATTCAATATGGCAACTAAAAAAATATAGAGTATTTTTAAGAAAAAAATTTTCACTAGTTCGTGATGCGGTTGATAAAGAGACACAGCCTTTAAAATAAATAACATTTATTCGCGTTTCAACTCGAGCACAGTTATTTACAAGATGATTGTGCGTGTGAGGCCCCGCCCCCGAGGGCCCGGGCCTCCCCCACCGATCATCCCCGAAGAAACTCACCCAAAGCGATGGCCACCATGTTCTGAGGAAGCGAGCGGTTGCTGACAAGTGAGCGGCTGTCGGTTGTTGACTGTTCGTGTTTGTCGTTGCGCGAGTCGTTAACGGGGGCAGGGGTGGCCAAAGCGGTTGTGGTTGCTTTTGGCCCGTCACCCGTTGGAAGTGAACTATTTTATATATTTTATTTTATTGTTTATATTTATGTTACCTATACAAATGAATCAGTATAAAGTTCGATGTGCAATAAAAATAAAAAATAAAAAAATAAATAATAAAAAGAAGTGAATTTGTCTTCAAAAAAAGGGCCTTAATAATATTACTATGTATTCTTTTACGCTATTTATTTTTATTTACTTATTATATTCATTTATTTATATACGTATTTATTTTTTCTTTTCTGTTTATTTTATTCTTCTTACAGTTTTTTTTATTTATTTAAATATATTCCTCCTTTAATATATTCTTGTTGTGACAAAAATTTAATCAATAAATTAATAAAAAAAATTCCGTATCGGATGAGATTGGATTGCCCTGACAGTGATCAAAGACTAATCACTCTAAGAAGAGCCTCGTGCGCGTACTTACCTTACGGGGAACTCTTTCTCTAAACAGCACACGGAAACGTGTCTCTAATCGCGGAGGCAGCGGAAAGTCAAAGGGTCATCGCGGAGGGCGACCGCGAAAAAAACTCATGCCGTCGTATGCAAATATGTATAATTGTATTTATAATCTATATCGTTACAATTAAATACAATATTTAAAAATAAATGATGGATGAACGGGGGTGAAATTTGGCAACACTGAAATAGTACCAAAGTCGACTCAAAATGGAATCCCACTTTGACAAATTGGAATTTCCTTTTAATTAATAAATTGGAAAACATTCAACGTTGAAGAGTTAAAAAATTCGTAAATTCGATCGGATTTTCCGGTGTCCGACAGCGATTCGCTGACGGCCGTCAAGGCAATGAGATTCTAACCTAGAGTTTGTACTCGTCGAAAGCTTTTCAAGCAACGAAATGAAAAACATCAAGCGGCGACGCGTCCATTTGTGCTCTTCTGGAAACACGCCCGGCCCACTTCCGCTCTTCCGCGCCATTTCCTCCAGCGGACTTCCGGAAGGAATTCACCGTCTCTCCTCTGGCCAACGGCTGCCCTTCCAACCGGGGCGGAAGTTCCTCCGTTTTCCAACCAAGAGAAATGGCGGGAAAGAGGGGAAGAGAGAGAGGCGAGAAGACGGAGAGAGAGAAGGACAAGAAGAAGCAAAAAATGGCGAAGGCAATCGAAAAGCAGCCACGAAAAGCCGATTATTCTCATTCTCGTCCAATCGGAAAGGCCCACTTTTTGCATTTAATTCGTATGACAGCACATCCGGAGACGTGACAAAGACTCACTCACTGTCCAATATTCAACCTCGATAAAATCACAAATAGTTCAATAAAACAACCACCGATAGAAAATTTCAACAGCACAAACCTCAAATTTTCACATAATAGCAAATTTTTAGTAAAAAAGCGCAAGACACGAGACATTTTTCAAAATAATTTCACATTCGGATTCGACCACACACGAACACGCCGATAAAAACCCCCATTTGCACCTGTGTTCTCCTACGGACATTCTTCTGCCACGTCGCTAAGAAAAATTCGGTTTTTTCTTGATTGCAAGAAGGCGGTGGCGACTGGAAAAAATGGCCGCCAGCCCAACATCAAGCAAACGCTTCTGATTATTTAAAATAAGTCCATTTATTAAAATTGAATATTAAAATAAACGAGACTGCCAACGTCGCACGCGAAACAATTAATTTTTTCGAAAATAAATAAAAATGGCGTACGACGCAGACAGTGTATTTAACCGTTGGCGGCTTTAAAGGGAGGCAAATCCTGACAACCGCTGATGTGAATGAACCGAAGAAAAACAGAGAAAACAAAAGTTTGCAAAAAAGGAACTGTTTTGTGCAGTGGTGCAAACCCAAAACAAAATCGTATATTTTTCTGCCCGTGAAAACCAAAAAAATTGCCTTGAAAACTTATTTTATGCAGTGATACCAACCTAAAAAAATTTTACAGCTTGTTTAAAGCACAGACGAAGATAAAACAAGGAAGTGAAACATTTGCAAGAAAAGAAACTTAATAAATTTTATGCAGTAGTACCAATCTAAAACAATATTTTACAGTAAAAAAAACCCCCGATAACGAAAAAAAATGACGAAGAAAGCGAAACAAATTGCAAGAGGAACTAAGTTTTGTGCAGTGGTACCAACTTTATTCATGAAAAAGAGAAACGGTTTGCAAGAAAGGAACATAAATAAATATTGTGCAGTGGTACCAACCCACTCCGCATTGCTCATCTCCAACCCGTTAGTCTTTACCTAGCAATAACATCACTGCCTGCTTTTAATAACCCGTAAAAACCATTTTTAAATATTTATTATTATTACAATTATTACTATTTCATCATTGCATAAAGCGGGAGTCTCTCACCAACCGGAAACGGCCGTTGCCTCGCTTCCTCCCGCCCCAACCAACATTCAAATCCATCTCTGCTTCCACGTCCAACCCTCCCTTCTGCCACCACTCATTTGTGCGTTGCTCCTTATGGCACTCGAGGGGACAAAATGGCGGACGGTCGCTGACCTCCACCCTCAGGACCAGCCTGGCTACTGCTATCTCTCCTCTCCCCGGACGGTCCCCCGCGTTCAAGCGTCCGTTTCTCCCGCCTTGAGTCTCAGTCTGGCGAAGTCTTCGAAGATGATGTCGTCGCTGTCGTCGATGCCGTCCCTGCGGCGAGAGAAGGGGTGAGTGGGGTGCTTGGGGTGAGTGGGGAGGGGTAGGGGGAGGGGAGGGACTCACCCGTCGAGCTGTATGAGGTTGGTGTCGGCGGCGGGGTCGGCGGTGTTGTTGTCGAGCGGCTGCGTGATGACGTGGGGGGGCGAGGAGGGTGGGTCCTCGGGGGGCTTGGGGTGCATGAGGACGAAGGGTAGTTCGGCGGTGAGGTCGCCCCCCAGAGCGCCCAGGCAGAGCTTAACCTTAACTTTGTACTGAACAATTATTCCTAAGTTTTCTCTTTGCGAGGGATCGACCAGTCTGAAAGAGAAAATAGCACAGTTATAATATTATATTTATAATTATAACTTGTAAAGAGGGGAGGAGGGAGGGGTAAATTTCAGGTCTCATTTTTAAAAGCAATTATTATGGTATTATAAACATAATATTACATACACAATTTAATCTAAATAAAAATAAAAAGTAAACATAATAGAAAAATATATCAACATAATAATTAGTAAAAATAATGCGATAACAGAGGAAAAATTATAATAGTAATCATTTTTATATAAATAATAAAGAGTATAAAAATAAAAGTAAATAATAAATATAAAAAATAAATCAATACATACATAAAAATATTAGAATGCGGTATAACGCAAGTTAATGTATTTATTTAAAAAAATAATTAAAAAATAAGTAAATTGCAGTATACATAAACAATAAATAGATAAGTAAACATTTAATCAATTATATAAATGATTTAAACGCACAATTAAATAAAATTGCAAAGGATCGACCAACTGAGCAGTGAAATACCCAGCGACGACCGGTCCCAATCAACCCCCCTCACCGCCCCTGGACGAAGGGATGAACTGAACCAACTCTCTACGAACGCACCGGGGTGGCTGCCGGGGTGAGCGCCCTCGGGGAGGAATACTCCTCGTGCGTCGACTGCCCGTCCAAAGCCGTTATTTCTGAGCACTTTCGAGGGACAGCCTTCGCTACGAACAACAAAATCCCAGAAAGCACCAATCACCAAAGAGAAAGAGAAGGTTATCCGCGGTAACTAACTGACTGGGTGAAAGCGAAAGATGTTAGCCCCAAAGGGTGGGCCGGCGCGGAGGGGTGGGGTGGGGGTGCGTTCGTGGTGGTTGGGAGGCGTTCTGGGAGGGCGGAACCTCACATTGTGCTGGAGGCGAGGTTGGTGTCCTCGTGCTTGAGTTGTCCGTCGAGGGCGAGTCCTCTCTTGTCCTTGTTGTTTTCCAGACTGGGACGTATCGAGTAGACTTTCGAGAGGGTGAATCCCGGGCCGACAGGACAGCCAGCGCTGAAACAAAACCTCGTTAACATGTGAAAACGACTCGGGCGCCGAGTGGGCCCCGACCACCTGAAAAGCACACTCGTGAAAAACCCTCCGCATTCGCACGACAACAAAGTTATGACATCAAAGTACTCAACAGAGATTAGAGTCTAATAAAATATACAGTTGTGTATATGTTACAGACAACACTATAACAACCATGAAAAGGTTGAGCACTTCGAAATAAATAATTGGGAAAAACTCGCATTAAAAACGGAAGTTATTTATGATTCGACTTAATAACTAACACATAATTCTCTCTTTTTCTTTGCTCTTTAATTGTTTAACAAACGTCTCAAAACTCACAAAGAAACAAAAGTGATTAAAGACTGAATTTAATAATTTATCTCTGAAAAATCTCTGTTGGCTAATTAACGAGTGCAAAGGGTTAAAACCTTAATGACCTTATGGCGCCCATAATGGCGACCGCCATCTTCTTTCAACAAATCACTCACTCGCTTTCGGTCTCCGCTACTGTACACTTATACTGGGCGGTCGAGAACAGGCAAATGTCCGCGAACTGCCGCACAGACACTTTGATTTTCTTTACTGTCCTATTGGAATTGTTCGCGATGTGGACGTTCACTGCGATGTTCTCCCCGTGGTGGTACAGCTGAAACAACACACACCGTCACCACCGCTCCACCACCCACAACCCCCAGCCCCCACTCACCTCCTTGTCCAGGGACGCCTCCAAGTGCAGCTTGTTCGGGCTCATGACGAACTCCTTCGACACCTCCACGCTCGGCTGCTCCCCCTGCTTGCTGGGGGCGTACATTATCTTGCGTATGGCCAGTCGCACGGAGTTCCTGCAAGGAGAGAGGGTTGAGCGAGGGGGCGGGGGCCGGGGGCGGGGCACACACCTCTTGTGGGGCTTGTCGTCCTGGGAGTCGCCGACGAAGGCCTTGAGTTCGTAGTCGACGCCGCAGGGCTTGCCGGTGTCGCCGGGAACGGGCTGGAGGGTGACGGAGGCGGGGCAGTGCGGGGGCAGTTCGAAGTAGAAGGGGTAGGCGTTGGGGCCCAGTTTCTTCATGAGCCTCTCCTGGAGTCGCGTGAGGGGCCTCCTGGTGAGGGAGGGGTCCTGGGGGTATATCTGCTCGGCGGCGAGGTAGAGGTCCTTCCTGAAGGTGAGGCCGAGGACGTCGAGGTCTTCGCGGCCGTAGCGGAAGGCGGCGAGGACGTGGCCGAAGACCTTCCTCTCCTTGACGTAGTCCTGGTCGATGAGGACGACTCCGTCTGGAAGAGAGGGAGGGAACGAAATTGAAAATAAAATCTAAGAAGGCGGATCCGAAAGACTTCCTAATTGAATTTAAACGAAGGAACGGCGCGAGAGAAATGATCAAATTAATTTTCGATTTGGAGATAATTCCATTGTGGCGGAAAAAGAGCAAAGTGAGAAATGGGGAAAAACAAAAAATAAATCCTCAGTTGCTGATTCAGTGGCTGTTTGATTTCGCCGCAAAGCTATACATTTTGAATTTGAAAGACGTCCAAAAAGAACCGAATCTCTTATCTCTGGTCCTCATAAGGAGGGGAAAAAAGAAAGCGGAGAACAACAAACGGGGGAAAGGCGAGGAGAAAAGACAGAGAGGAAGGGAGGAAATAGGAAAGCGAAACCTCTAGAGGATGCTGTGGGGCAGTAGCTGACCGTGAGAAACCGCCCCGAGCACTTCCGTCCTTGGGGTGGAACTGCAGGGAACAATCCGTTCCGCCTTTGGCGGCCGAATAAAAGGAAAACATTATCGGAGATAACGAATTCAAAGGAAAAGCCTTCGGGTCGCGAAACGTGTTTGTTTCGCCGGAAGAATAAACTCAGCCGCGGTGTTTACCCGACATTGTAAATATTTATTGCGAAACGAAGGGAGAGCCGAAATGGGGCCAAACTCGTTCTCGGGCTCAAAACCAGCCTTTTTGACCTGCGTGCCCCCCGCCACCCCTTCCCCGCCTTTAATCTCCTTCATGAGAAATTCACTCCCGTAAGAAGGCCGCCCTCAGCGTAAGACAAACGCACAATGCGCTCCCACGCGTCGCCTCACCGTTGTTATGTATTAATCAATTTTAATCATAACTCCGACATTATTTGTACTCGTCGTTTCAATTCCTCTCGAATTTAATAAACGAGAGCATTTCGAGGGGATGGATCTCCTCTCCCGGACTCTTTCCCCTACGGAC
Source organism: Brueelia nebulosa (assembly GCA_028293925.1). Lineage (NCBI taxonomy): Eukaryota > Metazoa > Arthropoda > Insecta > Psocodea > Philopteridae > Brueelia > Brueelia nebulosa. Next base: position 709,435 of record JAQIBA010000003.1, on the reverse strand, counting down.
AGCGATGGGGGCCACTGCAAACACCAATTCTGTTTGTTGCCAAAACACCCCCGACTTCGTTACGATAATGGCCTTGATTTAATATTTAATTCTTCCTTCCACCCCTTTCGGAATTATTACATCGCCCTCAACCCTTCCGGTTCCGCCTTCCGATCGCTTCCTTCCTCCCCCCCCTGCACCCCTCCTGAAACAGGGGAAAGTGAAGGCGATTCTTCGGGGCCCCGACGGCCGCCCCTGGAAGGCTATTCCAGAATTATTCCTTCAAATCTACTCGGAAGAATGTGCACTCACCGATGGGATCAACGTGGGTGATGTGATCGACGAAATCTCTCTTTCCCAAGTAGACCGTTATCTTTCCGTTGGGGGAACTTTTCTTGAACACCCTGGAACAGAAAAAAAGAAAAAATCAAAATTAATTCTCCTGCTTTTGTGAGTAACCCGAAAAAATCCGATTTCGCTTAATTTCCTTCAATCGTTTCCAATTTCTCCTCATCTTATTGATTCTGTCAGGCTTATTTATCAGAGCCTTTTCCCTTTTATTTAAGGGAAACCAGAGTTTCATCCCCTCCCCGCCACCCCCTCTCGCCCTTTCCCAACTTCCTTCTCGGATTAATGGCCGACGGTCCTCCTACTTTTATTTTAAAGAGCTTTTGTGAAAATTTACAATTTACAACGATTTCGAAGATGTTTGGCCAATGTCAGAAAAGGGGGGAGGCGATGGGGAGGGGAGGGGAGGGGAGGGAGGAGACGTGGCTGAAAGCGCATTTTGTAAATAAATCAAAAGAATTTTTTTAAAAATGTTTCATTGTTGAAAATTTCAATTTTTTAAGTGCCGACAGCATTTACGCAGATTAATTATTATTTTCTTTCTTCCTTTCGCCCGAAGTCGGAGAAAGAAAATCTTTTCGAGCAACTGCAGACCCGTCGGAGAGAAAAACTTTAATCCCAAAACTTACGTACGTACGTACGTCCGTCCGTGACTTCGGCTCAACTCGGGATTTCCCGGCAATCATCGTATAATAGAAAAGAGACTCGTTCATTGGTCAACGAAAAGCCATAAATAAGGGAAACACAGGGTTGCCAACTTAGGAACTCCCCCCTTTCCCCCGAAACGTAAGGGAGAATTTATTCTTCACTCCTTTTTTCTTTTTTTTCCTTTGAAAGAAAAACATTATTGTCCAATCCTAAGTGACTTCCGGTTTCCATGCCATTAGATCAAGTCACAAACAATTTCCGCCCCTTTTTGTCCCAATGGACGAAAATAGTTATGACTGACCCGAGAATAATCTGCTGAGATTTATATTGTTCCACTCCAATTTTCTGGATTTATTACCTTTCCTCAAATAACTTCTTTCATTGGCTAAAAATAAAAAATGGCGCTCTCGCGGGAGTTTCAATCACAGCCCTTGAATAAATTAATTAATAATTGGCGACGATTCACCTTGTCGCCAAATTGTAGATTAGATTATTCGGAACATTGTCAATATCTGCGATGGGGTCAGCGGGGAAAACCGCCGCGATAAGCATATTTATTAAAAGCAGTCCCCCCAGTCCCCCAGTCCCTTTAAGAGAACGACATTGTTTTTCCCAGAAGGTTAATCTTCTGATCATTCCTCGTATTAAGCTATTAAAGTGATTGTCACATGTGCAACTGTTGACCGAATCTTCCCAATCGGCGAGTCGTCCTTTGCGCCGCAATTGGCCCAATCAGGACCGCCATTTTGAATGTTTAACGACGAGTGGCCCTATACCTGCGGGGTTGCCTGTCCCGTTAGAGGTCGTCGCCTTCGTGCAGCCTTTCCTCGAGAACCCCTCCTCGGCTATTCATCCTCATAAAATTCTATTATTGACAGCGATGAAAGAACTCCTGGCGATGATGAAAGCGTTCTTGTTAGGGGCCATAAAACAAAATGAATTCTCACCCCCTCGCCCCTGTGTTTCACTTTTATTTCTTTCCGGCGAAACCGCGTCTCGGTCGGGGAGGTGCACTTGGGGTACACTTCACTGGTACAATTTGGGGATGCGCCTCCCCTCCGCCAACCCAAGAGAAGGATTAAATGCGAAGGGGTTGTAAGGTTTTGTGGAAAGGGGCGAGGGGTGGCCATTGCACGAACCCTGTCAAGGCCAATTATTTTCTCTTCTTTCTCATCCCTTTCTTTGCCTGGAGGTTTTTCACTTCAATTTCGTCCCGAGTGGGGAGGAAAGGCGCGTTCCACCCCAAAAGCTTGAGACATCGCTAACTTCCGCTTTTTATGCTTTAATCAATTATACAGTCACAGAAGAAAAGGTTGCGTCCACTTCCGGTCGGTCACAAAATGAAGTGAGAAAGCCATAACTTTGATCGGACGTCGGCAGAAATGAAAAATAATGAGTGTATGAGTCGCCTCCTAAGGGCCTTATTTTCCCAAATGAAAAGAGAGAATGTTGAGGACACAATGGAAAATCTCCGCGACCATAAAGGGGAATTAGGCCTTTCGACCCCCGACCTTCATTAAATTATCCCTCTCTCCCCCGAAGGACACCGGTAATGGCCCGGAAAGGGAGGACAACGTCCTTCCTAAGCCGTTGTTGAGCGTCGGCTTTTGCACTTGTGCTCTTCTGTTCATTTAAATGTAAACAAATTATTCGCGCGAAATGCTCCTTTTAAGGCCGTTTACTGTCAAAGGAAAGTTTCTGGGAAACTTCTAGTCGAGTCGAATTACGTGAGGAATGAGGTAATCGAAAGCGAACTGAGCCGAGACTTTGCATCACCAAACAACAGTTTGGACCGCTCAAAAACGAGCCAAGAAAATGTATTTGTGAGCAAACTCAGCTTCTGTCCCTTCCCTCAACTGTGAGGGCACACAGGTCTCTTCTGTTTTCGTGGCGCAGATCCCACCGGAAACCGCAGTTAGGCCAGAAAGTCCGAAAGGGGTCAAAATGGCCGCCGCATCCTTTTTAGACTCATCCATGTCTTAAGATTAGGAATAATGCACGGGGTAATTGTTACAGATTGTCCGCATTTCCTGTGGGACTGCCCCGTTTTCTCTTTCCCTGGGGACTCAGAGAGAAAAGAGGGATACTTTTTACCAAAGAAACGAGGTTTCCATCTTGTTTATTTACTCTATTTTTACTAAAAACATAATGAGTCTTAAATAAGAGAATACGAGTTGTGTTTAGTGGTGTCTACAATTATTTCGCATTACTTATACTTATTTATTATTTATAATAATTATATTAATTAATTTATACACGCTATTTATCCAATGTAATCTTGGGTGATATATCGTAAAATATTTGGGGACTTATTTTTCTTTTTTGCCCGCAGGAAGAATCCGCGAGTTGGAGCCGTCGCCATTGTTTGCAAATGCAGCCGACCGCCCCCCGCGCCCCCGCCTCCCCCCGCCCCCTCAAAACACATCTGAATAAATTCCAGGTGAGATCGCGCATGTCAATGTCTGTAATGAGGCGAGGAGTTCGCGCACGGGTGAAGCGCCTGTCGCGGGAGATAAGAGATAAGACATCTGTGAAAGTAAAGCTTTCGGAGCGAGAATAAAAGATGCTAATTAAAAGGGAAAAAAGGGAAACAATGACCGAAGGTGATTAAGAGAATAATAAAATGAGACATAATTAGGGGAAAGGGGAATCAATACGGAGAGTAATGAAGGATCGCATGGGCATTTGGCCATTGTTTGGATCACGAGAGAGGGCACTAAAACTCCTGGCCACCCCCGTCCCGGACGCGGGGGGTGCTCAAGGGGTGGTTTCAGGAGGAAAGTGGCAGGATTTAAGCTACACTAAAGGACTGTAATGGGCAGGGAGATCATTCTGAGAGTTCCGCAGTCATTTTCAAATGATATTTCAGACTTTTAACACTTTTTATGTGCTTTAGAACCATTTTTTTCTCTTAGATAAGGCAGGGGAAAATGAAAGAAAAACGGAAGAAGAGGTAGAGAAAAGGGCGTAAAAATAGAAAGAAAAACAGAAAAAGATGAAGGAATAAGGGAAAGAACAAGGGTAAAACAAAAGGAAAAAAGGAAAATAAAAAAATAGGCGCAATAGATAGGTTTAAATCTCAAAGGTTATCACATCGAAATAACACACTTTACCTGCGCCGTTTATACTCAGAGTTAAAAGAGGAGAAGAAAATACGATGCGGTGGTCATTTGGACCCCTCCCTCCCTTCAGGCCACAACCCCTCGCCCTCGCATAAAGCGCTCCCGGCCATTTGTTTGCATAAACCCGTGTTTTATGGCGCATTAACTCCCTCCGTTCTCACGAAAAGCTTTGTCAGCTGCAGAGGGCAAATGAACCGTGTGGAGCGCCACCCCCGACCTTCGGGCCAAAGGTAGCTCCACGCAATCGGGGCAGCGGTGGGCGCCCCGGGGGATGAAATGCTTTTCAGAGGATTATAATTAATCCTCCCCCCACGAGAGGAGCCACTCTCGTTTCGGTCTGGGGTTCAATCACGCCCCGAAGCGTCCAGCACCGAATTTAGGTTGTAGTTTTAACCACAGTTTTCAACTGTCGTGGCTCCAGAGCAGGAGTTTATCAACGTGGCGGGTTTCTACAGCCACTTTGGGGGACGATAATAGCCAGCCACTATTTTTACATTTTTTCCTGTTTTTCTATTTTTTTACTTTCCCCCCCTTTTTTCTCTGTACTTCTTTCTATTTTACTCTTTTTTTCCCTCCCTTTTCTGCTTTTCTGTTTTTACTTTTTTTCGTGTCATACCTTTTCCTCTGCTTTCCCTTATCCTCCTTTTATTTCTATCTATCCAACCTTTTCTTTCTTTCTTTCATAATCCAACCACCAAATGTAAGACATCAAAACAACTCCTGATTTCAACAAAAAAAGGAGTTGTTCAAGACAAAACCATAAATCAGCAAAAACCACAGACAAATTTGACAAATTTGGGGTTTCTGTCAGAGATTGCTGACCACCACAGAAGACTGCAGGTGACTGACTGACTGGCAAACATCCAATTGCACACTTACAAATTAAAAGCCTATTAGCCGTTGATTAGTACTGTTTTGGAGCATGGACACAGAGTTCAAAGGTTGTGACATCAAAGAGAAACTGGGAGAAAGGTTCACTTACCTGGTTGCTTGCCTTCTGGTGTTGGCATCTTCCATTTTTTTCTTCTTTTAATTCAGAAACATGCACTCAGTTGTTGAGATGCTGAACTGAAAACCAAAAAATAATCACTGTTTATTTCATCAATGTAAAATGTTCATTAACAAATGTGAAAAAGGTTAAAAAATAAAATAACTGTTTCAAAGGGAAATAATTTTTAGAGGCAAAACCATTCACATGAAAAGACTTTTTTCCAAAATCACACAATTTTCTTGACACTCCAATTTCGGAGTCAAAAGGAATTTTCTCGACCAACACAGATTAAAATCATGTTACTTTGAAAAAGTGCACCGAATATTATGAGAAAAAACACAAAATCGTGATAAACCTTGCGAAAAAAGAATGATGAAAGACGTTTATAAACTGAAATCTCATTTTGTAATTACTCCAAAATGAGTTTAGAAAAATAATTAAAAAATGCAAAAACAAATGTTCTGTTTCTCAAATTAAAAACGGATACTTTATGAGACGCGAAGGCTAAGAAAATATACGCGCGATGTATATAAAAATTCCAATTTTTATTGTCAGAGGAAAACTGGCAATTAAATTTAACGGACTTTTCTTATTTTGAACTCCTCATACATTACCGCCCGAGCGCCATATTAAACAAACGATAAAATTTTCATCGTACTAATCTCACCGGTAAAAATTATCATATCTCGCCACAAAAGCAGTTGTATTTTGTTTTACTAGTGCGAAGGTGCTCATAGTAAATAATGACGTAATTTTTTCGGCATCCGAGAGCGAGCACTCGAGAAAAAAACGAAAACAATCCTAATTACCTTTTACTCTGCCGATTTGCCCGTGTTCTAAGTGCAAATTCAAAATCTTCCGGCTAAAACAAGACGAATTACTGATTCCTATCAGAGAAATCTTACTAAAACGTGGGAACTTGCGGAAAACATGGCTCCGAACTCAACCCAACTCGATTCACGGTTGACTAATGGCGTTCACGTACAATGAACACACCTCAATATGGCGACTCGCTCGCTCTGACCGGAAACGCCACCAATCGAAACTTTCCTTTGACGTTCGATTTTCCTTTTTCGTTTCACTTTTGAATTCCGTAACTCTTTTTTTTTCGGTTATTTTGTCCTTATCGCGGAATTTCATTTAATCAAAACCCATTCAGCAATAGTTTTTGTTTGACACGTATTGTTTTTCACGTTCAAAGCAATATGTTGTATCCCGTGCTGTAAAAGCATTTAAAAAAATTTCCGCTCGTTACCATAACCTCACCTCGCTTAACGAAGAATGTAATTTGTAATTTAAAACTGCTTTGAAACAGATAAGAAAGTATTTGCTTATTAGCAGGTAGTCAGGCAAATGCAGATAAGATTGGATAGTTTCGCTGAAATTCAATAAGCACCTCTTTATGTCGTAACATTAAAATTTTATTTAAGTCTTCATTTGGTGCAATTGGATTCCTTTTCATGTGGGAAAAAGTATGTAATGTGTTTTAAACACAAGCAATATTATATATAGAAAAAGTTCTAAAAGATTAGAAAAGGAATGAAAATTTTTAGCAGTTTAGTGAATTCAAAGGTGGGTTCACTTATATAAGAGTTCTCACTCAGAGTCAAACCTCTTTGTATTATAATAAAACATTATATTATTGTATTAATTGTAAAGCTTACATAAATCACTATAATATTCTGTTACAGCCTTATGTTATATTATATAAAAAAATTATCACATTGTTTAGATATCATAAATTAATATGTCTTCTCCTGAGACAAGACGGTTATTCATTAATGGTTCTGAATGTGATTTTTCCATTGTCATTTGTCCCAAAGGTGGATGTCTTGAATGATGTCCTCTTCCCATTGACATCACTGGTGCCACTGGAACTGCTGCTGAAGACTCCAAAGGATCCTCCTCCAGTGGGGGGCGGAAGCTCTTCAGCTGAAAGTCAATGCAAAGCCTCAGCTGAGAGACTCAGGGAAGCACTTGAAAGGGCCAATCAGTTGATGCAAAATGGCATCAAATTCTGAGAATTATTTGGCAATTAAAAGAGTCATAATTGAAAATCCCTTTATGGGGAATTTGTGACCTTCGAAGATTCTTAAATAAGGTCAGCATTTCTGGGAGATAATGATTTCTTTCTTCATATAATTCACCTTCTTCCCTTTTGTTCTTTTTGTCCTTTTTCTTTTCTTCCTAATTTTTTTCTCTCTTCCTCTTTTCCCCACTACTAGAACCACTTACCGATTCTCACCCCCAGTCCGTCAGCGCCCCCAGGGTAGGAGGCCGCCTGCCCATATCCGCCCTGAGGCCCGTAGTTGACACTCGCCCCCGTGTACACGTTGCCCCCTCCAGAGCCAGAGCCGCGCACCTCCGGGGCTATCGTGTTGGAGTCGACTCCGGGGAACCTGGGGAGAGAGAGAGTGAGTGTGTGAGGGTGTGTGGGGGCGAGGGGTGGCCGGGGGTGGCCGGGGGAGGGGAGGGCTACTCACAGCAGAGGAAATTGGGCCATGGCAGCTTGTTGCTGTGCCATGAGCGATGCAAGCTGTTGGTTGAATATCCTAAAAGTATAAAAGTATAAAGAGTGTTTATATGTGTGAGTTGTGTGCGGGAGGGCTCGAAATGACCGTTGCATTACATTTTTTCTCTTTTAGAATGTTCAAAGCAGTCAGCCATTTCGACCACCTGTGCCCGTTCGCTTCTATCTGCTGATGATCAGCGCTAAAATCTCTACTTTTTCATGCAAACTAACTACTCTACTCTACTCTCTAAGACAGAATTCACTGTGAGCATCAGTTACTGAATATAGAAATGAGAACTGTGCAATCTTAAGTGAACGTGAGGACTCAGGGGTGGGAGGGCGGTGGGGGGCGGTGGGGGGGAGGTATTAGAACGCGTTAGTGAAGAAGCGTCCGAAGAGAAGCAGAGAGTAAAAGAGCGATGAAAGGGAAAAGAGAGGCCAATCAAACAGCAGAAGAGAAAAGACAGAATTAGAGACTGCGAAGCGTTGTTAATAATAAAATAATAAACAAATTCGAATATGGCTTACGGAGCGTAGTGCGGGTTCTGGGCAGCGTAGGCCTGAGCAGCTTGCAGACTGCTGAGGAACTGCTGGAAGAGGATGTTGAAGTCCGGGAATGGCGGGGCGCCGAACCCGGGGAAACCGAAGCTGTTGCTCGGGAACATGAAGTTGCCCCCGACGCCGCCACTTCCGGCTCCGCCCGAAGAGTAGGAGCCGCTGCTGCTGCTGCTGGAGGCGCCCCCCGTGGCCCTCCTCTCTCGCCAGGCTGCCAACAGAACAAACTCTGTGATCCAGGGCCAGAAGGCGAGGGACAGGGGTGGCCTTCACGGATGGTCTCCGGGATTTGTGTTTATGTGGTCGGGAGTCGATGCGGAACGCGGGAGGGGAGGGGAGGGGAGGGGAGAGGAGAGGGGTGCGGAGGGGAGAAGGGGTTCTGGGAAAGATGGCGTCGAGGAATGAAAACCGCAAAATGTTAATTGGTGATGTTCTGAAAGAGTGAACGCTTTCAGTTGTGATTAAAGCGATCGGCTCAAAGTTATTTTGGTTCGTTATGGGAATTAAAAGCTTTTTATTTTTCCTCTTTGTTCGAATTTATTCTCCTTTTCCACGTTTTTCTTTACTTATTTCTTCGCCCCGCTGTTGATTTATTTCCTGTATTTTTTATTCTTTCTTCTTTTCCTCTCTTTATCGGCTTTTCTTTTCTCTTTATTTTATGCATTTTTTCTTTTTATTTGTCATTTTCTCATTTTTTCTTTCATCTTCCTTCGCTTTGCTATTGATTGATTTTGCCGTTTTCTCTCTCTCGGTTTTTTCATCTTTATTTTACTTCGCTTTATTGATTTCCTACATTTTTAGATTTTTTCATCCCAACAAAGGGAAAATCACTCCCCTCTTTCGAATCCGCTGCTTTTTCCCGCCCCATTTCGCAAAATCCCACAATCACACCAAAAACAACTTAAGCGGACTCACCTTGCGCCACCGCCACCTCGACGCACAGAACGCACAAAAGCAGACACACAAATCTCGACATTTTCTTGCAAACTGGCCAGCACTCGCGCCGCATTCGAGCAAATATTCGCCTCATTATCAATGCAAACACCGACGCCCCGAGCGTCTTCCGCTAAGCCAAGCATGGAGGACGACCATCCCGCCTCCCCACCTCCTCCCCACCCGAGTAAAACCACTCATCTCCATTCGCGTACTCACTCCGGAGTACCCGGGAAGCACGAACGCATCACTTCTTCGGGGAAGCATCACTTCTGCCTTCACGGCCACCGACCATCTTGGCCCTCATCACCAAAACATATTCGCTTCCTCAAACTCAAATTCGGTTGGCAACAGTGGCTCTTTGAGGGAAAGGCTCGATTCTTTTGCAGACAGCTTCTTTTAGCGCTCTCTGAACCCATAAGGACTTGTATAACGAGTATAAAAATAAATATTGCATTAATAGTATAAAAATAATTAAAAAATTAACTGCGCCCTCCTTTTGTGATTTTTCGTTGACCAATCAACGACTGTCGTTTTCCGCGATGACTTCCGGAAAGCTCTGAATGAACCGAAGTCGCGGACGGACGTACGTACGTACTCTGGGATTGTTTTCAATTTTCAAGTATTCGTTTCGTAGAAAATGATTTCAAAATATGGTCGTTATTTAATTTTATACTTTTGGATTTCGAACCTCAATCTTCTCTTGAGAACGGCACCGCACTGGGAAATCGTGGCTGAGTGCCGCCCTAAGAGACTTTGCCTGAAGAACGACGAGTTTCGATCGGTTTTTTAAGTGACGTCACTCAGCCTTCGATTAATTGGTAAACAAGGCGGTGACTTTTGTTTGCTTTACTTCGTTCGGAGACTGCTGATTGCTGAGATGCCGGCGGTGTCTCATAAGCACACTTTTCACTCAGAAATAACTTCCGATGAGTTTTCGCTTTGGCAATTATTTAATAATCCGGAAGAAGCGCAACTAAACAGAAAAGTCAACCTTAAAAAAGAAGGAAGAGCCTTTCGAAGGGAAGCGGAAATGGGCGGGAGGCAACAAGTCGAATCTCTTCTCCCGTCCTTTCCTATGACTCAGTCCGCCTCTTCCTTCGCGTCCGCGTGATTTTAATTTGGCCGAAACAAAAACAAAAAAGGGAAAAAGATAAAAAAATGCAGAAGAGGATGGAGGGCGATGTGGAGAGTTTCCGAGAACACTTGACCCGTGAAGTTTTATATCGGAGGTCGTCGGAGTCAAGTCACGAAGAACGTCGGCCTTCGATTGGGCACCGTCGGCTGCAGTGGCGGCGTCAGGGCGGTTCTTTTCAACAGATCGAAATCGCCCCAAATTCAGCCCTAATAAAACGAAAAAATGAAATAGGAGAGTAAGGAAAAACAAGGAAAAATGGAGCAAAAATAAGAAAAAATAGGAAAAAGGGAAAAATGAAATGAGAAAAAAGAAAAATAAGAAAAAAAGAGGAGAGAAGATAGAAAAAAGGGAAGAAAATGAAAAATACTAAAACCGTTAAAAGAAAGGAAAATAGAGAAAACTGTACAATTCAAAGAGAAACAAATATTAAAAAGTGTATACAGTATCTGATTGATTGAAATACTGTATGTGTAAATAAAATAAGAGACAGTGGTCATTTTGAGCCTTTTCTTCGTTCTTCTCAAATGGTTCTCGTTCATCCCACTTCTGGTCCTGCTCTCCAAGAAACTTTCCACGGGACAGTCCAAAACAATTCCAACCCCTCGGGTCCCACCCCAAGAAAATTATTAAAAACCGATTTAGATAGCAGAAGACAGTCCGACCGACCACCAAACGGACGCGTCATTCGCAAAATGAAGGCAACAGTGCTCGCATGCGTTCTCCTGGCGACGGCGGCGTTCGGCGGCGGCGGCGCCGTTCCTCAAGGTACGTTCGGCACCTCCTGCCCTCCCGCTCTCTCCACCTGACCGACTCTCTTTCCAGGTGAGCCTCTCCCCCTCAGGAGACTCCGCGAACAGCTCTCGAAGAACATCACCGAGGCGCCCTGGCTGCAGGCGTTCAACAGGAGCGGGATCGCGGGCCCGGGGGGCCTCACCCTGAGCTCCGTGTACAACACCCTGCTGTCGGGGGTGCACTCCCTCTACCAGGACCTGGTCAACAGGCAGCAGGCGTTCATCAACCTGCTCACCTGCGGGAACTGCGTCAACGAGGGGTGGGACGCGATAATGGAGGTGGTGCAGAGCGTGCCCGAGCTGGAGTGGGTGTACAACCCCCAGGGGGGGGCGCCGGCCCTCTTCTTCACGGCGGTGCTGCAGAACGGGACGGTCACGGGGATTGGGGGCTCCATAGTGAACGACAGGCCGGTGGCGGAGTACGCCTTCGGGAAGGAGGGGATAGTGCAGCACCTCCCGAACAAGAACAAGAAGAATTGACCGCTAATTGCCTTGCTCTTTCCTCAAACCAATAAAAGAGAGTTTCTTTGGTTGTGTCTGTATTCATTGATAGTTTGTGGTTATCCGTCCGCACGGGGGCACAGAGGTGCACCCATCAGAACTCAGTCACGAGTTCTTCCTTATGAGGAGATGCCAATGTCCCGTTGTTATTTTAAGCTAAAGTGCAACTCTTTGCTGACCGACACAGCACCAAATATTAGGTCATAACTAAATTCCGCCTCCAGTCCTTCACCTTCGCACGGCTGACAGTGATCTCTCTATAACACAGCCTCTTTCTCTTTTTTCTCTTCTTCTGTCAGTCTTTCGCTTTTCTTCTCTGTCTCTTTCTCTCCCTCTTTAGCTTGTTGCTTTTTGTCCTCTACTTCAGTTTCTCTATTCCTTTTCTATTTCTTTATCTCCTCATCTTTCCTCTTTTCCCCCTTTTCTCCCACATGACCACGTATTTCCCTCGTATGGCAACTCATGAGCAAGTCATCACTCGATGCAACATTTCTTCAAAAAACCAAAATGTCAGACGCAGACGAGTCTTCCCAGAAAACGCAAATTAACCACGAACAATGGAAATTTCCTCGAGTGATTGAGGCTTTTGTTCTAAGTCGCCATTGTGACTCCTCCGCGCACTCATTAGCGCCCCTCGAGATTCCTCCCACCCGAGTGAGGGTCACTTTGGCCCTTGCCCGTCCTGAGAGCGGGACTCGGCGTGGTGGACTGGTGGGAATCGCCCGCAGGAATGCGTTCCCTCGGGCGAGGAGCGCCCGATTAACCCTCGATCCCGGTCGCTAGTTAAAAAATTCCACGGCAATCAGCGGTTTCCACCTTATCTTGTTTTTGTTATTGTGGAGTTGAGTTTTCCTAATCGTTGGCAAACAATGATTGCGTTCCCCATTATTTGAATTGTTTTTCTTTAAGTGAAACCGTTTGCTTTTCTGCGAACGATAAAAATCCCCTTTTCGAGATAAACGTTTTCCTCGGAACGATCTTGAATTTACCTGAAGAAAAGTTTTTACTTTGGCATTGGAATGAGTTTCAAGGTCAGGTTCAAACCTATGTTTCTGTCCTTCTCTTCTCTCTCTCTCTCCTAATTTAATTCCATTTGAGATGCGGAAGGTCGCGAATAGAGAATACGTTTTAGTTTGGTTAAGATCCGCGGTGGGGCGCTCATTTGGCTCGAATGAGTCTTCTTAGTACTTCGGCGCAGCGATAGATGGTGCTGACATTAATTTTATTTTCTCAACGGTTCTCCATTAGAGGGCCCTTCTTCGGGGCCACTGATTCGAAGGGGAAATGGGCCCAAATATTCTCTATCTGCAGTAAGGGGAGAGCAAAGAGACCCTTCTTTCTTTCGGTTAGGCAACCGCGGCCCTTTCCCTATTTCTTTTGCTTCTTCTTTTTCTGTGTGTTATCACTTAAGGTTAAGCTTTTAAGTCTTTCAGTATTTTCTGCTCGAGTTTTTGATGTAATTTCACTTCCGTTTCCTGTATTTATTCTACAAGTTCCGGTTCTCAGTTTCTTTCTGATTTTAGTTCTGTTTTCTGTATTAATTCCCTAAAGTCCAACGGATGTGCAGAGAAGATCAGAATGACATTAAATATATTAAAAGGAATGGCTGTGTCTGAGGAGTGGCTAATGGAGAAGAAAAATGTTGAAGTGGTCCGAAGTAAATAAAAGTCCAGCCATGATTTATAAATTTAAGTAAACAACTTTAAAAGTGTCACCCGCAATTTTAATAAAAAAAATAAAAGTGTTCATTTCGATGCGTTTAATGTCCAATAAAATTTTATTTATTTTTATTTAAGTCATTATTAAATTATAATTTATTAATTGGTAATTATTAAGTTTTCAAGTGCGAAACAGCGAAATTCACTTTGTTTATTTCAGTTGCATTAAATTTTTTTTGCACTTTTGATTTTATATATTTTTACAAAAACACTTATTTTAATTAATAAAATAAAATTTACATAAAAATAAATATATATATATAAAGTAAGAATTAATAAATAAAAATATTCAGATTGTATTTCGGATGTATTTTTGATAATCTGTATTTTAGAGTTTAGTAATAATTTTAATTAATTTGTTAATAATATAGAATTATTTAAATTTTTATAAGTTATGAAAGGTTTTTATAGAATGAAAGGAAGAAAAGGTTCTCTTTGACGTCCAACGCACACAAAGAACACCAGCCAAAGGAATTCAATGGCGATGAGGTCAGAGTTCCATTGCGTCGCCATTTTTTGCGATCCGACCGTTTAGGGATTTCCCTCATTTTAAAGTAAAATCGATTTCGCCATCTTTTCATTAAACTCCGCTTCGGAAATTACTATAATCTCTTCCTCTCCCATCCGCAATGGAAAAATTCGCCAACTCATTCCTTTGGCTTCCACTCCAAAACCGCCTAACCGAAATTTCGCCCCTGCGACACTCTTTTGCATTCCTTATCGAATGGCGACCTTTCGACTCACGGGCTGTTGCGCAACCGCCACGCAACGGGGAATTTCCTTTGGAAAGGCCTTTCCCTTTCCTTTTTTCCTTTTACCAAACCGGAGAAGGACTCCATCGCCCAACGGAGGCTCTTTTCTTTTGCGGATATCTTTTCCTTATTGCTCACCACCATTAGCAACCCTTTTAATTCACCATCAGTCATTTGGTTAATGTAAATTCATGGAATGTAAAATTGTCTTTCTTTCTTCTGCTTTCTCTGCCTTTTTCTTTGCATCTGCCCCGCATCTGTCACCCAAAGACAGACAGTCAGAAATAGAAGAAAGACAACGTTCTCTCACAGAATTTCCCGGAGTGTTCTCGGCCAAAGCCATAAAAACTCATTGAGACGTCTGCTCCTCATTCGCCGGCCGAAGAGGCTCTCACAGGGAGACAGGTTCACGTCGCCATAACCCCAGGACTATAATTAAACGATGATTCCGGTCCCTTTTTTGCTCCTTGGGAAACCCCACGGGAACTCGCGGTGGGGACCGTCGCCCACTTCAGTGCCACAACGCCTCAAAAGCCTCGAAAAGCCCTCCTCTTGCGCCCTTCTTCCTCTCCCCCGCTTTTTTGGTGCGGCCATCTTCCTTCCGTCCCATCTTCTTCGCTCTCATGTATATAATTGGCCAGCAGAAGATGAGTGGCTCAATTGGTGCGCTGAAGATGACCGGCTTCACGTACATTGCCTTCCTCATCTGCTTCGCGTGCTCGGCGGCCGTCGGGGAGGACCCACAAGAAACCACCACCACCACCACCACCACCACCACCACCACCACCGCCGTCACCAGCACACCCGAAGGTAACTAACTATCTCCTCGCACGGGGGCGGAAACCACCCTGACCGCGGCTGGTGTTGCAGATGTCGCCCGGAGGGAGCTCACCGACGGCGGCTACGTGATCAGGTACAAGGACGCCGCGTACCAGTACCCCTGGAGGGTGGCGCCCGTGGTGGTGCGCGAGGGGGCGAAGGAGGGCGGTCCGGAGGAGACGAACGCGATAGGGGGAGCGGAGGAGGGGCGGCGGCCGCTGTTCTACTTCACGAGGTGGGAGGAGGTGGAGGAGGGGCCCCGGGGGCGGTTGCCCGCGTCGGGGCCCTACATCGAGATCAGGAGGAGGAGGAGGGAGGTGAACGGGACGGAGGTTCCGGAGGAGAGCAAAGTCGGTAAGGGTTGGGGGAAGGGGAAAGGGACCAAACTCATAAGTAATTTCCCCAAAGAGTATATTATTTTGTTAAGGACTTTGTTTTAACATAGACGAGGCTTTTTATGACGTTTCAAATGGAAAACGGAGAGACAAAACATAGATTTTGGTCATATTAATGCTCTGTACACAATTGTATTTGTATTGAGGTCTAAAAAACCATAAATACAATACTTTAAAGACACTAAAATATGAATATTTGGCAATCAACTACAAAAAGGTAATGTAAAAGGCAAAAAACTGGAGATAATATTTTTAAAACGCGGAAGTTACTTATGACTCAATCTAACAAAAAGGGAAGTTACTTATGATTCGACTCAGTATCTTCACTGAACTATTACAACTTAGTCTGCCACAGTAGAAAGTAAAGTCAATATTGGCAAAATGTCTGCATTTATTTGATTTCATTGCGGCGCCGCCATTTAAACACTTTCAAAGTGTTCTGTCCAATTTCTACTTTTCATTTCCAGGAAAACTGAGAAGGAAACGAACCTACTGCGGCAGATGCGGATATGGCGGTTACAGAAAAGTCTACGTACCCGTCACCTACGTTGTTTATCCCGTTTAGTGAGTACTTATTCCCACTGGTTCCCCGCTTATTCCCAAAACCCTTCGGCTCAGCAAAGGTTAACCTCTGAATTTCAGTTATGGCGGCGGAGGAGGAGGGAAAGGCTGCTACACCTGTGGAGGCGGATATGGCGGAGGCGGAGGCGGAGGCGGGAGTTATTCGTTCAGCAGTTCCCACAGCAGCGCCGGAAGCTTTAGTTGGGGCAAATGAAAACTCTAACCGAATATGTTGTTTTCATTCTGTCGAATATAAAAAAAATAATTTTGGTGACTGCCATTATTATCCTAAAAGGTCCGACCGTTGCAAACGCTCGCGCTGCCATCTCTCGGCGTCGTCGGTAATCTCTTTCAATCGAGCGCCGCCATCTCGCGCGGATTGATCGCACTAAGTTAATCCGCTTTCCAATGAAGTGCAGGAGCGGCCCGCGGAGGAAGGCGTTGTTATAACGGAAAAAAGCGAATCATCTCTTAAAAAGTTGAAGAATGAGATTGAATTCAACACGTATGGAACATGACGAATAAATGGGCGAAATCAGATCGAGACAATGAGCGCGATGCAGATTTAAGATGGCGTTACACAATGCCGGGAACATTTACAGCGAAAGTCCGCTAATTGGCCCTCTCAATGGCGATTGCCTTTCTTCGAAGCTTTCCATGAAATTCCTGCCTCCAATTTTCCACCAAAA
This sequence comes from Brueelia nebulosa, assembly GCA_028293925.1. NCBI lineage: Eukaryota > Metazoa > Arthropoda > Insecta > Psocodea > Philopteridae > Brueelia > Brueelia nebulosa. The sequence continues at coordinate 692,983 of JAQIBA010000003.1, read as the reverse complement.
TTACTTTCCGTGACCTCACTCCGCGTATTTGCCTGAAATTCAAAAGCGGAACGTCTCGAACACCAGCCGGATCTCGACGTCTCCCAAAGGAAAAACCATTGAGGGAAATGACGTCACTCCGTGCGAGTGCCATCCCGGAAACGGGTTTTCCTGCGTTGGCGGCGCAACGGCTTTTCAAAGCAGAAAAATGTTTAGCAAAGCCCTCTTTAAGCGGATTTGCGAAACCGCACGTTGGCATCAATTCGCAAGGACGACATGAGATTTATGGTTGTTCTGGTAGAAAGTTTACGACGTTTCGATTCGAGGAAATATTACTTTCGGTTATTTGCCGTTGAAAATCGTTTTGACTCCCTTCGTCGTGTCCGGAGGGCGGCCATTATATTTCAAAAAAACCAAAGGATCATCATGACAAATCAGCGCAAGTAATTAATAATTAAATGCGTTCTCGTGAAGAAAAACTGTCCAGTCGACCACAGACGGCAAATACGGATTATGAAATTAAATTTTAATTGGTTCCTTCGTGACCCCATTCTCTGACATATCCCAAAATAACATGGGATCGTCCACAATTAAGTCTCCTTAAGCACGGCCGGATGGAGGACGAAGAAGGCGGTGATTGGCATAAATCGGAATGAGAGGGTCGCGATGACCCCTCGGAAGAGAAGTGGGGCCAATTTGAACCCACAATAATGTGGTCAACGTGAAAAGTAGGATGTGAATGGGAGCGATTGTTTCCGTTGACATTTTGAGATTTCCCCGCCAAAACGGTCGTTTTTATTTCGTTCGAAGAAAGCGGTGCTTTTGCCGCGTCATTCCACAGATAAAATTCTTCCGTTGAGTGATCGGACGGAGATAACCGTCCTTCGGAGCCTCGCCTGAACAAGTCCGTACACAGGGTGGACCATTTTCATCTCCCCTCCAATTCTCATGACCTTGACTTTGACCTTGGATGTCAATTTCAAGGTCAACTGATGGGGGATTCGGAAACAGCGAAAAATTCAACATTGAAATGAGGTAACACAGTTGTGGTCCAGATGACACCAGAGATGGCTCAAAAGTAATTAGTGTAATCAAAATGGCGGCCGTAACGGTCAGAAACAAACAACAGAATATACTTTGTGACTCGTCCTGATTAAAATATTAGAAACTTTTTTTATTTCCTTTTGTGTTTGTTCTTTCTTTCCTGTTAGGAGGGAGACTCGTTTGAATTCGTTAAATTTTATCACCCTTTGTTCCTCCATCGGATCTATTTCACCCCAATTCGTCGTAGTTATTATTGTTAAGCCGCCATTTTGGGGTTCGTCGAACGTTATCAAACGACCTAATCAAGGTCGTTCGAGAGAGTTTGTTTCTCTCTAAATGTAATTAACGTTCCTGGGACGTCCTCCGCGTTTGCTTTTCACCTTGAGAGGGCACTCGAGGTGGCCACTGGGGCGCGGGCAAATATTTAACCGCCGCTCCTCCCCTTCATTTCCATTTATTCATTACAACGAGCATTGTGGGGCCCACGCCTCGGACCCGATTCGAAAGGGGCTCATGACTAATCCGAATTTCTAAGGGAGCGCAAGAAACTGGTTTTTAATCCGCGCCCTCGAGAGGCCTTTTCTGGAATGAAAACGTTCCCTCCACTTTCCACCAACGCCCGCCATTCTGGAAAAGGAGATCACTCAGTTAAATAAAGAAATCGAGAGCAAAGGCTCATTTGAATTTTCTGGCGGAGACGGAAAGGGGAGTTGTCTTGCTGGTGCCACGACGCAGAAGCGGTTAGTGGAATAGGGGAAGAGGAGCCGTCTGGTGCCACGACGCAGAAGCCGTTAGTGGAATAGGGGAAGAGGAGCCGTCTGGTGCCACGACGCAGAAGCCGTTAGTGGAATAGGGGAAGAGGAGCCGTCTGGTGCCACGATGCAGAAGCCGTTAGTGGAATAGGGGAAGAGGAGCCGTCTGGTGCCACGACGCAGAAGCCGTTAGTGGAATAGGGGAAGAGGAGCCGTCTGGTGCCACGACGCAGAAGCCGTTAGTGGAATAGGGGAAGAGGAGCCGTCTGGTGCCACGACGCAGAAGCCGTTAGTGGAATAGGGGAAGAGGAGCCGTCTGGTGCCACGAGGGTTTCGCCCTAGTGTGAGAACAGATGAAAACAAGTGTAGTTTTCCACGTGGCCGGTTGAATTTCTCAAGGCCGCGTTCAGTGCACCACTTAAAACCACTTAAGCGGGTTATAATTAATGAAAAGGAAATAAAATGCGTTAGGAAAGTAAATTAAACACATTTTATTTGTTTTATTTGTGAGCTCGAGTGAGAAACTCTTTAATAAATGAGAGTAATTGGACTCGAAATGGTTTATTAGGCGGAGAGTTTTTGCCAATAAAATCTGTGTTGCCTTACAGAAACTCATAAATTAAGAATAGACGTTTATTTGGGCATTTGCCAAAGGAAAAATGGAAAAAATGAAAAGTAAAAAGGGAGATAAAGTGGAGAAAAGTAAAAAATAAATGAAAAATGGAGAATGGAAAAAGGCAAAAAAAGAAACACGAGAAAAAGTGGAAGACAGATTAAAGGGAAAAATAAAAATAAAAAAAAACTAAAAAATGGAGAAAAAGAACAGAATAAAAACCCAAAGAAAAGAGGAAAAGGAAAAACAGTGAAAGATGAGTACTTATAAATGTTGTGTATGTTATGCACGTTGTTGGGGTTCTTCTGCTCCGTGACGGCCAACTGAGAATTCAACTTCCCGAGTGTTCTGCCAAGGAAAGGAAAGAACTCTGTGCCAAAATGGCATAATGGCGGAATGGCGGAATGGCGGAATGGCGTAACCTCCCCGCGACGTGGAGAAAGTAAAAGTGGTCGAGGAGGGAATCCCAACGGGGGGCGTTCCGGGGGGCGGTGGCAACGACCAGGATGTCTCCTGAATCACCATTGCCTTCCTCGTGACGTCAATGCCGCCCAAATGGGGCCAAGTCCTGTTCACTTTCACTTTCTCCATGCTGGCATCGTCTCATTGAGGGTTGGCGTCGTCGGGGGTGGTCGGGAGTGGTCGGGGGGTGGTCGGGGGGTGGTCGGGGGGTTGTCTCCGGTTGTTTGCGGGCGATAAAGAGGTGAGAGACGGAGGGCCTAATTAATGAGTGAAGTGGGATTAGAAGACAGCTGAAAACGTCTAATTAGAATTTAGAAGTGGGAATTGATTCGTCTCACTCAACTGCTTTATTTCACTTATTAAATCTTCGTTTGTTTTTTAATAATAATAACATAACGGAGAGAAAAAGAGGTCATAATCTCAATTATCAAATTTACCATTATTTACTGGTCGAAGTCAAACTCAAAGAAATTTTGTATTCAATATAAATACTATTTCAGATTTTAGTGTTTTCTGTTGGTCGAAGAATAAACTTTATTACAAAGATTTATTTGTTATTTGTTTTGTTTGTTATTTATTATGTATTTATGTAATAATATATATTTTGGTCGTCTTTTGACTCTTACAAAATCACGTAAAATACAATAAAATTGGTGAACATTATTACAATTAAAATTATATTTTTAAATTTATGTTTTGTATTTTTTCCTGCATTATTTCCCACAAAGGCAAAAACATTTTTTATTTATACATACAAATACATATGTATAATTGTAATTAACTAAAAGAATTAGATAAAATGTATTCAGTCTTATCCGGGAGCATTAATGATTAACATTAAATTAAAAATGTAATTCATTAAAAATAATAAATAAATAAATAAATGTCAGCTAAAAACACCCAAAATAAATAAATAGTTCTTAACTAATAAAATATAACTCATAAATAGCCAATTTTTTGTATAATTTATTATTTATTTTATTATATTATTTGTTATTTTGCTTCCGGTTTCTTTAGAAATTTTTCTCTATTTTCAAAAATTTTCACAACTGAGTAAAATTCGTTATAAAATAATAATAAAAGTAATATATATATTTCTGTATTTCTTTATATATTTTACATAATTTTTTGACATAATTAAATACTGAGTATAATTAACAATAAAATAATAATGGAAAAGTAATTTAAAGTAAAATAATATATTATGTTATATTTGATAATAATAGGGAAATTATTAATGATTGAACCCATTTGGGAACGGACGGACGGACGGATATTTCCCCGAGGAATTACGCCAAACTACGCGGATGCGGAGGGAAAGAGGAGACAACAAAAGTGGGCAATTGTGCAACCACAAAAAGCCCCAATGAAATAATTGGGTGTTATGTGGGCTGTGAAGTCACACGCGGATTTAATCCACTTTCTCGCGGTTTTCAATGGAAATCCCAGCAAAGTCTCAATGGAAAATGACGATTGGAAGCGGAGCCAATTGATGTAGGGAACGTTGAAGGAAGAGAGAAGAGATGTGAAAAATGAAGCAGAAAGGATAGAAGAAAGGACAAAGGAAAGAAAAATAGACAGCAGAAGAGAGAATAAAGGAAAAAAGGAAGCAAAGGAAGCAAAGGAGAGAATAAGCTAAATAAAATGGTAATCAAATGGTAATCCAATGTTAAGAGAAAAGTGAAAAATGTCCGGTTGAAAATGGGATCGGAAATCGAAAGTATTTCCGCGGGTGCGTATTGAATTCCCGTTAAATCCGCGTCGTCGAGGGGGGAAAGAAACGAAAAGAGGCGAAAAGAAACGAAAAGAAACGAAAAAGAAAGGTAGGGAGTGATACTTTCTTCGGCGAACTCAATGGAACTGTCACACGGACGTATAAAATTATAGAATACGGCGAAAGAGGATTCATTTGCGTGTGGCGGTTGGGGTGAAAGTATTCGGTGCGGAGACGGCGGATCGCGAGTGTGAGTGTGCACATTTCTCCAGTCAAAGGATCAAAGGATACTGCCATCCTGCTAATACTGAACGGATTATCGGCTCTGCTCACCTCTCAAAGGAAGACGATGCCTTCGTAAGTCTCTTATTCGCCTAAAAACAAAATAATATTATTATAAAACCTAATTTTCTCTTTATTATCCTATAATAATATAAAATAATATAAGCTGAGGAAAATTTCGCCATCAGATTGAAGACATTAAATAAAAACCGTAATTAACTTTTGAATCAATGTAACTATTCCTATTATTATAATACCTATAATATCTATAATATATAATTATATAAATTATGAAATATAAACAATAAAAGACATACAACAAAAGCAATTTAAAAAATCATTTATATTATAATGAGGAGCTTTGCCAATGTTTTTTTAAAATGTATACACTTTTTTCATTATTATATACTGTGTGAAATGATTTTAATACACAAAATACGAAAGGAAAACAAAAAAATCTTCTAAAATGATATAAATGATTTCCGAAAAGGTTGGCAGCCCTGATTTTCTTTATCAAAAGTCGTTATTTTTTACCTTTGGTGGAATTATTTTCTTAAAAAATAGTGATTTTTAAAGAAAGGGCGAATTTCACTTATACAAATAATTATAAACGACCGAAAAACAGAAACACTAAAAAAACACTCGGAATACAAAACACTGAGAATAATGAATAAGTGAACGATGAAATTAGACCAAAAGCGAATTAAATGAAAAAAAAGTAGACTGAAAATAATATAAAAATATAAAAAAAAAAATTTAAAAACAATGGAAAACTTTTCATTTTTACAAAGAGGTGAAATACTTTGTTTGTAATAAATAATGAGATTTAATGAATTATGTATTTATGTATGTAATTATGAAAAGAGTTTTCGCTGTGAAATTCCTCCCAAAGATGCAAAGAGTCTCTTTGTTGGACAAATAACGACTCGATAACAACCCTTTAACGATTACGCAAATGTTACACAAATTAATGGCGAACAAATGACCTCAATTTCAATAATTTGACTTATCTTTAAAAATTTACTTTTCTTTTAATGGAGTCGCCTTTTTAAACTCGACAGGAAAAGGATTCTCGTCGCGCTAACCCAGTTAGGACCCATAGTTCTTTTGCATCTCTCTTTCCTTCTTTTTTTATTCATCTTTCTTTACATTCACATCTGCTCACCTTTGTCGGCGAGGGCTTAACAGTGCATCATTGGAGGTCCATAACCAGAAAAGAAAAGAAAACTTTCTCTTTCGAGGACTGGAAGGCGGTGACAAAGGACGTCTGTGGCGCGTCCTTCGGCAGAGGTCACCTGCGCTCTGCCCTGAATCCGAAAGAGAGCAGAAGACGTTGTTCTGCCTTTCTAAAAGTGAACAGTCGATGTGTGTCATTATAATTTTAGCTAAATTTCGGCCGAATCGCGGAAACCGAGGCTGGCATTGACCGGGGGCGAAGGTTGGCCGAAGATCCGCTCTTGTGGGGGTCCCCGCTGTCCTCGGGGGTCCCTCTGCGGGCGGCCAGGGCGGTCATCTCCACTTGCTCCGGTATTATGTGCGGCCGAGGAGCGGCGGTCCGCTGGCCGTCACAAATTTACTTTCTCTCCGTGTTTTAAATGGTTTTTAATTGCGTGGCACGTTGTAAACATGACTCGTTTTAATTTTCAAGGTTCAGGTGTGCTCAATCCATGTTATTGGTTTTGTGTTACACATGCGCGCGGTGAAAGTGATCTTTTTCTGATTCTCTCTTTGTCCGATTGTCGTCATCCCTTTGCCAGCGGCGCCCAGCGGGAAGACTCCGCATGCTCTCCTGGTGCGATCAGGTGAGAGTGCGGAGGAGGTGTGCGCGCGCCCTCTGCTCTCTCGCACTCTCATTATGCCAACCGGAGTTCCGCTTTTCCTTTGGGAATTTATTATTTTTTTTTGGATTCCTTTGTCAGGTGCAGTCAACCTAATTTCCATCGGGTCTGCAACATTAATTCCGTTATGAATTCATTTAATTTCGTCATTTTCCAATACTTAAATTTTATTCATCGTGTTTACATCTTTATGTATACTTTATTTTTAATAATTAATATTGTATTTTAAAAGCTTTGTTCGCTCTGTTTATAAAATTTATACATTTTTACTGTTATTTATATAAATTGTCAAAAAATAAATTCAACGAACTTTTGAGTTTTTCATCTTAGGAAGTTACAAAAATTTAAAAAAAGGATGAGAAACAAGAAAAACAAAAACAAAAACAAAACACGAGAAATTCAAAGGGTTAAAACTAAAAAAAGAGAAACACTTCAGAAGAAAACGCAAAAAAGGCGGAAAACAAAAAAAATGGCCATAAAAGAGAACGGAGCGCTCGTTTTTTTAATTTTTTCCTCAATTACGTTTTTCCTGTCAGTCAATACTATAATTATAAATATACTTACATACTCTGACATCGATCGACCTTGATTTGAATCCGAAACGAGTTACATTGCCATTAAATGGATCTCCTTTAATTGAACCCCTCATTGCCGACTCATTTACTCATCTGCAACGAAACAACAAAATCATCTCACCCCGAAATTACTTGCGGATTTTTACTTTCTTGTTACGATTCAAGGACACAAATCCCCGATACATTAATCCAAAAATAAATAACTGGGCTAAAGAGAGAGTTGATTTAATGACGGCCCATCAATGCCTCGAAACACTCTGATTCCTCTCCAAAAGGGCCAAACCTCCCCAATGGCGCTCGTGGGAGGGAAAATGGCGGACAGGTCGAAGCGAGGCGGTCCCTGGGGGCGAGTGGGGGCGAGTGGGGGCGAGGGGGGCGAGTGGCTGATTAGGGGGAGAGGGAGTCAACATGGCTGTCATTAACAAGGCTGCTGCCACTTTACTTTCTTTTATCGCCGGGAGCTTCCCGTGAAAGGAGTTTCGAAAGTGGCAGGAGAAGAGGATTCCAATTTCTTTTTATACTCTTTTTATGTGTATTTTTATTTATATTTTTAATACATTTTACTTATTGTTGGTCCACATAGTTTTCAACAAATATTCACACGTCAATTATTTACACGAGAATGAGCAATGCGGGGCCCGCGGGCCGTTTCCGGCCCGTTTAACATGTTTATGCGGACCGCCAAGCATTTATAAAATTTTATTTATTTTACCCAATTTCTCCAATAAATATGTCGTTATAAAATTAATTATTATCCTCTTCTCTTTTTTTCCATATTTTTCCCCCTCAGTCGTAAGCAATACAAAAAGCAAGAAAAAGCAAAGAAAAAGCAATGTATATAATAATGAAAAATAAATTAAATAAATGTTGTTTTTTTATAAACGAACAAAAGTGATAAAATTACAAGAAAAAGACAAAAAAGGGGAAAGGAAAATTATGTCACCGACAAGTTTTTGTTCCGCGAGCAGAAGAGAAAAGAATTTGTGAGCGGCACTTTGAGAGAAATTTGTGAATTGGCCAAAATAAATATTTGTAGGCTTTCACTGGGTCGCAGGCAATTACCTCTCGTCGGGAACGCCACTAATTACTTAATTAATTATTTCTCCAGTTGAGATTTAAATTAGCCGTATTGTTCCTCTGCCACTGACTCCGCATGGAAAGTGGATCAGATCTTTCTGATCCACTCTTTCTTTTCATGCCTTTGCACCCGATTCTCTTTCGGCACGCGACTCTCGAGGACACTTTCCAACAGTGAGTTATGTCAGACTCAGAGGGAAACGCAATGACAAACACTCCCGAACGATGTTACCAAACCGGGAAAGTTAGGGAGGAGAAGAAACGAAAGGAACAGAGGGGAAAAGAAGAATAAAACAAATGGAACAGAAATGAAAAAAAGTGAACAGAGTGAAGCATAATAATATAAAAAGTATCGAATGACTTCCCATTCCTTCCGCTTTCACTCGCAAAGGAATCAAAAGGAAAACAAAAACAAAGGAAAAGAAGAGCACCAATGGAAATAACAAAAAGTTCTCACTCGCGTTTCAAATGAAATGTCAAAACCTGAAAAGAAATAGTTTGGCCCTTTGTCCTCCCGGGCCAAAACAAAAACCCCTCCGCCCCCCACCGCCCAATTAAACCGCCATTATTAACACATAAAGGGTTATCAATCACTGGGGGCGAAGGGGGACGTGCACTTGGGGACGATTGTCCTCGACAATCAAAATCTTATCTGGATTTCTTTCTTCGCCTTTCGACTTCTCCTTTCTCTTTCACCGCCGCCATTGTTCTGAATGCTTCGTTGCCTTTTGACAACCCCTCAGAAAGAGGGAAATCGAGCGGAGCACTTCCGCTCTGCCACAGAGTTGGTGGGAGTTGGTAGCGTTCCAAGGACAGCATAACGATGGGCGGATGACGTAACCGGGTGGGGGCGAGGGGTGGCCACCCTGGCGGTCCCGTCAGCAGAAGAGAGAGGCAGGCAGGCGAGGCGGCACCTGTGCAGCGGAGAGTGGATCATAATATAGAGGTAAGTGATACGGTGACCCAGTAAAGAGCCGAAAACTGGTCTCTCTCGTTACTGGCTGAACAAGTTCGACTTTCATCTCATCTCCGCGTTGCATCCAGAAATACCAGAGTTCAGAAACCTGTGCCTCGCTCGCCGAAGGTTGCCGGACGCTTCTTCTGCTGACGAATGGAAAAATGGAATTTATTCCTTTCGCCATTTCTCCCTTTTCCCTTTCCTGCCTTTCTTCCTCCCTCTTCCTCCCTCTTCCTCCCTCTTCTTCCCTCTTTTGCTTTAATATTTTATGCTCTTAGCAGACTTTCAAATCCCATATTTATTTTCTGCTAATATCTCAACCCGCATCTGTCGAAGGAGGTGTTCTCATTCCCACCCTCACCTCCTGAGATGAAATGATAACCGATTTCCTCTGACAACTGTCTTATATGGTTAGCAAAAAGTGATGGGACAATTGGCTGGCGCTTATGCAAGAAAAGACAATGCGGTGGTCGGAGGTGCAAACTCACGAAGACGCCGCGAAACAGGAAATGAACACAGCCTAAAAGACAGTAAAAACTGAGCCAAACAAAACCGAAACTTGAACAGGGGACCGGAATTAGGTCAGTCATAAATGATAGCTTATACCACATGGGTAACGGTACCTGCACTCGCAGGCACGCGGGCCCGAGAGCCCTCGCGCCCATGCTTGCCTTACGCCCGGCCCAGTCTCTCTCTCTCTCTCTCTCTCTCTCTCTCTCCTCCTAAGTGGAATACCTGGCCGCGAGTGTTATACTTAGCTCTCCTCACGAAAATTCACCAGGAAGCGCACCCCTCGCCCCCTCGCCCCCTCGCCCCTCACGGCTCGCCCCTCGCCCGGGGGCGACGGACTCAATCCTCAGCGTGAGATCCCCATTTTCTCTTGATTGGCCGCCGCCATTTTGGCTGTTTAGCACTATTATCTTGTGAAATAACTTTATTACGGAATATCAACACCCCTAATTTACCTTTTTGGTTTTAAACGATCTGAAAAATGGGTGGGCAGCCGTCGGCCCGTAAAAGTCAGCGCCGATGGAGATTAACATAAATGCGAACACCTGTCCTCGCTTTTATCGTTAATAAAACGCTCAATCTTTTCGGAGTTTTGGCCACCCATGATTTAATCAGAGTTTGTGTGTCTGACATTTACATTCGAAATAATGCTTTTCGGCCATTGTTTTCGTTAATAGGCCTCGTGAAAAGACCCAAAACAAAAACTCTAAGCAAAGGAAGTTGCTGAAGTAAAAGGTTATAGAAAAGTGTGCATTGTGCAGCGAACATTCGAGAAAGTTCTGATCAAACATCCCATTCGAAGTGGGACGAGGGCAATTCGGTGCGCGAAATCTTCACACTGACACCCCCAACATTACTGGCAAAACACATTAACACTCTAACTGCTAACGTGTGTCATTTTGACTTTAACTCTTTGGCATCTTCCTCAAATTCCCCATTGAATTTAACATCCAACCCTTCAATTTCTTTTTTTCTCTCTCTTTTTCCCCGGCCTGTCCCCCTTATTTGGGGTCGCCCTCCGCGCTGCCATTCGCCAGGCGCCTTCCTGCCTCGTCGTCTCCTTCTCTTGTGTTGAGCCAAGCCGGCAGGGTCTGCCCCGATGTCCCGCGCCCTCCTCGTCATGTGTCCTTGGGGTCTTCTTTGGGCATGGCAGATTTATCATAATAGCGAACTTGCAGTAACATTCTTATTTTTCCACCACATTTTAGCGCTCTTATTATTTCCGTAAAATTCCCAATTATCTTCAGCGCAATACCTTCAAATTATAAGGGATTTACAGTAGTGGCAATAACTGGTCATTGACTTTTATGTAGCTTCTTTTTTTTTGGAAATTTCTCTCTTAAATGTTATCATTAAATAATTAAGATTTTAACAAACGACGGGGGTCAAAATGGCCCCTTTTAGAGACGACAGTTACTTTCCGGTTCGGGTGTTAACACCGTCAGACATAAAGCAAATTACCCCCGGCCGAGCAGAAGACACAACCGCGGCGTTACGTCATCGTCTCCTCCCAAGATGGAGACAACACCAGCAGAAGACAAAGCACTCGAACAGGTTCCTCACCAAAAGCTTTACGGCCAGATAATTTGGTAAGCGGATCTTCGGCGTTCCGCCCCAAAGAGAAGAGAGAAAGCGTTTGGGAACGGGGCCGAAAGACGGGATGCGGCGTGCTTAGCTTGCGGACGGGTCCCCCAAGCAAGGCTGCCGCGCGTCGCCGGCCATTTCTCCTGGCGCTCTCGTGCTTGGCTTAGGGAGAGGGATTTTCGGAATGGAGGGCCTCTGTTTGTCAATGAGTCTGAGAACAATTCAAACAAGAGGAGAGGCCCATTCATGAGTGGATGGAGTGACATTTGTGGAAGAAAGGAGCCCCATGGGCAGTCGCGCCTAACATTTGTCGGTAAACACGGAGCACGGGACTCATGTTTGCCGCCGCAACGCACCGGTCTTATTAACCCAATCACGTCCCGATGTTGTACATAAAACAATAACTCTGGTTTTCTGCTGCTGGGAAAACATTTGAGTGCTTTGGATTTAAATTTAACAATTTTTTCATTGCAAAGAAGAATTTCTTTAAATTTTGCCTTTGTTTTTTGTTATCTTTTATATTTCTATAAATTTACATAACTTTATTTCTATCTATTTATTTATCTTCTTCTATCTAACTATGTATTTTATCTGTCTTCATTTGTTTTGTTTCTATTTTGACTTTTTGAATTTATTTTGAATTTTCTTTTTTTTAATTCTCGGCCGAACAGTGTTATAATAATAGGGAGTCATTTTGGTTAAAATTTAAAGGGTTGGGCACAACGGGTTAAGGTCGGGATCCCAATACACTCAGCCAACTTAAAACATTCAGAACAGGGACCCTTTGTCTTGGGTACATTCAGTGGCCTAAGAACCTCCCCATTTAGGGTTCCTCTCCCGGTTCCTCTCCCGTCCGCTCCCGCCATATTCACCAAACCAAAACATCAACGCTTAAGCCCCCCTCCCCCTCCCCCTCCCCCGGCCACCTCCATCCACCACTCCATCCACCAATGAGAAAGTGGAGAAAGGCGAGGTGTGCCCTTGCTGCGCGAAGAGCCGGCTCAGTGAGCGCGGAGGAGGGAGGGAGGGAGGGAGGGAGGGGGGAAAACGGGTGCGGGCATAAGCTAAGCACGGGAGGAAATTGTTCCAGAAACGGTACCGGAGAAATGAAATTGCATTTGATGCGTATAAGGATGTAAAAGTTTGTTGGTCATTCGATCAGTGGATTTTAGATCGGTTCTTTTCCCGAAAAGACGATAATTAGAAGGAAAAAAATGTTTTTATAGTCGAAAGGAAAACGGAGAGAATTGTAAGTGCGTTATAAAAAATTTTGTTTTTTTTCAAACGAAAGTGAAATTCGGTTTGATATCTGGTGATGTGAGTGTTGGCATTTTTTTTTAATTTGAAATCCGCGCGGTTTTCAATTTGAAAAAGAAAAACTTCGAAAAAAAAGTTCGATGTGCGGAAATATACTCACACCGAATGGTGCACAGAAAAATATCATAAAATTATTGAAACCTCATAAATAATAGTGCATTAAAAAGGTTTTACGCACGAATTTATTTCTTTATTTTTATTTAAGTTTTTATACAATGATACAACTATATATTAATTTCAACATTTCACATCGTGTGCGCTGTAAATTTTTTCCCCAAAAATATGGGAGTGCTTTTTTGCAAAAAATAAAACAGAATATAAGTAAAATGCGTAAACAAAAATGTGTGCATTGTGGATGAGTGCGTACGAACATTCGCGAGCAGATAATAATTAATCCGATTTATCATAAAATTTAATTATAAAACAAAACAATCGTGAATTATTATTTTTTAACTGATGTGCACCATAAATATTCTTTTTAGTTAATAATATGTATAAAATATTTTTAGAGGTTATTAAATAAATATTAATATTTTATATTAAATTTAAAACAAAAAAGGAATTTTCTCGAAGAATAAAGTATTAATTAGTTCTTAATTAAAACCATCCCCAGATATCAAATCAAACCAAATATATTAAATTTAAAGTGATATTTATACTTTAATTTTTCAGTGAAGTGCTGAGTGAACTCCATATAAATATATATTTATATATTATGTCAATGACTTGAAAAATTCTCGTTTGTGTCAATATATGAATTGGATATTTTTCCCGATTTATTATTAGGAACGTTCGCGTATTTTCCGGTACGTATGAAAATTCCCTTTTCATTTGGAACGGTTCCAAAGAGAGTAATTAAAAGAAAACGAAAACTTTTGCACTTTTCATTAATTAAATTTCATTATCAACGAATTTTACGGCTCGAGAAAAGAAGTGGGTACTTTGGTAACCTCGATACCTATCTCCGTGAAAGAGAAACGAGACGAGTCACCGGTCGAAGTCACCGGTAACGCTTTTCCTTCTCTCCGTTACCCCAAACTCAAAATTTTAATTCCTTCTTCTGTTTTCTTTTCAGACATTTCGAAATGGATAGATGGAAAAGCTATCCGAAGAAGATAGCTTGTTTGATGTATATCTTCACCCTCTTTTTCGCAGCGGTGAGTTTTTCCCCTTGTTTTTTCATTAATAGCTTTAGATTATTACTGTTTGTTACTATTATTTTGTTTTTCCCTCATTCCCTTCCGCCCTCTTTCTTCTTCCTTCTGTTTCTCCACTTTCCAATACGCCTCTCTCGTTCACTAATTAATTAATTAAATAATTAATTTAATAGCCACGCATAAACGGCCGAAGAGAGCTCACGTGACGAAGAAATGGCGCCAAATACTGGAACGCGCTATAAAATCTTGTTGCAGGTCATTTCTCGCTCATGATCGAGGGTGCCAACCTCACCGTGACCGGTGAATCCGGGAACCTCTAATTTATTCATTTATACACGACATATAATACCTCGGTTAGGTAATCGAGGAAGAAAGAGAGGATTTCATTTCCGAAAACCGACAATTTAACCACTTTTCGTTGTTGTCGTCTATGGTTTATCATATTTTGCTCTCTGCTCATCCCACTTAGAGACCGTGTTACTGTATACATTCTGTATACATTCTGTATGCATTACATATATATTTAAATTCCTCTTGGGCGATAAATCGATGCCATTTTAACGGTTATTAAATCTTTGAAACTTACAAATGAAGTTAAATTGTAACGATCAAGACGTCTTCAAGTATCTCCTGACAAATACAATTAGTACAGCAGTTTGAGTTATAATTGTATTTAAATTTCTACGATTTAAATATTCCATCAGTCGAATTTTTAACTGTTTTCTTCCGACCTTACTTTTTATTTAATTCTCATTAAGTTTTTTTATTCGACTGATTTTGATTCATTTAATTTATTCATAATTTCAGATCCCCATAAGAAAAGATAAGAGCTTTCGTATTAATTTTTATATAGGAAAACCTCTCATTGACAAACCTGAATTTCATAGCTTCAGCTTATTCAACTACAATTTACACAATTATTTTACCCCTTATTCTGTTGAAGAGAAGCGCCAATGGCTGAAAGCGAATGTTTAATGCTTAAAAGAAAACCACAAAAGGACGAAAATAAGCATGGCGAGGCTGTGGGCGTTGAATGGGATCCCGCAAAGGCGTACCTTTGACATGAAGTCACCTAATTTAGTGAGAAAGGGTGGTCGGGGGGAGGGAAACCACTTTCTACAATGCCGTAGAAAGTTGGGCTCGTGCAGAGTTAACAATTAAGAATTTAACATCTCTTGCAGGTATGAAGGGAAACCCGGTGACCCAAATTAAGTATTATAGAGGCACCCGCAGTTTACGAGTTGTCATTTTGTGCATTCGTTTTCTCGATGCTGGGCGCTTCGCCGGCGAATTTCGGTCTGGAAATCCATCTTGAACTTGTCTTCTAAACCGGTTCACGACACTCACAAAAAGCCAACATGTCTCGGTCATTTACTTTGAACGTGACCCTCCCACCTGAATACTAATCGAATCATTCTCCATGATTTATGGCCGTTTCGAATATTTTAAATTTTTGAAAGTTACCGTGATCTCTTCCATTCGCCATTATTCTCCCATTCTGACACGGTTGTCTCTTTAAATGTCAAGCACTGGAACATTCCCAACTAGCAGCCGCTACTTTGCGCCATTGTGTGCGCCCAATCGCCTCCGGCCGTCACTATCCGTCCAAATTCCTTTTCCGCCAGCCATGCAACCTCTAATTTCCTCCTCTAACCCTAATTTCGAACCCACTTTGTCGCAATTTCTCTCTCAATTGCTTTCCCGCCAACCGCCTTTGGCGAACAGCGCCGCTAACGGTCTGCTCGAGAACTTCTGTTTCCTTTGACAAACAGCGCCGCCAACGGTCTGTTGGAGAACTTCTGTTACAGTTGACTACATAATAATGTATTAAAGAGCAATCGCCGCCATAGAGTTTAACTTCGAGAGGTTCACGTCGACCAAATTTCGGTGAAATCTGTGCTCGAGGAGAAAAGCGACCTGTTCAGGCAGCCATCTGCCCGCGACCGCCATTTTATTTTTACAGTATAATTGTTTGGTTATTGTGAACAGTCGTTCGTATGGAACGGTTTAATGCCAATTAATTAGCGGGAGTTAAGTGGCAAATGAGAATGAGCTCAAGTTTTCTTTTTCTTCTTTGATTCATTTCTCCTCGAACAGAAGAACATGATTCGGTGCTTTTTGTCACACTTCCCACAGCGTTTCAGGGTCATATGTTAAATCTGAGCTCGTTTTTCTTCCGAGAGAAGAATGTGTTCGCCCATGAAAACAAAATCATTTTTTGTGGTTGTGGTCGGAGGCAAAAGTGGAGCGGTGGATTTTTCCACCATTTTTGCGCGCACGACCGTATTGAGCGTTTGACGGAGTCATTTATTTATTGTTTCTTCGCTCCGGTGCTTTACGGTGTCTGAGGCTGATTTATTTTATTGTTCTTACTTTTCTTCTTTCGTTTGATATAAATTAACATAAATTATCCGCCCGTTAATTTTCGATCCGGAACGCGACAGGCACCGATCGAAGGAAAATTTAAACGGTTTTCCCGAATTTATAAAAAAATATTTACCTCATCATTTCTTCTTCCAATTTCCTGTGATTTACTCCATTTTATGGTACTAATTGCTCCATAACAGGATCAATTAGAGTTTTCTCCTGTCGATGACATTTGCATTTCTGTTTCGCACCCGCACAAAACATATTCTAATTTTAGGCTGAAATTCAAAGAATAAAAAGTTTTTTAAATGTGAAGAGCCTTATTTTACAACACAAAACAGACTTGAGCTGATTTCCCATTCACGTCAGCAGCCACATTTGTGGCTGAGGCCCACTCAGAGAAGAGCGAATAAGTGTGTTAGACCGTTCCCAAAGGGGCCACTCGCAATCGTCCGGCGAGTACGAAACCAAAAGAAGGCAAGCAGTGTACGCATGACAGAGGCTGGCTTACATACCTGTTAGAAGTAAACCAAACAGGTTCACGCCTTGTTTCGTTCCCCTCGGCCGCCTCCTCTCGCCGGAGTTCGAAAGGGCAAGTCTTCGAAACGCACTGAAAACCGCGAATCGATCTGAAAAGTACAAATAGGAAAATGAATTATGGCCGGGTTAATTAGCCCGTAACGGCTCATCTGGTGGCCAAGTGGAGGCGATCGCATGGGGCCCAGGGAGCGGAACCCCCGACGCGAAGCAAAAGGGCCCCGAAGAGGGGAGAGCGCCAAAATGGAAGTCAGTAGATCGCGTCCTTTTGTTGTGTAATTCATCGACCATAACAAATTAAATGTTTTTTTAAATATACCGAGCAATTATGATTCCGAGAACTTGTCAAACTGGAGCCTTGGTAATACTATTTCAAGAGCAAGGTCACTCGCAGGTTTTTTCTCTCTTTCGAGCTGGTCTAAATTTGGTCATTCTAGTTTAATCTAGATTGGGCATACCGTTTTACACCCCTCGGGGAGAAACATGAGGCGCCACATGCCCGAATAATCCTTCAAAGCATTTTACTTAACCGACTTTCTCAGCTTCCTATCCCCTATAAAATTCCTCAGTTTAAATTTATTATAAATTAAAAATAAAATTTCACTTTTTATAATTTATGATTATTTTTCCTCTCACATCAGTCATATGTGACTTCCTTGAAAAGATAAATAAATTTTATGGCTTTTATTTAATCACCATGCGTTACCATGACAACGTTTGACAATGTTTAAACCATGTCCTATGTATAGGACTAGTTTCCTATAAAGGCAGGTTTAAACTCCGATTAGTACATATTCACTTATAAAAGGACTGAAAAGACAATAAAAGACTTAAAAACGGAAAAAGTTTGATAAAGAAAGGAAGTTACTTATGACTCGACTAATAATTACCAAACGTGTTTTTTGATTTTGAAAAGAAATTCAAATTGCAAACTTCCTCCAAAGTGTTTTAATATTATAAATATTAAATTGTTATTTTATGTCGGATTCCCAAGTGAACAATTTACGGTGATGCCAACGTATTTTTCGGTGATGCCAACGTTAATGTAAAGTTGGCATTACCGAAAAACGTTAGACTTTTTTCAAAAGCTTTGCTTTTTCATTGTTTCTTCAATATACTATCTATTATTTTTGTTTCCTTTTTTTTTTTGCTTCACTACACCTCAGGAAGTTTCGTCTGACGCTCCATTAGATTCCGCAAACTTGCCGCTAGAGCACAGAGGGGCTTTTATCGGGCCCTCCGGCCAGTATGGAGCCCCCGGACCTCACAAAGACGATCCTTGGCCCCTTTCCACGCCGGACATGCCTCAAATCAAGCACCTACAGGTTCAGTGCGAAAAAACTCACATGAGAGTCAATATCGAGTTCGACCGACCCTTCTACGGAATGATTTTCTCCAAAGGTACGATCACTTTTGCATATGAAAAGTGCAAACATTTCAACTATCATTAAGAGATTAATATTTGTTCGGCTTTTCAGGATTCTACAGCGACCCCCATTGTGTCCACCTCAAACCCGGCTCCGGCCATTTGAGCGCCACTTTCGAGATCTTCCTCAATTCCTGTGGGATGTCCTCCTCTGCCAATCACGTGACCGGCTACGGGGGACCAACGCCTTCTGGAAGCTACGTCGAGAACACCATCATCGTCCAGTACGACCCCTACGTCCAGGAGGTCTGGGACCAGGCCAGGAAGCTCAGGTGCACGTGGTACGACTTCTACGAGAAGGCGGTCACCTTTCGACCTTTCCAAGTGGACATGCTCCACGCCGTCACGGCCAACTTCCTCGGGGACAACCTCCAGTGCTGGATGCAAATCCAAGTGGGCAAGGGCCCCTGGGCCTCTGAGGTGTCGGGCATCGTCAAAATCGGCCAGACGATGACAATGGTTCTCGCCATCAAGGACGACGAGAACAAATTCGACATGCTCGTCAGGAACTGCGTTGCCCACGACGGCAAGCGGGCCCCCATCCAGCTGGTCGACCAATACGGCTGCGTCGTCAGGCCCAAAATCATGTCCAAATTCCAGAAGATAAAGAACTTCGGCCCCAGCGCCAGCGTCGTCAGCTTCGCCTACTTCCAGGCCTTCAAGTTCCCCGACAGCATGAACGTCCACTTCCAGTGCGTCATCCAGGTCTGCAGGTACAACTGCCCCGAACCCAAGTGCGGGGGGCAGCTGCCGGGAGACTACGGAGTCCCCCTCCTGGGAGGCAGTGGGGGAGGAATCGCCCACGACTTCGCCAACCAAATCCACGCCGAGTACGGAGCGCCCATCCCGCACGCGGACTACGGCCCCCCGGCCTTCCCCGACCCCAGGCACCCTTCGGGGCCCTCCGGGGCCTACTCCGAGCCCAAGCCCGAGGTCGTCCCGGCCCCCCAGGCCCAGCAGCTCTCCTCCTCCACCGCCATCTCCAACCCCACGTCTCCCACCCCGCAGGCCCTCAAATCGAGCAACGAGGTTCACCTGCCTCCCCCGCCCCTGCCGGGACAGTTCGCCGCGTACACGACCGTGAAGAGGAAGGGGGCGGCGTCCGAGAGCGAAGGGAACCTGGCCACCCTGGGGGGCAGGCCCCGGTCCGTGGACCCCATCGACCTGCAGGGAGTGCGCCGGAGAAGGAGCGCGGCGGCCCCCGAGCCCGTGAACATAGTGGTGACGAGGGTGTACAAGCGCGAGGCCCAGGAGATGACGGACGTGAACACTTCGAGGATCATTCAGGTGGTGGCCCCCGGCGACGTGAACTTCGCCCTGAACTCGGCCTCCTCGAACGAGACGGTGGTGATCCAGTCGACGACGGACCCCGAGAACATCTGCATGTCGATCCCCAGCTTCGTGGGGGGGCTGGTGATGCTGCTGCTGGTGCTGGTGATCAGCTGCCTGGTGGCGGCGTTCCTCTTCGTGCGGGTGCGCTCGTTCGACCAGAAGGGGATGATGACGACGTTCGTGCACCACGGCTACGACAATTCCGAGTTCGTCAAGGTGGCCAACTGACTTTCTGGTTCCACGACGAGAGCTGAGTCTCGGACGTTTGCTCACCAACGAAACATAAGACTGCGCTGTGGTGAGTACTGAGTCAGTATTGACGCCATTGGGGCTGAGCGGGGCCTTCGGGGCGGGGCTCGACGCCGATTATTCTATGTATAAACGCAGAAAAGTGTGAAGAAATAGTCATTTTTTAATTTATTTAATAGTTATATACTTTAACTTAATTCATTAATAGGTAGATTATTGTGAACTTTTGGAAGGTATCTTGGTTGGGAGAGAGAGAGAGAGAGAGAGAGTTGAGAGATGAGAGTTTCTAGTCAGAAACCAAAACCGGACAGGGGTCGGTGCCCTTATTTTTTTTAATCGCAGAGGGGATGAGATGGCCTGAGATGAACTGATGGCCATAACCGTAATTTTAACGTAAAAACACTGATTAGAATCACTTTATATTGTTAAACTATCAAATTTTTTTAAATATAAAATCTTAAATTATAAAATATCTTAATAATATCGTTGGAACTAAAGAATTGAGCAATTAATATAATAATTATACTCTTTAACAATAAATTTTTCTTATAAATAAAAATATTTTTTGTTATGATTCCATTTTTTTTAAATTTACATGATTTTATTTTCTAAACATTATCATTATTTAGAAATGAATAAAAAATTACTTTTCGGGAATGAAACAAAACAACTAACGGTATTAATTATATAAATAAATAATAATATAAAAATTAAAAGTAATGATTAAATAGATAAAAAGTAAATAAATAGTTAATGGTTACATAAATATAAAAAACGTAGGCTAACCATTTAATAAAAACTAAAAAAAACTTGTTTTAGAAAAAACAGGTTATTTGTGGTTTTTGAAAATTATAAAAAACACTTATACAAATGAGTAAATAAAAATTAATATTTATATAGGTTGTAAAAATATATTAATAATTTTTTTATATTGAAAATATTTTTGAAACGGATTAAAATATTCATTCTAATATAAAGTTTATGAAATTGTTGGAGGGTGAAAAGTAATTGATAAAACCACAACTCACCCCCACCAGAAGGGGGAAAACAACCCTCTCGCAGGCGAACCGCGAAAGGGCACAGCGAATCGTAACAACTTTCGAAAAAGACTAAAAACGACCAAGATGCCTTCTTTTTAAGGAAAAAATAACGTCCAAAGATTAAATATTCTCTTTTCTATTTTTTAAGTTAAGAAGTTAAAAAAGAAAAAGAAAAAATAGAGGAGTAATTTAGTTAATAAATTAGAAAGTAGCCGCGCAGATTAACCTGAATTCTTGGGGCTTTCTTCTCAGTCGAAACCTGAATTTAATAAATATTTGCCATTGGTCGAGCGAGAGATAAATTCGAGCGATTCTCGCGGCCAAAGGCCAAATTTTCTCTCCTTCAACACTTTTCCCAATCACTTTGTAAAAACACCCACAAATACTCTTATTTATTTTATTTATTTAATTAATTATTATTAATAATTAGGAATGAATTAAGTCAGTTCGCGGGAGGGGTTTCCCCTCTCCCAATTAATTTATTATCCCACTTATTTAATTTATTATTAATTTAAAAATAACAAATTGCTGTTTCTGGGATTCTGTATTTTATGTATGTATTTATGTGTAAGAGAAACATTTTAGTTTTTGTAATTAAAATTTGTGTCGTCGCCCAATCGCCCCCGAGTCTTGAACCCTTTCGTTCCCCGCCCTTCCCAAACGCCTCCCCCGCCCTCTCAGCCACCCTCAGCCACCCTCAGCCAACTGCATTACTCACCCCTGTCGGCCCCAATGCAGTTACCATCGGGGGAATCCATCCAACGTTTGCTCAATCGAATTGTGTTTGGCCGAATCCTAGGAACACCAATTTGTTGACCTCTGTGGCGACGCTGTGCGTCTTCGGCGTCGCGTTGTGTGGTGAGACTCTGTGCTGAAGTGAAACGTACGCGTTTGCGGCCGGTGATTCTCCTGTGAGATAATTTATGTATCAATAAATGAAAAATGTTAATTTTTATTTGTTTTCACTTGATTTCCTTCGAGACCTGGATTTCCCTCAGACGGATGTCTTCGACTGTCGCCTCAATGTCAGCAGTTCATTTTAATATTTTTATTTTTTATTCCTTTTATTCAGTATTTTAATATATTTTAATTATTTACTCTTATTATTTTTGGGTATATTTTATAATTTTTTATCTATATAATTATATGTTATGTTTTATATTTCATATTTTCTGCACTTTTATTTTTGCTGATTATTTTTCTCCTTATAATTCTATTTAATATTTTAATTTTTAATTAGTTTTATTCGGATTTTAATTAATTTTATTTACTCATATTAGTGTACTTTTATTGAGTTTTAGCAACAAATACAAAAAGAACGGATTGTTGAAATAACAAAAAAACATTTATTCAGGAATGAGCAACAGCCATTTTTAAAACTCATTTTATTTTATAGACTCTCTTTCATTAAAGTAAATATAATAAAATAAATAAAATAACAATACATCGATTCCGTCCGATTGTATCGTAAAAACAGAGCCAAATTTCTGTTCTTTTTTTGGTATCAGCTGATTAAAATGGTTGCTCATCTCTGATTTAACCCCAATCCTTTTCTGCTGACAAAAGCCATTTTGTGTTTTTATGGAATGCAAACAGTAAATGACACAATTCTTCCCTTCAGTGTTGCGGAGATTCTCTTGTTTTTAACCGTTTTGGATTGCCATGACAACGAGTTTTGTTTACACTGGAAATGTATGTAATGGCGAGCGACGGTCAGCGACAGCTGTGCACAATAATAACCAAAGGGGCGACAATGCAGCAACGACATGAAAACAAAGCGGAAGTCATTTACGACTCGACCTGGCATTTGCTAAAAGCCGAACGTTGTATTTCCTCTTCGAAAGCGTCAATACAAAAAGGGAGAAAATACATCGAAAACAACGATCCTTAGCCATCTTGAAACTCCCCTTAGTCTCCTACCCTCTTTCCAGCATTTTGGCTGTTCCGCCTCCCCAAAAAGGAAAGACAACAGAAGTGTTTTCAGCAGGGAAAGAGCAGACAGGTGAGAGACAGGTGAAATTTCAAAGAGGGGAAGAAAGGGGTTGTTGCGTCCTCCCTTTTTCTGTAAGTCCCGGGGCTGTGAAGTGGCTCGCTCTGAAATGAAAACCGATTCTTTCGGAAATGGAAAGGAAAAAGTGTGTCAGCGACCTCGATTTGGGTAACGGATTCGAGCAGCGAGTTCTCTTGCAGCCTTGAGATCCACCATGTTCTCGTCCTCATCAGCTGGCGGAGGAAAGTGATAATGATCGAGTTGTGGATCCGTTTCAAGGTCACTTGCATACTAATTACCTCCATACACCGACAACCGGAACCTGGCCGATGTGCCCCGTCCTTGGTGGCAAAGGACATCCGCATGGAGCCCATCCACTGCGAAAACGCGCCCCCAAATTACTTTTTTACCCCCCTTTGACTTCGGCCAAAGTAAACATTCCAGGCTGGAAGGCACATTAACTTTGTTGTAAATGCGAGAGCTTTCGTTTTGGACTTATCTGAGCATTCGACTCATATAACTGTTGTTACACCATTTATCCTTTATTTTATTCCGCTAATCTTTGTTTTATTTTGCTTTTTTCTAAATAGATAGGCTTCTCCTCCCCAATTCTGAAGCAGTTGAACTGTAATTTATTTTTTTCTAAATGTTAACATGTGAAATATAATGAAAAAGTTATGGCAGTGATAAAACCCCGAATTCCTATGGGCGAAAAAGGGGAGAAATATATTATATGACCGATTTGGAATAACCCCCAGGATATTCGCAACAATGCCTGTCCTCCCCCTCCGCCCCCTTCCGCCCCCTCCGCCCCCACAATGACTCACCAGAATATGATTTCCCTCCGGTCTAACGTCGGCATTATTTGCGTAAAGGCCGGGGTGAGGAGGGCCTCGCCTCGAGCAGAAGACGACAAAGGAAAGGGATATTTGGCGGTTGCCGTCCTCAAAGGAAAGGCCGAGAGAGTGGATTCTAAAAAACGCCTTCTTTGGGTCAATATGTGCAATTAAATTTTACTTAGAAAGTCAATGAAAGGGAGAAAGATTTTCTTTCTTGTTTCCTTTGTTTGGGAGAAAATTTGAGCATTTTTTCGTGACTGAAACGGCCACTCGCAGCCAATTCCAGAAAAATTATGTGAAATGCAATGTGTGTTATATTTAGAAATTCACTCATTTAATAAAGGAATTGGTTAATTAAGGCCACCTGATCTTGTTCTATTAGTTAAATATTTATTTATTCATTAGGAGTTATTTCCTGCGTTCGACTTGTTTACAAAAACTTTTCAAATATTTCCCCTCGAAATGTCGGATTATTTTCAAACTCTGACTTTTTTCCAAAAAGCAATAAAAAATTTCCCCACCAAAAGAAGAAATCATTTTTTTGCCTAAAATTTTAAATAGTCGCCTTAAAGTCTTACAAAATTTTCCAACTAAACGTAGAATAATTTCCGAAATTCGACTTATTTCCAATAAATTTTAATAATTTTCCAGACAAAATTTAATTTCATTTTCAAATTCGAGTTCTTGATAAAAATTGCTCATATTTTCAATTCTAAACTCTAAACCCTAAAATCTAACACTAACATCAACTTTAGATATCAAATCTACAACAAATTCTCTTTAAATCTGAAAAACCAATAACGCTAAATCCACACAAACTAATTACTAATTAAATGAAAATTAAATGAAAATAGTGAAAAATGATTAATGCACAAAGAATACAATGCATTGAGTATTTGAGTAAATACAATATTCAACTCTTAATCGAATACTTTGAATACTTTGCCCACTGTAGTCAAAATCAACCCTTTAACAGCAGAAAGGGTTCCACGCGTCCCTTAACAAATTAATTACACTACGAGTACGATTCACCTGAGCCTCCATTTACACGCTACTCATTTTACACGATTCCCTTCGACACAAACAATTTTCCGAATTGAAAATCCCAGGCAACTCCTTGTCGGTGAGCCCTGGGCAAAAGCGCAATCTCAGCACCAAAGCGGAAGCTGAGCTTTCCTCCGGCATGTGGCGAACCTGAATGCTCAGCAAGGTGAACGGAATCCATTAAGGGCCGGACAAATGAATAAGTGCAGTGAGTCATTGTGGATGGCGGCCACAATGAATTAGTTGCATTCGGGCAGTGGTTCTGTTGTGATGTTGTGTGCGGGATGCGGCATTCTCTGCATGGTCGCTCTGCTGTCGGCCAGCGTTTCTGCTGGACTTTTCGACAAGGTGATTATCCGCCCAGTCTGAACATTTCAGGAGAAACTCTAATTTAAGAGGAAACATAACGCGGAGACTTTTTCTTTGAGTGCCGTTTGTTTTTCTATTCTTCGGTGGCGAAAAAAGCTCTTTTCATCTTCGCCAATGGAAATGAGCTTTTCACCGCCGTAGAAACCGGGAAAATACTGCGCATTTCTTATTCTTCGTATTTATATGACTCTAGATGTATTCTAGACATCTAGAGTCATATTTTTGTATAAAAGTTATGTTTCTCCATCGTGTGATATTTTTGAAAGCATTTCCCAACTGTCGACAACTTTTCTTTAGATTGCATTTGGTTATCTCCAATCGATGGAGCATCGTATTAGTTCTTCAGGCATTGAGCTTCCTTAGGAAAAGTTTAAACATATATAGGAATCCATACAGTATAGGATTCCTACAGTTCCTTGCTGTGGTCGCTGAGAGCAGACATACGACCACAAAGGAATAATATACACTTCACATTCCAAATTGTCTTTTAGTGATATTCTCGTTTATCTAGTTAAAAGCCTCAAAGAACAGCGAAAGGGGTCAATACGACCTTACATTTAAATACACTTTCTTCCCCAGAGGAACATCTTCGTAACGAAATTCAAGTACCAACCATGTGACGGGTACACACCCTCGAGGAGCCCCGCGTGGGTGCGCGACGCAGACGTCATGACCACCGCCTACGGAGACCTCGACGTTCTCGGGACCTTCGTCACCGCCGTCAACCTCACTGCGCCCCTCAAGGTGGCACCCTCCCCCCACCTCCCCCACCTCCGCCCCCAACCCTCTCTCACCTCTCTCTCTCTCTCTCTCCTTCCAGGCCTCCGTCAGCCTCAGGAGGAGGATCCTGGGCCTCTACGTGCCCATCCCCTGCATGAAGAGGTTCGGCTCCTGCGAGTACCCGGACCTGTGCGAGTACGGCTACTCTGAGGGCGAGGAGTGTCCGCCCATATTCGAGGAGCACGACGTGCCCTGCAGGTGCCCCATAAAACCTGTGAGTGCCTCACGTATAAGTATAACTCTACTCAGGAGTCACTTCTGTTTATGTGTCACGAGGAATGCTTTAGGCTCTCCATTTCACAGTTTAAAATAAAATGTAATGGGGAGACGATCTAACTTTTATCTGTTGGCCGACTGCTGTCTTGTGTGTTTTCAGGGAGTGTACACTCTCCCGGGAGGACAGTTCCAGGTGCCCAAGACGCGGTGGGCGTGGCTCCTGTCGGGACAGTACAAAGGCATCGTGAGGTTCTACCAGCGAAATCGGCTGCTCACTTGCTACAAATTCTTCTTCACTTTAGAATAAATTATTATATCTTTTTATTGTGGCGGATTCATTTATTCAGAGCAGTGGTTTCCAAAGTTCGCTTCAGCGATTGAGGAGGGCGGTGACGGGCAAAGTGCGTTTGGGAAGAGTGGTTGTGCAATGGAAAAAGGAGAAAATTAAGGAAGGGACGAAAGGGGATAGAGAGAGGAGAAATAGAAGAGAGACAAAAAGAGAGAGGAGAGAAAGGTAAGAGAAGAAGATGCAGAAAAGCGAGTACAGAGAAAATAAAAAAAGACGAAATGATTGGCCTTCCTGCCACAATTCCTCGTCAAAACTGAGGGCCAATATGTTTCTCATTAGTGCTTTCCTGTGAATCTTCACATCGCAGACAGACGCCATTATTGAACAGAACGAATCGCTTTAATTGACAGTTTATTAAACTCATTTTATTTTCAAAGGCTCTAAAAGAGTTGACTCATGAAAACGATTATGTCTGAGTGACGATTCACGAGAGTTTTGAGGGGAAGGAACAAAATTTGCTCCTCTGTCGTCGAAATTCACGTTTATTCAAATTTCGAGGCGGTTAAACAGGTGCAATTACATAACAGATTAACGAGCGATAGCGTTTTAGTTAGAGAAAGTGACGCGAGAGTGCGGTAGAGGGCAGGTTTAAAAAATCATGGAAGCCATTTTAATTTGCTTGGGCCTCAAGAGATGGCACTGCAGGCGGCTTAACGGTCGGTCGCTTCGGATGACGCACTGACCTTAACCGATGTTCAGAAGAAAATTAGCCAACTGGAGAAATGAAATCGGGAGAAAACCAAAGTGAATTTAAATAAAACCCTCTGCCTTTAAAAAGATGAACGAGATGAGGTCGAAAGCTAAAACTTACACCGCCGCCATTTTGGCAATGAAGAAATGCACAATGTTTTGACGAATGGACACTTTGAAAATTCGAAAACGGCATAATCGGAATGAGAAATGCGAAAATGGAAGCGATTTGTAAAAGGAAAAACCTTTAGGCGGAAGACGACAAATAATGTATTATTAAATACGTCACCTGACATTGAAATTAATTATTTGTTTTAGCCGTTTGCTCGCTTTGATTGTCACGATTAGACCTTAGGCTGAAACCGCAAAATTTTTTTTTAAGCCAACGATAATTAATTTGCAAAAGGTAAAAGCAAAAAGAGAGGAAAGGAAAGTGTGCAATTTTCGTACCTTGAAATTTTGCTCACTCCGTTCTAATTTTTGTTAATCTCCACATTTTTTTTGCAATCAATTGTTGAAAATTTTCCAAGGAAAACTCGAACCTCCGTTCGATAATACGAATCAACGGAATGGAAACATAACAGTTTCACCAAAAAATACTCGTTTTGGTTTCCTAAAACGGCTTCACAAAGAAAACCCCCAATAATTCGTGTTTTCGTGTGATTCTGTTATATAATACTATGCACCACATGAATTTCATTTAAATAATACGTCCGAAGATTTGGTGGCTTCTCTAAATTCTTATATTATCTATTTTTATACTTATATTTTCACAAAATGTGCAGTATTTGTAAATTGAGTCAAAAAATAATGTCAAAAATTCGTTAAAACACAAAAAAATTGTAAAAATCTAATGAAAATACCCCCAATGAATCAAAATGTTAGTTTTTTTAATTAAAAAAATTTTTTTTCTTCCTTTCTTTCCTTTTTTAATTATTTCTTCTTTTCTTCCCTTTCTAATTTCCCTTTGCTTTATTTTTATTTTTTGTTACTTTATTACTCCCCTTTTTTTCCTTTACTACTCTTTATTTTATATCATATTCATTATTATTTACGTTAATAATTCTTTATTTTTTAATAAATTTATTACATTTGTATTATAAAATTTTATGTATAATTACCAATAGAAAAATTAAAAAAATATAAGAAAAAAAGCATAAAAATAGAATATAAAAAACTGGAAAAATAATTGCGAATTGGCTTTTTTTTATAAAATTATTAAAAGCTTTTTTCTAAAAGATACAAAAAATGTATCAAAATGTGAAAAACAGACAAAAATGAGAAAGGAATTGATGAAAAGGAAATTATGAAGGAAAAGAGGAAAAAATCAGAAATGAAACAGAGAAGAGAAACAAGAAAAGGTTTAACCACAGATGAAAAGTATAAATTTTAATTAAAAATTAATTCCAAGTCGGTGAGGACATAAATTGGGTTCCTCTGTCGCTGAGCTCAATTAAAAGAAGACAGACACAAAAGAAGACAGACACAATGCAATCAGCAAAGGGAAGAGGAAAATTGGGTTTACGGAAAGCGTAAGCGAAAGAGTCGAAGCGGACAAAGGGATTTATGTAAGCGGAGTCCCTCGCGGACGGACGGACGGACCGTTGCACAAACTCAGGAATGAGGATTAGAGAAAGAAAGAGCGAGGCATGACCTATAGAGAAAGTAAAACAGATCATGAATAATATTATGTCATGAAATTCACTTTTACTTTCATTTTGTTATCTCATCATTTCCAAACCGAATACGCCGAAGACTTTTCACTCTTTACTCGTATTTTATGGGTCGCCTCCTCATCTGCCGTTTGCTTAATTAACAAAACTCCTCAACGTTTTCGCCAATGTTTCGCCAATGTTTCGCCAAAGTTTCGCCAAACAATCCGTCGAGGGTCGGCCAAAAGGAGACGAACAAAGAAAAGAAGATCACAATAGTCCGAAACGAAAACAAAAATAAATAAATAAGAAAGATCTAAAAGAGACAGAGATCACAGCCGAAGATTATATTAGACAAAGGGAGCTTTCAGGAAAAGAGGAACGAAACTTACAAATACTAAAAATACAAGGACGTTACTTACAAATACAAAAACCAACGACGATCTCCATTTGTATTTTCATCTGAATCACCTAAAAAAATGAAGAAATTTTTAGATTAAACTCTCGTGAGTTTTAGACATTCTGAATGACATAACGAATAGAATAATTCACGAGATTCTTTGAAAACGGGGAAAGCAAATCAAAGAAGGCGGCATTTCGCTGAGCAGTCAGCAATGTTTTTTCCTTTCCTTCTGCGAGGGCCTTCAAGGTTTCCCTGCCTTATCACATACGCTTATCTGGCTCAATGTCATCCACAGCTGGAAAGAGAGCATTTTCTCCGGCGAGAAATGGGAGAGAGAGAGAGAGAGAGAGAGGGGGGGCCCATTTAGTGAAATGCCAAAAAAGTCGGACAATCGAATGGTGATAGTAGGCGTAGCGGAGGGGTGACGTAACTCCAAAGGGTTACGTCATTTTTACAATCACTTCGCTCTTGAGTGAAATACATTCTCTTTCTCTTTCACTGATCTCCGCTTTTTTCTGAACGTGTTTTAATGAATCGTCAATGGAGTAAAAGTGAGAAACCTCAGAGCAGCCAAGGACCGAGGCGCCCCGAGGGGGTTGTAAATGCCAAACGATCCGTCCGCCATTTTGCGTACGGTGCATTACCTTCGTCCCGAATTAATCCTTGGATCCCACTTGGAAGTGCTCGTCACCGCTTCCCAAGACACCGGGAAGAGACGTTCTAAAAAAGACAAGGACGTCAAAAAATGGCAGAGAAACAATAAACATTTGCATCGTGATTAATTACAATTAATTAATTACAATTAATTGGGAAAGGAAAAAAGAAGTGAGATCCAGGGAAGCGTGAAATTCAGTTGGGGAGATAACGCACAATGGCCGCACAATGGCCGTAGGTCAGCAATGTTCTCACGAGGGCGGAAATCAAAGGAAACCTCAGGTGAGAGGAAAAACGGCCAACGACAACAGAAGAGATTATAAAAAAATTGCCAACTAAATAAAAAGAAAAAATGAGAATCGGAGAAGATGCAAATTTTAAAATGCAAATTCGAAAACAGTGCAAAAAGAAAATAATGAGGTAAAAAATAATTAAAAATTTAATAACGTTAAAATGAAAGAGAAAAGTTTGAAAGGCAAATGAAGAGTTAAAAACCTATTTTAAAAACTTTAATAAAATTAAAAATTAAGATGAATTAAGTAAAAGTAAAAATTTTTTAAAAACTAATACAAATTAAAAAGCTTAAAATAAATACAAATTGTAATGAATAATATATAATATGTACTGTATATAATAACCCCTACGTCGCTCTGAGGGCATTACAGGTTTTCTCTTAACTTATAAAAAATTACAAAAATGATACATTACATAAATGAAAAATGCTAAATAAATTAACAAAAGGAAAACCAGAGCTGAAAAAGAAACAATTGTGTCTTAGTCTAAAACAAAAGCTCTGATCTTTAAAGCTGTTGAAATGAAATAAAATATTAAGTGCTATTAATTATAAATATTTATAAGAAAATAAGCGAAAGGGGAACTGCGATAACATTTGTGGGGGCGTTGGAGAAGTGTCCAGGTTCTCCAGGTTTTCCAGGTCGGATGCGTCCACCCTTGAAGGGAACCTCAAGTGGGCACCGAAGGGTTCCGGCCCTCGTTCGCCGCTCATTAGCGTATTTCTAATTAGCGATGACGTACGCCAGAAGGCTATTCCCATAATTACGCTCTCACGGAGAATTGTTCTCTGCTCATTTTCATGGCCACAGCTTTTCTGCTTTTTGCTTTTACTCCTCTGGGGAGGAATCATTGTTCTTGTTCCACTTCCTGGAGATGGACCTCCTCGGCCACATTCTCACCCTTCTTTTCCCTCCCTTAGGCGAGGCCATCATTCTTTATAATAACAACTCATGCTTTTGTAAACACTATGAATCACTTCTAATGATACTGAAGGAATTACTGGATTTGCTTATTTCATCCTATTCGAGAAGAATTGTTTGTAAGAAACAACAATGAATATTCCTTTTCCTTTGAGCTTTTTTCCCTCTTTCCTTTGATGAAATGCTGGGAAAACCCTCTACAACTTTGGGCGTCCATAGCTTCCGATATTTTCATGCTAAGAACTTCAAATATGGCTCATTTTAAAGCTCTAATGATGCTCTATGGCCGTACATAGTTTGAACGAAATCGATTAATGCAAACAAAAGTTATGAGCCATTAAAAATTGAACATTTTTTTGTGAGCAATTTTTAGATGTCGACTTTTTGAATGGTTATATCACAGAAACGTTTGCTCTTAGGAAAAAACTATTCATACATTTTTTGTAGATAATTTTATGCTCTACAATTTTGGTCTGAGCTGATTTTACGATAAAACTTACCGTTTTCCTAAAAATTGCAGAAAACTAATTGATCAACAAAATTAGTTTAACCCTCGCCGATTGTTTTCCGAACATCCGATCGATGTTATACTTTTAAAATTTATTTATTAATACATTATAAATTAATGTAATTTGGAATGTCTACTGACATTTTTCGGATCATCTGATAACAAAAACATCTGTCAAAGGAAACAGCTGCAGTTGCAAACCTAAAGCTTCGGCTGCGAAACTTTTCAAGATTTAAAGATTTTCAATCCGATCAATCAACCCATCATCAAAATTTCCTAATCTTAAAAAATCACTTTTCCGGGTTTGATACATATACAAATTGAAAAATAGTACACTTTGCAGTTCGTTTAAGTGAGTTTCCCGAACTTTTCCTAATCCGCCATTCGCCATATTTGTCATTAAGTGCAGAGCACTAAAAATGATTAAAAAATGATTTTTTATTCTCTCTCCGCTCATCATTTCCTTAATTAATGATTCCTTTGGCAAAACCCTGGAATCCATAAAACGGTAACGGTTTTTGGTTACGTACGCACTCGTTCTATCCGCAAAGCGGCCAATCGAAATTTTTTACGGTTTCTGCTTTAAATGGTCAAAGGTTCCAAATTAACTCAAAGGTCGAACATAAAAAAGAGTATTTACCTTGGCTGAAATTTAACCAAATCTATTTGGTCTTTTTTCTGGGCACAGAATTGGCAGGTATAAATTTTCAATTTCCGCACATCTCACCTGTAAACAAAATAGTAAATCAACGCGGGGAAAGTCACCCAATTTTTTGTCATTTTTGGCAAAAGGCGAATCATGAGGGCGCAGAAAAAGTCAATGGGAAGGATAAATCAAAAAAGTAAGGTAGGGAACAGAGAAAGTCGAATAAAAACAAAATACCAGGTAAGAGGTAAAGAAGGTACGGTTTAACCTTCTCATTATAATGGTTTGACGAAAATTTCAAGGTCCTTTTAAATGTTTGTTGAAAGTGGAAGTGAATTTGGGATTTTCAACGTAGACAACTACTCGTGCACTATCTCGTAAATCTGTCAGTTGGATTTGAGGGCAAACAGGGGTGGGAACCTGAATAAAAATTATACAGTTGGACCGCTTTCCTTCCGAGAAGAAAATAAAATGTTCGCACGCATTGCGCTGACCTAAATTACAAAATGAGGCCGTTGAGAGAAAATACTTATGGTGGATTTTGAATCTCCATTTCCTGACAATAATCTGCACCGTAATAGAAGAGGTGAAAGACAAACGCAACGTGAACGCAACAAGAAAAACAAGAAGAAAAGAAAGAGAAAATAAAAGAAAACGTTCACTCTTATGTTTCGTATTATACATTTTGTAATTTTAATACCGAAAGGTTACAAATATATATTACTATTACTACTAATGCTACAAAATTTTGGGTAAATTTATGACTGTCGAAATTCTTTTTCAAAGAAGGAAGAAAAGAGAGGGTTACCATAAAATATTCTTCGTCCGATCCTGAAAAGTTATCGAGAAAACTAATTAGTCTTAGTGAGAATACTATTGAGAAGATAACCAGATCTGTTCGGAGGGGTTTATTATAAACCTTAAGGTCACCCATAAATGAAAAGGTTTCAATAGCACAATGGGACATAACATATTTTTCCTCTCACTTTTCAACAAAGTTTATGGCACAAAAAAATTTCTGACGGGGGATTCTTGTGCTCGAATGAATAAAAAATATTCCAGAAATTACTCCCAGGCGAACTTTGAAACCCGTCAAGGAGTTACTTCTGGATGGGTGCCAGTTAAATTGCCCTCAACATCGCCTGTACCTGGTTTCCACCATTTTGAAACGAGCGCGTGAAAATATGTACCAAAGTGCGAAAGTCGACAGGCGGCCGGGATACGAGTGCCGCGAAAAGTTCCCTCACTTCCGGTGAGCAGGGCCGTTTCCCCCCGCCAGAATGCGCCGCCGTCGCCGCCGTCCCCGTCCGCCATTGTCCCGTTCACGTGCAGCCGCAGTCGAGGATCCCCGACGAATTAGAGAAATAAAGAAGGCCTGTCTGCAAACTGAACGTCTTCCAGGACAGCCGTTAGGCAGTTTGGATTTTTCCCGCAGAACAGGTTGGCCAGGAAACCTTGAGAGGAAATGAGAATGGGCAGAGGAGGGAGGGAAGCTCTCTCCTCTCCTGGAAAGAAAATCCTATCCCTAATTGGAGGTGCTAATAATGATGAGACCGCAACGGCCTTCTAAATGGTAACCTTGATGTGTAGCACTGTCAAGACTTTTTCGCCTAAGCTCTTCCCAATTGTATATTTCCGCCTCTGCTAAAAAACAATTTCAAGTTCACCTTCGAATTCTAAATATAACGTCCTTGTAGCTTTTATCAAAAATTAAAAAGGACCTTATTAAATAAATTATAGAATGGTTCCTAATCTGATTGCGTCATTTTTCCCCTCTCCCCCTAAATTCAAGTACGAATCCGAGTCGTTTTTCTTTTCGACCGTTAAAAAAGAAAGGAAAAAAGATCGCTTGTCAACTGAAGACATTGCGGGGGACGAAAAAATTCATTTTTGATATTTTTGGTAAAATTCTTTGAAAAATTAATCCGCGACTTTTATTAGATTTTCCCTTTTTTGGATTTGCAAAAAAAGTCACCTCAAGTTTTTTCAACGCTTTTTTTTGTGTGTTTTAGGCTGGTCGCGATCGTTTTTAATTGTCAAATATTTTCAAATTTTTGGGTTTAAATTTAAAAGTAACATTAAAAGTAATCTTTCTAACATTTTTCAATATGGCTGAATTCGTTTCTTCGGAAGGGGAAAATTAAATTCAGACCAAATGATATTATGTTATTGCTTATCTATTTATTTATATGTAATTTGTCTATGGATTGTCTATTTATTTGCACATTTATCGTTATTTATTATATACTTAATGTCTACTTATTTATCATATAATTATTGTTTATTAATTTATTACACACTTTTTATTTATTGTTGATTACTTACTGTTTTTTAATTTATTTTATTTTTATATATAGTATATAGTAATTCTATTTGTTTTATTTTTTGCAAATTTATTATATCTGAATATATTGAAAATCTTATTGTACTGAATCCGAATTGTATTGAAAAAAGTTTCTAAAAATATAGGGAAGAAATATATTGCTATTATATTATGGAACGACCACCGCATAAATTGCGAGACTTATATGATATCATCGAATTCCCTGAACGAGTTCGCCGATAATATAACTCAAAAAATGGCGGCTTTGATGTGGGATAAAGTCCTACTCATCCTTCCTTAATAACAACATTTCTATGTTTGCTTTTCATCACCTGCAGTTTTTCTCTTCTGCGAATACCGCATTTCCAGGAACTTTTCTTCGACTATGGCTGTCTCATAGCCCGTTTGATAATTCTCCTGCTTATATATGCGTCTTCATTGCTGACCCTGAACTCCCCTCCTCCGACGCGCAGGGATTTGCACTCTCATTTTCCATGACCTTCCAACAAATTTTCGCTTGCACCTTAAATTTCCATCATTACACCGTTCGAGCGAAAACGTTTTTTATTTTGCAGAATGTCTGCGTGCTCTGGAAGTGTTTGTTTTATTAATAAAAAAATTGTAACGAACTTAAATCTAATTTATTAATTTTAATTGAAAAATACCGCACCAGAGGGCAGGCACACATCGGAGAGAAAAAGAAATGCTGGATTTAAAAAGCTGTCGAGCCCCATATAACTTAAACCTCCGATAGTCAATTTAAACTTGCCTCATTCGGAAATTATGCTCGTTATTTTATTTATAAAAACTAGTTTCGTATAATCTAAAACTGGTGGCGGGCGCTCATCCTAAGCTCGCGACATGTCCTTTATTTAAAAAGAGCTTTGTGATCCATTTTGGATAAAGCCAAATTGGGATCAAGTAAGAATGACAATTAGGCGATTACCCGCATCCAGAGATGATGGGGATGACCGCGCGTATAACACTGGAGGCGGTTCTTCTTAGAGTGCGGCTCCCGATGCGACCTTGAATTTAAGAACGAAAGTAGACGTTAAAAAAAAGAACAAAAAAATGGCAGCCATTTTGAAATGAAAGGGAAAGGACAACAAGCGTGTTCGTACGCTCTGTCTGCGCCTGCAACTATAGTGTTTGAGCTTCTCCGAGGCACTCACATCCGGGGGTTTTTCTCTCTCTTTCGCATTCCACAATCGACTGCCAGGGATTTTCGCAAATAAGAAAGAACCGAGAGCGATCAACGGCAAAGGAAAGGTGCGAGTGATTGTCCAAGTATGCGCGCGCAGATTTGATATGGTGTGTCGGAGCAGGCATTCGAATACACCTCGTGCAAGGTGTGGAGAACTGTATTGTAACGACTTCACAGCCATTCCATCAGTTCGTCCGCATGCGAGTTTGTCTTGTTGAATTTCACCATTTTGTATGTTGTGTGCAAGCGGGAGGATAATTTGTTTTTGTTTCATTCGGGACAGACGACATTTTTTATCGGTTTCATTTTAAGAGTCAAATCCGGACGGGAGTTGAAGATAGAAGAAAAATCCAAGCAGTGAATCGAAAGTGAAAGGAATCCATTTTCGAATGTAATTTTCATGTTTTTGTTACTGTTGTTTGAGTTAGTGACTGCCCCTTTGATTTCGGTTGAATCGCACGAGTGAAAAATTAAAAAAAAATTTTTGTAATCGCGGAAGGGTTGTGTCCGGGGTGGTTTGAGTATTTCGCCCCCGGGACGAAGAGCTCTCGCCGAGGACGGCCAAATTGCCAAATTACATTATTACGTATAAATAAAGAAAAAGAGAGAAAGAATAATGTAATATTTGGCCGAGCCTTATTATGCCGGCACGTGTGAAATTGGATCGTTCGTTTGCATAGCCGGTGTTGGTCGGCGTGCCGCTTTACGAAACAATACACGTCGTTTACTTTCATTTTTATTTTAAGAGTATTTGATAACAGACGCCATTTTGAAAAAGTTAGGCTAATTTTTGTTATCTAATCGTTTTTCTCTCTTTCTACTCGGCGAAAAGAGATTCCTTTCAGTTGTCGATTTTTTCTATTTTATTGTTTGTTGTTGTTTATAGTGCTTTGTGACCTTAAACAGAAAAAAATGGGAGATCATCAGAGTTTTTGGATTATTTGGAATTACGGAAGAACATCGCGGATTACCTTCTTTTTGGATTAATTCGCTAAGATTTGTTTCATCCATTTTTTTATTCTTTTTTAACGGTAAGTGCATTTCATTCCATCGGAAGTCTCCGCCATATTCTCGCCGAGGGCACCAGAAATGATGGTTCTCGAACCTTGAGATTGTTGTCATATCCTCTACAGGTGTTCCTTCTCTTCCTCTTCCCTTTCCTGGCACGTCCTTCACCACTCGACTCCTAAAAATCGCCATCACATGGATTATTATTGCTAAAGTTCGTTTTTCGGAGCTGTGCGCGTTAGGGGGAGTCCCGGTTTTTTTCCTCTACCTCGTTGTCCTTGTTCATCAAACTTCATTTCTTTTTAGGATCCCATTTTTCCTTGGACTTGTTTGTTATTTTTTGGCATTTCCACATCTTTATTTCATTTGGTTTCTCATTGTGCAGGTACAAAGTTCTTTCCCCATAATTCCCAATAGACCTGTTTTTCGCGCCCACTAATCCAGTTTTTTACTTTTTTTACCCCTCAGTCAAACATTTTTTATCCTCGCTTCTCTCCAATCGTGTCCACAATTGGGAAATAATTAGTGCATTATTAATAAAATTTCGCCCCTTTTCATTTCCTCATAATCGTTTCATCCAATTCGTGTTTTTCATTTTTTTCCTTTTTACAATTGGGGATCAAATATTGCACGGTGAAGAAATTAATTTTTCACATAATTTGCCTAATTATATTCATAAAGTGATAAGTAAAAAATCTAAAGCCAAAAAGTGAGATTTAAGGCCTTACCTGCGTAGTTTTGAATACGAAAAAGGAAACAAAGGAATCAAATGAGGAAATTTTGCGCGGGATTTACCTCCTGCCACGTCTTTTAAACGTTCCCTTATTCTCTATTGCAAAATTCCGAGATGAATTCTTAAAACCTTCATCGGGGGTAATTTTTAAAATTAATTTTTTAATTTGTCGGAGGAAATATACAGGAGAAATACAGTTGGATGGTTATGGATAAAGGGAGAGACAACTGGTGAAACTTTCTTAGGGTAGTTGGATTGTCTTTCTAGAGGTAATGGACGTTATTGGATTGTAGTAATAATGGGGTGCAAATTGCAGCTCACTTGATAAAATTGTTTTTATTGTAGCTTTCAGTGTATGTTGGTTAGGGTGGGAACGAATCGGTGCATTTTGGATGACCGCAGGTGATTTTACCTTTGGTAATTCCAGCATTAAGCAAATGAAGCATTGTTTTTGCCGTCAGAATATAAGAGAGATATAAATCTAATCCCTCACTCCTGTGGGCACAGATAAGAGCCTATAAATAGAGTTGGCTCCCCTGCCCAAGGAAGGAGGAAACCGCCTTGTTTGGGCTTCTCCAACAAGTGGCAATAAAGCCGGATTGCACTGGCTCGGTGCCCATCTGATCGGTAAAGGGTTTAAGTCCATCCCTTTGGGCCCCCTCAGCAGTGGGAAACCGGTCGGTCGGGCAAAGGCAGCTGAAAGCGAATAGGATGAGCCGAGTGAGTGGTGAAGGGAAAGGAGGAGGACTCGGTCACGTGATCGTTCCAAAAACCTTGATAAAAGTATGCACGAGGCATATGATAACAAGACAAGAGAGACTAATAGAATAATGATTTTTAGCGAATACCTAGCATTTCAAGGTCACCTGCTTCACTAATTCAGGTTCCTACATTCAAGGTTATTCCCAATTATTATACTCGACCACAAAGAAATTACTTATCAGGTTTCATTATCGCCGTTTTTGCCGCATTTCGCTCCTCCTCTTTCATCCGTCCGGACCGGGGGATGAAGCCCTCGACGAGGGAACACAATAAACCAAACATGAGTTAAACTTTTTTCCCTTTTCACCTATCCATGAAAAACCTTTTTGTACAATAATCCAGAACCCTCAGTTTGTTCTCTGCATTGTAGTTTTTTCTTTTACCTGTGCGACCCAAGGTTATTGGGGCCTCCTTTGTCGTTTTCGGTTTCATGCATACATAAAAAAATATCTTTTTCCTTTTGTTTGCCATTTCTTTTCTTTTTCCACCTTTGCAGATTAAATTCTCCATAAATGCAGCAGCTGGTTTCCTTCACTTTTCCTTTCTTTGGGGTTTTTTCAAACGCTTTTAATGCTAAAGGTTTGTCTTTGAAGCTTCCCTTCTATTGTCGCGCTCTGAGAAAACCTAAAACGTCCCCGGGCCGAACTATGCTAAAAAAACCTTGCCTGCACAAAGACCGAAAGGGGAAGTTTATTTGGAAAAATGGGTGATTGAAATTGTTTTGCGATAAAGGGTGGTGAAATATCTCGTATATTTAGTCTCCAGCCGGGGGCAGAAAGGAACCTTGAAATGACCACTTTCCTTTCCCCTAGTCATCTTCTTTCGGTTTTGGTAGCCTTGTCTGGTTATCCTCCCGCGAGGGATCATTCTCATCATTCTTTCCTGCTTTTGGCGAATGGAAGGTGAAAATTTATTTCCCAGTTACTTCTCTTCCTTTCCCTGTCTTTAATTGCTCTTATTTACAGCTGCTCTTATTTTTCCATTATATTATTTATGACTAACCGACAGGAGTTCTTTGGATAGCCTCATGTTTTATAAATTCTTCTTTTTTCTCTTTTGTCCTTTTATATCTTTCTTTCCTCTTCACTCTTTCCCCTTTCACAGCCTTTTTACTTTTTCTAATATTTTCTCTCTCATTTATTCCCTTTCTTTCTTTTTTCACTTTCTGCCTTTTCTCTTTTCTTCCTGTTCTCTGTTTCTCTACTTTTTCTTTACTCTCTCCTCTCTCTTTTTCCTCACTGACGGTATAACACACCAAACCAACATACAATAACTTGCAAATGTCAATTTCCTTAAAGTTCACAACGTCCACGAACCAAAATGTCGAACCTGAACTTGCCAAATACCTGAAATTTAACGATATTTTTAATTCTAAATTGTCACATGCTCGTTATTTTTTTCTGCCCGGAAAGAAAATTTGGAACTTTGCAAAAAAAGGTGCGACCAAAAGTACAGAAAACCTTTCATCAGAAATTTTATTGGAATAATCCGCGCCGGAAAAGGTACAACGGGAAGTGCAAA
Organism: Brueelia nebulosa; assembly: GCA_028293925.1. NCBI lineage: Eukaryota > Metazoa > Arthropoda > Insecta > Psocodea > Philopteridae > Brueelia > Brueelia nebulosa. The sequence goes on along the minus strand of JAQIBA010000003.1, from coordinate 653,265 downwards.
AGTTGGAAATGTTTTCGTCCGTCGACGAAAGGGCCCCGAAAGAAGTACGACGGGCTTTGTGAGAAGAAATAACCCGGCGAAGACTCAATGAGTCCGAGGTGTCCTTGAGGTATACGGCTCTCAATAGAAAGATGAAAAGTGTTCCCTAAGGGGCCCCGCAAGTAAAAGAATGGGAAAAAAATTGCCCAAGAAAAGCAACGCGTGAATGGCGGAAGAATACATCCAGGTGTGGCTGGGTTTTTTTTTCTTAAAGAAAATAAAGTGAGGAGGAAAAAAAGAATTTTTATGCCCCTCTTCAATTGAGTTTATTTTGGATAGGTAAAAAGAGGTGTAAAAGGAGGAGAGGACGGACAAAGAGAGAGAGAGATGGAGAGAGGGAGAGGAGAGCGAAGGCACACGTGTCGTAGCGTAACGATTTCGTGATGTGACGTGCCCGTTTTCTACACTTTTTTGTTACCTGTGTTCAAATACAGCCTTGAAGGTGATCACGATCTGCGACTGTGTGTTTTACGAAGACCGCCCCTCCCATGGGCTAAGCACGGGCGGATTTGCTCGGACGAAGAAATTTTCATGACTGGTCGTAAGAAAGGCGAATTTTTACTTCAAGGTTCCCCTGCCTTCTCATATGTGAGAGAGAGATTTGACACCGGTTCCGAAACTTTTCTTCCATCTTCTTGTGGGCCATTTGGTGATTTTTCAATCGGGGGAACCGGCCCGTCTCCCCCGAAGATCGGCCTTAACAGAAGGTGGAATGACGATGCGAACGTGTCAAGGTTTTCGGTCACTTTCACCGATTAGCAGGTGGCAGGCCTGCAGGAAAAGGCGAAGCCAATGAAATGTCTCCGAGAGGGAAGAATGATTAAAAGACAAGGTGACGTAAATCAAGTGATGATGATTGGAAAATAATATTAAGTTTGAAGGTCAGGTACGAGCTGGTCGGGAGAGGAGAAGGAACGGCGCACCCACAAGCTAAGCATGAGCTCTCAAGGTCGATTGGGCCGTTCTTCGCGAATGCACAGCGCGAAGGTTTAACTTTCTTATATAAGTATTTATTATAATATTCTACATGATCACCTTCAGATCCAAAAATGTTACTCTCGAAAATGCTAGAATTTATTTGCTTTTTTTCCTAATTTGCTTTTTGTCGGTTTTTCGTGTCCTTTCATGGGAAAGAAAGGAGACGAGTTTGGCAAAACCCGGGGGTTTGCATTTCAGGAACTGAATGTCAAACCAAAAGCAAATGCTTTTGTATCAGATTAATTAGTCCAAAGTCTCTCGAATTTCTCTCGAGTCAGGAGGAACACTCAAACGTTTCAAAGGAAAATCCCGGGCTGCGCGATTTCAACCTCAGAGGTCATCCTCAGGAAAAAACGGGTGTGATGTTAACTTCACACCCTTCATTTGGGAAGGAAAGAAGCGAAAGAACCTTTCCGGCTCGTTCGGTCAGCTCAAACGAAGATCTAATCGTGGAACACGAATTTGGAAGCCCTGAAATTAATTATACTTTGAAAGTTGCTCGCCTTCCTTTCATGAAAGCTATGAATGGCAAAAACTTCATCTCTTATACCCATCGGCGGGTTTTTGTCCGAAAAAAAAAACGAAAGAAATTTTCAATATGGGGAAATCCCCCCCCCCAAAAAAAAAAAAATGTGACCATTAACTATTCTAGTCAAATCAGACTGGAAGTTCAAAAAGTTGGCTCTCTGTAAATGTTTTCCATAGGAGAAGAAACCCTTGAAATTATGATGGATAATTAATTTGAAAGATTTATTTAAAGTCGATTCAAAAACAGTTTAAAAATTGAAGGATCCCTTTTTTTAAACTGTGAAAATCCACATCTATTTCTTCTAATATCAATTTAATTGAGCAAAAAACTTCAAAAATTAATGTAATACAATGAATATACTAAAAAAATTTTGAATATAAACAAACTGACTTTGGGGAAATAATATACAATTCATAATAGAATAAAAAGAGGAGAAAATTTGAAAGCAAAGAAAAGAATTAAGATCTGAACGACAAAAACGAATTTTAACGAAAATGCACAATAAAAAATAAGCGAAAGAGTTAATTTGGTAAGAGTGAAGACGAAACGGCATTACACAGAAGAAATACCACAATTATCTGAATGATGACAGCAATTTGTTGAGGACCGGACCCATTGAAATGTGCCTCTTCTTTTCTGACTTTGAAAAAGAATTTTCCACGCTTCCGACACTATCCCCGGGTCCTCTAAGACGACCACTTCACCTTCCTGTCTTTCCACACAGTCCGACCACCACACGTGGCCAGAATGACCTCTCATCCCGATCGGGTCGAAATTCGGCCTTCTGACCGAAATGAAAGTTGGTCTCCCTGGAAAATGGTCTTTTCTCCGATAAGATTTTTTTTGTTTGAGGAAACCCGATATCTTCTCGGTGGGAACTTCAGAAGGCTTTTTTGTTTTTAGAATGTCATAATATTTCTAATATGGCGCCTTGCGTCGCGCTCGCATAAGCTGAACATGAGCGGAAGGGCAAATCCCATGGCAAATTAGGAGAGCCCTTTCCCGAAGAAACTCTCGGCCCGCGCGAAAGCTAAATATGGGCTCTCGTTTCTGTTACTTTTTAAAGTGAATTATTTTGACCTTGAAATTATGGTAAACCTGTCTTTCATAAGATACGAACTTAGGCTCGTTTGCAGTGCGATTTTCCGAATGTAGTGCTTGTAGGTGCGTTAGCAAAGAATAGAACGAGTCGGCGGAAACCGACTGCTCATCCGCTAATGTCAATGCCAAGTGTCGAAATAAAAAAGAGTAAGAAAGGATTGATTACCTGAAGGACCACTTTTGGAAGGAGGAGGTGGGCACTCGTTCCTGGATTGTTATCGGCGAAGGTCTTCCATGGGAAATGTCTCAGTGCCTATCTGCCTTTCGATCCAAGGGCAAATGGCAAAAGAAAAAACGCTTTGGGGGGAAAGGAAATTCGGCCACGGGGAAATGTAGGAAAGAAAATATGGCGGATGCCAGTAGCGAACATCATGTGACAGCGAACATTTGATTCGATCATCTCAGGAGAAAATATTAATTTTTTTTCAAGGTTAATTATTCCATAATTGCACTCGCACTCGGATAATTGTTCGCTTCGAAGTGGATCTATCAGACGAGTTTTTGAGAAGGCGTTGGAATTCTGAAGGGAGGTTTTGTTGTCCGCAGAAACTTGAGGAGACGTTTCCCGAGGAGAAGCGAATGCTAACATGTTCGCAGACAAATCAGGGCTACTCACTCTCCATTACGGAAAGCATCACATAACGCTTGTGGACGAAATCAAACTGTGGTTCTTAGACGAAAGCTTCACGGACGTGGTCATAGTCTGCGACGATGACGACGACGAGGAGGACGAGGAGGAGGAAGAAACGCCGGAAGAAGCCGCAACTCCTGGAAAGGGCGGAGGCCCCGAAGACGAAGAAAAAGAAGAGGCCCAGGAAAAAGGTGAGTAATCCGAAGGAAAATAAAACTCTCGAGGCTCTGAATTATATCATCCCATCCGCGATCATCATCACCATCCAAGCATGCCATTAGGCCATGGCCGGTTCCGGTTCTAAATTCACACTTTTACCTCGGCACTTCCTTCGGCCACGTAACAGGGGATTTGTCAGTTTCAGATAACAAGAGCGAGCAGGACAAGGAGGAGAAATCGGACGCGAGCGTGAAGAAAGAGGAGGAAGAGGACAAGGAAAAGACGGAGGCTCGAGGAGACGAGGAACCAAAGGAAGGAGAGAAAAAAGAAGAAATTAGTACAAATAAAACCGATTGTGATAAAGAAAGGGATCTCAGTGTTAGGAAGAAAGTTAAGAAAAGTAAAATATTATTGAAGGCCCATCGATTGATTTTGGCTTCTTGTAGTCCGTTAATAAGAAAGATATTAGATAGTAATGTTAACAATAGTATGGATAACCTGACGATATATTTCCCAGGTGAGTGAGGCACAAGGCCCGAGATATTTCCTTTATCGCAGAGTGTTCTGGTCGATTCGCATGAAGTATAGGTTGCCAGTTGCCAAGTAAAGGATATTACGGTTACGTCATTCCCTGTGAGGAAATGTTTTGGTGTGTCTTTTCTTCGTATGTAAATCAATGCAAAATGCCGTTGAGGCTAATTTATTCATTTCAGTATTTTTTCTAACAATCCCATAAAAGAGTTCGTTCATTGTGATCAAAGGAGCGTATTTTAAACTCTTCGTCTTTTACGTTTCGACTAAAAAAAAGTAGAGACAGTTGCCGAAATGGATATATAAATACGTATTAATTGCCCATGGAAACATTCGCAACTCGTACAGAGTTTTCAATCTTTTTCTTTTCAACGTATGAGTTGATTTTATTATTATTGAAACTCGGTTACGTTATATATCATTTAAAAAAAATTAATTTTTTGTTCTCATAGGCTTGACAAATACTGGGACAAGGACTTGACGTATTTAATGTTAAGGACTCGGACAGACAGGTCAAAGACAGATCAACGACAAGCATGTTACAGTTAATCACTTCGAATGCGCACCACGCTGGAAAACTCGGTGATAGTCCGCGTCCGAATTTGAGTTTCTCTTCTTCGCCCCCGAAGAACAAAACTCGGGCAAAATCGGTTCAGCTTCGAGGAGCGATTAACTCCAAGTCTGCATTTGTTCGTGACACGTTAATAACTTGATGACAAATGAATTGTGAAAAATGTGTTATCATGTCACAGTCCCATTCGCCGTCCGAAGGCGTTTGGAGGCAAAATACCCGTGACGGGGTTTATAAAATCACGCGTAAGACTCGGAAGAACCGCCGGAGAAGTGTGACCAATTGAAATACGACCAAAAGACTGAGGAAAAGTTTGGGCCCAAACTAAAAAATCGCTGTTCTCTTTGTTTGCAACTGCAACGGTCATTCGAATGCGGAACCATTTTACCGCATTAAAAAATGGGCAGCTCATTTTGAATACGGTAAAACTTGAACAGTTTGAAACCTAAGAATTGCAGAAATCAGAAAACGACAGAAAGAAGTAAATGAAGAAGTAAATCCTTCTGGACGAGGACGTCTTCTGCCACGAAACAATAACGGATTAATTAATCAATCGAAAACAATGCTGTTAAAAATGAGCCCATCCGGAGAAAATCCGCGAATAAACGTTATCACGTCGATTACATAATCGGCTTTCCTTCCGTTTAATTCAGGTTTGTGTTGGTTTCAGGTATCAAAGCATCTTCCATGCGGCATTTATTAAATTTCTTGTACACGGGACAAACGTGTTTGAAAGAAGTCGAAATCAAAGAGCTGAGGGAATTGATTAAATTGCTCGACATAAAGACGGACATTTGGGACGAGCCTCAGACGTCGTATTCGGCGGCACCACAGCCTCCCCTCGTTAGAGAATACGATTCGACAAGTACAAATATGCATTTAGATAATAAATTCTCACCGGAGTCGGTCAATTTATCTAAAGACATAATTTTATCCATAGACCGAAGGCAGAAATATGTACAAAATAATGTAGTATTATCAGAGGGTAAACACAGAGGCGGTTTCATAAACGGTTTGAACGCTCCGCACGTGAGGGGAAGGTCCGACAGCAGAAGCGAAGCGTTCGACTATGGAAGCGCTGACGATAAGCATTTCAAATCGGAGGACAGCAATTCTGTTAATTGTGCAGGTGCGTTTTCATTTAATTATAAAAGGTGGAATTTTCAATGTCAAGTTTGAGGCACTTGAATCTCCGAGCGAGGACAACATCTCAAAATGAAATCAGCACTGAAACATTCCAAATGTCCCAGTCCGGAACTATAATGAAATGATTTCACCGGTTTTTTTTGTTCATTTCGCGAGTTATTATTGCAATTACGCATAATTAACTTAGAAAAATATCCAGGAAAAATAAAACCTTGAAGTTTGAATACATTAAAAGAAGGGGAGAAAAAACTTTTCCGCTGAGTCAGCACTCGTTGTTTATGTAATCCGCCAAGTTGATTTTTCCACTCTGCCAACAGAGGAGCTGAGCATAAACGTCGACGTGGAAGAAAACCTGTCCGATCTGGAGGGGAGCGGAGAGCCCCACTTATCCGCCAACGAAGACTCGAGAAGCCCCGACCCGAACGTGAGCACTTCCAGAAGACAGATACTGACGAGGAGAAGCAGCCTGAACCCGGTCAACCTGACGGTGGAGAAGAATTACAGGAGAAATTCAGTCGAGGACCGACATATCAATAACGACCAGGATTATGAAAAGGTTTGCTCCACTCTCCAAATTGGATTAAAAAGGGTTCCCCCTGCGAGTCTAACCCCCGCGTTATTGTATCTTTCAGGCGAGCTCCATACAAAAGCGAGTATTAAACAGCAACCTATACAAAAATCACATACCCATATCGGAAAAGTTAGCATCACAGTTCATGAAAGCGACACAAGCGCCATCACTAGTGAGCAACAAGCGGAAAATAAGCGAAGTGGAGCCGGACGACTACGCGGCCGACAGGAAGTCGTACGAGGATCGGTTCGAGGAGTACAAGAGGTACGAGGCGGAAGACGGAAAACTCCACCCCAGCTACTACCTGAACAAGTCTCTCTCGGCCTACGACGACAAAACCCTCGACTACATAAACAAAAAGACGTTCGACGAGGAAAACGAAACGGACGACGAATTCACGGGGATGACTCGGGTGCCCCAGAGCGTCCCGGAATCCTACCTGGTGACGCCCCACCGGAAGAGGAGGCCGGGATTCCACAACAGCCCCAACCAGAGCATGCCCTTCGTGCCTTTTTACTTCTCCAGGGATTTCCCCTCGCAAGGTGAGTCTTGGCGGGCCGCCAAACCGGCCACCACCGCCACGCCAGTCACGGCAATCTCCTTTGTTTCCAGGCAACACCCGGGTCAAAGACGAAAACAGATCTCCAAATGAAAGAGACAGATCTCCGAAGGATTTTCATTTGGTCAAGGAGTCCATGGACAGTCCCTGGACGTCGTACGGTCTCAGACATCCTTACAATTCGGGTAGGGCACCCTGGTCCGCGATCAGTCGTGGTACTCGCTTGTCCGGAAAGTCTGCTTTCAAAGAGAATCGAAACAAGCAGTTGCATCTACACCCAACTCTTACACGTTAGGAAAGCGAGCAAAAGATGAAAAAGTCTAAATATTTCCCCAATAATTACTCTAATTGGCGTACCGGGTTATTTCAGAATTTTGTAAAAAAAGAAGTGGGTATATATAATTATGAGTGCTTAGTTTTACATACTTTTTCTACCTTTCGGGGAAGTCGAAAATTCCCCTTTTTCAAAATTTCCCAGGCGATTTTCCGCCTTCACCAAAGTTTTGAAGTTTTTTTTTGGTAGAGTGGCAATAGGAGAGTGGTGGTGGTGCCTACACTCAAAGGTCACGTGTTAGATTCTTCGTAATCCCAATTATGGTCGTTTTTACCGCCAATAAATTGCTGTTCTCAATCAGTATTTTCCTTTGCTGTTGTTCTTTGAGGATGAAATTCCACATTGAGAAACAGAGCAGTTCTTGCTTGTCTTCCCTGAAAAGAAAATGATAAAATGCCTGAAATGAAGTTTGTGCTCTTCCGTATAGGAACTTTCTTTTCAAACTGAGCTCGATCCGAAAATGAACTTTCCGGACAAGAGAGTAAAACCAATGTGGTGGTGCACCGAGTAAAAGCGATTGTTTTTCCAAAGGGCGAAGCTTAGAGAGCATCAGAAGCGGCAGCAGTCTCGGATCGGACTCTCGGAAGGATTCAGCACTGCAGGCGAACAACCCGAACGAGGGCGGGGAGTCGAAGGCGAACAGCTCCTCGCCCCCCGTGCAAGGGAGCAACCCCTCCAAGATTCAGCAGCTCCGCGAGTACAAGTGCGAATACTGCGGGAAACAGTTCGGGATGTCGTGGAACTTGAAGACTCACCTGCGGGTGCACACGGGGGAGAAACCGTTCGCTTGCCGGTTGTGCGTGGCGATGTTCAAGCAGAAAGCGCACTTGCTGAAGCATTTGTGTTCGGTGCATAGGAACGTGATAAGCGAGGGCAGTGGAAAGTTCAACTGTTGCTTTTGTCCGGTCAGTTTCGAGAACTTGCAAGAGCTGATAAGGCATTTAAGCGGACCTCATAACAATTTACTGCTGAGTAAAAATTTGCATGACTAATAAAAAGCGCCAGTGCTACTGTAATTTCGTAGGAACTTTTTGTACGCATATAATCTTATACTTTTTTCTATTTTGTCCCAGTTATTTCGTGGAATTTTTTTTTCGATTTCGAAACTGGTGGGCCTTAAAACGAAACGCACGTTTACACAGCCTATATAGTTTTCGGGTAATACTTGTGTGTAGTAAGTAAGTGTCGAGTTTCTGTGATAAAATGGTTCATAAAGGTAGCAAAACGCGTGTAGAAAATGGTTGGTCGTTGCCGTTGTTTGCGAGTGCCGAGACGATGTCTGGAAAATTTAGAAACTCAGTTGCAACCCAGTGAGTCTTTTCTTTGAATCCGCTTTAGCTCAAATACTCTGCGAAGGTTTTCTTGTCTCCTTTTAGTATTTTTCCGTCCTCTCGCTCGTGTACTGAAAGATAAATAACCTAATTGTGAATATGTCAGAATCTGATTTTGTTGTTATTCCCCATCGACTGCAGATATGCCGAATATAAACTGTCCCAAATAATTTTATATAAATTTTATACAACGGGACAGGAGTTTAAATGAAATTATAAATGTCTCAATGGAGCGTTTTTGAGACTACTGAGATTAGTATCGGATATTTATGAATTCATTTAAATATAATTCCATTGCGGTTGAATAGTTTTTATACCTTTCAGTCACAAAAATACCCTTAAATATAATTAAATTGTTGATTATAATAAAAAAGGCCCTATAAATCAACTGTAACTGGGTAATTGAAAAAAATTGTTATTGTATTTGTATTTTGATCCAAGAATCTCTATAAAAAAATATTTACGGCCTTTATCCAGCTGAGACAGAAAATTAAGCTGTTGATTATAAAAGAGCCGAAATGAAAAATGTTATTCAGGATTGAAAAAGAGAGGAAGGAAATACTAATTTTAATTTCTCATAGTTTCGTTATAGTTTTGTATTTCGAAGTTGGGATTAACGAAAAATTTCACAATTTCACAAAAGAAAATATTTTCGTATAATTCTTGGGTTCTAGTCCGACCAATTCAGTTATAATATTCGAGTGCACTTACGTGTAAAAGAAAAATATAAAAGTTCGTGTAAGAAATTATTGAACGACTGCATGTATATATCGCTTTATTCGAGAAATATCGAGCGGAAACATTTTTTTATAAACCTAAAGTGGGCCAGAACCTGTGAAGAAATAAATGGAAAAAATCACCTTAAGCGACTTCAGTATTTTTTTTTTTGACAATTTTATAAACGTTGAATGTTTATAGTTGATTCGTTTTCTGCCAGAATAATATCTAGGTACTTAGAACATTATTAAATCGCATCTAAGACATAATTTTTAAGGCCTGTTAATTAGGATTTTTGTAATCATTTTTTTTTACGTTGTAAATCCACCGATTGAATGAAAGCCCGGTTAAATCGTTATTTTTAATTTTGTTAGTTGGCTGCACTGATTCGTCGAGCCCGAATAACGTACTCTCTGCTTTGAATTATTGTTTTCTTTTTGCTTTTCTCTGCGCGTCAGTTGTTGATTTGGCTCTCTGATTGTTTATTCGTTGAATTAATTGCTCTACGAAGTTGGCTTTGTTTTTACTCCCAATAAGGAGTAAGTAATACGTTCGATTCCGAAACGCAATTCTTATCCGGAGTTCAGAATCCGTTACTTTTTTACCAGTTATTTATTGGTACTTAATTACCCTTCGGAAGGGTAATTCAAAAAAAGCTTTTCCCAATCGATTCGTCATTAATGAAATTTTCAGATTCGTCAATTATACAATTACGGTTCATTGTGATTGGAAAATACTTATAAAAGAGCTTATTTGACACGATTTCGAACAGTGCGATCAAATAAGTGAATTTATTTTGTACTTCAAAAGGTTTACGAACCTTTTCATTTATTCCAAATTGCACAGTAATTTCTTTTATTACTGAACTATCCGATATTTCTTTGACAATTTTTTTCTTTAAATTTTAGAATCATTCAGATTTTAGAACCAAAAACTCATCAAACAGTTTTGATGAAATAACAATTGGTTTTTTTTTTTAAATCAGAACTTAAGCATTAATTTAAGAGATTTGTTTTTCCACTCAAAACCTGGTCAACATCTTGCAGTCAAAAAAATTTTTTTTTGAAGTGCAATTTGGACATGAAATGAACAAAATGAACTTAACTTAAACTGAAGACATTATATATAGTTTAATTTTTCATTTGATTGATGTATGTTTTATGAATTAATTTGAGATTCAGTTTTGCAGCAGTGGCATTTTTTTTATACATTTAAAACAACTGCTCATTATATTCTGTTAATTGAATGATGTATTATCAGTTAATTTTTAACTTAATTTTAACTTAATTTTTTATAAAAATGCTTTTTTTGTAACTGAAAATTTGAGTTTAAATAAAAAGCAGTAATTTTTGTAAATGGGTAAAACTTTGACTTTTGCTTCATTTAATTATTCACCAGATACAGATGAGGTGAACAACTTTCTTAATTTTATGAGAATAAAAACAGGTCTAAAAATGTCTGCAATTGGATATTATATGAATATAGGGCTGTAGGAATTGACCAGGATTTTTGAGCAAATAAAATAAAATTCCAAAGGAATTTGTCAGAAATTTTGGCTGCATCCAACTATTGAAGGATTGCTATTTTCTGTTAATTAATCAATTAATTAACCAGGCCACTCTCAGAAGCAGATGGAAACACAGACAATCCTGGTCTGGCATAAATAGTGGTTGTTCTTGTCAAAAGCCATTTTTCAATGAAGAAAATAATTTTTGTGAAGACTTAGATGGGTAGAATTTATTTTTGTTTGTGTTTGTATATTTTTTTATTGTTGTGTTGTAAAAAATGCCTAATGTAAGATTATATCATTTTTCTAGCATAACAAATTTAGATTAGTGTTAAAACCTTAAATGTTGCTAGCATAAGATTCTTTTGCATAGTTGACCATTTAGTTTTCTCACCCTAGGGTTGCTTCATTCTTTTTTGTTTTGGTTTTTGTTTTTGTTTATTTGTTTGTTTGTGAAGGCAAACAGGCCTTTTGCTGAAGGGATCCCAAAGGCACTCACACTATGAAATCTAAAACAAAAAGGAATTCCCTATCCCCTCTCCTCACAGATAACAATTCATTGCAGGGCATTTATTTTAGATGTTATTGTTGTTACCTGTGAACACACAATGTCTTTCCAGTGTCACCTCCTCCTCACTTGTTCCATACTTTTTTCTGCTTTTTATGTAATTTGATATTAAGATTTATTAAAAAACTTTTTTTAATTTTTCTAATTATTTTTGTTCCTATTTCATTTTGCTCTTTTCTATTCTTTTTTAAAATAAAGGGTTTGGAATTTCTGCTGTGAATGTAATTTAATTAAATGGAAATTGTTTAAAAATTATTTATTGAGCTTTTAAGTTTTAAATATGTATGTAAGAGTTGATTTAGTTGTTCTGAACAGGTTGATTGACCACTTTTTCCGCGTTTTGAACAGTTTGAACAGTTTGAACGGGCTGTTGTTCTTTGATTGGTTCCGGTTTGATCCCCTCTAATTTTGGAGCGTTTTCTGATTGCGGGACCGGAACAGCAGGAACAGCAGATGCAGCAGCAACCACAGACTCAACAGCCACGGGCTTTGCTTGTTCAGAAACATCCTTGACCGGCTCCTTCACAATGGATGCCTCCACGTGGTTCAGAACCTGTTCAGGTACGGTTTGTGTTTTAACCGGCGCCGCTGAGTTTTCCTCTTTCTGAAATGATATTTTCCAATTAGGTTTCCCCCCAACTCGAAACTCCACTCACGTTTCTCCCACCTTGAACTGGTTTATTTCCGGTGGGATGGCGGCTGGATCGGTGAACATGCAGTCGCTTTGGTCGGTCTTAACAAAGAAAGTTCTGCTGATTTTGTACTTGTCCAGAACCCCGTACGCCTGCTGAAGGACCGTGCCCGGAGCGAGTCTTTCTCGGGTCATCACCCAGGCATTTTCTGGAGAACCACCGAATCTTAACAACTGATCAGTACCTCATCGTTCGTTCTTCGGCCGATACTCACGCGTGTTGATGGGACCGAGGGAACTGCAGGACCAAACTACAGAGTAGGTATCGTAGTCGGTGTCGAGTACAGAGTACTGAGTGTCGATCGGGACCGGGAGGGTGTTGTATTTGACGGAGATTTTCCCCTCACCTCCCTTTCCGATGTTTTGCACCACTCCGTCCAGCACTCGTCTTATTCCAGTCCTGGGGGAAACGAAATCAGGTTTCAGTGCGCCCCCAAACTGTGCAGAAAGGCGACTCCCCAACTTACAGTCTGTTGGTGATTTCATTGGAAACTCTGAATTTTCCATCGATTCCTCTCGTGTAATTACTTCGTACGCATCTGCTTCCGGCTTCCAGCACAGTGAAGTACCTTTCGGCTTCGTACCAGACCCCCGTGTACTGTTCCAAAGAAAACTCGGTTAGCGCACTCCACAAGAGGCATTTTGGGATTGTCAGAGGTGCTTACTCTGTTCAAGTCGAAATCCGCCATGGGAGAATATTCGGGACACCAACCGAATCCTGGGACCTGGCCAGCGGCATAGCCTATCAGGAGCGTTATTAATGGTATCGTAACTGTCTTCATACTGTAAAAAATGCAGTTTTATCAATTGGAGAAATTTATTTTGAGGCTTTCTGATGCTGATATACGCTGAAGTCTTTCGATGTTTTTTCATAAAAATTGAGAACTTTTTTGAAAATCCAAATTAATCTAAATTTCAATTAATTTTTATTTTTTCTTAATTTTTTAAATTTATTTCTTATAACTTAATTCTATACCAAATTATATAAATAATAATTATATCCATATATATTTTAAAAATTTTTAACTTTAATAATTAATAATTTCTTAAAACTTAATTTAATTTCATAAATTTAATTATTTAAAATTTTCATTAACTCCTTATTTAAGGAGTACTTTATTTAAGGTATTGTAATAATTTATTTGAACTTTTTAGCACAATTTAGATTTGCCAACGAAATACATAAGTGATTAATTTTTAACAAAGATAATGTAATCAAATCGACATTATTTATAAATTAAGGTTAAATATAATATTTCGGTTTCAAATGATGGAAATAATCTTTCAATGGTTGGCCAAAGTGAGAAAAAAAGATTAAAAATAAAGATTTAATTTAATAAATAATTATTAAATAAAAACTTGATGCTTTTGTTTTTTTTTATAAAAGTACAAAATTTATACTTTTTGAAAATCCAAACTTTACTCACATTATGTATTTCTTACATATAATTAAACTCGCTTACAAATAATTATTTTTTATTTTTCACATCATTGCTATTTATATAATATCACAAATAATTTTAAAATCGAAAACTGGTGCCCATTGACATAAATCACCATCATGGAATTTTTATAAAATGCTTAAAAGGTAAATGAAAAACTAAGCTTACCTGGATTCTAATGAATAAATAAGTTATTAAATAAATAAATAACCACTGAAAGAAAGTTGAAAGCGCGAGCAAAGGCCGCTACCGCCCTGTGCCTCACCTTTATATAGAAGGCCTAAAACATTTCAAGTTCACGGCCTCTCCTTCGCCCCGCCACAGGCTAAGCATGGGGGCAACCAGGGTACACCACGTCGCCCATGAACTCCAAACGATACCATTTCACGGAGAACACAGCACGCGGTCCATTCTCGGAAAAACAGCCTCGCACGAACAATTCCACTTTCTTCTGCCCCGAAATGAACGGAACCAGAAGACATCTTCCAGGAAGACCGTGGAGGGTCGGCGCGGTGCCAACAATGTCATGGCCCAGCGTGGTTAAAGGGTGCGAATATGCTACCATTTGCTTAAATGCTGTCCTTTTTCAGTCAAATCAAGATGGGGCGATGCGGGGGTCCTTAAATCAAAATCAAGTGAGTATACAGTCTACATTTGTACTGACTTTGATAAGTACGCAGCCCAATGAGTACCTAACGGGTACACATGTGGAGACTGACGACGAACTTCTCATTGGTCGACATTTGGCCAAAGGTTTAATTTATAAGACAATTAAAAAATATATATTAAAATTCAGTGAAGTTTGCTAAAACTTATTAGTAAAGTATGGGTGTGATGAGTGCAAAGCTTTTTCAAAATATTCATTTAGAACTGAATTCTCTCTGCTGCAGTGAATAATTGTACTTTCGTGGCACTTTTGCCTTTCTCTCATTCCCCATTTACTTATTTATACATTACATACATACAGGGGTTGGACAAAATAATGGAAACACCTGAACTTAAATGCAGTATTCGATGTTGAGCCACCATTTGGTTGTAGAACTGCTGAAATTCCTATTTCCAATGGAATTTTATCCCATTCTTGTAGCAAAACATCCGTGTTGGCACAATCCTCTTTAATGTTCTGACTTTCGCCCGCTATTACCCTTGGCCGTGTCTTGTGTACGCAGTCATTACCTTTGTTTCCACCATTCGCCCTCTTTCCAAGTCAGACAGACGCACATTGACCAGGTATTGGGTTACACTGTGTTTAGTGCAGCAAAATAGAATCTAGAGGCTCTAGCAAACAATTGCCTTGCACAATTAACCTTACTCTTTGACGCGGTATTTCCATTATTTTGTCCATCCCCTATATATTGTCCGCACTTATAGTTCAAACGTTAAAGCAAACGTTGAAACTGACTGCGCCTGAGGAAAATCGCCCCAATTGAGCGTCTTAATGAAATTCTTTAGCAGAAAAGAAGTTTGTGGACTTGAGGAAAAAGCAAGCTGAAGCCGGTAAGTCTTCCGGATGAAGGCAACGTCCTTCGGTGCCCTCAGGCTCCCTTCCACCGTCTGATGCCCGCCAGTGCTCCATTCAATCCCAGGCCGACCGGGAAAACAGGTCGTGATCTGGAATATTCCGAACAATCCCCTCCACACGATTCCTTATTTCACGTTTCGCCCGTTATTTGGAGTGTCATGGGAAGAAACAACTTTTGGGAGGACTTTGCGGACGGACGGTCCATCATATGTAAAAGGCGTTCATTGACCGCGGGTCATCGATTTGTTTTGTTCTAGAACTCAGGCAAAGGATTAAGAACAAGTTCCATTTCGAATGCCTTTTCCAGGGAGCCCAAAGTCAAAGAAACCATAAAATCCAATTTATGTGTCAGTCAACATCACTTCGTCTTTTGTTGTAGGAGCCACATTCCGTTCTCTTATCTCCGAAATGACCCTCCGAACATTTTTATAATTCCTTCCGCAATTTTTTTCCTTTTCCAGCGACACTTCACCCAACTGGCTCTGCCAACAATGGCCAAGTAAAAGTACACATCTTTTGCTTCGCCTGCAGTCCTACCTCACCTGGACACAGACATTTGTGCTGCCACTCGGGCACCGCCTTTTCGTGCCTGAATATCAACAAAGCCGAATGTGCGACAACGATTGAATTAGTTCAACTCTTTGGTCGAGTTCCAATCTTTTGCATTCCATCTGAATTTCAATGGGAACTTTTCTAAGGGCTGAATTTTGGCTCTCTCACAAAGTAGTGCCGTTAATAGGCTGTAATAATGAGAGTAAAACCTCACTGATTAATTTTGGCTGCTGACAAAAACAAAATTTCCATTTTATTTATAACAAAGTTCTGTACCTGAATTATTAATAAAACCTTTCTTCTTTTTTAAATACCGAAAGCTAAAACAAAATTAATTCTCTTTTTTTCGGTTTAAAAATTACGGTTAAAAAATTCTTAACGCCCGCGTTTTATAGAGTTTTATAAAACAAGGATACAGTATTTATTATAAAATATATGTAACACTTTCTTCTTAAGACAATAAAATAATTATTCCCGTAAAAAACTGTTAGTGATGTTCCGTTAAACATCGAAGACGAGTTTTCAAAGTGGAATCCCATTTGCATATCGCTGTTTGACGGGAAAGATAAAAGAAAAAAATAACATTGCATATTCAACAAAACTATTTCTCAAAGTTCATTAACTCCCTTTTTTTAAAGATTTCATAATACGGGAAAGAATACCGAAGAGAAAAATAATTTTTAGGGTTTGAAAGCATTTGAGCATGGTTATTTATTTGAAATTTTAGAATTTTAAGAGTGTCAAAAAGAGCGGGGTTCGATTATCTTCGGACATTTTTAAAATTTGCAATTGCTGACAAAATTTGACCGTTATTACTGATTTAAATTCAACGGTTAAACGTACATATCGTGAAACAAGGAATTTTTTAATTTAGCGGTAACTTTAAGTGTTTTTCAGACAAGATTTTAGTGTCGTGATTGGTTTTGATTGATTAATTGTTTTTTTAAATTATAAAACAATTGGATCGATGGTTTACGTTAATAAAACAATTTGGATTAATGTTTTTTAAATTATATAATTTTTGTGTTCCTATTCGGTAGAATGTTTATTCTCCAGTGAAAAGAACCCCAGCAAATGTTCTCCTAATTTAATGATCCAATATGCACTTAAAAATATAAATATTCTAGAATTTAGTTTTGAAAAACAAACCAACGGTTTACCTAATGCCATTTGGCGGAAACCATTAAAATTAATCGTGGCATCAACGCTCGTGAATTCGACTACTGCCACTGCGTCCTTTGACAAAGTGATGCAATTCCTGATCGCATGTGGAGTACCTTGTTGGTTAATTTTTTTTGTTTTTTCTGAATAATTTGAGCTCGTTTATAAGGAAACTGAGTTAAAATGCCGAAATCCAAAAGGGATAAGAAGAGTAGGTGTTGAGTTGAATTTCAGTTTTTTCCATCAAGCCTTTTTTTGGGCTCTGTTTCAGATTTTCGGCTTCACGTGTTGTGGTGTTCAGGTGATTTAGCTTCTAAGATTATTAATATTTTACACAAGTTTTTTTGTTTCAGTCTCTCTCACAAAGACAAAGAAAAAGGGGATTGATTTCAAGCAAATGCTTGTCGCCGGAATCAGAGAAAATCTCGAGAAATATGACAGATTGTTTTTATTTTACGTTCACAATATGAGAAATGCCGCGTTGAAAGATGTGAGAGCTCAGTGGAAAAACAGCAGATTTTTTTTTGGGAAGAGTAAACTAATGGCGCTTGCACTGGGGAAAACAGAAGAAAGTGAGCAAGACAAAAATGTTCATAAACTAGCAAGTTTAATTAAAGGACAGTGTGGACTTTTGTTTACAAATGAAAAACAAAAAGATGTAGTGAAGTATGTAATATTTTTACTTTTAAGGTTCTCCATTATCTTAATGTTGGTGGGATCTTATAATTGCTTGACATTTTCCAGGTGGTTTGAAAACTTTTCACAACCAGAATATGCCAGATCAGGATTTAGAGCAAACAGAACAATTGAACTTCCAGAAGGCCCTCTCCTGGATTTTATCAGCTCCATGGAACCAGACTTAAGGAAACTTGGTTTGCCAACTGAAGTGAAAAACGGGAAGGTTCATTTGAGGCATGAGCACACAGTGTGCAAACAAGGGGACATTCTGACACCTGCTCAGGCCCAGATTTTAAAACTTATAGGGGAATGTTTAGCTGAGTTTAAAATTACATTAAAGTGTGTTTGGAATAAAGGGGGTGACTTTGAAGTGTTGAGTGGTGATGATGACTTTGGAAATGAATTGGAGTCAATTGAAATGGAGGAAGACTGAAAAAAATTGAATTCATTGCATAAATTTTTTTAATTCTTACAGGAAGAAATAAAAATTTGTCAGTTCAAACAGTTTTTGCTTTTTCCTGGAAGAAAAATATGAAATGAATTGTATTAACATGCATATTAAGAAGTTAATTGTCAAGATTTATATTTCTGTAATTATTTCAATTAATTACTGAATTGTAAAAAACAAATATTATGCTTTGGGAAAAATAGAATTATTTTTTTAAAGTGTCAAGTTTTATCAACAAAATGCAATTTGTTAATTAAGAAGTTTAATTTTACTGTAAAGTAATCTATAAAATATTGTAAAATAACATTCATGTATTTTTAAGGAATCATACTTTTCAATTCGTTATCGTATAACAGGGGACGTGCCACGGTAACTTTCCTGAATGTTAAATCTTGACGTTATTTCAAAAGAAAATAAGGCCAAGTCTTCCATTTGCATTTCTAACGAACAAAGCAACAATCCGATTGGTCGCGATCGCGGCGCATTCTAGCGACGTAATCCTCGTCAAAGGAAGAACTGTGACCTTGTGATTGTTCAATGGAAGCTGTTTTCAGTCCTCTCTGAAATGTCTTTAACGCGGAAAGTATTCCGGAACAGATTAATAACATCTTGTTTTAATTTTTACGTTGTTTGTTTCTTATAAAGACTATTATTTTCTTATAACCGTTAATCCTTTTTAGTCAATATTGTATGTGTAAAAAATATTTTGTGTTAAACAAACGTATGAAGGTATTCGAATTTAGGTAAGAAACTATTTATTTTTCCGTTGACAGAAAGCGATGGATATTTTAAAATTAAATTGCGCTCGATATAAAAAATTTAGCAAAAATTTGAGGCGTGCCCAAACATGAAGCGCCAAATTAGGTTGCCGCTCACCCATTCTTGAATTTTAATTCATAACGGCAAAATTTAACAAGGTTAAGGATAAGGAATACAAGTTTTTTGCGTTAATTAGCAGTCTTCGCTCATTTTCCCCCGTGTCTTCTCGATGATGGGCGCAGATGAAAAAATCAAATAAAAGTAAAAATACCCCGGTCACAGGTACGATCGGTATTAAAAACAACGAACTTAACCTACTTTTCGACCGTTAAAAATGGTTATACCACAAGTAATTACTACTGTCATCTCGGGCCCTCCGTAAGCTAAACATGGAACCCGCACGTTACATTACAATAAGGATGTCATTTTCGTTGGTCATTTTACCAAAATTCTCTTTCAGTTATTTTTTTGATGATCGGTGTGAATCGCATAAATCTGGCTCATCTGTCGCCGAATAATTTCTCCCGAATTGTGTTCTCACTTGTTCTTGTCTCTTCTCGCTCAAAAGAAGTAAATAAACTATTTCACTTTTATGTTTGCTTTCTGCGAGTGACACCATAATTCAATTTGAACTCGTGATAAAATTGAATTTTCAGCCCGAGTGTCACGTGACCGAGGTTATTTAAGGCAGTCATTCTGTTTATTAAGTGATTGCTGTATTTGGGAAGAGTGATTCATCCCCCATGAAACCCTTTCATTCCGGATGATACGGGTTCACAAAGAAATATCACCACCGGAGTACAGGAAATTGTATTTTTTATCACACAAGCCAACTACGGTT
This sequence comes from Brueelia nebulosa, assembly GCA_028293925.1. Lineage (NCBI taxonomy): Eukaryota > Metazoa > Arthropoda > Insecta > Psocodea > Philopteridae > Brueelia > Brueelia nebulosa. Next base: position 633,899 of record JAQIBA010000003.1, on the reverse strand, counting down.
ATCATTAGACCTAAAACTCCGATAAAATGTCCATTTGGTCATTTTTAAAATACATTGTCCACTGTAAATGTCCGTTTTTATAACAATTAAGTTGATTTTAATAGAAAAACTGGCAATGTATTGAAATTTCCCCCCCCCCCCCCAAAAAAAAAAAATTATTATTAAAATAAATAAATAATTATTATTATTTGAATTACATAATCAGTCATAAATGACATACTTTTAACTTTAAAAAATGAATATTTAAAGTTAAAAACTTTGAACCCTTAAATTTGGGGGAAAATCTTAAAATTGGCAACCCTGAAGTCAATTTAATGGGTTTTTGTTGAACAATCAGCGATTGATTTCCGAAAAATTCCGAGTTGAGCCGAAGTCGCGGACGTACGTACGGACTTAGTATGGGATTTTATACTGTATATATATATAGAAGACAGACGCGATATACTGTAGAATCTATGGTATATATATCGTTACAGAATGCTAATTATTTTCATCAATATTCAAATATAATTACTTCAAATTATAGTTAAACGGTTTTATTTCAAGTTCACTAAAAAGTAAAGAAATAATTTGTGACGCAAGAGTATTAATAAATATATGGACGACAAAGAAAAAAAAAACAATTTTTTGTCCATAAAACCGTGGGGCGTTACACAGTGTAAAAATTGAACATTTAATATCAGAATTAGTTTTAATCCTTTGGCTTTTATTACTATTGAAAAATTTAGGCGCAGTTTGGAAAATCCTTGTGGGCATTTCCCGGGAAACGGCCAACTCATCAGGGTGGACAGTTTGAATGGGAGCAACAATGCTCCACTTTCCGTGCAACCTTGGACGGTTCCTGTGGTTTCGGGCAGAGATTGCAGGTGAATCGGTCCAAATTTTCGACTCGGTTGAGCGGTCATAGTATTGTTTGAACAAATGCTTAGGAAAGTATAAGCCGCCATTAGTTCCGGATGGCCGTTGATTCGGGTTGGCAACTGTTGTTTATTTGGGGGGTCATTCCCATTCGTTAGAGGGATTTCCACTGGATTTCGTTTGTATACTGAATGTATAACGAGCTTTCATATAATTCGTTTCAGTCAGTTTTATTCGAAGTATTCAACTTTTGTATTCTGTTGTTTTTACGATGTCAGTCCTGTCCAATTAATTGAAAATTTAAGTTATATTAATGCTTCTGAATCTGAAATTTGGTAAAATCGTTGAAACTAAAATTACAAAAGTATAAGTGACGTTATAATTTTACAATTATAATCTGAACAATTTCAGCTCCTTAGGAATTTATGTAATTTTGAATGCCTAAATTGAGCCGACTTTAAAGAAATCTTAACTATCAGCGCAATGGTCAGACACAAACAAAACCATATATAAAATGCAGAGTATATCCGCACTTGAATAAGTGTAAGAGTATAAACCAACATTTTCCTGTATAACTCCCAATAAAATTCTTTATGAGCCAACTTTAATTTAACAAAGGGACCGCCTTATTAATATAAATAATCATTTCCGGATGATCTTTATTAATAATTTAGGCCATTTAACCTTTTTTTATTCTCTGATATTATTTCAGGAAGTCAGAGTTCCTTTTTAACACAATTTGATTTTTATTGTAAAATAATTTACAAAATTAATGGGGATTATTGTGTTTCCCCTCCCAATGCACTTTGCCTCATTTACGCGGTGTTCGTCCCCTCCTCAAAGGTCAGGGTCATCGTGTGTGTGTGTGCACACTGCAAATTAATCGCAGAAAACACACAATTGTATTCAAAGTAAGCCGCGGAATACCGTTTTCCGTACCGCACTCTTAAAGTAGGACCTCGACGGCTGAGTTTGTTGACACGGGCGAAACGGTGAGGAATCCACTCCTCGGGAAATGCACAAAATGCACAAAATGCACAAAATGGACAGAATGGACAGAATGGACAGAATGGACAGAATGGACAGAATGGACACCCTTCCCCGAAATGAAGCCGGAAAGGAGGTCAGGCTCAATGGAGTCCGACACAATTTCCGATCATCCGAGATCCCACACGCGGCGTCCATGTACCGTTCTTCGGTGGAGCCATCGAGTCATACCTGAACCAAATGCGATCGCCTTCACCCACCGACCTCCTCCACAGTTGTTGCTCCTCCACAGTGTGATTCAGTGGAAATTTCTCCCCGAAGAATCAATCATCCGGTCGAGACTTGATTGATGCATTCCTGGTTGTCGAGCATCGCGCCGACGTTGTCGCAACAAGGATTTTTCTGTCCTTTCCTTTTGGATCGAGGCGCGTCAGTGAAAGCTAAAAATTTTCCACTCTTCACTTTCGATGGTACCTGTTATAGGAAATCAGGGAGGTGGCCCTTAATTAGCAGCCGGGGTGGCGCCTCGTTTGGCAAGAGAACTAGAATCGACTGTTGAAACATTTACGAGTGATATTTTATCTGTGGAAATTTTTAACGCTCTCTCTCTCTCTCTCTCTCTCTCTCTCTGGTTTACGCACGGGGGAGAAAGAAGAAGAGATAAATCCGAGAATGCCAATTTTTATGATTTTTATGATTTCTGGTTTCAGGTTTCCATAAATAATCGGTAGCATGCACCACATTCCAAAATGCATGGGCAATTGCACCTCGTTCAAAAATGCTGCTTTAGGGACTTTACTTCTAGTCATTTTATTATGTAAGTACCCTGGAAATGGAGCTCAAAATGACCCCTGCATCTGTCTGCCACTAATTGCTTCCACGGAAATAACACCGACATTAATTGTTTTCGGGCAGGAAGACACGATGGTAAGGATGTGACGCTCTCTGAATCCCACGTGCATTGTCGATGAGTAAAACTCTGGGAAAATTAACTAATTTCTTCTTTTCGACAATGGGAGGATTAATTCAGTTTCTGACTCATAAGACAATCACCTTTTACTATGCTAAGATGAAATACTAAATAAAGAAAGCGTCGTTGTCACTTCTTAAGAGTTCGCAAAGTATGAGTTCAAATAGGCAGATTAAAAAGCATAAATGGCGAAATGGCGAGGAATTGTTCGCCCTTTGGGCAACCTTTGACCTTTTTATCAGCGGCCTTTGCCTCTGTTTCCCCTCTCTTCTTTCGATGAAAGGTCTGTCTCCTCAGGGAACCCGGCCAGCGGAAGAGCTGTCAACTCGACAAAAGATGACATTCTCAACTTCGACGACCCGTGGGACGTCACCGTGGGGAAGCCCCTCTATAAAGTCGTCGAAGGTCCCCTCTGGACCCCCGTCAACAAATCCTCACTCAAAAATTTATCCTACGAAGAAATGGAGAAGACGACGCTGGAAAGTTTTAAATTGCTCAAAGTGAGTATGTCTTTTATAAGTCGCCCTTTTAATAATTTAATTAAATAATTAATTTCCACTTCGTCGCCGCGGGGCTAAAGCGTCCATTCAATTATTTAATTATTTATTTATAAATTAAGTAACCGATAAGTTTTTGAGCTGTGGTTTGGAATCGTTGACGTTTTGGATCACTCACTCACCATAGAAAGCGAATCCATTCATAATGTTTATTCCGATGAAATATCATGGCGACTTTTGAAGGTCGGAAAACGAAAGTTGAGCCACAATTAATTATTTCTTTCCGATTTATGTATTAATTGTTGGCTTTCATTTATTTATTTGGAATTATTTGCGCTGTCAACTGTCATCAGATGACACTTTGAGTTTGAAGGCTTTTCCTCCCCTCAGCGATGGCACCATCTTTAATTGATTCGAAAAACGAGAGCGAGACCAAACAAGTAAAATGTTGACTCGCATTTATTTTTTTGCTCCCCAAGGTTAAGTTCGGTCATTTTATTTTAAAATCAAGGAAAAGGAAATAAACACCAGATCGAGTCGCGATAGTTGTTGCCATGACGACAAATATATTATATTATAAATAAATATAGAATAAAAACAAGAATAATTATAAATAAGGTTATGTTTGTGATTTTTTTTGATATTTGATATCAGATATTTTGCTCTGTGGTTTCTGATTCTCAGAAGCTGCGAATCTGCAGATTTTCCATTTGACCAGAGCACTCCTTCCCACCATGACCGTTCAATGAAAATGGTGACAGCGGAGATTTCCTGTCGGTGATTCAGTGCGTTGTCATTTTCTCTGTCATTTGCGGAACTCTCCAATTAAAATCCGGGCGAAGTGACAATAAGTAAAAGTGATTTATTTGCACGGGCGTTGTTAGTCATGTAATGGGAGAGAACCGAGGGTGCAGTCAAAGCCAGGCCGGCTTCTGATTAGTCGGAATGTCCTGTCCTGCACGTGGAGAGGTCATTCGGTCTGTGGTTTCCAAGAAAAGAAATTGCTTTCTTACGCGAACTGATACGCTGTGTTGCATTGAATAATTTTCGGCTGAATCATTAATTACGAAAGTGGTTCAAATCGAAAATAACAGAAATTATTAAAAAATTAACCATTTAGTATAGAAATTTCACTTTAATTTCATACTCCCCCAGAAAAAACCATGATTACAATAATTGTTTGCATTTAAATCCGCTCATTGTTATTAAAGCAAGGATTTAGTATCAGTATGGAGTACATAGAACAGAGGAGCCGGAAGTACGAAATTTGGACCTGGTCCCAAGATAAGATACAATGCCCAGGAATTTATTTCCTGACGCTTTCTCTCGTGGTTGACTCTAAGAAGACGTCATCTGTCGAGTTAGCCTTAGCTGAGAATCACGCTTTTAAGACTGCGTTCTCAGTGGTTAAAAAACTTCCGAGAGATAGCGTTATGATGCTTAGTGCAAGTGAACTAATCAACAATAGATGTCTCTGACGCCGGTACGAACCGATTCGCCTTTGTTCTTAAAGACTTCACTCGCGGTGCCTTTGCTCCTCGTTTTTAACTCACCCAATCTAGTGGCGCCCTGAAGTCAGAATCATACTTAACAGGATCATTTCTGTAGTATGCATTCCAACTCCCAGTCGCAAACAGCGACGTGATGCAGCCATGATGACGATTAATGGCGTCTTCTCCTGAGCGCGAGGCAGACTTTGTCGGACCTTCACAAGGACTGACTCTGTCATCGATGACCGTTCACCGCCGGGCTTCGGCCAGGCGGGAGGGAGGGGGCGCGATCCGAGTGGTTGCCCCTTAAGCACCAACTGAGGACATGCAGGGTGTGTAGTTGAATGGGGCTAAGTTCTCATAATATGCACTGAACTTCAACAGTGGGATTTAGTTTTATGGTACCCCAATGTCGGTCCACGAAGGTGTTGATGCTGACGCTTGTGGGTATGTTCCTTCTACAAATGTGTCGTGGTTGCCATTTTGATGTGGGTTACCTCTTTTTATACCTATTGTCGTCTCATGTTACACTGTGAATCCTTAATCTGCTGTGCCGTGCGTTTGAAACAAAAGTACAGTGGGCGTTTCAAGATACGACCAGCTTTTAATATATGAGTGTATAGGGTTACGAGGTTTTTATAATCCTTAGTTTCATAGGACTGAGTCTGGAGTATGAATGTGACGTCGCAATGACTTGGAGATCTTTATATAAAATGTAATTATGGACTAACTTTTTAGTCTTGTCTAACTCATGACTAAAAAGTTAAAATAAAATTTTTAAGTTAGAATTTTTTATATTAAAGAGGCAGTAAGAGGTAAAAAATATTAGAGTACGTGCACGCATTAATCTTCTCTCGCTGGTATAAATCAATCTATACTATATATATAAAAGAAAGATTTTATTAAATTTAATTATACTATATTAAGAAATAGCAGAGTTTTATTGATGTGTACGAAGGGCGCAGACACTCCCTCGGAGTAGTCTAAAACGAAACAGAGTTGGAGCGTATGCCGTTCACCCGCCATCGGTTGGTTAAGTAATAACTTTATAAACGAGTCTCGGACTGTTAAGCGGTTGTAGTGGAAATTATTAGAGACCAAGAGATTGTACTTCTTGAACTGCAGGTTAATTACACGAGATTGATCCAAGAGGTCGACAGTCAAATGCAGCAGGACATCCGGGCCAGCAGACAGCTCCCAAAGTTCATCGACAAGGCCCTGAGACTTCTCAACCTGAAACAGGTCCTGCAGGAAGTGGAAACCAGTGTCATGTCCAAAGTGTCTTGCACCGCCTGCAAAGCCGGTCAGTCCACCCTCCCCTCTTCAACCCCACTTCTCTCTCTCTAACCCCTCGTTCCTCTGCACAGGGGCCGGACTTCTGCTGCACTACATAAGAAGCGGCAAATCGGACGCGGACATACTCAAACTCATCCACCAGTTCTGCATCAGTCTCAAAATTCAGACCCCGCGGGTGTGCGAAGGGATCTCTCAGCTCTTCGGGGTAAATCCCTCCTCCGTTGCTCCTGAAACATCTTAGAGTATCGCTCAACTGGGGATCTCTTTCAGACGGAAGTAGTGTACGTCCTCTCCAAAGTGAGCCTCGGCCCGGAAGAGATCTGCAGCCTGGTGATCGGGGACGCTTGCGGGGACGTGTACAATCCCTTGCACGAGTGGTCCGTCCAGTTCCCGCCTGTCCCGAAGCCCACTGTGCCCGCTCCTCAGGCCCCCACTGCAAGTATTTGTATTTGGTTCAATTAAGGAAAACTCCGCGTGAGGGCGCTGTGAATGGTTCGGTTGCTTCCAGCCCGGCGCACCCACCTTCAAAGTTCTGCATCTCTCCGACACCCACTTCGACCCGTATTACCTCGAGGGATCCAACGCCGACTGCAATGAACCCCTCTGCTGCAGACTCACCAACGGGCCGGCCTCCAGCAAGGAAACCGCCGCGGGGAGGTGGGGAGACTACCGGAAGTGTGACACCCCCCAGAGAACGATAGACCACATGCTGCAGCACATTTCTGCGACACATCCGGTTAGTTGAACTCCCCCACTGCCTACACGCTGACACACTCTTTGCTCGCAGTGACCGAGCGGTGACCGTTGCAGGACATCGACTACATCATCTGGACGGGAGACATCCCCCCCCACGACGTCTGGAACCAGACGAGGGAGGAGAACCTGATGATACTCAAGGAGACGGTGTCTCAGCTCACTCAGTTCTTCCCCGGAGTCCCGATATTCCCGGCTTTGGGAAACCACGAGGCTGTTCCCGTCAACAGGTGGGTGTGGGGGAGCGAAAGCGGCGGGCGAGGGGTCGCTGACGGCTCTGGTTGTTTTCAGCTTCCCTCCGCCGTTCGTGGGAGGCGATTGGTCCATTTCGTGGCTGTACGACCAGCTGGACTCGCAGTGGCGACAGTGGTTGCCGTCTTCGGTGTCTCCGACGGTTCGAAGGGGAGCCTTTTACAGTGTTTTAGTCCGTCCCGGGTTTCGTATAATTTCTCTCAATATGAATTATTGCAATAATAGAAATTGGTGAGTTTTATGTTTTCTAAATGTCATTTTCCCTAATTTTTTTTCATTCTATTTTTCATATTTATCTTTTTATGCTTTTTTCCTTGCTTTCACACTTTAGATTTTTCTCACTTTTGTCCTACTCTTTCCTTTCAATGAGCGGTTTATCTGAAGTGGAAAAATAATTCTTTCAGGTGGCTTCTGCTCAACAGCACCGATCCAGGGAAAGAGCTCCAGTGGTTCATTTACGAACTCCAAAGTGCGGAGTTCAACAATGAAAAGGTCCACATTCTCGGCCACATCCCCGCAGGACACGCCGACTGCCTCAAAGTCTGGAGCCGCAACTACTACAAGATCATCAACAGGTTAGTCCTCGCCCGCCCCCAACGAAACTCACCCCCTCTCACCCCCTCTCACGCCCCCTTTCGCCCCCTCCAGGTACGAGTCCACCGTCACCGCACAGTTCTTCGGACACACCCACTTCGACGAGTTCGAGCTCTTCTACGACACCGAAAACCTCGCCAGAGCCGTCTCCATCGCCTACATCGGCCCCAGCGTCACCTCCTACGTCAACCTCAACCCCGGCTACCGGATATACTACATCGACGGCGACCACGACCACACCACCAGGGTGAGCGCCCCCCCCCCCGCACCCGCACCGCACCCCCACAACACCCTCTCACCCCATCTCTCTCCCCATCTCTCTCCCCAGCTCGTCGTCGACCACGAAACCTGGGTGATGAACCTCAAGGAGGCCAACCTCTACGACTACCCCATCTGGTACAAGCTCTACTCCGCGCGGAAGGCCTACTCCATGACGTCCCTCCTGCCCCAGGACTGGGACGAGCTCCTCATGCGGCTGACGACAGACGGGGACCTCTTCGACACGTACTACAAGTGAGTGGGGGCGTTGGGGCGGTGGGGCGGGGTGTGGGCCTGGCTGAGTGTGAGGTGGGGTTGCAGGTACTACTGGAAGAACTCGCCGGTGCGGCCGTCGTGCGACGCGGAGTGCAAGAAGAGGATGCTGTGCGACCTGAGGTCGGGGAAGTCGCACGACAGGAAGGTGCTGTGCCAGGAGCTGGAGAGCAGAATCGACGCGAAGACGCGGACGGGGTGGAAGGCGTGGATATACAACGGGCTCGCCCTCTCGTAAGATAGACATCCGTTTCCTCTCTAACGCGCACCGCTTCACTCAACTCTGCTTTCTTTGCTTCCGTTTCCGGTTGGCGCACTCATTTGTATATTTTCTTTTCAGAACTATATTTAGTCGTGGTTGACTCACCCTATTTAGAGTTAGTTTCTTTATAATAATGTATGTATATACTTAGTGGGTTTTTAATGGTTGAATTGGTCGTCGGCTGCTGGTGAAGGGCCCGGTGATGCCGAGGTGAGTTTAAGGCTTTTCTCTTCGTCTCACCACTTTCTGTATTTGGTTTTACGTTTGTACAGTAATTACTCAAATTTAATATTTACTTATGTGATTTCGTTCTTTATATTTTATTTTATTTAGTTTTCACAGGAAGTACTTAATCTTTCTGTTGTTAACAACATTACTTTCTTTAATCCTTCACCACATACAATGACCTCTTATACACGTCATATTTTGTTAATTTCTACAAATTTAGACGTGTTATAGACTTCAAATGTAAACAATGGCTTATATTTTAGCAAAAGTTAAATGAGCGCTTTCCAGAGTTAATTCGAAAGCATTGGGAACGACCTGTCAGGATGTCTGTATGTTTCAGGATGTCTGTGATCATGGCGATTCCGTCCTTCACCTACCAGATACCCAAATACGTGTTCGGATTGGGATGAAAGGGACCGGAAGTGGACGACTCAGCTGACTGATGAACCCTTTGAGAGGAGGAGAGGGTGTGAAGTGGGATGTTGAGGGAAGGAAGCGCGGGATCATCCCTTGAGAGAGGGCGGTGGTCAAAGGACGGGATGAGCTCGCGCTATCCTTTTCCGCTTTCCTTTTCCGATCCTTTGTCAGTTATTTTCTGTCAAAGTGGCAAACCAACAATTTATTTTTTCAAATACATTTTATAAAAAAACAAACGACATTGATTTTTCCTTATTTATTCTGTTCAACCTTCGCAGAAGGGTTATCCAACAATCTCACCATTAATATTTATTCGGAAATAAATAAATATTAATAATTTTTATTGCAAACGGTTCGTCTGAAGAATCTGAATGAACTCTGAGTCTCTATCAGTTTAATGCCAACTATTTTTTCGAATGCGCAATTTTCCTCAAAAGTTTATTCCCGCACAGAAACGTGAGGAAACCGATCCCGATGAGGTACCTTATCGTCTGGAACATGTTGAGCCGAAGCCAGAACAGCCCGAACAGCCCGAAAATCGCCGCCAGACCCAAGTGGAACCCCACCGCGCTCAGCGACACCGGGAAATTCGACACGTTTATCCCGAGTCTTCCCCACAGGACGAACAGCAGCAGAACGGGGGCGCACACCAGCGCGCTGAACAGGTCCGACACGAACCTCGCAGGCCGCTTCTCGGGCTCCCGGAAAGTGTGCTGAAACCAAGTCATCCCTTAACCTCTCCCCACTCACCTCCCCCGCAACCCCCGCTCCCCTTACCTTTATTTCCGGTTTCGCGCTGTACACATCCTGACCCGCTTCGCGCTTCCCCTCGGGGAAGGACAGCTTCACCGTGGCCACTTTCCACGTGAACGAGTTCGAGAGAACGGCGTCCCCGACGATGAGCTCCATGTCGTACAGACCGGAAGTGTGCTCGAACTCCCCCGCCTTCGCCCCCACGTCCAGCTCGAACTTGTACTGAAGGCCGGCGTCGTGCTCGGCCACGAAGATGGCGCTCTTCATCTGCTCCGCGCTGTGGAACCTCACGAACGCCTGGTGGACCGAGACCAGCTTGTTGCTGGACTTGTCCTTCACGCTGAACCGCATCAGGATCTTCTGCTGGGCGTCCGCCTCCACCACCTTGCCGAGCTTCTTCGGGTGCTCGACCCTGCAACGCAAAACGAGGTTACCAACCCCCAAAATGGCGGACGGGGGCGACGCACCTTTCCATCCGGGGCATCGTCGTCTGGTCGGAGTCGGCGGTGCCGACCTCGAGGAAGTCGACGGCGGCTGCGCACATGACCTTGATGGTGACGGCGGCGCCGATGTTGGGGCCGATCCTAGGGTCGGGGCTCTTCAAGGAGGCGCTGATGGAGAGTTTGTACATCCCCTTCTCCGGCTTGGTCTCCATCAAGTTGAAACTGTAGAGACTGCTGTGGGCAGACAGGGAGAGGTGACTCATGAGAGCAACAACGGATTGTCACGGCGACGCTCACCTGTCGGAGGTTTCCTCGAACTTCTTCTTGGAGAGGACGACGACGTTGTCGGATATTCTGGTGGCGGAGTCTGCGAGGACTGTCAGGGGTTGGATGGGCCTCCCCAGGACGTCGCTGATCTTGACCACCACTTTGGGGTTGTCTGCGCTGACGGAAGGACTGCTGGCGAGGGTGAGGGCCACGGGGAGGTGGTACTGAAAGAAATACAGAATACAAATACAGAATTGAAAAGAAGACCTCATAACAGCCAAAGACATGAAGACTCAGACATTTCCACAGCTACCTTGTTTGTTGTGAGAGTGTGAAAGGCCTCCAGCAAACTCCAAACGCCTTTGGGCGTCTGCACCGACTTTCTGCTCAGAAAGTAATTGGCAAACTTCACTGCCTGCACATTCGTGAGAGGCACCGCCTTGTTGACGACTGCTGACAGTTTGTAGATTCCCCTCACCAGCAGTGCTGTAGAGAGCAGAGTTTTCATTGGAGTGCCATCAACTGAGCACTGGAAACAGTGGACCTCCAGCATGCTCACCTGTGATGCTCAACCCTCCCTCATACTGCAGATACTTGGAATCGACCTCATCCGCCTGCACCACCGCGTCCTCGATCCTCTCGTAGGCGAACCCCCCGTTGGGGCCCAGGTGGGCGGCGATGTGGAAGAGGTAGCCCAGGTTGGGGAAGGAGTCGTTCTTCTTGAGGATGGCCTGGATCATCTTGATGAGTCTGGTTGTGTCCTGGGGCTTCTGCGCCAGGGCCGCCAACCCACTGACGGCGTAGTAGAGCTCCTGCATGTTGGCGTTGTCGGTGAGGGCGGAGTTGAGGTGCTTGACTATGTTGCTGACGGGGAGGGGTTGGGGGCAGTTGTGGAGGGCGGTGTGTGAGGTGGTGATGTAGTAGAGGGTTTCTGTTGTGGGGTTGGGGGCGTTGGAGGCGTCGAGGAGGAGTTTGCAGAGCTCATTGGGTTTCGGGATGGGTTCTGAGAGTAATTTCAATCCGAGTATTCCGAAATGGACGTTGGGGATATCTTTGGTTTCGAGTGCTTGCAGGAGGATTTTCTTGGCGTGGTTACTGTTTGCTGGTGTGAAATATGAATTTATGCTAAGAGAACTGCACAGTGTTGCTAAACAGCACAAAAGAAGATATGAAAAAACTGCAACAAACAAATAAATTTGGAATTAATTGGAGAAGTATGAAACGTGAAACAAAACTCCAACTGAAGAGCTGAATTTAATGAAAATTACAATCCCAACTGTGAGCTTTTGATTCTTTTTACAAATTAAATGTTTTACGAAAATGTCTAAACATTCCCCGAAAATTGATTTAAAGAATTAAATTCTTTAAAAAATTCGATGCTTCAACCGGCGAAAATTTGCTCACGTTTTTCGTAATTTCTCGTTGGGATTTATAAACAGCCATCGAGTATTTCCTCAGATTTGCCCTTCAACTCACCTGCCCTCATTTCTAAATTAAAAAATGCTTCCCTACAAATAAATTAATTTTAAAAAAAGAAATACACGCAGCGTTTTGCATTCATGTCAACACAAACGTGGCTCAGCTTATCAAAATATCGGCGCTGCCAACATCGAATTCAAAAGGACGTCACAAAGGACAAATGTTTCGAATGTTGTCGCCCTCGCGTTCTTATTATTAAACGTTTGGGAAATACGGTAATGTGGCCGAATTCCACGTTGACGTCTAAACAGTTTCCACTCATTATTCTTATTAAAGAATTACTTATTAGGCGTTACAAACATGCGCTTCTGTTATTACAATCGCTCTTGAATTTTTAATTTAGTTCACGTGAAACACGTGCACCACCATTGTTGATGGCCCACATGTTTAACTTCCGATAAACGAGAGTAAAAAACAGTAAGTTCAAGTGTCAAACTTACTGTTTTTGAGGAAAGGAGAACAAATCTGGGAAGCTTCTCAACATTTCGACATACACACAGATAAAATTCGAAATAAGCAATTCATTAAGAACCAGAAACAATTTATTTTTAGAAATTAAAATTAATTATTTTGCTTTAGTAGTTGCAGATTCATCTTCTTTCTGGAAACTCTGCAACTGCTCCTGCTTCTTCTGCAAAATTCTCTCCTCGCGGCGTTTCTTGGCTTGCTTCACTTTATTCCTCCTCGCCTCAGCCTGGTCACTCAGCATTTTGCTTCTGGCCTTCTCTGCCTTCTTCTTGTGGATGAACTCCATGAGAACTCTTTTGTTCTTAAACACATTACCCTTGGCTTTCATGTACAGCTGATGATACAAATGCCTGTCTATTTTCTTGGCTTCCCTATATTTCTTCAGCAGACGACGAAGCACCCTCATTCTGTTCATCCACAAAACCTGAAAATAAATCACAATTCAAATTCTCTGCATGGTCCAATCAGGCACAAACCTTAATTCTCATCCACCTTTCTTGGCATCCTGGCATTGGCTGTACCCTTTCTTTTACCAAAGCCACAATGTCTTCCTTTCCTCCTGGCCTCAGTGTAGGCCCTCACTCTGGCTCTTGAGTGGACAGACACTGGTTTTTTTATGATCAAACCATCTTTGATCAGTTTCCTAATGTTCTGCCGAGAGTTTGTGTTGGCGATTTCGTTGGTTTCGTTCGGGTCGAGCCAAACCTTTTTTTTACCACATCGCATTACAGAGGCCGCCAGCCTCTTCTGGAGTTTTAAGGAACTGAAATACAACGGAGAATAATATCGAGTTTAAATATTCACTGACAGTTCTTTTTCGGGTTAACCTGATAACGTTGTAATTTATACATGTTTGAACACTAGCTTTTCACTCAAAAAATAATTCCAAACAGTCGACTGCATTTTTGTATGTTTAGCAATTTCCCGTAAAGATTAATAATCAAATTCCTGATATTTCCTTTGGTAAAGTGAATTTTTTAAATGAGAGACTGCATTGAAAAGCTTCTGAATCCGAAAAACAACCATAAAAAGAAGAAAACATTTCGCCCACACATATTTAACATCATTTCTGACCATTATGAAATATAAATACGGTGCAATTGTTGTAAAAAATCTAATTGCCAAATATTATTCCCCATACGGGTTCAACGTGGTTGTTATTTTGCATTATTCTTCGCACGAAATAGTAATGTACTCATAACCGAATGCGTAATAAAACTTAAATTTCTTCAAAATTAATTCTAAATGTCATTCAGCTCGAGAAAAGGAGTTCGGAATACCAAAAAAAGCATTTAACTTTACCTCATCCTTAATTTTAAAAGAAGTTCTCACATAAGCTGTACAAAATGGCCGAAATCGTGCTTCCGGTTTCCGGTCAAAGGAAACCAAAGGAAAGACGCATTGCACGAAAATATGGCGCCGATTTTAAATTCTCTGACGAAACTCTACATCGTTTGATTCCGAAGAATAAATCAAACTGTATTTTTAATAACTTTGAAATGCTTTTTAAATAAATGGCAGTGATCAATATCTCAGTTTTTATGTTCTTTGTTGTATTTTAGAAAAGAAATTTAAAACAAAGCTTTTTCTAACCCTTATTCGTACTTTAGCTGAGGCATAAAATGGCTACAGTTGAAGTAACTCTGAAAATATTGTTCTTAAATTGTGAATGTGTTCATTTTACTCTTTTGAGAGTTTCTTTTGAAAAATGTCCTCAAAGGAAAGAGGAAAAGGAATGGATTTCAACTAATTAATTTACTAAAACAATTCTGATAATATATTACACTTTAATTTGAGATGAGTGTGTTCGTCAGCTCATTGGATTCGAATTGCATGCAGACAATAATTATTGAGATTTCCAGTCTAAAGTATCTGTTTCTCTTTCGGGTAATGTAATATTTATATATTACACCTAAATATGACTTACATGAATTTGCTGTTTAACACTTAATGTCTGACTGCGGTGGCGCGGCAAAAGATTAATGTTGTGTCGTCTGCTTGGCTTTCCCGCTTTCCCGCTTTCCCGGCTTTTCGGATTCCCGTCTTTTGCTTCGCCACTGCTCTAAAACTACATAATGACAACAACATTGAAACGTTATGTGGGTTTAATCAATACTTCTCTCATTCTTATAATTATATGAATAATGGGTTACTTTATTTAAACAACAAATGGAAGCTTATCACTTATAATTCTAAAACACCTTTTTTATATTATTCTCCTCTCCTTTTTCACATCTTAAGTACCTGTTCTTAAGTGTTACTCTAAGGTTAATATTAAACACATTTGCTTATCAAAGTACACATTCAAGAGTAAATTGCATAGACAATGTTATGAGAAAGACTTCCTGCGTCACCGCCCCCCGCTTCCCTCCATTTCCCTCCATTTCCCTCCCTTTCCCTCCCTTTCCCTCTCATCTAAGGAAGCATTTGTCGCCATATTTTATGTTTCCCTTAATTATTTACATTTGCATTCTCATTAATTCCTTACGTTTTAGTATTTCCTTAATTCATTCCACTTTTATTTTCGTTAATCCTTTTAATGAGCGCGTGCATTTCCAATCTATTCTCCAGCGAAACAATTTCCAATTTGTACAAACAATAAAAATTAGAGAATAATTATCACTTATTCACTAACAATGTTCATCGTTTCACGGGCAACCGGACGAATTACAACATGACGAAAACCTTCGAGAGGGAAACTCAGAGGGACTTTAGCTTCGGCTTAAAGGACAGAAGAGAACAGTTTCCCCTCTTTATCAAAATCCACAAAACAAATTGTTTTTCATCTTCGTCACTTCGAGGTACATTTATACTATACTATAAATATATACATATATATCTGTAAGGTGTATAAATATATACAGACGCGCAGTTGAAGCCACAAACGCAGAGTGAAATCGAGTGAAGGATTCAGAATGAGGTTCCCGGAGACATTTGAGGGAAAGAGTCTTCGAGATGATCAGCAGTGAGTCCGCCATTGGAAGGGCAGTGCTCAAAGGGTTGGCTCCTACTCGATTTCAATTGGCGGCTTTTCTAATTTCATACCAAAATATGATTAAATTAATACTTTGGGTACAGATATGAGTTCATTTTGAGTTTCAATCGCTTCAATTATTTCACTTATTCATTTTATTTTTACTTAGTTCTGTTTTGCAATGTTAATTATTTAAAGGCAATGCGTCGTAAATACTTTAAAATTTAATTAATTCTTATGTGAAATATTAATGAAATATTATAAAAATTATTAAATAAATGAACTTCCGCGGAAAAAGTCCCAAATTAAATAGGTAATATTTTCTCATTTAAATCCGTACCCAAAGGGTTGAATTAAAAGAGAGAAAAACTGCGAATATAAAAAAAGTCAAAAGGAACTAAAGAAAAAGTTAAACGAAGAGAAGCGATGTTTACCTTAAGTTATCGGTGTCAAAAAGTGAGAGGATTTATTCTGAGGGGGTCAAAAGAATCCAAAACTAAAAAAAAAAACAAAACCAAAATAAAATTTAGAAACTTTAATAAAATAAATTATACATAAATTTATATGGAAGGCAATTATTTATAGCAGTGCTCCAGAGGAATGAAAATTAACTCATTTTAATAATATAATAATTATTTTCGAAACTTCTCACCGCCAAACTACTTTCTGCCGCCCCCTGGCATCCCCCCACGACCCCTGACCCCTGACCCCAACCAACAGCATTTGCTGCGCAAAGAAAATGGCGAATGGGATGCCGACTAAATAAAAAAAAGCTAAATGTGCCATCTTTTCTAAATTATAAGGTCGAGGCAGACGCAACGGATGGCTTCAAACTTTTATTCTCGCTTTCTGATTCTCAGCGATTCGCAGTGTTGACTCGATGTGAACACCAACACTTTGAGTGCCGAGACGAGGCGGAGTGGCCGCCAAATAAAATTATTCCAAATTATTTCGTTGAATTGCGTTCGCATACGTTAAAAAGTGTGAGATCAACGTATAACGTCCACTGTCAGAATGATTCAATAAAATACATCCGATTTTACGGCGGGTTCATTTATTTCGTGTTTGTTGTATTCGTTCGATTGTATTTTTTTTGAACATATTGGTTATAACAGAAATTTTTTTGAATGATTTTCTTTTAATTTGCGCTTTTTATATAAAATCGCAATGATTTTTTAAATTTAATTTAATTTTTGAACATATTTCTTAATTAGTGGGTTTTATTTATTTCCCAATTTGTCAGTTTTATTTTGAGCTTTAAACTTCTTCAATTTTGTTAGTTTTAATTAACTCTGAATTTTTTCCAATGATTATTTTTAGTTTTGCTTTGTCCTTCGGAAGTCAAATCAGCTATAAATTATTTTCTCGGCACTGAAAACCTCAATATAATTTCCAAAATTAAAGAATCAATTGAATTCGAACGCACTAAGAATCACAAAGCGAGTTTCCCGTCTCTAACATTACTATTGACAGAAAAAAACATCATCACATTTTAGTACAAAACGCAAAAAAAAAAAAAAAAACAAAATGTTTAGTAAGCATTAAAAGCGTTAAATGTTACCATAGAGAAATAATCGGCTGAGTTTTCCATCGGAACGCTTCGCAAAGTGGCGACACGTTCGAATGGAAAATCCGGCCGACGTTTAAATAACTAAACTCTAATTTTACACTGACTCCCAGAAATGCGTAATTGATATCGATACGGAACTTTCAGGTACTTTATGAGACGGCAACGACTGCTCTCTTCTTAAACGCGAGCCGCCCAACCGAATCCGCCATTTTGGAAAAGGGGCGTTCGGTTGAGGAGCTCTCCTCCGAACGGGAAAATGTTTTCGGGGCGAACTGGCAATAAAATATTCCCAACAACAATTCATTCCCTTTTGAAAAATCATCATCGTCAACAAATGATCCCTTCCCCAAAGATAATTACTGGCCGAATGGCGGCGATTCGAGCCAGATCTCATTCAGAGCGAAGATGAAAAGTTTTTGCTTAAAATGGTTATCACTAAGTGAGCAGACATGCAATTCTCGCACACACACTCTTTTTCCCGATTGGCAGTTGTGAAAACCTCGAATAATAACTTATCCCTATTATTTCTCCCAGTCAGAGACAATTATTTCAACATGAATATCCCTTTCGATTAGCAGCATAAATTCCTACCTTGTTGGCTTTCTCTGGTAGCGATAAAAACTCTACAACTAAAATTAATAATAACGCGGTTAAATAAATAGCGAGAGTGAACGATGATCGGCCTTGTTTCCGTAAATTCCGTAAAACCTTAACAAAATAACATTTTCCCTTTCTCCTTCGTAACGGACGTCCCGGAGCGACCGTTGGCCGGGCCGTGTTCGAAAAGCGAGCAACGCGCCTCGGCCGGAAGTGAGCGAACCAACGGAGGTCGCCGTGACTAACTTTACAAATATTCGTTAAAAATAAAGAGCTTATCTATATGCTTACGTTTCCCAGTGGAAATTCAACTACTTTCTACTACCGCTAACCAATAATTGTGTAACCACTCTCTGCTTATGTACTAATACAACGATTAAATCCACACTGAGGTAATATTAATAAAGCTAATCCCTAATTTTATTCCCGTTTGCGAGTCGCAGCCCTTTCGAGGGGGAAACAATCGTGGCAAGATAAAGTCAAGACAAAAACATACTCAAATTCTCTCGGGGGGATGAAAACGGCGATCCTAACGTTCAAAATAAAACAGTAGCTCTATTGAGTGCCGGTTTTGACCACAATTAAGAATTAAAAGCGAGCTGACGTTAGATATTATATAAAAATATTTCATGGTGTTGATTGGCGGTCCTAATTGCTCAACTTTGGTATATTTGTACTTGGATGAGCCATTAATTGCTAGTTTTTGCGGAAAGGAGTTCTGGGGCGACAGGGGGAGATTCACCCCTTGCTCAGACCGTGGAAGCACCTCTGCAAGGTCACTCTGGACAGGTCCGTTCGACGCTAAGGGAATAAATCGACGCTACTGAGCACCTTAATTTTCATTTTTCGGCCACAGCTGACGGCCATTGTTTTCACGAATGAATATTTCACATCTCCACCCATAAGTGGAGTTGTGGAAATCAATAATTCTTAAATGAGCTCGCGTCAAAACGAAACATTACTGAGACGTTTGATTGTATTGTCTGTTTTCAGCCCTCGTAAAATGACAATGGGGTTAAAAAACTTCTCATATAAAATTCAAGTTGACTTTTAAAAGGAGAGCTACGAATAAAAATATATTTAGAGCAAAGATAACCGCCGCACGAGCAATCATACACACTACTACCTAATGTAATATAATCTAATCTAATCTGAGGTACAATAACTCGATTGGTTTTACAGAGATTTTATGCCGAGGAGATTAGGAGCAACATTAAATAATATACACGTATATATTGAAGCTCTTTTTGAAGTCGACCCGTTGGGTTTCGGCTGCAGTGCGATAACCACGCGAAAGAGAAAAACACGCAAAGGGCGCATAGCAGCGGCCATATTCGTCGTCTGCTTTAATGCTTAAGGATTAAAAACGATGCTGCAATATGCTCGCCATTATAAAAATAATTATTATCTCATCTAAAAACTTTTCGCGTGCCGGAATGTATTGCGCTTCGTTATTACAATAATTAACGGGTTAAAAAATACCTTTTATACATCATAGAATGAGACTCTTAATCGAATTTGCTTAAAATTAACAAAGGGCTGTGGATTGTGATTATCTTATCTTTTGGAACTGTGTTAGAACGCATTTTTAAACACCATTGTTGCTTCCGTTTCGTGAGCTCAATTGTCGCAGTCACTGCGAACGATTCGACCCGAATCCCGTTTTAATTTTAACAAAGTTATTCCTCAACATCCCACTGACCAAATTATAAAATACGTTTCAAAAGAAGCAAGAGCTTTAAAAAATTATATATCAAAACGATTCCATTTAGTTGCCTTTGGTTTGTTAACACTTTGAGTGCCAATTAGAATTGTGACGCTTTTGCGGGTTTTTTAGAGTAAATAAAATCTTCTTTTCTGATTTTACATCGCACGAAAACGTTACTCCCCAAAGGAAATTCCAACGGAAAAACGATTCGAGACTTTCCTTTTTTCCTTTGCGACATTCCACCACTCGCAAAGGACATTTCCCCCCGTGGCAACGACTCGCTCTCCGATGCAACGGTCGTTTGCCGCTAATTATTACCGGCCCAAATGCATTTAACCCTCTGACGGTGGCGTTAATTCCTCTCAGGTAAGCTAAACATGGAATCAGCATAAAATTTTGTCAAACGTTATAACTTTTCAGCAGAATATTTAATTTAAAGCGGTGTAAAAATATATTTTTAATAAATCAAGCCTTTTCTTGTAGGATCAATAAATAAATTTCGTATTCATTTTTTAACGATCCCAAAAAATGCACCGATTAAAAACGAACGAAATCCCCATTAAAAAAACTAATTTCAGTTTAAGAAAACCGCGTAAAGTTTCACTGTTTAAAATTTAAAACTTTAAAAGATGGGTGAGATTTCACCCTCCGAACACCGTTAGAGGGTTATCCACTTTATTTAACAAAAACTCTCGTGCAAACAAAAAAAAAGACAAAAGTGTCCGTTCACAGGCTCAGCCACAAATAATAATTAGAGAATAAGGCACGACAATGCTTTACATTAACTATGATAAGCGGTACGGGGCCCCTTCGAGCAGAGTGGGCCCCGAAAATCGGGAACTTGTACTTTTGATTGCCTCGGGTCCAAAACTCAAGTTTCCAACCCCAAGGCACCCTTTTCCAGATCAAGTGGTGATACCCCCGGGGGAGCCGAGGAGGCGTAGAATGCTAACAATGTCACAGCCGAAATTTCACCAAAATTTGCGTCCATTAATTGGCATAATTCACTTAAACATTGGTGTCACTAAGGGGGAGAGTGGAGTTTGTATAAAAATACGGTCCCTTCTGTTTCCCCGAATCGCGCTTCACCTCTTTTTGGTCTCCGTTCATCCCTGCGTTCTCAAAACAATGAGAATTTATTGCTTAAATATAATTAAAGCATCGTCCGGACTTAAGTCTACTTTTGGGACCGTCGGATGGATGAGTTTTCGAACGCACTGCTGCGTTTCCTTTGTGCACTTGTCGAAAGCCGAGGGGGCGTCGGGGGGTTTGGGGCGGAGGGGAGAGGCTTCGAGTGGGTAAAGGTCCCCCTGAGGATTACTCTAATCGGAGCTCAAAGTGCTAAGCAAAAAATTTGGGAGGGGACTCCTAAGTGCGGCTTTGAATCGCGCAAAAAATAACGCGACGTTAAACTCTGCCTAAACACCTAAGGTACGACTGAGGGGT
Source organism: Brueelia nebulosa (assembly GCA_028293925.1). Classification (NCBI taxonomy): domain Eukaryota; kingdom Metazoa; phylum Arthropoda; class Insecta; order Psocodea; family Philopteridae; genus Brueelia; species Brueelia nebulosa. The sequence continues at coordinate 613,059 of JAQIBA010000003.1, read as the reverse complement.
GAAATCAGCCCGAATTAGTCTTAATATTAAAACCGAAAGTCTTCACTCTGATTGGACACCGATGACTTTTTGTGTGTGTTCACCTGCGAGTGAGGAAGAACAGCCCGTGATTCTCTACCTTCGGAACGATACCAAATAACGAACACAACTGAACTGTGAAACCGTCAAAAAAAAGCAAACCGTAAAGGTAGAGGAAACCGTTATTTTCGATCAATACTGCGTTAATCAACTCGGGAGATCCTGCTTTAAAATGTTTAGCCATTACAAAGGTTACTAATCCAAAAAATGGATACGTTTCGGACTGAATTAAAAAAATCAATCACAGTATACTAGCCTGGGAAGTTCAAGAAACTTATCTAACTAAATATATTTTTTTCTTGTTTTCATTTTTTTCTTTGTAATGTAAAACCGTTTATTGCCTAATGTCATGAAAATAAAACTATCTATTTGACCGGTCCCCCTTTTTTTGCTCCGCTTAATTACAAAAAAATTAGCAGCGACTATTATTTGCCTTAACCTAAGACAGTGTGTTCACAAAAATTGCTCATTTAGTTAGATTCAATGCGAGAGTTTAAGTTAAGAGGCTTCCAAAACACTGTTCGGTTATGAGTCTGCAAGAAAAAACGGGATAGAAAACCTTCTAAAACGAATAGCTTTGGGTCACCTCTTTGGTGCACTATCATTGCCGAACTACGTGTCAGCAGAACGGATTGAAGCGTTCATTCACTTAAATGCGGGACTTTGTCCCCATCAGATTATGCGTTTCATCGGATTTATCTTAAACTTATCTCCTCCCTATCCGCTATGAAAAGAAGCTACTGCGCACACACAACATTTATCTTTCAATGAGGATCTTCGAATCGAAGTGACTCACACATCGTCACCGATATTTAGAGCAGCGATAGCGCTTTAAACCCCGCCCACGATCCTAATATCTCTTTTCCTATTACACACTACAGAGCAATGTTAAATACCCGACAATGCAGACGATCATAACTGATAAGTTGGGTCACCATTTTTTTTCTGCCTTTTTTACGTGAACAGAATGCAAATTAGAATAATCAATGCGAGATCAATATACACAGGACAAATATACAAAACAGTAGCTTCTTTTGTACCTTCTTTTTCCGCTTTTACAGTCTAATTGTCATTAAATCACATACAGTTCCATGGTCGCGTATGATGAATCATCTTTCTATGCGAAGTACATTACTTTCTTCGTTTCCGGATGCACCGTGATGGCCCTCGCCATTGCTCCGGGAGTTCTGTCTTCGGAACAGCTGCTCTGATGGGAGCCTTCGGCGCTGAAAATATTCCCACCTCATTAACGCCACGTTCAAATGGTCAACTGATCTTTTCTCGCGCAGGGGAATGTCAATTCAACCAAGGGGTTCTTCGTTGGCGATAGATACCTGTCGTGTTCCTTCTCGACCAAATGGTACCTGGCACGGAATGCGACGAGGTGAGCGTAGTAGGCGGGTGCCGGGATGGACACGGACCTCGTACATCTGACGTATGTATGACACAGCTGATAGGTTAAGCACTGAAGTTCGTCCGATTCGAAATGATTATCGTCCCAGAGAACGTGATAATGACTCGGTCGAGACGTTCCCTGCGGTGGGGAAAACCTTCTCAGACTTTTTCCAATCGCATTTGTTCATTTTTGAAGGGGAGCAAAGAAGCTGACCTGTATGCCTTGATGGCTGCACAAGTAAAAGTCAAACTCTGTCGGGTGTGTGATCCCCACATCGACAGTGGTCCCCGCGGGTATGTTGCCACTCTTCCCCGATTGCTCTTTCTTGTCCGCGCAGAACAACCTAGTGTGATGTCTCTTCTGCACAACAATGAATGTAATCCCGGGTTTGTAATCTCCCTCGAGCTTGATGCACGCCTCCCTGACGGCGGTCAACTCATGTTGGAGCACCTGTCGAAAGGACAACATCAATTACCCAAATCTCCCCCGAGCTGGGGGGGGGGGACATCAAGCTGTCCTCACTCACATGCAAGAACTGTCCCTCGGAAACTCCGTCTCGATACAGTATAATCCTATGAGGCTTGTAACCGCCAGTCGATTTGTAAAACATTAGGAGAAGTTCCCTCACCATTGAACTCAGCTCTTGAATGATTTCTTGCCTATGTTGTTGTACTCTGCAAGAAACCGAAAGCCTCGTTAATGTCGCTTGGCTTTTCCTTTCGAAAAGTTCGAGCCTTTCCTAAACATCGCCAAAGATTGGAAAAGATATGAAAAAAGGGAAAGAAAATTTGTCAATTACGAATGTCTTCGGTGTTAAAGACAAAGGATGGAAAAAACGAATTGAAATCGACACGGGACTTTCCAGCTCGGAATGGCCACGGCAACAATTTTTTCAAGGCGGGACCACATTTTAATAACTCGACACGGGGGACTTTCGCTGGAAAAGAAAAACTCGTCTTAACTCGGGAGTGTTGAACGACTGCCCCGCCATTTGGGTGGAATGTCTTTACCTCACTGTTGCCGCATAGCGACTGGGGTGACCGTCCATAGAGCCGACGACCGCCGCTATGGAAGGCTTTTTGTTGTCCCCAGCGGGGGGATGTGTCACGTCTGCACCTAAAAATATTACCGGTTCATTGAACACCTGAAAAAAAAAAAAAACCTTCGATTAGTCGCGTGGCATTTGAGAGGAGCACCTGAAAAGAGAGCGGGAAAACATACCTTTGGTCTAATGCTAGGTACAAGTATGGAATTGATGCCGCCCAACTTGACGTTAATTTTTAAACAAAGATTTGAGAGCGTCTGCGGGGACGTTTTGATTACATTCTTGGCCTGAACACATTGTGTCGCCATTCCTAACAGTGTATCTCCCACACGTTTAACTTCAGCTGAGGGAGGACAAAATAAAAGTTAATTCCGGGAAACATTCGGGTGAGTTCGCCAATGCAGACACCGACTTACCGTACACTGGAGTTTTTCCCGGCAAAACCACCACTACTAACTGTAAAGCGTGAAAACTAGTTTTCAGGTACCGAAACATAGGCTCAACTTGATCGGGTCCCGTCGCGTATTTACAAAAGCAAGGCTGACCCACGATGGGCATTCCAGCATCGTTCGATATTCGCTGCAGTTGTTGGATGAACGTTCTGAAACATTACACGCGTACAGTTACTCCCCTCCTTCGCGACGCCGCCCGAGCGACATTCCGATGGCTCACCTCACGGCGTCATCCTTAACGGTTCTTTGCGGTGCAAAGCATGCAATGGCCCAAACTCTTATCTCTATCCCCGTGAAGAACTGCTTCCCTCTCATGTCCCAAACGCCGGCAATCGGCATCGCTTGCTGCTTCGCGTGGAAGGAGTTCCTAATGGCGAATTCGTCACTGCTCAGCAGCGAGGACCGTCCGCCGTACTGCAGCTTCGGAGGAGGAAGAACTCTCCCTCTCACTTCCATCATATTGTTCGATATTGTCAAGCCGAATTCCTGGTGAGCAAAAACTCAATTTTAGAAACACTATCTCAAAGAGAATATCGGAACTCCTGTTATGACCGGCCAAAAATTAACTGTACCTGAACGTATTTGTCATTGTTGAAGTCAGCCCTTCGCACCAAATTATTTATTTCCCTTTCTCTGTCGGGAGCAGATCTTGCTGTTGCTTTGATCATTGTACTGGTTTGCATATCAGTCAGCTTTTTAATACACCTAAAACCAACCGTTTCGATGGTTACTCTTCGTGTTCGTCTTCAAGTTGGAATTCACATTAAAAGTAAACGATTCGAAACGCACCTTTGTCCCGCCACTATATTACAAACTTCTAACGGTAGATATGTGTGTTTGTGTTCCTGTCCTACCTGAAGACAGGGCAGATGCGGATATTTCAATTTCATCTTGTATTTGTCTAAGAAATACTTGGCAACAGTGCACTCCACCGTTTGACCGTTTTCCAGCTGCAGAGGAAAGCTGGAAAATTCGAAAAAAAGTGAAAAAAGTGTCATCGCACGATTAGGTCATTGTGGGAGAGGGGGTGAAGGGGGAGGGGGTTACCTCTGCATGTGAGCAGGTCTTCTTGTCACGTTGCAAACTCTGTACTTTCTCCTCATCGAACCGCAATGTGTGATTTCTATTTTGAGTCCTTTGATTTCTTTCGTGAATTTCACTCTCTGAGAATCCGTCAGAGACTTTCTTTGCTCGTTTATCTCTCGGATGTCCAACACTTCGCACATGAAGTCAATCACCGGTTGGGACTTGTAAAAAGCGGTGGCCGAAACTGTTCAAAAATGAAAAAATTATTTTATACTGCTCACACAACAGTGTGATTGTAGTAAATATTAATACAATTTCTTTCGAGCATTAACTTCCAAAATCCACCTTTTTGCCATATATTTGCATTAAAAATATCATCCAACTCAGAATGTGGCCGATCCAAACACTCACCGTCTATGTTTAGCATCATTTTCCATTGCGAAGGTCGGACGCTTTGATGGAAACCGAACCAGACTTCTCTCCCGCCGCCCAAAGGATGGTAATAACCATCGGGACTAGAGAAAAAACTACGGCCTACTGGTGTATAAGTCATGCTTGGTAAATGTCGCATCACGACATCTAACGCCTGAAACGGAGCACAAGCGTTACATTTGATACGTTTCTGAGGGGCAGATGCGAAGGAAAGGAAGAAGCTCCTCCTTACCAAGATGGTGTCGTAAGGTATTTGCCTAGTTCGACCCTCGAGTGCTTCTTCTAGTGAAAACAAAGATACTTGTGCCATCCATTTAATTGTGACTCGAAAAACTCTGTCCTTTCCCTCGCCAGGAAGAGTTACCTGAAGGAAAACGCAGAGAAATGATTTCTTCCAATCCCAATGGAGGAAATGTTTTACTTCGAAAGGATTTCAACTATTTTTTTATTAAATCACAAAACGTCAAAATGGCAAAATTTTCCCATGACGAGTTAACTTTTTTTGGGATTCCCGTAATGTAAATGTTGCCTTTTACACACAGGAATAAGAAAAGAAAAAAGAAAATAAACAAAGGGCAGTTATTTGACTCACCTCAAGCTCAACCCGATCGTTCCCGATCGGAAGTGGATCCCTAGTGTACAAATTCTGCCTACCGTCGAATACTGGCTTGAGTGCACCGAATATTTTTGAATACGCGTGCACCATCGTTTCAATGATCTCCCGATTGACTTTCCGAGGGCATTTGTCCGGTTGTATGTTGATGTCATAATGGTGGACGAACCCTCTCGGCATCGAAATCTGGAAATGATTTGCGCGGAGAACGATCGGACGTCCCTCCCTTCCGAGATTGGGTCTCCTCGGGCAGCAGAACACTGCAATGACAATTTTCCTAATCACTTCCTTTTAATCTCATTGAGGTGCTTCATTAGGGCAGCTCATGAACATTGTATTTGTAATCACACAATAATAAACTGTTATCATCCATATGATGGCAGTAAATAAAGATTTATTGCAGAATTGACAAAAGCTGAGATATTAAAAAAAATTAATATTCAAAGACAATTCAAGTGTACTTACTCGGGAGTTCCGGTGGAGAAGAGGGTAATAGGGAACCGCCTGAGGGCGTCATGACCAGTCCCCCAGGACCACCCACAGAGCCAGGAGGTCCTACTGGCCCAGGACCAGGGGGTCCAGGTGGTGGGGCTACCAAATGAAAAAAAATATTAGAAAAGCATGTTTGATTAGAATCAGTCATTCCCAAACTTTGATGCAAATCCACAAAACAATCAAAATGGACAAAAATTACAATCTTTTTCTTCCCAAAGAGAGGATAAAGTAAAATTTTAACCATATTACTGATTAATAAAAATTTCACTGGGTGTAACTTATGATAAACCTTCTCTCAGTTAATTCATCTAAATATTTGGGAATAACTGCTTTAAACAATCTGAGTCAAAACCCATTAAAAAACAAGTAAAGCCTTTATAAGCTCAGATTTTGCTTTAAAAACAACAACAACGGCATTGCAAAGGTGTGTCTTTAGCAACTGTCTTTCCAATAAAATATGAATTTTATTTCCAAGCAACCCCAAAAAACAATACAACTGAAATAACACTGAAGTTATCATATAAATAAATAAAATAAATAAATAAAAATTAAATAAACCAGCATACCATTATCTAATGAGGCAGCATCACAAGAAAGATTTGTCTGTTGCAAATTTCCAGTAGTCCATGGATTTTCTGCTATACAGCCATAAAAATTAAAAAAGCAGGATTTAGGTTAGAAAGCCAAGCATGTGAAATTAATAACATATGAGTGCCATCATTCACACAAAAGCGACATTAAATGCTGTGATATTTAGAACAGTGTGCCAAATAGTTAATTTGTTATTTAATCACACATTAAAACAGCAGATTAAATCTTTTTAGGGCAGACAATAAAGCAAGCACAGTTTTTCACCATTTTCCATTTCATATTAATGCAAATTGTAATGATTTTTTCTTTTTGCAAATGGTTTCCATGTGATTTTGGCTGCAAATATGCAAGCAAATGTGGCCATTTAATTGCAGTGATGATATCACCCACATGGCTCACTGAACTTAAAATAAATCTCAACAATTTTTATATCTACTGGCAGGTATGATTGAATTTGCATGACTGAAATGTAACTTCTGACCAAATTAACGAAAAACGAAAAGTGGAATTCATTTTAGTTCGCAAATGCACTTCTGCGAAACGGAAAATGTGAATCGTGTTACACAAATAATTGTAAACAATGATTACCGGGGAATATGGGTGCTGAAATTCATTTGAGAAATTATTTAAAAGTCCCGGGGAAAAAAGCACGTGAAGCCCCAGCTACGGGTTCATTTCCAGGGGAACGTTTTTAGAGGGAATTCGATTTTCGCAGGTCAATGACCCAGCTTGTAAAATTTGAAAATAATCGTGTTTATATTACAATCTGTTCGGCTTCGGGAAATTGCCCACTTGTACGGACGAACAAGACAATTGCAGACTGATTAGTTAATTTAAATTGAAGCAAATTCAATGCGATCACGTTAAAAAGGTATTATTTTTCTAAGAACAAAGCAGTTGACCTCGAGAGCAGACGCGTGAAAAACAGTTTTGACGAAACACGGTTTCGGGTGATAAAACAATTAAAGAAATTCATAAGTCTGTGTTATTTTATTTACCTTGTCCTACTGGGTACATTTATTAAAAAGTAATTTAAAAACTATGTTAAAAAAACTATTAAAGGCACAGAGAACATAAAAGAATGGGAGAAATACTCCCTTGGATATTGAACTAAACCCACGAAAATGGCGACTTGATTATTGTGACGTCTTCCAAATGAAAATGGCGGCCTTATTTTCACAAGACAAACGCACCAACGGTCGCCAAATTTGACGAACTTTCAAAATCAGCTGAGGTTTGGCCAAACGATACATAAAAATCTTTCTCGGTCTAATTATCGTTAAGTTTCGCACAGCGCACGGCATGTGACTTGCGAAAGTCCAGCAAAAGCCAATCGAATCCCCCGTCAATCACTTAAAGAAAAACGCATGCTCGCGTTGTTCAATCAATGTGAGACTAAAAACACCGAAAAAGGTCTTAAAATGGCGGCAGAGTGAAGAACATGGCCCTCCTAAGAGATATGATTTTTAAGAGGGGCCCCAGCCCATTGGAACTGTTGATAGCGGAAACGAATAAATTTAACCTTAAAGCTCTCAATAAGGTGACCATAAAGTTTGATCCATTTGCGAATAATGTTAAACCCATTAGGTAAGTGAATTTCAAGTACGCATGCTCAAAAATTCAATCCCTTTTCATTTCGGCCCACACTAAATCTGGACACAAACACCTTACGCGACTGGCAAAGCTATTATTGATTTTGTGCTGAAAGTTATTTTTATATAAAAAAAACATTCCTACACTTCGGGAATTAGGTATAGATAGGAGGTAAAAATGTGGGATATAAAAGTATGCCCCTTTTGAAAAACAAACTACCTGAATCGAAATGCATTCTACAAAGACTCTTACTAACTCTGCTTCTTCAGTCACCAAATAAATTGCATCACGTCCAATGCATTAATATACTTATCATATCATTTAAAAAAATTTTAAACCTCAAGTCATGCATTTATCAACAGATCTGAAAATTTTTTCATATTTGGAATTTAGAATCCTGCAATGGCTTATTATTTCACTAATGAAACAATCATTGTTCTGAGTTTTTTTTATCATTTGAATATGTGTAATTGATAAAAATGATAAATTTCAGATAAGTAATATTTGGAGTAATAAGTTTTTTTCCCTAATTGCTTCTTCCTTTAATCATAATTTTGCATGCATTCTTGCTACCTAAAAAAATTATCCCAGAAACCTCATAAATTAAAACAACATAGAAATTAAATTTTAGACAGTTGCTAAAGCATGACCACTGCAACTGTATTAAATTGCCAAAGGTTTAATTAATTAATTCACAGTAAAGTTTGATGTAATAATTAAAACTGTACCACTGCATTGTCCGCATCCATAAGCCTTCCCCAACATGGAAACATTTTCCCTGAGGAAGGGATGAATTTCTGTGCACGAGGCAGCCATTCCTTAGTCTGAAAAGACATAAAAAGTCATTAACAAGTGTATGTTTATTTCAGGTCAGTTGCCAATGCCCTACATCAGGAAAATGTTTTTTCAAAAAACCAAAAATGCATAATCAAAACTGAAATACTGACTGATCGCTCAGAGCAAACTATCACAGCAGAAGCCATAAATGGGGAAACATTTGTCATCAAATGTGCCAATCTCACTGCCTTGGAAATATTTCAGTTACTGAATAAATATGTGACACCTTTGGCGCCAGTAGAAGAAGACCTTACTGCTTTCCCATCCAAACCAGCCCAACTAAGGAAGTAATGGCCAAGAAGGAGGGATACAATATCAGAGTGATAGATACTTTGTATGGGCAGGTCCCTGCCTTTACTGATATATTTGACGAAGAGACTTGGTATATCTTCGCCTTTTGTGTAGTGACAGGAACTGTGTTATTAGCAATTATACTTTCAAGATTTATAACCATAAGAGCTGTTGAATGAACTTCAGTTTTATTATAATACAAATAAAAGTTGTGTTATACCAAATAAAACAATCACATCAAAAGTGAAGTGGATTTCATTTAATAATCAACCCTTAAGTTTTCACTTTAAGGAAAACCTTAAAGTAAAAACTTTGCACAAAATGTAATGAAATTCAAAAACTTGAGCCCAATGTTTTCATGTGTAACAAGTGCTACAGACCCTAGAGACTGAAGTCCTGTTCAGGGGGCATCAGTCCCTAGGGAATGATGGGATGAAAAGAAGATAATATTTAGGCTCTCACATTTAATTCCAAATTAATTAAGAATTTAAAAATTAATTCACTTTCATTTATTAAATTATTTCCATAGCAACTGATTTTGTACAGACTCAAAATGGAACCTCTGCTTTTATTTAACTCCTCTCTTTGAATTCACCTCCTCTCACACAATTTGATGAGGATTTAATAACTTGTAACCTTATAGTTAAATGTCTATGGTAAGATAGAGTTTAGAAATTTTGGGAGCCAAAAATACAATGAACAGATTGAACTTAATTATAAATCTAAGTGAAATCCTAAAATCATTTGCATTTGTAAAAATTATAAAAGATTTTACTAAAATATTTGAATGTTTAAGGCCTTAAAATGAATTTGTTGCCATTTAAAAACTTGTGTATATTAGCTGACTCAATCAAAGACCAAAATTTTGATGTGTTAAATTAAGCTCAATGTAATATGTAGTGCATCAAAAATATACATTTCCAAATAAGTAGTTTTTCATACAATACCCATACATTTATTATTTGTGCTCCTTCCAAATATCCTCACATTTTACCCCATAAAATAACTGAAACCATTTCTCTTTAAACTTGTCAAACCAATGTGGTTTTGTGGATTCACTTAACTGAAAATAACCCATTTATTTTCACTGATGATAATCATTATTTAACTGTTTTTAATTAATTTATTTATTAATGAAATGCATTTAAACTGAATATTTACACACATTGGAGAAGTAAAGTTCCATTTAAGTAGACAGGGACTACTCCTGGGATTATCCTCAATCTGATTTTAAGTTGTGGAGCCATTTTGAGGGTTCCAAACTATTAATAATGATTCACTTTATTATGGCCTCAAATTAAATATTTATTTATTTTTTAATTGAAAGCATTTAAGTCTATGATGATAATTTAGGTAATTTTTTTATTACTCTTATTTAAATATTATAATTTATTAATAAAAATATGAACCCCATTTAAAGGTGATATTGTTATATAAATTCAATGCATATGTGCCATTAACAACCTTTTTCATTTTGAATTATAATAGATTTATACTTTATTTATATTTGCATCCTCTGCACTTGTTTACATTACTCTTATTTTAAATTCATGAAATGAATTTTTGTGTTTCTTAACATAATTTAGTTTGCAGTCAAAGTTAATGATTACAAGAAAAGAGCAAGTCAGGACAAGAAAATACTGGAAGAAACGTGAAGGATATAAAAACCATAGTGAAGCCTAAAGGAAACTCTGTTTAAAATCGGAACAAACGAAAACTTTCAGCATTCCCATCCAAAAATTATTGTGATTTAATTTGGATTCCAAGTTTTAAGACGGAAATTTTTTAAGCGAGATTAACAACGACGTCATTAAATATCTCCGTAAAAATATGCTGAAGTTGTTAACGGTATTAAATGAAAACGCGGTCAATTTACCTCAAATCAGAATAAATTCTTCCTCTCCAGGAACATGCACTCTCAAGAAATTGATCTCTTCTGATATAAAATGTTAATCCGGTCCGCGGGGATGCGCCAAATGGCTCGAGAGTAATCTCCTCTACGCCACCCTCCGGCCACCATACGCCGATATCAACTGGCCCATTAATGAATGTAACCCTTTGACTGGTTATATCTTATTGAGCGGCATTAAAATAGGCTTTTAATGTGAGTTTGAAAAGTAAAAAAGATGTTTGACCATGACCTAGGTGAGGGGGGATGGATTCGGCTAGTTTCAAGGTCATCTATTGTTATTCCTCACTAAATTTTCTGAAAATGGATGTACTTTCCCGAAAAGTGATAAAAAAATGTTTCAATGACTTAAAGCCAACATACCTACAACCGACGCTCCGATTTCTGGGGTTCGTAACGTGCGAATATCTTAAAACATAAACAAACGCAGGGATTTAAATTCACCGCGACAGGTGATCACACACAAACAAAATCAAAACACAGCAAAATGCGACTTTGGAAAAAGATAATCATTTCTTATAAATGAAAGGCTCATTCATAGACCGAGAAAGTTCAGTTTTCATTCGCGTTCGAAAATATTAGTCCACGCATTGATTAAAAATAAAACAGATAAGAAAACCGCATAATGGATATCTAGAATCTCAGTACATAGCATGAACCATCCACCATTTTTGTTTATTAACAATTTGACATATAACTTTCATTGCTGCCAACTTAAACACAAATGACGTCGTAACTCTCGTTATGTTAACTGAGAAAATTTCCCTTTTCAAATTATTTCGTTTCCTTAAAATTATTCCTTACCTTTTTTTTATTATTTCCAAATTGTAGAACAGCAGTTTTGATTTTAATAACTCGAAATGATAGAAGAAAGCAAAAGTGAAATCCACGAAGGTAATTCTTCAGGTTGGCAATGCCAAAAGCGTCTCCATTTTTCAATTTATTAGAAATTATTTTCACTTTGAGATGAGTCACACGTAAAATACAAAACCCCGTCCCCTTTCCCCGTATTCCGTAAGCTGGATAACTAAGGGGAAATTCTCCTCAATATTGCGAGGATGAATACTCACTTTCATGTAATCTTGCTTAAAAACCACTGCTGTGATTTTCTAATGAATTTCAATTGTTATCTTATCCTGTTTGCTCAAGGTTAGGCTTTTTGCTCTAAATTTAATGTCTCTGTAATTTATTTCGTTTATGTTTTGAGTTTTTCGCGGCAAGAGGCCGCTAAATTTCATGCTTTTCGGGGTTTCTTTTTCAAGATTAATTTTTAATCTTTCTGCTCTCCATAATATTAACTTTTTAATTTAATCATTCAAAGACTTCGTAAAACAAAAATCTGTCGAAGAAAGGTAAAAATGTCTTACGTAAGAGCAGCTGCTCCGTTAAGAGATTTTAATGAAAACTCAGATTTTGATAAAACTCTAGTTTTGATACCAACGTCTTGACAATGCGGGACAAAATTCAAACCTTTCGTCGTAACTCCTTTAATGTCTTCGATTCCATCCGGTGTTACGACGCGTCGTCTGCTTCTTTTTTCCAAAGCGTTTCGCTAACTTTTTGCTGTTCTTGCGAGGGAATGAAAAGAGTATCGACACAGTTAATGTTATACTCTTTCACGACGAAAATACATTTGCACGAGTCCATTTTACGTTTTTTGAATAGTCACATGTCAGAGGCGGTAGATAATGAAATTATCTAAAATTTTTGTCAGAGCTGTTTTTACGATATCACTTACCTTTTTGCTGAAAATGGCTAATAACAGATTCTTTTCTCAGCATCGGATCGATGTTATACTTTTATAAGTACACTCTCAATAATTTCAAGCAGTTTCAGCTCCTTAAATTTTACTTAAACTCGAATATATTAATATTTTTAATATTATATTTACACTATATTTTATTTATTATATAAGTTTAAATTTTATTATATTTTTAAGAATTACAAATATAATTATAACAAAAAATCACAGGAGGTCAAAGGGGTAAATAAATCAAAGAACCAATGCAACTAAACTTTTTACTAGAATTTTACCGTAATTTCAACAATTTGCTGTGGAGTGCGGCTTATTCGGGGTTAAATAAAAAAAAACTAAATAAATACTACGAGGAAATCAATGTGATGTCTTCCTACCTTCTCATCCTCGCATTGTCAATTTTTAAGGAATTGCGCGACTTTTTCGTACACCACAAATGTAATCATTGTAGCAGGCACTACCCGTGTTAAATTCGGACTTAAGCCCTTATAAAATCCAAAAACCCCTTCCAATCTGAAATTAGAAAGACGGATCCATGTCACCTACTTCGTTAAACAGGGCACAAATCATCAGGCCAGTGATGCCCAACCTTTTGCCTTTGCCAGTGATGCCCGCTCACTTTCCTTTCAAATCCTTTCTTACCTTTCGGCAAATAGACTAATTTTAATCTTCGCAAACGTTGTGGCAGCAAACTCAATTTTGGCCCCCATATTATCAAAGGTTGGCCATCACTGCATTAGGCAAACTCTGATTTTACAAGGGCTTAGAAAATGCGAGAACGGGATTTGCATCCATCCAAACATGTTTTTCGAGATAAAATAATTCCGGGATTCGAACCCCGTCCCTTCTGCCCCCATTATATCCTCTTTCACTCAAGCATTTAATTCCGAAAAATCCCGAGTTGAACCGAAGTCCCGTACGGACGGACGGACTGACGGACGGACGTAGTCTGGAATTTTATATACGGTAGCGATCAAAAGTATTTTGACAATACAAAATTTTTCCTTTTTCACCCGTGAGAGTTACTTACAAAGTGACATTTCATTAAAATATTTTACAACAGTTGTCAACATTTAATTTTGTTTTGTCAAAACACTTTTGAGCGCTATTGTATATGAGAGAGAATAACATTTTAGATATACATCATAGTTCAGTTGTAGTCCATACAAAAAAAAAGTTTCATCAGACACATTTGTAAAAGCCAAAGCAGACTGAAATAGTGCAGCAATTAAATGTTTTCATTATGATTGGGAATACTTAAAAGGAAAAAATATGTCGATTCTCCAGTTCAGAATTAAGCTTTATTAATTTCACAATACAGAACCGTAACTAAATGGAAATTGCACTCTCGTTTCAAATTTAATAATATTATTTTGGACAGTCTTAAATATTCTTCTTCAAATTATTTTCCAAAATAAGTATTTTTTTACGAAATACATAAACTATTATGTAACATAAGGGAGTGACGTTAAACCTATCAAAAGACTAAAATAATTTATTATGGGAAATCACTCGGGTTAACAGAAAGAACATAGAGACCAATTTTCACTGAGAGAAAATGGAAAACTGTTCCGGAAAGGATTGTAAACAACTTTTAGATTCCGCTTTCGAAATCATCGAATGGAAGTGTACGATTTTTTTTACGAAGCAACGATGCATTCCTCCTCGTGACAACGTATTTTTTATTTAATTTATTTAAATTTTCCCACCGCCAAAGATTGAGCCAGAGATTGGCCAAAAACCTTGGTCCAGCCAAGTTTTCACGGAGAGAATCCTAAACTGCAATGGCGCCTCGCAACTCGACAGAATCTTATGAAACTTCAAAATTTCCTTATTTTTCACACTCGATTACAATCGGAAAATAAAAATTAATAATGTGAAAACGAAGGAAAACATAGTTTCATTGATATTTATACCTAAACTGTAATACTTATTTCGAAAGTGAAATACAGCCTTTCCAATGTGGATACAAATCCAAAATTTTTAAATTAGGGGTGAGCAACATTTTTAATCAATGGGCCAAATTAAATTAAAGGGCCGCACATAAACTAACACTTATTAATAATTCAGAAAAATTTTACTTATACTTATAATAAAAATTAAATTAATTAAAATGTAAAAAGGCGCTTTTCATTCAGGCGCTGTGCAAGCGAACAAAAATGTTTCGCAAAAACCCCGCGACCCTAACGGAAAAGCGGGTAAATGAAAAGTAAAGTAAAGTAAAGTAAAAAGTAAAAATTTTGTCGAGTAAATTTTACTGGAAAATAAAAACATAAAATAAATGCACAAAAAAACGTAATAACAAACGTAAAAACAAAACAAAAAGAAGAAAATAAGAATAAGAGAAGAAAAACAAAAGAAAAAGGGGAGAAAAGAACGGGAAAAAGAGCAATAAAACGAAGAAGAAGAAGGAAATAAGAATACAAGAAAAAGAGAAGAAAAGGAGAGAAAAGGAGAGAGAGAGATAAGAGAAGAAAAAGTGAAGAGAAAAAAATAAGAATAAAAAACGAATTTCCTTAAAATTTTTAATGATAAATTTGGTACTGTTTTCTGAATAAAATCTGACGACAAAAATAAGAGAAGAAGAAGAAGAAGAAGAAGAAGAAGAAGGAGAAGAAGAAGAAGAAGAAGAAGAAGAAGAAGAAGAAGAAGGAGAAGAAGAAGAAGAAGAAGAAGAGAATTACAATTGATGTTTAATAACATATTTACGGGAGAAATTCTCTAAAATAAATGTGTTGCTCTAAACTTGTTCTAAATTGTATTTAAAAAGAAAAAAGCCGTAACTTATGACGGCCAAAGGGAAAACGATGGGTTTTTAATGAGATAAAAGTGTGGCCATTTGTCGATTTGTGAGGAACCATTGCATCGGACTCTCCGAATTCGGAAACGAATGCTTTTCCTTTCATCTCTACTCTCGACAAATTCCCGGTTAACAATTCCAAAAATAAAAAGTTTATTTTCTTTATATATTTACAACTACATATTGAAAAATCTAAACTTGATTCTTTTTTAATGAAAATAGTTGACTTTCGAATTGTTTAATTTTATCATTTTATCACAGATTATACGTTTCTCCGGGCCAATGAGAGAGAGTGTTTTCCCGGAGAGATTATTTCCTACGTTTACATTTAGCGGTTCCAAATGAAAATGGTTTTTTAAATGGTTTTATTTTGTTCAATTTGCGACAAAATCTAATCGGGAGATGTCGCCGAATTATATGTCCATCCAAAGAATAATAACTAAAAACATCAACTGTCATAACAAATCTAAAATTCGGCATTGAGATATCGAAAATTTTGCTAATTAATATTATCTAATCGTCTCATTTACTCTTTAAAAAAAAATAATTTGGCTAATTACAACTTAATAACGCGTTTTTTCCTCAGACCATATTATCTTTATTATCATAATATTTAATCGTTTCCGGTACTTAATTATTTAAGTCACTTTTATCTTTTCACACATACAATCTAATTAATAAGAATCAACTAAATTACGTCAACCTCTTAGTGTCTTTTAATCAAACCATAGTCAAACCGAAAGGGGTGAAAACCCTTAAGTCATTAACCCCAACATAAATCTTCCCAACTGCCCGAAGTTTCACCAAAATAATTTTTATCTCTTTTTGTGAACGCACCCACAGTTTTATAATATTTCAATCAAACTCATATTTTTCAATTTTTTCTTTTATCCGAATCATTTGGTGCGGTTTTTTAATGTTTCGTTCTTTATGTACACAGTCCGCACGTATAATATTTATAAAGAAAAAATAATCAAAATAACGTAAATTTGAAATAAAAAACCACTGCGGGCGTCAAATAAGAAAAGGAAAAAACTAAACTGTCTCTGTCTCTGAAACACACACTAATCGGATGACTATTTTCAATATTTGTAGGTAAAATACAAAAAAAGGGTAAAAACTAAAATAGCGTAAATACTTAATGTTGGCACTGAAGTAAAAATGTGAAGTCTTTCGAACTGAATTAAAATAAGAAATAATTTAAGCGGAGGATAAGTAAGGATTAATCTTTGGTAACTTCTTCCCGTATCAGAAGAATAAGGCACACATTGGGAAACACGTGCACGAAATAGGGCACGAACCCCTTGTAAAAGCCCAGCAAACGCTCGTACCTGTATATCTTTCTGATGCAGTCCAGCGTCCCCTTGTAGGAGTGGTTGTGGTCCTGCAGCCTCGCCCTCACCACCTGGTAGGGGTACGTTATTGCGGCCGCGGTGAGTTTGGACATGGCGGCGAAGGTTAAATAGCAGGAGACGGACTGCGGACAAAAGTTGACAGCTTTTTGGTGGCCAATCAATAAATATTTGCCCTTTGCAATCGCATAACTTCATACAGTAAAAATGACCGGTGACGGGGCTTTTGGTGTTAATGTTGAGTTACTATTAAATCTTGGGTTGGTAAATTCATTCACCTTCACCATGATGTGACCATTTCGTTCTTTCTTATTTCCTTTTTTCTCCTTCTTTCTTTTATATTCTTTTTCCTCTCTTTTTCCTTGTTTTTTATCTTTTCTATTTTTTCTACATTTCTCTCTTCACTTTTATCCAAAACAAAACCAGAATCTGCGCCTTTGACTCAAAAGTCTTTTGTCTGGCACTAACTTTATATTCTAAAATCTAAAACATCTAAAACTAGCACTAACTGTAACCATAAAATCTAAAAAGAGATGAAAAACATTTCTCTGCAGAATATCAAAATCGAGATCGCACTAAACGTTATTTACGAGTGCAAAGGGTTGCGAACCGAAGTGAAGTAATAATTTACCATTTTCTCATTCACTGGTTTGTCATTTCGGATATTATAATTGGATTTCAACTGTTCGTACACCATAAACTGAATGGAACCGTGAGAGACGCCGAATAAACCGGGAACGAAGCCCTGAAATTTAAAGGCTTTTTAGATTTTCCTGTTTTTTTTTGATATTCAGTTTCAAAGTTGAACTAAGAAAGCTTTTTCTTCAGGGGGTAAAATGGGATGTTATACTGGCCTTATACAACCCTCGCATTCCCTCTTTTTTGAATATTTTCGTGAGACCGTCCACCATTCCGTTATATGTGTGAGAATTGTTACTTTTCGCCTCTCCCATTTGCAAACACAACCTGAAAACGATCATAAAAAATAGTCAATAATAATAGTCAAAGAAATCGTTTAAATCTTTCCGCAGTTTCACTAAATAAAGCGATCCCATTAAAGTGCACATGACCTGATTTGTAAATTGTGAAACCATAAAAAAGTATTGGATAATAAAATCGTAAAATGCGAACTTTTGGGTTTTGCCAAGACCCTGACACAATTCTCAAACAACCTAATTTTTTATATCTAACTTTTCTTACTTTTCCTTTTCTAATTATAATTTTTATCCTTTTTACATGGATATTTTTTTTACAATTATACTTTGTTTTTGTAAGAATGTAATAAAAAGCTACCTCGTTTTGACAACCCAAATTGGATTGGTTATAATAAGAGTGAACACACCAGCTTGCGCAGCCGCGAAAAACTCCACCACCGCCCCCAAGGGCTCGTCCTTTCGGCCTCCTTGGAGCCATGTTTTCACAGCTTTATAACTGAAAACAAAATCATCATGTTGCACCTTTTCGAGAGGAAAATCTCGAGCAAAATATCTCAATGATACTTACTATAGAAAGTACAAACCCCAAGAGCTCCCTGATCCCCACACATTTGCATTGACTCCCCTATACAACCCCCTAAAGCCTTCTTCTCTAATAATTACTCTAAATGCATCGACTATGTTCTTGTATTCGCGAGTGTGCTTAGATCTTCCATCATTTACTGAAAATAAAAGTATTGTTTATTTTTTTGTAAATTGTATATTATACTTTTACAAAATGTATTTAGTCGCAAGGGAAACACTGCCCACACAATGGTCTGATATTCTCTGTTTCTTCTTTCCGACATAAGTTTGAAGGAATTTTTTCCATAATTTGTTAAAATATAATTTATTTTATTCAAAATACATTTCCTGTTTTCTGCATCATTTCCAAGACTTTGATTAGCTCCTTTTGGAGTTTGGCATTTTCAAACTCTTCTTCACTTTTTAAAGAATTAAACTGTGAACTACCAAATGCTGTTTGTTGTGCAAAGTTTGACAAGGCTGAAGCTCAAACAGTTATATGACAATGGGAAATGACCTCAACAGAGGTGCAGTTGGCCTACTATGATTTACTCCTAATCATCTTTCTTTTGTTATTTCCTCAAAACTCATCTGAACTTCAAATCAATACGAATACATAAAAACATTCAGAGAAATGTATTTGATCATATTTTAATTAATTAAATAAGCAGCCTTTGTACCTAAGTTCCTCAATTAAGTCACATAAATAAATATAAATAAAAAGACAGGAGAAAGATAAACAATTAAAGCAGTCAGTCATTAATTGATTAATAATAAATGGAAATATTTTACTGTTTTCATTATCAGACTACTTTCCCAAATTAAAAACATTCTCAAAACTCTTAAGTGAACATTTTTAATGTAATTTGTAATTCAGAAACAGAAAAAACCTGACAAATAGAAAACCAACAGAATTTTGTGATAATTCCATAATCACAAGAACAAACCACCCCATAAAAATGTTTAATGGCCTACAACACAATCTTTATCAGTGAGCATTTGACACCCCTGTTTATGTTAACCTAAAGTCAAGGTTAAATGTAAATATATCATTCCTGTGAATCAGAAACACATTATTCAGATCTGAAGAGTGCTTTTGAAGAATGAAGAATTTTTTATTTTTAAATTCAACCCTGATTCAAAAACTCATCAATTAATGTTTGAAGGGAAATTTATCTGATGTAATAGTTAGTTTACATTACATGTAATCGCGTAAGGTTTCTTTCATTCATTCTAATGATTAAAATAATAATAACTTTGGGGCTTTTCAGGCGTTTACTGTATTGATTGTAGAATTAGTCGTTAATGCTTAATCAAATTAATGAAAATACAATTTCCGTATCATAACAAACAATTTCACGGTGTAAGCGAAAGAAAGTAGACATAAGCATTACCTGCAAACCTTATTTTAATCAGATCTAAAGGGTGTAATATAAGTGTCGATGTGACACCCCCCAGTATTCCTGCCAAAAAGTCTTCATACCGCAAGTAAGAAAACTTGGAGTAACTGTCAGATAGGCGGTCTGCAGAATTTTCCTTAATGGCTGTCATGTCACTCTCGCGATGATTCGTTTTATCATGACTTGAACTTGTCAGATCCAAGTGACCGGCTCTTAAAAACGTCGAAATAATTCCGATAAATTAACACTAACTCCTCTTTCCAGTCCTTTCTCAATGAGCAGTGTTAAAATCACATTGAAGAATACGCCATTTTGATTTCACTCTTCAGTTCATTTGTGGCAGAACTGTATAAATCCAAATCGATATCGGAATTCTAAAATCGAATAATGTTCTATGAATAAGTAGGTTTCAAACAATTATAAACAATTTCAGGGATACAGTTTAAGGAAAGGAGAATTTAAATTACTTAAATAAGCTGGAAACTTTGTCTGAAAACTTAAAAATAATTATTATATCCCTGGACATAATCTTATTTTCTTGGATGAGACCCTTCGGCCAACCGGTTGTTCGAAAATTTCATTTTCAATCAAATCGCCGCACGACTATATTTTTTTGAACACAGCGTTCACGATGGTAAACAAAGTAATGAAGATTTTATTTCTTAATTATTATAACAATAATTTAATTTAACGCCAATGGCCGTATAATTTGCATAATTATTTTTTTAAGTGAAATTGAAAAGGGTAGTAGAAAATAAATATAAAGGATAATAGCACGTTAATGAATCTTTAAAACAAATTTTTTATTGCTTATGTACTTTCCAACTTAACTGCTGCAGTATGGATTTTTTAACTAAACCTTTACTGTATTCCCGTATATATTATAATCCTGTATATATTATAATCCTGCTGTTTTTAATAAATTGTGAGATACAGCGAAGACAATTTTCTTAATTTTTAGGAGCTTTAAATTAGCTGAACTTCTAATTAATTGCGTATAAAATTACGTAAATTAACAAATTTGAAGGTGAAATAAATCAAAAAAAACCGCGCGCGATTTTGAAATGAGCGCGAAAACTGGCAACACTGATTGAAATTTAAAGCGCGTTTGCCAAGTGGATCGCATCTTCAATTATAACGACTTCAAGGAATGTGATCATAAAATAAAAAGCCGGCGGTTTTATTTCGAGTCTGCGCATTGGAAAATATTGAACTGCGCAAACTTCAGTTTGTTCGTAGTTATATTTCACATGGTGGAGGTTAAGTTATCTTTTAGATTATCTATAATGATAATACGATAGCAAAAGCGATAATGATGAAGTCTTCCCGTTAGAAATGGTGTACATTCTGTCACTGAAGGCCACACGGTATTTGCGGATTTTGTTTTATATTTGGTTATTTCGAATGTAATTATTAACGCAATGTGAAAAAGCATACAAATGCTGCTTTAATATTAGTAATTCCAGTTATGACTTTGCTTTAATTTGGCCCTCTTTTTATTGTTTAGTTTTTTTGTTGTAAATTTTAGAGTTTCATCTTTGAATTATAAACTTTTCTTTTCCTTGACTATCTTCCTTGAGCAGAGCCCATTTTTTAAAGTGGAAAGATCCCTCCAAAATTAAAATAAAAGTTTTAATGTTTGATAACATTTTAACCGCCAAAATTATTTCCAGATTGAGGAAGAGCAATTTCGCCAAAAAGCACTCAATTTAAAGCGGTAATTTTTAAAATTTTTGCATTTTTTGCATTTCCTACTTTACATAATAGTAAATGAGTGTTTGGGAGTGAACTTTAGTTTGAAAACTGCCATTATATGACAATATCGTATTTTAAAATTGTTATAATTTTAGAAAATGGCGCCCTGGAAACAAATGGTAGCTTTCAATTAAAATTTTCCGCTAATCATACTTTAGGTTTTTTGATAATTTTGTAATCTGTAACTACTTACACGCCTTCAATCGCCTCCAGGTGATATGAAGACAAAATAATTAATATTATATATTATATTTTTGATATATAGTTAAAACCCAAAAATGAATGAAAAACGAAGGAAACGAAGATGTCCTTGACTGAAAATTGATTCACTATCAACTGCATTGTTTCCTCTGTTATCAAAATCTGATTTAGGGAACGTCGAACAGCTGAATCAGTCAGCGAACTTCAGAAGCTCAATGGAGCACCGAAATTCCCCATTGACGCCCTGCACCGTTTGAAGGTGATGTCGAGTTATCTTTATCAGTCACTGAATGGTCAGTGCCATTGGCTTTGAATGATATTTCCGTTTCCTTAAAAATCTCATTTTCTCTAGTGATCACCTAAATTCACATTAGCACTTGTTTTTTGATCTTTTTAAGAGTTTGGCAAACCTTTTTGTTTAATAATCCGTGGAAAGTTTTTGCTAACTAAAGGAGACCATATTGAGCAAAAAAAGGTACCAAGTATTTATAAGGTTATGTTTATTTCCTATTTTTGGAGACTGTTCTTATTAGGCGGTTGCCGACTTTGTAGTTTTCCCGTCGCCATCAAAACAAAACCTTAAAAGAATTACCGTTGGCCCTTAAAATCCTGATTCTACTGCACTAACCTCTAAAAAGTGAATCTTTTAGTTCTGTTTCAATTCTATGAGATTTCCATCGTATTTCTATTCTTCATTTATTTTTTGGACATTTGTTACAAATTCATTCTCCCCCAATCGAACTCCTAACTTCCGCGTGTGCACTACTTTTGCTGAAGTTCAGTTTAGTAGTATTTGTAGTTGAGTGCGCTTTGAGTTTGTAATTCTACGAGATTTCACGGAATTTTGTAAGTTTGGGGGCAACCACGGGCGATAAAAAGTATTTTTTGTTTTAATCCCGCCATTTAAGAAAAACAAAAGATAATTTTGGTGATGACAAAGCAATAAAAGGTTTTCCTTCACGCGTTTATGGTAATGATAAGAGAATTAAGCACATCCCCCAGTTCGGCCGAATGATAACAGAAGTTGGAGTTCGTCTGCGATTTGTTGTTCTTTTTGTTATGACCGCCTTTGTTTTTTCAAAAAACAAAAATTTGGGTTTCAAAATTTCATTTCCTTTAAATTATTCGGGGGTGCTTTAATATGTTTAATTTTTCGAGAGTTAAAATTATTTGTTTCATCGAAAACGGACAGTTAAGTAAAATTCTTGTGAATAAGGAAAGACGTAAGAATTTGAACACTGCCAAAAACTGCGGCCGAAGTTGAAAATGTTAATATTTGATTTGTTGGTGAACTTTCGACTGCCGCCGTTTCGCCTCAGAATACAATTTGTCGTGAAGAAATGCAAATTATCTCCAACTTTCGCAAGCTCTTATCTAAGCGGAGATATTGATAAGTTATTTAATGCACTTTTCAATACATTTCAAGTGTTAGATTTTTAAACGCAATTATAAATTTCAAACAAATTAAATAAAAACTTGCTCGGCAAAATCATAGTATTTTTCGTTTTAATGTTCTAACATCTGTTCCAACTTTTCTTGACGTTATTGTCTTCAAAAGTATATAAACGATATGAAATTTTTTAATAGTTATTAATAATTCAACGGTAGCAATTATTTTTATGCAACTGTTTGAATAAAAATCATGTAATTAATTCTTACATTATTATATGATTTAATATATATATTATTTTAATAAGGAAATTCCAAGGGTAAAAGTAAAGGGTAAAGGTGGAAAAACAGGTGGTTCGAGGAAGTGGGAAGTCCAGAAGCAAATCCAATGCAAATGGCGCTCAAAAGTATTTTGACAGTACAAAATTTAATAGCTTCTTGGTTAATAATTATACTATAAAATATTATTATGCCTTTTTATTATTTAGTTATCAATTCTATTAGTACTATTGATATTTGTCGCCCTTCAGCATTAAAATAACAAAATACTAAAAGAATAAATAAGTAAAAATAAGCACAGACTGTAAAAATATCAAAATGGTTAACAAAATAATTAGCACCGGTTATATCAATATATATATAACAGAAAAGTTAATATATAAAGTTAAGAAGTCAGTAATTATATAATACCGATGCTTTTAAATATATAAATATTATATAATAATTAATGGACGCCGTTTTGCATTCATCATTTCTCGTGTCATACGGCAGTATATGAGAAGAGATATGTTAAAAAAGATTTTTTATATTTATAGTAATGCAGAAGAGCAAAGATATTGGATATACAAAAGAACTTGTTTGGTTCCTAAAGAGGGAAGAAACATTCACAAGATGAAACCTAAGGCCTAAGGTGAATACTTTGCCAGGTTTAGTGAGCAATGAAAATACTTCTCTGCACGGTCATCGCAAACCACAGAACAGATAACAGATCTCTTGATTACTCAGAACATTGGTTTCCAATATTTTAAGTATTTTAACTGTGGAAATATTATTCTTTGTTTGAACTGTTGCGGTGAAGTTACGTCGAAAAGCAGTTTCTTCTCCGAACGTGGCATTTTATCTTATTTTTTATTTTCATCACTTCTGTCCCCGCATAAATTAGTTATGTAATAATTTAGTTAATTTAGTTACATAACGTCGCACATTTTCACCTTTTTTCGACACCGATTTGACCTTTTTTGTGCTCCGCGTCCGCACTCATTTTGGCAACCACTGACTCAAGAGTTGGCTTTTATTTGTGAATTGTTCGGATGATAACGAGTAAGAGTTTGTCTTTGCTTTGCTGTAGTTTCTTCAGGCAGCGGCATGAGTTCATAGAGAGTAGTCATGGACCGGAAAAGGATTCCGCTGAAAAATGCCGCCTGGCAAATCCTCGCCTCCTTTTTGGCCCACAGCATTGTCATTCAAGTCGGTAGGTCCTTTCGCTTATTTATTTTCGCTTTATTCACACTTCGGAGCGGCCGTTAATTGGAAATTCCTATTTCAGGCATAGGCTTGGCATACTCGACCATTCTGCTGCCGCAGATAATGGTGGCGAATGGAGAGGCGGGCAATGCAACGGAGTCGGCAGACGGCGATGCAGATTATCGGAGCGAGTTGACCATTAACAAGGAAGAAGCGTCTTGGATAGGTGAATAATTATTTCCATCTCATCATTAAACACTACTTCCGGTTGTACCACTGATAAAGCACGGGCTTATACTTCTGTTGGTTTTCCTCTTTTTTCTCTTTTTCTCTTTCTTCCCCTTCCTTCCCCTTCCTTCCCCTTCCTTCCCCTTCCTTCTTCATCCGCCTCTTTCCCTCTTTTCATTTAGGACTTATTACACCTTCCCATTGTGCATTGTTTTTTTAATGATTCACATTCAAGTTGTTTTAATATTATTTTATTTTTTAAGCAAGTTTGGTGACGATAGCGACTCCGATAGGCTCCATCTTGACCGGACCCCTCATGGACAGGTTCGGTCGCAAGAGAATCACCCTGGTGACAACCGTCCCCTTCATCCTCTCCTGGCTCCTCGTCGTCCTCACCACCCACAGCGTGTACACCATCTACGCCGCCAGGATCCTCGCCGGCTTCGCGGGGGGCCTCTCCACGGTCACCATCGTCTACGTCTCCGAAATCTGCCACCCTTCCATCAGGCCGATGCTCCTCTCGCTCACCTCAGGTTGGTCTCGGGAGCCCCCAGCCAGCGCCCCAAGCGGTGCCCTAACCTTTGCCCTTTCCAGTGTTCGTGTCCTTCGGCATTCTGCTGACACTGCTTCTCAACTACTTCCTCACGTGGAAGGTGGTGGCTGCCTGCAGCGGGGCCCTGGCTGCGGCCAGTTTGGTTGCCGCTTTGTTCATACCGGAGTCACCGGCTTGGATCGTCGGTTTTCGTTGGACCGAGGACCCCAATAAGGGGCTCAAATGGGCAGAACGGAATTTAAAATGGCTGTACAAAAACCCAGAGGCAAGTTTGATCCGATGAAAGGAGTTCTTTTTGCAAATGCCTCCAATATTAGGTCGAGTCATTCTAATGTTCGTATCCACCGGTCAAATTGACCGGTGACGACGTTGGACTATTAAATTTTAGGTGATAAATTCACTCCTCTCAGAATGAATTGATTATTTCTTTCTGTCTTTCCCTCTTTCTTCTTTTCTTTTCTTTTCTTTTCTTTTTCTCTTTTTTTTAATTTTCCCCTTTATCAATATTTTATTATTCCACTACGGAGAATTCCGAAGAATTCCGACTTCAACCGAAGTCCCACACGGACATTTTATGATTTTTAGTATATGATGATATATAAGGCGGAAGTTACTTATGACTCAACTTAATATTTGGCTCGCTTCTCAGTAATGTTTACGAAGCTGAACTGCTTATTTGCACATCGATGCAATCCGAGAAATGGCGCCAAATTGGGGCCTCTCCTTCATTTGATCCCTCCTCGGCTCGCTTTCAGGACTTCCACAAGGAGCGCGACGCCCTAATCAAGATAAGGGAGCAGAAGATGGCCACCGCCAAACAGGCCCTCTTCTTCGGCAACCAACCGGAGGGGGAGGCCACCCTCAGGTCCCCCCACGCGTGGAAACCCCTCGCCATCCTCCTCGTCCTCCTCACCCTCCAGCAGTTCTCGGGGGGCTACATCGTCATCTTCTACGCCGTCCAGATCTTCGAGGAGGCGGGCTCCCTCGAGGTGGACAGGTTCCTCAGCGTGGTCGTGCTGGGGGTGATCAGGTTCGCGATGGCCATCGTGTCCATGTTCCTGTCGAAGAGGTTCGGCAGGCGGCCGCTGCTCATCTCGAGCGCCCTCGGGATGGCCGTGTCCGTGGGGCTCGCCGCCGCGTGGGCGCACTTCGCGTCCAGGGGGCTGGTCCCCGTCGTCTGCTTGCTCTTCTTCGTGCTCTTCGGCTCGTACGGGGTGATGGTCATTCCCTGGACGCTGATAGGGGAGCTTCTGCCGCTGAACTTCAGGGGGAGGGGCTCTGGCCTGATGGTGGCCGTCGCCTACGTGCACATGTTCCTCACGGTGAAGCTCTTCATCGCCGTTTCGGACCTCATCGGCATAGTGTTAGTGTTCGTGTCTTTCTCGGTGTTTTCCGTTTTGTTTGCGTTGTTTGTGTTGGTTAAAATACCGGAAACCTTGGGGAAGAGTTTCCACGAAATCGAAAGCTACTTCAAAAGGTCTCAGTGATGTCTTCCAAAGCTTTCTTGCAGTGTTGAGTTGTGTTCCACACTAAAATACTTTTTCACTTCCACTGAAGCGAACGATCGCGTTGTGAAGTCACGTGGTGTCTGAAATCGGAAATGGAATCCTGAAAATGTCGGTGCCGTCGCCACAAAGATTTTGCTCGCGCTATCGATTTTCCATGCGGAGGACATGTTTCAGTCGGATGAAGGAAGAAGTGTTGCTGGTGGTGAACTGTCGAGCCGCGGGTCAAAAGGTCAAAAGGTTGAAAGTGTCTGTGATCGGGTCGAAGAACTAAAAAAGAACGGGAATGTTTACACAAATGGGTAAAATATGACGAAAATTGGTTTAAATTTTTATAACAATAAATTATAAATAAAAATTCAGTTACAATTTTAATTGATGTAACATTAAAAAAATATTAATGAATATATAATATTATAACATTTTTTATTATAACATTTTTGAAATATAAATTTAAATCAATAAAAAAATAATAATTAAACAACAAACAATGTAATTATTATTATTTAATTTCAATTATTCACGATATTATTATATTTACGATTAATATGCTTTGAATTACAGTATATTATAACAACATTTGTCTTATATTATTTAATATTGTGAATTTAAAGTTTACCACAATGAAAAGAGTTTTTATTTTTCAGATGAAATTCTGAATCTGATTTTGGACTGACTTATTATTATCTTATAAAAATTATGACTAATTTTCAATCGTAACGGGAAATACCTTTTCGAATTTCCTTCTGAAGTTGACATTTTGGGACGGATTACTCCCTTTCATTCTCAGTGTCGTCTGCTCCGTCTTTTTCTAACTTTGCGGCGCATTGTCACTTGAATTGACTTCTTCCTGCGGGAACGATTCCAGATGTCAATGTCCGAAATGGTTTTCCAATGTTTAAATTTAATTATAATTAATTAGTTATGAATAAATACGCTTAATTGTTTTAAGACAGTGGTGAGATATCTTTTTAATCAAAAGAGACAATTTAAATTTGGAAATGTTTTGGCCTCACATAGAGTAATAATTATTAATAATTCTCAAAATTTATTTGTATTTTCACTAAAATGTAAAATTTAAGAAAAGGTAAAGATTGTATTTGTAAAATAAAAACAAACAGTAAAAGAACAAGAAGGAAATAAGAACAGAAGAAGGAGAAGACAATAAGAATAAAGGGAAAAAGAGAGAATTATTAGAACAGTGGAAGATTGAGTTCTTGATTGAAGAAATCAGAGCAATAGAAAATCCAAAGTACAAATGAATGCAATTTGAAGCGCTTAAAAAGTCAAAATTTATGATGAAAACGAACAAAGTTACCGCCTTATGGTGTATATATACTGTATAAGTAAATTTTGCTGAAGTTTTTGTTCTCTTCTGTTTTTGTTAATTAATTAAACTTTGTTACATAGGAACGGCCCATTTAAGAAATACCAATCCTTATAATGCTATCATTAATTTTTTGAGTCGATATTAAAGTTTTTTTAGTATAATAAAATTGAAGGGGTGTTTCGCTTTAATATCGCTCCTCTCCTCATCCCCGTCACAATGGTTGATTGACCATCTATCGATTTACATGGAAACATTAAGAGTAATTTTGTTTACCCGCAAACATTTGAAGTCCCCATTAAACCCAATCAGCGGCGTTTTAAGGATTAAATGCAAATCCTTTCGATCCCCCAAACATTCACAATTGCAATGCATTAATATTCACTCGTTTAGAACCAGTTCCTAATCCCGTTTTTATGAGAACGAGAATTGACGTCATTTAGGAGATTGTTTTGAATATTTAATGCGGTTAGCCATGAAGGAAGGATCCGAGCGATTGCTGACAATCGTGTGAGCGTGAAAGTGGCAGCATTCAGCAGCTGACACTGCCACCACTCTCTGTGGTGACCATAAACGGGACCATAAACGGCGAAATCCTCTAAAATAACCACTGATTGTATTAGGATTCTTTATTTTTGTAGAATTCAAATAAAAAGCTATTAGTTATTACACATTCTGTTATATTAAAGAATTCTACTAATGAATTATTAATTATTCAATGGGTTTTTATTTTTATGGTATTCCATTAAAGAATTGTTAATTATTCTACGTACTTTTTTATTATAAAAGTCGACTAAAGAGTTATTAATTATTCTGTGCTCTCTTTTATATAATCAATGAATACATAATAATGTATTCGAATAAAGACATATTTTATAAAATTAAAAAAGAAATTAAAAATTACGTCCTCCTAATTAAAGAATAATAAAAAATATTAAAATGAAAAAGAATTATTTATTACTCTATGGTCTCTTAATGTAATGGAACTCGACCAAGGAATTATTAATTATTCTATGTCTCTTATTATGGCAGAATGGTGATTTCAAAGAACAATTCTGGATTTTGGGGTTGGCAACACTTTCCCTCACCCCTGATTCCCCGAGCGGTCATTAGCGCTCATAATGACGAAGGCCTAATAATGTCCTCGGCCCATTTTTGGCTCCGGGAAAGGGATTAATGGCTTCGTTTTCACTGCGAGTGGATTCTTATCTTGTCACGCTGACGACAGCAACAGCATTTCGGTAAACACTTTGCTGCGAGCCATTGTCGGGGGAGCGCTGACCCCTTTGCTTTGAAATATTCACTTTGACGAGGAGGAGGTTCATTTCCGCCGGAAGAGGGCGGCCATTGGCGCCAAAAGGCGGCTATTCCTTCGAGTGAAAACGCTCAGTTCTTAGGAATTCGGCCAACTTTAATTTTCACAATGGATTATTAATTAATTTATATGTGCGAGTGTTAAATTATGACGAGAGTCAGGAGTGTGTCCGTACTTCCGGAAGCGACTCGAAGTTTTTTGGAAGTTTACCGAAAGAGGTAAAATATTTCAAATATTACTAACATTTTAAACGAACTTTCCTGGAAAAATCGCAAATTTTCAGAATTATTTTTAAATCATCACTGCTATTATTGATTTAGATAATTGTTATATAACTGATTATTAATTAATACTAAATATGAACCGTTAAAATAGTTCATTGTATAATTCAAAGTGCCGGGATTAATAAAAAAGCATTGCTAAATATAAAATAATATAAAATATCAATGAGAAAATGGATAAGCGGAAGAAAATTTTCATGTTTATTGATTTGTCCTAAGAGTGATCCTTTCTGGTCCGAATCGACCGAATTCCTTCTGTGGGTTTGCATTGCAGGCAAAAGAAGAAGTCGGCTGGTTCAGAAAAGCTGCTGACGGGGGCGACGATTGTCCTCGCATTGCTCTTTGTCGTGTTCTTCGTGCTCTTTCTCATGGCCGAATACTACTGTAAGTTTCGACAATGGCGACGGAATTGTATTCGTGCAAACAATGGAGGTTAAGGGAATGGTCAGTCTTATCCAAACATTATTTAATATTAATTAAGGATGCGTACGCGTTGCCATGGCAACCTTTCACGTGGAACGAGTTTCCCTGCATAAGCCATACTCGAAATTTATTTTCTTTTTTTGACATTTGGTTAAATTAAAAAAACAGAAGCCATAATTTATTTTATTTGACATATTTAGGTCGATATTAACAAAATAATGCATATCTTTATAATAATAGCAATGTAGTTCGCTAAGTATGGTTATGCAAAGAAAGTATTAATAATACAAAATGTAACCTCATCGCAAAAAATACGCATAAAATAAAATTGAGTACGATAAATTAGGGGAAAAAATAAATAATTAGGGAATTCAGAGTTGAGGGTCATTTTATGTTTACAGTTGATTTTATAAATATTGAATTAAATAAAGGGGATATTTCTGAAAAACCACGGATTTATTTATGACTCGATTTAATATGGAATGAAGCTAGAAAAGAAAAAAATGCAGACGGTTTAAAGTCGCATTAGGTCAGGAACGGGAAATAAAGGAGCGATCAAGGTGATCGTGTCACCAGACGCAGCATTTAATGGCGGTTATCCGCGGAACGGTTTTCTTTCAGATAATCAACTTAAAAAGGAGAAAGTTTGCACGAGTAGGGAGTGCATTGAATCGGCCATGACGCTCCTTCAAACCGTGGACTTTTCCCGGGATCCCTGCCAAGACTTTTACGCATTCGCTTGCGGAAAATTCGAAGACGACCACCCCATTTCCGAAAGCTACGTTCACAATTCTTGGTTTGTCGAGAAAGAGAACCGTTTGACTCGACTCGTTCTGGATATTCTGAAAAGCCCCATTTCTCCCGAGGATCTGAAACCCGTCAGGCAGACGAAGGAGTTTTATCAGTCGTGCACCAACAGGAGTGGGTTTTTGTCAGTTTTCTTGCAGGTCGCCCTAAAAACTCTTTAATGATTCCAACGCCATTTTTCAGGTGAATTAAACTCGTTGGGATTGAAACCCCTTTACGAAATACTGAATCTTTTAGAACTTCCAAAATGGATTCCCAATAATGAAACCGTTGGAAACTTCAGTCTCGGAAAAACACTCGCTTTGGCCCAACGGTATCTGAGTGAGGACATTTTGGTGGCGGTCAGTGTCTTCAGAGGGGCCTTTAACGCCAGTGAGGAGCCCACGAGAAACTCCACCGTTCTGAAAGTAAGTCGTTTCCGGCGCCATTTTGCCTTAAGCTGATGAGCGATTCGAGGGATTTTGCGCAGATATCGCCCGGACCGAACAACGTCAACGTTTTCGATATTTGGAAAGCGAACGCTCGAAAACGGTTTTTTAAGTTCCGCCGGAAGTCGGACGCGTTCGGCCACAAAATGGCGAAGGATCAGCAATCGTCGAGGCGAGTGCTTCTCGCGACGATCAAATTCGTGGCGGCCGTGCTCGAAGAAATCAGCACTGACCTCGAACTGGAGCCCATGCCCAGGGACAACGTGTCCAGCCACTACGTGAGCGCTGCTTACAAAATAATGAGCTTCACCTCGCAACTGGTTCAGGTGAGGATGGCGTCCTCGAGCTCTTCCGCTTTGGTCGCCCACTGCTGACGGTCTGCCTTTGCAGAATTCGGACGCCCTCAACGACACGGAGAGCAATTCGACGGCGGTCGAGCAGATGACCTTTGCCTCCTTGCAGGTCATCCTGGAGACCCAAACCAGAAATAATTTGTCTTCGAATCAGGTAATTTGTCATAAGTAACTTCCGCTTTTTTGATTTTATTAAATTCGCCCCATATAGAGCAGTAACTTAAGAGTCATCAGATGTTGTTTTATTTTACAATTTATGTTTCCCAGATCGACTGGAGAGAGTACGTTTCGACGTTGTTCGAAAAAGTGAACAATACTTACGACACAGAGGCGGATCCAATAATGGTGGAGAACATCGAGTATTTTAAGTTCCTCACGAGAGTTTTGGCCGAAGCCAAACCGGAAACTGTTCGTAAGCTTAATTTCATTTTTTAACTTAAATTTGTACATTTGACATATTTGTTTTTTTTTTATTTAAGCTTATTAAATTATCACGTGAAATAATATCTTTATTTTATTTATATTATTTATAAACGAAATCAAACAAAGTAAAAAAATCCAAAATAACGATTTCGTAAACGATAATTGATCGAATTTAATTTTAAAAAAGGAAAAGATGATAATATGAACCCCCACTTTGTTTTTAAGCTCTCCTGTAAAATATACAACACTCATAAATGAAGTAAATGCGTAAAAGTGTTTCTTAACTATTGTCCTATAACTTCCAGAAAGACATATTTGGTGGAAAATAGTGGAGCAGTATGCCAAGTACACGACGTCCGACATGAGGGCCATTTACTATGGATACTACCAAGCGCTCTACGGGGAAAGCGCCTCCTCCGCCCGCAGCCATCTTTGTGGGAACCTCATGAAAGAGAAAATGAACGTCGCTCTGTCCTATCAAATGTCGAGGCACAACAACTTCTCGGTGACCAGCCAAAAAGTAAAGCCTCGCTGTTGTAGTGTCTGTCGTCCGTCCGAGGACAGAATTAAACGTGCGGTGACTTGTCAAGGTCCACGAGATGCTGAAGGACATCGAGAGAGCTTTCGAGGACTTGGTGAGGTCAATGTCGTGGATGGACTCTCATTCCAAGGCGGTCACCCTCGACAAGGCCAAGTCGGTGAAGAACGAAATAGGGTATCCCGGCTGGCTGACGGACCCGAAGGCGGTGGAAGGCCACTACAAAGGGGTGAGTTCAACCCTGAGTCTCTGCGCCCCCTGCCTCCGAACCCAAACTGGTTTGTTTTCAGCTCGAGCTCAAAAAATCAGAGTTCTTGATGAACCTGATGAGGATCTCCGAGTGGGAAGTTGCAAAAATTCTGGAGATTATAGGAGCGGACGGAGAAAACGGAACCGGAAGTGACGGGTGGTACATAAACCCTCTCCAGGTCAACGCCTACTACTCTCGCGACGACAACGCCATAAGTATGTCCAAGATTGTCCCGATCGTGTCCCCTGTCCCTTCGCGAGCCGTCCCTTCACTGCTTTGCAACCGAAAACTTTCATTCGCCAGAATTACTGCCACGTGCACACGCAAAGCATGCCAAGGTACCATTAATTCTTACTCAGTTGAGAAACGCCTGTTGAAAACTGACCTGTTGCACTATCGTTATCTAACAATTGGGATTATTCACTGATATATCGAATTTCTTCGATAACATCAACTCATTTTCAAAGGCACCAAATTGTTTATAATATTCAGAATGAATGACAATGAATGACCAACACGATCATATTAGCATATAATAAACTTTATTGAAATCATATTTTTGGTGTATGTTTTTATCAATTTAGTCATACCTCCTGGGATTTTGCAAACTCCATTCTATTACAAAGGACTGGAGTGAGTATTTAACCACAAAGAGGCAATTAATCACGTGTTTGGAGTGTTTACTTTACTATGAGTCAATTATTATAGATCCCTCAATTACGGCGCCATCGGAACAATTCTCGGCCACGAACTCACTCACGGCTTCGACATTGAGGGCAAAAACTATGACAAACACGGCCAAAGACAGGACAACTGGTGGCCGAATGAAATCACCGCGGAGTACGAGTCAAAGGCCAAGTGCTTCGTCCGCCAGTATGAAAATTATACCTTATACGAGAACAACAGGTGAGAGATGCAAACCAGTTGCGTTTCGCCTCGCACCAACGACCGCTTCCGTCCCCAGGGTGAACGGCACTCTCACACTCGCGGAAAACATCGCCGACAACGGAGGCATCAGGGAGAGCTACAGGGCTTACCAGATGTGGGTGAGGCGACATGGCCGCGAGCTCAAACTGCCCGGATTCGAGAAGTTCACCCACGAGCAGCTTCTGTTCCTCTCCTACGCAAACGTGAGTGGGGCCCTCGGGGGGAGGGGGGGAGGGGGGGTGAGAGTGTCCCGAATGAGAGGCCTTGTTGCGTTTCAGATGTGGTGCGAGGCGTCCGCCCCGAGGTACTACAAGTTCTCTCAGGATTCGCACAGCCCGCAGAGGGTGAGAGTGACGGCTTCGCTGCAAAACATGGAAGAGTTTTCCATGGCTTACAACTGCTCGGAAAATTCTTATATGAATCCTCCTAATAAATGCGTCATTTGGTGAAGAGTTGGCCGTTTTTCGCTCAACTCGGCCTATAATTCACGTCGCATTACCGAAAATAATTAATTTATTCTGTATAATTTGTACATAATACTTCTATCATAATGAATTTAAATATAAAAAATATATTTCATTGAATTTGATTATTGACACTATCTTCTTCTACTTTCTGTCTTCGTTCTTTCTTTATGTTTTTACATGACGTATTTCACTTTGACTGTGATTTTTTATATTTCTATTATACAATTTAATGAATTTTATTATAGTGTATTTAAAGGCATTAACCTTTTGTATAAATCTAATCTTATACAGAAGCGCTCATCATTGGTCACCTGTTTTAATGGGCGATGTCTCTGATGTTAAAGTATTGATTAAATAAGTTTTTTAGTGTTTCTATATTATTCTCTTCCTTTCCGAATAATGTTAAATATAAAGCAAACACTTTTGGTGTTCTTTCATAAAAAAAGAGAAGTAATTCATGAGGGCACAAATTTATAAGACATGTTTTCCCTCAGACTTCACAAAGCCGTCACATATTTTTTAGCTTTACTCGAAAGGCCTTAGAATTTCTCATAAGGAAAATCGTTCGAGCAAGGCCGTACTAAAAACGTAATAAAATTAATTTACGCGAATGAGTATTGCGGGAAGGGGAGAATGAAACTTAAATTTCCAAACCGAAAAGCGAGAAATATGAGAGGACTTTAATTCGATAAAAGCACTCAGATGGAATTTAGCAGGCAATCCTTTCGTTTCCTCTCGGGAAGACTTTGACCGCCTAAAGCGCAGATAAAAGTTTGAAGGTCAAAAAAAATTCATCGATAACACCGACCAGTCACAGACGAAATGTGCAAAGTCACGGATTATTTTTATACAAATAAATACATTCGATTTAAAAAAATACGCTAATAAATAACAACAACCGGAGGGATTTTGCCGCCTAATTATCGAACGGGCCAAATGCACGCGAGCGAGTCACCGCCAAAAGACCGACCCCCACATAGGCTAAGCACGAGCCCCACAAACCGCCGACACTAGCGCCACTTCCTCACGAGGACCGTTTTTCAACTTCGTTACTTCCCGTTTCATCACAACGGCTCTCTCACAGTCGCTGTGCAACTGCGGAGCATTACATGTCGCTCGTCGGCCATGTAAGTACTTGAATGATCGAATGGGGATCCGAGCCAACCCTTTTGAATTTTTCTCAACGTGATTTTCCTCCGGGCGTTCGTGATTTGGCGAACTGGTGAGATTTTGTCCGGCTCGAAATGATTTTTGGCGCTGGAGCCCTTCCGGTAGAATAAACCGTTCGAGGGGAGCCGTAATTGGTCGGAGAAAGGTGATGACGTCAGAGAGAAAGCACCAATGCGGAGCGAGAGGGTCGCGGGAAAGGCCAATCAGAGAAGCGAACCGGTGTTTTGGTTTTCGAACCGGAGCCCGTTTGGTTTACCCTTTCGGTGACCTTATCAGTTTTCGATTGGAAAACAACCGTTAGGAAATGTACCGAGGCAAAACAATCATGCGTATTATGATGTGCTTTGTTGGGATTGATTAATTATTCATCAATCCCTCGCCTCTTATTCTTTTATTTACGTTTGCGTTGAAACGCACAAAATCCCTCAATGCCGGTGACTTTTGAATTCGCAGAAGCCACGGGTTGGACTTGACAGGTGATGGCGTAAAAACTGAACCTGTTTTAACCTCATGCCTAATATTGAATGGGAAACTGGCCTTGAACGCTTTTAATTATAAGTCGTGTGTTGGATTTCTGGTTGAACCCTGAGCTTGAAACAAATATCCGCAAACGTCAATTAGTGTTGGCGAGTGTAATTTTGCACCGCAATCGCATAAATCATGACTATGTCCCGAAAGGGCATTCAGAAATAAATTTCGACTTCACTTACCCTGGCCTAAGGTCATTCTAATTAATTAACGACACTCTTTGATCACCAGTTCAAAATTTATCTCTCTCATTTCTTCTCATGTTTACTTAATTCATTGAAAATTCTTCACTTGAAACGAATTTGCTCCTCACTCCCGAGGAAAAAAGTAAGAATGAAGATTTACTTTAAATTTTTATTTCATCTTCTTAATTAACTTATTAGACCTCTGTTTAATCCGGGGTATGTAGACTACATTTCAACACATAAACATCATAAAATACATGTTAACAACATAATAATGTAATTTTTTTCTGTCGTTTTTTGTTTAAGATTATGGCCGAGAAACAAAAATTAATTTAACAACTAAAACGAATAAAAACTTAGGTTAATTTGTTAAAATACCTGTAGGAAGAAGTAAGTTAATAAATAACATAGACAAAAGAGAAACACTAATTAAAATAAGTGCTAAAATAAACTTAAAATGATTAACTTATTAAATAAAGCATTGTATATTGCGTTCAACTTATTATTATGTTATATAATATAAAAAAACAGACTTTGCTGCTTTTTTAGGGATGACAACGGCACAAACATAGGCCAGAGAATGATATCGTGGGTACTGCTCTTCATAGAAATCCTAATCCTCGACATAAAAATCGGAATAGAGATCGTCCGGTCTTTCTATAGGCTGTTCGTCCCTCCCGAAGAAACGTCAGTCGTGGGAGAGAAGGTTTTGGTAAGTGCTGCACAGTGAGTGGATCCCCGAGCAGAAACACCGCAAAGAAATCAGGTTGGAAACTCTGAACAGGGCTTTCGTTCCAGATAACGGGCACGGGACACGGCATAGGCAAAGAACTTGCGAGACAGTATGGGGAATTGGGAGCAGAAGTCATTTGCGTGGATTTGAACGGGCAGACGAACCAGCAAACCGTGACTGAACTTAAAAGGATCGGAATCAGAGCTGTCGGCTTTGAGTAAGTGCTTATACTCAAGTTATAATAATTTCCTTCGACAGTTCAGTAGCTTACTGTATAAGTTACGTTTAAATCCATTACATACCGCTGTGATTGACTGAGGAAAGACTAAAGAAAGACTATAATATTATAAGAACAATATAAAGATTGAATATTTGGAAATAATTGAGCAGAAAATGTCTCATAAAAGCTGAGTGACTTATGACTCAATCTACAGTATGCAATAGTAAAGCGTTTATGCAAGTAAGGTATTCACAATAAGAAACAGTCAAAAGCGCTTTTCTACGGGTTTAGATCACACAAAGTCGAAGAACAGACAAGAAAGAGTTCTCATACGAGTCATTTTCAGGTGCGATGTATCAAAAAGGGAAAATGTTATGGAGCTGAAGAAGAAAGTTAAAGATGCGGTCGGAGATATCACCATACTGGTTAACAATGCCGGCATAATGCCAACCAAGAGGTGGAAAGATCACACACCGGAAGACATAACCAGGATATTTGAAATCAATGTTTTGGCTCACTTCTGGGTACGTTCCAAGCCCCAGGCGGCGCTTCGACAGCCAACCGAAACCGAGTTTCAGTGTGAAACCTCTTCTTTCAGCTCTTCGAAGCCTTTTTGCCCGGGATGATAGAGAAAAATTACGGGCACGTAGTGGCACTGTCATCGGTCGCCGGCATGATCGGCTTTCCCCACGTGACCGCTTATTGCGGGAGTAAATTCGCGGTGAGGGGTAAGTAGAGGAGTGGTTAAAGGGGGGGTTGGTGGAGAGAAATTTTACGATTTCATCCCCGTCCAGGTACAATGGAGGCGCTCTCGGAAGAATTTCGCTCGCAGGGAAAAAACATCAGATTCACGACGATCTATCCTTACATGACAAACACGGGCCTTTGCAAGAATGTCAGAATCAGGTAATGAATTTTCCGAGGGGGAAATTTGGGTGCGAGCGTGAATTGACGAAGTGTTTTTCCCCTCAGATTCCCGACTCTTTTCGGCATGCAAGAACCGAAGGACGTGGCTTCTAAAATAATAAGTGCTCAAAGAAGAGGATATTATGAGGCGATGATCCCGGGTTTCTTGAAACCTTTGCACGATTTTGGGAGGTTATTACCGGTAAAAGCCCAGATGCATTTAATTGACTTTATGGATTCTGGTCTTGAAGTTGACTGATTTATATTTTTTCATATTAGGTTTTTTTTTATGAAAATTATACAACTAATTCTATATAATATGTTAATAAAATTTTTAAATGTTAGTTCCTATGGAATTTAGGTTGCACTTAAACCAATTGGAATTAAAATCTAATAGATTGTTTTGTTAATATATTCTATTTTATCCTGAGACCAAAACCTCTAAGCTTCATAAAGGATTTATCTAACTGAGGTGTGGTTCACAATCTGTGATGATTCAGATCTTAGTAATAATTTTTCTTTTTTAATTGTTGTTTTGTACTTTTGCCCGAATAAATTATCAAAACTAATTCGAAAAACAAAATATCGGGGCATTTTGGCGGTGGGCAATTAGCACTTTGACGTCATTGCGCCTTTGGCACAATCGTCAGGTCCTTGGATTTTCAGGTCTTGGGACTGAGTAGACTCCTATTAAAAGTAAAAATATTGTCAGGAATTTCACAATGATTTTAAATGTAATGTTTTCATTTGAACTTTTCAAAAGAGGTTTACAAGATTAATTTCCAGACGCGAACTCAAAAGTACACAAAGTCGGTCATTTTAAATTTGGTTTTTTGAAGTCAAGTTACATCATACCAAAGAGTTATTAATGGGTTTGAAATTTTCACACTTCCAAACTAGGAAAACTAAATAAAAATAGATATCAGTGAATTTTAAGAAGGCTAACCGCTTATCGCTACATTAGAATGATATGGGAATGACAGTGAATTTTAAGAAGCAGTGATGACTCACTGAAATCCTAAATTAAAAAAACATCAGTCCTATTCAAAATTGTTTTGGCGTTTCTCCGCTCATAGAAAGGAATCATTTCTAACTTTTACAATTTCTACTTGCTTTGTATTATTCTATGAAGCTCGAATCATCGGATATTCATTATGGAATTTACAGAAAATTAATTTTTAAGTTTTATTCGTTTTAAATCAAAGATTATTAATTTTCTTTTACGTTTATTGTTAAAGTTTGAAAACTGCGAAAACCGTTTAAAAAACTCGATAAATTAGTTAATTATTTTTCCACATTTAGCGCCACCGTCGCAATAACTCAGTGACAGCGTTGCAATCGACTTGGCTAATGCCACTTTCAAAGGACAAATTGTAAATGGCTGGCAAAATGTTTCTTATATTTTGAACTATCTGATCTTATTTTGATTATTGAAATAGATAGAGCTATAAAATGGAAAAAGTTTCGGACGAGGCGGTTCAGGCCACGAACGACGATGCCAGCGAGTGCAAGAGATGTGCCGTTCAGCTGGGCTATTGGATGGATCCGTATATTCAGTTTTTTGTTAAAGCGACCGACAGGAAAGCCCCCGAAATCAATCGCGGGTACTACGCTAGGACGATGGGAGTTTGGAATTTATTAGAAAAGTTTTTGCGGGTAAAAATTCACTAAAGTTAGAGTTGGAGTTTTTACTTGTCTGAATCTTTATGAAATCCGGCTTTGTTGACATAAGAATGATTAATTGCTTTTTATAAACATTTTAAAAGTTATCTGGCTATATTTAAATCCGGGAGAGATTACTCAATACTCACATCATTCAGTGACCGTTTTGGGTGAATTCTTGCAAATGTTAGATTAATTTCATTCCCGTTTGGTTTCAGGCAGCTGGCAAAGACTCTCAGGTCATCAATTTAGGTGCAGGATTTGACACTCTGTACTGGAGACTGAAAGAGTCTGGCTATGTTCTTGCCAATTATGTTGAGGTGGATTTCCCCACAATTACTTCAAGAAAATGTCACTTCATTAAGAGAAATAAACAGTTATTAGAGAAAATTCATGTTGAAGGTAAATCACACTCTTTTGTGTTTTTTTTATATTTACTTTACTTTTGTGCTTTAAATATTAATTACACAAAAATTAATTATGGACACTTAATTTTTAATTGATTTTTCCAGATGGTGAGATTCGACTTAGTCCTACAGATTTGCATGCAAGTGGATTTCACATAATAGGAGCAGATTTAAGGAATATAAAAGACTTAGAGGCTAAATTATTGGATTCTGATGTGAAATTCACTGCTCCCACATTTATTTTATCTGAGTGTGTTCTCGTTTACATGGAATTAAATTCAGGGAAAGTTCTCTTGAAATTCTTTTCTGAAAAATTTGATTCTGCTGCTTTTGTTAACTATGAGCAGGTCAGTTACATCTGATAGTGATTCAAAAAAAGTGGAATTGACATAATTATAGATGAATTGATTGCAGGTAAATATAGGAGACAGATTTGGAGAAGTCATGTTAAAAAATTTGAGGGCAAGGGGTTGTCCTCTAGCAGGAGCAGAAGCATGTCTTTCATTAAGTTCACAAGAAAAAAGGTAATTGTTGATGAATCTGAAGGAGGAGAAGAGTGGGGAAGAGTTAACATAGAAACTGTGGCTTTCAGGTTTTTAGATAATGGATGGGACAGAGTTAAAGCTTATGATATGGTCAAAGTGTATCATGCTCTTCCAGTTCAAGACAGGCACAGAATTGAGCAGTTAGAACTTCTTGATGAGCAGGAGATTCTGATACAGTTGTTTCAGCATTACTGTATGGTCATTGCTGTAAAAGGGAATCTGTTTGACAGTGTGGATTTTACTTAATTAAGGTAAGAAAATGGTGAGAATAGGTTAGACAGGAAAATCTACTTAATTCTTTGGTGAGATGTTTTATTCATAACATGTTGGTTTCATGTGATTTTTTTTAGATAAAGAGCACATGAATTGTTCTGAAGATCTCAGATTCTGTATTGTATGTGTAGAACACAAATAAAAATTGGGATTATCAACAGGCATAGAATTTTCTTGGAAATGTGAAATTTGATTGCTTATTTTTGAAAACATTTTGGTGTGTTCTTTTTGTAATCACTTCTGATGTTTAAATTAACACCCCCTTAGATAAAGCCAATGCTGTTTCAGTGCAGATATGTTTAAAGCCATTTTTCTCAGTTTTTAGAAAATCAATTTGGATTGGAATTAAATCAGTTCCTTTTTTTTTAAAGAAGTTCTACAAGTTTGAAACCAAATGCAGAAACTTTTCAAATATTTTACATAACCATATTTTCCTATTAAGAAATGTCTGAACAATTTTCAAATAATAAAATTATGACAAAACTGATTTAAAAAAAAAACAAATTTCATCACAAAATAGCCAATTTTAATATTTTGTTGGAAAACAAAGTTCAAATCAATTTTTAGTTGAGATATTTTTCTGAATTTTCATTAAATCACTTATGTACAGTCATATTTAAAGAAGTTTTTTGTTAAAAATTATATATATATTATATATATGTACTGACAGCTTCTGTGATTTGTAATTTAAAAATATATATATCTTTTAAAATTATTTTGAGTTTAATGTTTTCACATAAAAGATGAAATGATGGATAACTGCTTCTGTAATTCCTAATTAAGTTAAAAATGTTAGATATGTAGATCTGCTATAAGTGATATGGATATAATAGTATAATAACACCACATAACCCATATACAAAGATACGCATACATAGGCTTTAATGTCACTATAACTTATTTACCATTATTATTGCACTTATAAATTGCCTAATCTATGGGCTATAAATAAAACAGGGATAATTTACTGAGAAACAGGTATTATTTAATACAATATTAGAGGAGTGGAAAAATCAGCGAAGCCAAAACTGATGACCGTTTCGAACTGATCAAAATTTAACCTAAGGCTAAATTCACGACTGACGTAATTCCGTGATTGGTCCATTTTTTGACTGGCCATGCGCATGCATCAAATTTAACCGCGCATTTTGTTTTTAAATAATAATAGTTGTCGATTTTCATAATGGCGTTATTTTATCATAACTACTATAATTCCGAATATTTAGGTCATATATATAAGACATTGGCGAATATCTTATTAAAACCAACGATTAAGTCTTCGAAAAACTTCTACTTTGACTCACGCTATATCTGTCAATAAAAAAAAGCTCTCACGATTCGCGTTATGTACCTCTGTGCGATGTAGTGCTTTTTCATTTTAATAAAAAAATTAAAAAATATTTTTAAAGTTAAACGGTTTTATTTCAAGTGACTAAAAAAAAATAATTTATGATGCAAGAGTACCAATAAATACATGGGTGACAAAGAAAAAAGGACAAAAACAGTTCGGGACGGAAGATTTGATATTGAATAGTCCGCTAATCTTAAATTGCACTAAAAACCCAACATTATTTACAGAACAAAATGAAGAAAGAGACCAATTTTTTGTCCATATAACTGTGAGGTCCTATTACACGTTCTGCGACCAGTACAGTTCTTATACTGTGGAATTTTATAAGTGTTGTTGTTTTAGTGCAATTATCCATTTTTAACCCCCCTTTAAGCCCCGGAAACGGAAACGGAAACGGAAATCTTGTATCTTTGGTGTCTTGTAATTTCTTTTCCTGATTTCCCGTTGCCCAATTGCACTCAAAATTGAGTTCCTTATGTTTTCGAACACGCTCTATCGATCTGCGTTGGTCGCATCGAAATCCATTGACCTTCGATTTTTCGTCCGTTTAAACCCCCCTTTCAGCCCGCGTTGTAAATATATTCTGTTATCACTCGTTTTTACAACAATACTCATATAATAATAATAATAATAACATTGGCAGTTTTTGTCCGGAATGGACAAAAACTTCCCAAATCGGACTCCACACAGAGTGCTTTTAGTTTTATGATTTTTCTTGTAAAAGTAACATAAATAACATAAAACTAAAAAGTAAAAATTAACAGAAATTAAAAAAATAATTTGTGATGCAAGAATATTAATAAATACATGGGTGACAAAGGAAAAGACCAATATTTTTGTCCATAAAACCGTGGGGAGTTATTACACGTTCTGCGACCTCTACAATTTTTGTAGTGTGTAACTCCCCACGGTTTTATGGACAAAAATATTGGTCTTTTCCTTTGTCACCCATGTATTTATTAATATTCTTGCATCACAAATTATTTTTTTAATTTTTAGTGTACTTGAAATAAAACTGTTTAACTTTAAATATATTGAAAAAATTTTTTTATTTTATTGACCGAGGCAGCGTGAGACCAAATCAAAGTTTTTCGAACAGACTTAATCGTGGTTTTAATGAAGATATTTGCCAATTTCTTATCTGTAGGACCTGAATTTTGCGAATTAGAGTACTTATGATAAAATAACGCCATTATGAAAATCGACAACTATTAATATTGAAAAACAAAATGCGCGGTTAAATTTGACGCATGCGCGCGGCAAGTAAAAAATGGACCAATCACGGAATT
The DNA here is from genome assembly GCA_028293925.1 of Brueelia nebulosa. Lineage (NCBI taxonomy): Eukaryota > Metazoa > Arthropoda > Insecta > Psocodea > Philopteridae > Brueelia > Brueelia nebulosa. The sequence goes on along the minus strand of JAQIBA010000003.1, from coordinate 569,591 downwards.
ACATCTTTCGTGAATTTAGCCTTATGTGACATTTTCGGGCAACAAGACGAAATCTGAGTCATTAATGAACGCGCTTTTATTGCGGATGTCGGCGATCATTTGTGCTTCGATTTTTTCCGTTACTTATTAAAGACAGAGTAATTTTAAGTGGCGCCTCACAGAAATATCTGCATGAAAGTTAAAATAAGAGAGGTCCGTGGCGATTTTCTGTTTCCGAAGTCCTCAAAATCGGATTGGGGGTTGCGTGGCGCTTTCGGTCAATCAGCTGTTGATTTCATTGACATCACATAACCCAATTTTTGAGGATTTTTAATCAAAGTTCAAAGAGCAGTACGTCGGATGTGTAATCATGACTTCGAACTTGTTTGTCAGTCAAATGAAAATGATGCGCATGTGGAAAAATGTTTGGGAAACGAAAAACAGAAAAATATTTCTTGATTTGGTTAGGTACGTTTTCATTATTGTCATTAATTTCTTTACTGCTTTTCATTCCTAATTGAATTAGTAATTTAAATTTGATTGAAATTATGATCGTTTCCAGTGAGCTCATTGCGCTCCTGGAATGCGTTTTATATTAGAACCTTTTCTTAACCTTAATTTTGCACTTTTAATTTTAAATTACCCGGAAATCGTAGTGCAAACTCTTATGATCCCAACCTGCATAATTGTGAGAGTAACAGCAATATCAGATCGTATTTGAGTTCAAAGTTACTGATAAAAGAATGACTCATAATTCAGCATGTTTTTTATGAATGAACATCTCTTAAATTCTGCAGAGTTTGTTTGAATTTTATAGAATGATTTACTTTTTCTTTGTCATGTATTTTTTAACTACTGAAACTCAGTGTGGTTAAGTCATTTAATTTTTGAAGCATGAATATTTCCACAAAGGTGCATTTAATGAATGAAAGTAGATATGTGGATTGCTAAGTAAAAAAGGTTTGTTTTAATGTTATTCTAGGCAAGCATCCAGTGAAGCAAAACCTGGAGAAAAAAGGTCAAAAGGATATGAACCTTCCCAGTCATTTGTGAAGAACATTTACTTGGGAAAACTGGAATTGTCTCAAGTGTTTCCATTCCCAGAGCCTCTGGTGCAAGAGCAAATTGACAATGTTGCCATGCTTGTGGATCCATTTGAGAAGTTTTTTCAGGTGAGCAAGACATTTTTGCAGTTTTGAGTGTTAAAACTCAATTTTAATATGTGAAAATGACTGCAACAAGGTGAGTTGAAATTTTTTATTTGAAACAGGAAGTAAATCACCCTGAAATAAATGATGTGGATGAAGTAATAGAGCCTCAGACTTTGGATGGGCTCTGGGACATGGGGGCCTTTGCCATTCAAGTGCCTCAAGAGCAGGGAGGCCTTGGACTCAACAACACACAGTATGCCAGGATGGTGGAAATTGTTGGCAAGTATGATCTTGCTGTGAGCATCTGCTTGGGAGCTCACCAGTCAATTGGGTTTAAGGTGAGCTTTGAGTTGGAGCTGTGTAGAATGAAAGTGAGGGAAATTAAGTGAGAGAAACTTGACTTCAGGGCATTTTGCTGTTTGGAACCCCTGAGCAAAAGGCCAAATACCTTCCAAGGGTGACAACTGGGAAGGAATATGCTGCTTTCTGTTTGACAGAACCCACTGCTGGAAGTGATGCTAATTCAATCAAGTGAGTACATATTTATGCAGAACCATTAATATTAAGAAAATATAAATAAGATTAAAAGTAAATTACTTTTATAATAATAAAATTGATAGGAAATGTGAATTTAATTAAAAATTAAAATATTTTGAAAGAATAGAAGTTATTTCCCTTCTATTTATTAAGTTTCACATAAAGTATTCATCTTGTTTGACCCTTACAATATTACCATTAACGGTTCGTATTTTACAGTCTTAAACCGATTCCTACCTCCATGATAAATTAGTCCTTCACCCTATATGCCAGAATTTCATTCAATTGTCCCCATTTTTAAAATCACCAAAGAACATATGAAGAAGATATGTGTTTTTTTTCTCTGTTTGAGAGTTTAAAAAACCGTTGACAAAATATTAACTGACGCCTCGTACCGGAAGTGAAAGCAAAGACTTGTTGCCATGGCAACGACAACGTTTCACGTAGTTTCCGAAGGGCTCGATCTAATATTAAGTTAAAGAGTTAATTCAAATTGGGGTTGGTTTCAGGAGTCGGGCAGTGCGTTCTGAAGATGGCTCCCACTGGATCTTAAACGGTTCAAAGATTTGGATATCGAACGGAGGCTTCGCCGAAATCATGACTGTCTTTGCCCAGACGACCGTTAAAGACGAGGCGACCGGAAAGGAAAAGGATGCGGTCACTGCTTTCATCGTGGAAAGAAGTTTCGGAGGTGACCCGGGGAAAATTCCCTCGTTTTCCACTCAGACTGAATTTGTCCTTACAGTTTTGTACGGTTTCAGGAATCACGTCGGGTCCTCCTGAGAAAAAAATGGGTATCAAAGCCTCAAACACCACAGAAGTGTATTATGACAATGTGAAGATTCCGAATGAAAATGTTTTGGGTGGAGTGGGAAATGGTTTTAAGGTAATAAAATACTCAACAAAATGAGGTTTTTATGAAGTTTTTACTAAATACCGAACCAAAAATAGCTAATAAAAGAAATACTGTCTCTATAAAAATCAAGCTTTAATGTTGAGTAGATAAAGACGTGGAGTTACGGACATTAAATGCATCTGCAGGTATTTAGTCAGTCGGGCATTTTTTTCAGGTGGCCATGAACATTCTGAACAATGGAAGATTCGGAATGGCGGCGTGCTTGTCAGGGACAATGAAAGCCGTCACGGCGAAGGCCGTAGAATTCGCAAACCAGAGGTCGCAGTTCGGCCAGAAAATCGAGTCGTTCAAGGGAGTGCAAGAGAAAATCGGACGGATGGCCCTCCTCCAGTACGTGACGGAAAGCTTGGCTTACATGATCAGCGGGAACATGGACCAGGGAAAGACGGATTACCAGCTGGAAGCGGCCATTTCGAAGGCAAATACGAGCGAAGTGCCGAAACGGCGCGAATGAAGGGGTTGCAATATGTCTTTTGGTTTTCCAGTGCTTTGCTTCGGAGGCAGCCTGGGCCGTGACGGACGAGGCTATTCAAGTAATGGGAGGGATGGGGTTCATGAAGGCGTCCGGTCTGGAGAGGGTTCTCAGGGATTTAAGGATATTCAGAATATTCGAGGGAACGAACGATATTTTAAGGCTGTTCGTCGCATTGAACGGTGAGTTCTCGCTCAATCGGAGCTTATTTATGGTTTCACCGAACGTCAATTTGACTGAAAGCAATTTATTTTTAGAAATTGAAATCGCAGTTAAAAGAAGTCCAGTATCCTTGTTGTACATGAAAACCCTTCCGGATTCCTTTGTAAGCGGAATTTTCCTTTTCCTTTAAAAGTTTTGTATTTCATCAAATAACCATTTATACATTTTGTAAATTTACAAGATAATTTTTTTTTTACAGGAATACAGCATTTACAAAAATACCTAATGGGTTTGCAAAAAGACAAAAACTTAAGTTCGATATTCGGTGAAGTTCAAAAAAGAGCAAGTAGAGCCACGGGAATGAGTCTCGGTCTGAATTTCGGCTCGTTGATTCACCCGAATCTAAGCAACGAGGCTAATTTACTGAGCAGTGTAAGTTTTAAAAGCATTTATGCCATCGGGCGAATCCTTTCCATTAGAACTGTTCTTTGGCTGTTTTAGTGCATCGAAAAATTCGGAGCAAGCGCTGAGAGTTTAATGTTGAAATACAGAAAAGGAGTCATCGATGAGCAGATGTATCTAAATCGTTTGGCCAACGCCACCTTTGATATGTTCACGATGGCGGTTGTACTGTCGAGGTGCACAATGACCCTTCAGAAGGGATTGCCAACCGCTTCTTACGAGGAAAACCTCACCAAGATTTGGTGCCTCGAGGTTGGTTTTGGGAGGAGTCGGAGGTCGGAAGTTGAGCTGAGGAAACCAACCATTTTTAATTTTAATTTCAGGCTTCTCGGAGAGCGATCGCCAACGCCAGCATCATAGGGGATCAAAATTACGAAAAAACGTTTTCCAGACTGTCGGAAGTTGCTCAGGCCGTGTGTGGTAATGGAGGGATTGTTCAAGTGAACCCATTAAATATTTAGAGTTGATGGTCGTGGGAAATGTAACGAAAGAATTTTGATTGTTGTCTGCAACAGTTACAGTGACGGCAAAATATGACAAAAATAAAAAGACGGACTAAATATTATTTATTACAAGCGGTTTCGGTTTAAATTTTATTATTTATATTGGTCCTTCTTGAGCAAATGATGGGCCACTGACTTTTTATATTTATCAGCAAGAAAAGATCAAAAAGTTGATACATAATTCAATAATTTATACTCGAACTTTTATTAAATAAGCCATATTTTTTGAGAAATATATTCATATTATTTTGTTTAATTCTTAATTTTTATTTTCCCCAAATAAGCGGTTATTTTGAGTATTGATTGTTTATACACAAATAAATAATAGATTTGGAACAACGGGAAATAGTTATTTTTACTAAAAATAACACTTAATAAAAGGAATCTTTTAAACTTTCAAACAATTTAAACTTTCGGCGCCATCTATTGACACGTCATTTGACTCCACTGAACCAATGATTGAGATTGAAACATAAAGATGTTCATAACATAATTCAATTATTTAAGTGAGAAAAGAATATTTAATTGGAGTAAAATATGAAACTTGTGAGTATGATCTTCACTTTAGTATTTGGGATTGTGACGCAACAACTCGCGTCATTATCTAAAAATTGTTTTAAAAGGAAATCCACTTGAATTGTTCTTAAACTTGCAGTATTGCTTAAGCAGTCATCCGAACAAACCGTGCTTCGTGCTGAAATGGAGGGAAATAACAATGATGCTCGACTGCGGCCTCTCAGCTCAATCAGTATTAAATTTTTTGCCTCTTCCATTAGTTCACAGTTCCAGACTCTCTAGTTTGCCTTCATGGATGCCAAGAGATTGCTTGGACTCTCAGCTGGAAGGGGTAAGTTTCTATATTTTATTATTATTTTTATTGTTTCACATTAAAAGAGAATTTTTTTTGATTTTCAGGAGTTAAAAGACTGCTGCGGGCGAATTCTGATAGACTCACCTCCTGAGTTTTCGCCACCGCAAACGAAAATATTGGATTTTTCCGAAATAGATGTGATATTAATATCAAACTATTTATGTATGTTAGCATTGCCTTTTATCACTGAGGAGACAGGTTTTTCAGGTGTAGTGTATTGCACAGAACCAACAATGCAAATTGGGAGGTTTGTAAATTGAATATATTTTGCATCGTTGATTTCCACTTTCTATAAGTTTATATTCAGTGGAGTTTTGTTTCCAGGTTATTTTTAGAAGAATTAGTTGAATGGATAGAGCAAAGCCCAAAATCCAATGTTGCTAAGCACTGGAAAGAGGTCCTGCATTTACTTCCACCTCCTCTGAATGATGCATACAAACCAAGAAATTGGAGACACATTTATAACATGCAGCAGGTGACATCTGCTCTCTCCAGGATACAAGTTGTTGGCTATGATGAAAAATTAGTAAGTTATTTTTTGAAACAATAATTTAATTTAACTGCATGGGAATTACATTGTGGTGTTTTAAATTTTATAAACCTTATGCAGTAGCACTCAAAAGTATTGTGACAATACAAAATTTAATAGTTTCTTAGTTAATTATTTTACTTATGCAAGACTTTATTAGGCTTTACATTGTGTTATTTAGTAATCAATACTATTAATAATATATTTGTCACATTAAAATAACAAAATATACAAAACAATATTCGTCTTAGTCTTCTGCTTTTATTAATACTCTTATTTAGTTCCATTATTATGTTCTTTAATTTATGTTTCTTCTGTTATTTAATTAATATTATATTTATAAATGTTGTAAAGTATTTTAATGAAATTTCACTCTGTAAATGTAACTGTTATGGGTGGAAAAGGAAATATTTTGTATTGTCAAAATACTTTCACCACTGCTGCATGCTTTAAGAAAAAGAAGACTAAAACAAGTAATTTACAAAATATCATAATTATTCATACTTATAAAAAAAATATAAGGTATAAATGACACAAAATGATGAACAACAAGAAAAGACAAAATGACCTGAATGTGGTATTGTATACTTTCAGGATATTTATGGAGCTTTAAAGGCTACCCCTGTGAGCTCAGGTTATTGTCTGGGCTCAGCCAATTGGATCATTCAGTCAGATTATGAAAAAATCGCCTATGTGTCTGGATCCACCACATTGACGACTCACCCAAAACCAATGCATCAGAATGCCTTGAGGAACGTCAATGTTCTCATAGTAACAGCTTTGACTCAAACCCCCACCAGCAATCCTGACTCCATGTTGGGTGAATTGTGCATTAACACAGGTACTGTCAAATGAACAATTTTTTTACTTTTTAATTTGCAATCTTGATTAGATCAGAATTAACCCAAGTGGATTTAATTTCAGTTCAAAAATTATATTAAATTTCTCGATTTTGAATGAGGCAATCTGAAAAAATGACTTTTTTGTGGAAAAATTCTAAACAAAGGCAATTTCTAATTAAAATTAACTGAGAGAGAGCTCTCAGTTAATATAATCTTGATTTCAAATTAATTTGTTTGAGTGAAATTTTTTGTGAAATTATTAACCGAATGATGAAAAATAATAAAAACAAGGAAAACAAGGGAAAGACTGAATGTGACTGCGGATGCTGAGGTACCCGAGTAATCTGTGTGTAAAAGTGTTAACATTTATTCCTGTGACAGCCATGACGGTGAGGAATGGCGGCTGCGTTTTGCTTCCCTGCTACCCCAGCGGAGTCGTCTACGACCTGTTCGAATGCCTGTCCAGTTATTTGGATGCGACCGGATTGACGCAGATCCCCATGTTTTTCATATCGCCGGTGGCAGACACATCACTCGCGTATTCAAATATACTAGCCGAATGGTAAGAGGTCTGGTTGTCTTTTGAAACCCTCTTCTCTTATAAAATTTGTCTGAAACGTGTTTTTCCATGGTGCAGGCTGTCTCAGACCAAACAGAATAAAGTGTACCTCCCCGAAGAACCTTTTCCGCATGCGTTCCTCGTTAAGAACAGCAGACTGAAGCATTTTAAGAACATTTACGCGGAGAATTTCAGCGCAGAATTCAGACAGCCCTGCGTCGTATTCTGCGGGCATCCCAGTCTCAGATTCGGAGATTCCGTTCATTTTATGGAATTGTGGGGATCCAATCCCATCCACACCGTCATCTTCACGGGTACGTCGACGGATCGCCGACCCCTTATCTCTTAGCGTCGTGCTGAATTGCTGACTGTTCTCAGAGCCGGACTTTCCCTACGTGGACGCGATATCGCCGTTTCAGCCGTTGCAAATGAAAGTGGTCCACTGTCCCATCGACACCAGCTTGAACTTCACACAAGCCACGAAGCTCATAAGGGAGCTGAAGCCGGGGACGCTGGTCATTCCCGAAAGCTACACGAGAAACCCACAGGCGACTTCGCAAAGAAACGATTTGGTCATTGATGTGGTGAGCGAAGTCTCAGTTTTTGCGGCGTGGAACGTGAGAAACGCTTTTGGTGATGTTTTGATGGTTTTCAGCAAGAACGGCCGACGCTAACGATGAAGAGGGGGGAAGTATTGAAGCTGATGGTCAAACGAAAGAGGGTGAAGGCAGAGATGTCCGCGGATTTGGCTTCGGAATTAATTCCTTGCGAGACTCGACCGGGGGTTTCCCTCACGTCGGTCACCGGCAGACTTCTGCTCAACGACAACAAATACAGAATAGAGGTATCGGTTTTTGGGCCGATTTCGAGGGTCGCTCATGACTTAAGCCTTATTTCCATTTCAGAGCCTGGAAGAAGCTAAAGTGAAAAGCGAAAACGGGAGCAGTGGCAAGAAGAAAGGAGTGGAGGAAGGTTTGGCCAAAAAGAAAGCTTCCTATGAATGGGGTTGGCTGGATATTGATCAGTTTGTTCAGAAATTGTCTCAGGAAGGGATCAACGATGCCAAAGTGGAACACGGAAATCCCGGCTACATCATACATTTGGTTGGTGATTTTTATTTTATTCACTTAAATAATTAAACACGTTTTAAACCGTATTTTATTACAGCAAGAATCTGATACGCTTATCACCGTTGAGGACAGTCAAACTCACATCATTTGCGAAGGAGACCGGCAACTGAGGTTGAAGTTGAGGGACACTTTGCTACAATGTCTTAATAAATTTTAGACTACTGAATGAAAAATGTTTTTATAAATAAATAAAGGAATTTAATTTCTTTTCAAAAAGGATTTCAAACTGTTGATTATTATTAAAGTCGGGGTTATATTTTTACTGATTGGAAATTTAGTTCCTTCTGAACAAGCACGATACAGAAAACTGTCGCTCTTAAAATTTTAAGGGTTTTTAATAGAATTTATTTAAAGGTTTGTCTTAGGCATTATTATCTAACCCAAGGGCGACAAGCTAGTTTTTATTTTTTTCTCAAAACCTAATTTCATTTGTTTGTCAACCGTTGAATTTAGTTCCAAATTAGCCCGCGGTTGCGTCGCTGCTGTTGCCAAAAATAGCGCTGCGCATGCGCACAAACCGAGTTTTCGAACTAGCGTGGATACAAACAATGTTTTGGGTAAGCGATTTATATTTTGTTTTCTTAATTATTGAAAAAGTATGTTCGGTCATGATTGATTCCGACGGGGATTGGGTAAAGACCGAGGGCCCCGCACCCCTGAACTCTTGCTGAGGCGCCGAAAATAAGGCAAAGTTTGAAAAAAGTAAAATATTGAAGCAAAATGGCGTATGTTCGTAGGCAAGCACCGGAGACCGTAACACTAGCAGCGTTAAAACCCGATCTTGGTTTCTTGATATCGCGGTGAATCTATCGTCCGATTCTGGGTTTATTTTTCAACGAGAATGCCTCCCGCGGTTTTGCGAGGACGGAAAAAATGATTTAAAATCGTCTTGGATGCTCAAAAAGCCGTTTTAACGAGGAAAATGGAAATAAAAAGGGATTTTGCGCTGGGACGTAGTTCGGTCGATGACTTGCAATTGCTCGGGCGGTGTCTCCGTTCACGTCCGCCATTATTATTTCGTCCCTGCGGAGATGGGTGCGGGCCATGATTTTCACCCCTCCCCGGTCATGCTCCGGCCTCTTGCCGCATTTCTCTGCGGTTTTTTATCGGTGGAAAAGATCTTTTCTTTTCGAAGGCAAGTGATTGATTTTATTTATTTGTTTTTTATGCCTAGATCGTTTGATCTTAACCGATTCGAGTGATCATATTAAAGTGATGACATTTCCGTTATAACTCTTCAATTAAACAAATGCAAAAATTACACATTTTACCGTCCAAGATGTAATATAATGTAAAAATTTTGTATTACAAAGTCAAATTTGAAAAATCAGGAAATTCCTCTCTTGTACATAATTACAAAATAAATTATTCATCGCATATAAATCAATACTTTGCTATAAATTGAAATTAAAGTAATGGAGTCTAATTAAAATTAAATTAATTACATAATTTGGGTTATTATGTATTTATACACATTTAAAAATATAATATGAGTGTTAAGAATCATTTAAAAAATTTTTTCAAACTTTTTCCATCTTTCCACAAAACTGTATATTGTAATTGTATCAAGTTAATTTAATGATGATATGCCATAAATCAAATTGATTAATTTCTTTTTTTTTAATAATCTTTTTAACAGACTTATAAATTTATATTTATGTCAACAATATGAATCAGTTGAGAGTTTTATTTTATTTGTATTAAAAAAGTATTGATTCACCAAAATGAATGACCTGTATTTTACAAACCAGTCAATGTTTTTGAATAATAATTATTTTTATCTTTTCAATGATAAAGTATTTATCAATCATTGTGAATGTCAAATATTCATTAGTCCATTTTAAATTTTTTTTAAGTTTTTGAACCTTTAGCATTCATAATAATTTTTCCAGAAAACCTGAAATGTTTTTTATTTAATTACTTAATGTAATGACAATCTGAAGAGTTCAGTTGGCTGTTATATTTCATTGCTTAGTGGGGTTAAGGTTTTATTTATTGAAATTTCAGTTTTTAGTGGAAAACTATTAAAAATTTGAAGTTTTTCAAACCCAAACTGTATTTGATGGGTTTTGGAGTTTTATGGAAAGTGAGAGGATAATAAAATGATTGGGAAATATTTAAAACATTAACAACATAGTAATGGCATCATTATTTCTTTCAGACTTACAGAAGAGTTGACATTAATTTAGGTGTTCAATGATAGTTCCTCTGTATGTGGATGCCAGTTTAAATGGTTCTTCTCCCATTTGATACAGTTGCAGAAGGTAAGAAGAGTTCATTTGCGTTGTAAATAGATGGATTCAAAATGTGAGCCATGGATGTTGTTTTTGTTTCAGTATAAATTGTCTAAACATGGGGAAGAGAAGAAAGAATGCAGGGGGAAATTCTGACGGGGGCGGTGCAGAAGGCCTTAAAAAATCCAGGAAGGAAACCGACGCCCTCGAACAGAATTCGGAAAAGCCCAAGAAATCGGAGCCTTCGCTCGAATGGAACAAGACTTCTTACGTTAAGAAAGAAACAAAACCTCTTAAATCCAGTAATGTTTTAACAGACTCTAGCAGTAGTAGTACAGACAGTGATAGTGAACGAAATTCGAAGAAAAACAATTCAAACTCGAACTCGAATTCGGATTCGGAGTCGGACTCCTCGTCGGACTCGAGCCACAGTTCAAAGGAGGAGGTGAAGGCAGAGCCCAAAGTGGAATCGGTCCCCAAAAAGAACTCAGTCGCCCCCATCCAGCCAGCAGAGAGTTACCTTTCGTGCCCCCGCTCCTCCAGCTCGGACAGTTATCACTCGGACACCGAAGAGGAGGACAAGAAGCGGAGGAAGAAGCAGAAGAAGCTGCTCCAGATGCAGATGAACAAGAAGGCGAAGAGGAGGAACCTGCCCAAGACTGCTGAAATAAAGCAGGAAGTTCAGTCGGACGAAGAAGGGCCGCCCTGTAACAACGACGTCAACGGTAAACACCATATTTTGATAGTTGGCCATTGTTGATCCGTTATAAAGAGGTTTAAGCTCGTTAAAATCGTTATAAAAAGGGTTAGACATAAGTGACAGAATCCATTTGGCTCCTCAAAAGGTACTTATGACTCGATAGAACATTTAAAAATTGTTTTTTCATCAACCGAATGCAATTCTAAACCTAAGTAAGCATTCTTAAGGTCGAGTATCTTATTACGGAGCTTTAATTAAAACTTAAAAATGTAAAGCCGACTGATTGGACCTCTCCGGAGTGGAATTGCCAGGAAAACAATGGGCAGCAATACAAAGAAAGCCATGCTTTAAAAGGAAACCAACTTATGTTGAAAGTTTATTTTCCAGATTTGCCCGCGTGGCCGGAGAGCGACTACGCCGAACTCATCAAAAGAATGGAAGCCCAACTGCCTCAGAAAGATAACCAGAAGTTCGATTCGCGGGCTTCGAAACTGGACTGGTCGAAGATAGCCTTTTCCAAGTACAGCCCGGAGGAGTGCATCGAGGTTTGGTCGGGCATCTCGAAGAGGATCAGGAGATACAGAATTCTCTCGGAAATACTCCAAGACGCGAGAGACTGGGTCAGGCGACCATGGACGAACTTCTACCGCGGCTCGAAAAAGGTGATTACCTTGACAGGTATTTATTTAACCCTTCGCCTGCCGAATGGGTCGAAGATTAATTCAATTGTATTCTTTTGCAGAACCGACATCCCGATATGCCGTCCAGACCACTTTCCACGTATATGATATACTATCTGGAGCATAAGGATAAAGTGGCGAAGAAATATCCTGGGATGGACATGACCCAGGTAAGGCTTATATCAAAGAGAGTTTTTAGTCGTTATATTCTGTCAGTTGAAAGGTTGGTTTCGTTGTCCAGGTCTCGAAACTAATATCGGAGACGTACAAAAACCTGAGTCCCGCCGAGCGGGAGAAATACACTGAACTCGCAGCCAAAGAACGGAAGACTTTCGAAGCCAAACTGTCAGACTTTTATAAGGAGCACCCGGAGTTGGTCGAACAGAACCAGAAGAAGAATCAGACGAAGGAAGTGACGACGAAGGGACCGAGAAAAGCGAGCAATCCCTTTAAGGTGGGTGGGAAGAGCGAAGGGGAGTCCTCATTTCGGGGCCGTTCGAGTGAGCCGCCGACTTTTGGTTGCAGTTATTCTTCGAACAGCAACTGAAGAAAAGGGAAAACGTGGACAGGAAAGTCGTGGAGGAGGAGGCCAAAGAGAAATGGAAGACTTTAAGCGATAAGAAAAAACTCGTGTTCATCAACTGGGCCCTCGAAGACCTGAAGAGGTACGAGGAGGAAGTGAGGGACTATGCGGTCATACATCCCGACTACGTTCCTCCCCCAGTTAAAAGTGTGCTCAATAAAGAGGAGAAACTAATTAAGGAGAAGTAAGTTGTCCGCCGACGTGCACCGCCGAGAGCAAAGTTGGAGTCATGGATTTTCCCTTTCAGATTGGCGGGTAAACCTTTGAAGCCCCCAAACTCCGCGTACAGTCTTTTTTCGCGGCTAATGCTCCAAAGTGACCCCGATGTGAAGAGCATCCCCCCGAAGGAGCGCATGGCCGAGATATCGAGGAAGTGGAAGCAGATTCCCGAATCGCAAAGATACAAATACGAGGAAGAAGTTCGCAAGGTAGGGGTGTTGCGAAGAATGGAATCAATTAGTTTTCTTGAAATTCACCATGATTTATTTAATGCATTAGGTCGAAACTTGTGTTTTTTTTTATGTAATGGCAGTAATTATGATTTTCGGGTTATCGGAAGCGTAATGTTTCTCTTTAAAAAATTGCCTTTTTTGCGAACAAATTAAAGATCTATTAATAATGAAATACATATAGAAACAATGTATCTTAGAATTTTTGTAATCAAGAAACTGTGGGTAAGTTAAATGGCTAAGCTACCCATGAGAATTCATTTCCCGTGTTCGACTTGTTGCGAAAATCACGAAAGACTCGACCTAATAAACTTGAAATTATATTCAAATATTTATGATAGAAGAGTTGTTCGTCTTCAAAAAAATATTGTTGTAATGGAGGTGATTTTGCGAAAAGTAATGTTAAACCGTTTGATTTCAGCTTCAGGACTCTTATAAATTAGAATTTGCATCATATTTAGAGGGTCTTTCCGAAGAGGATCGCCATCGAGAGCTTCAAAATCTGTCGAAGAAAAACTTGGTCAGGAATAAGGTTACGAAATCCACGCAGAAGTCGAAAAAAAGACCTCCCAAAAGCGCCCCTGGGAACAAGCACAACAAAAAAGGGAAAGAAGAGGAAGAGGATAATTGGGAACTGTACAAAGGAGAACCGAAACCGCCTCCAGTGTGAGTGTTTCGTCCACCGCGATGTGGTCACTCCTCCTCTCGATTCCCTTTCTATTGAAAATCCCGTTGACGATTTCCAGGAATCCGTTTGACGTTTTCATGCAGTCATTCCAGTCGCAGCGAATACGAGGCGAAAAAGCTCGGATGAAAGAGGCCCAAAAGGTTTGGGATAAGCTGCCGGAAGCGAAGAAGGAGGAGTACGGAAGACAGCTGGACGCGCTCAAGCAGAAATACATCAAAGACTTCGAAGCTTTCCTAAAAGTAAATACATTTTGATGCAGTGAGGGAAACATTTAAACGGGCTTTTCTTCTCACGTGAGAAGGAATTGGGGAAAATGAGTTGGAACCCTCCACATGTATCGGCTCCATTGATGGGAGAATGTGGAGTTGCACTAATTTTTATCAATTTTTCTTTTCAGAGTCTGTCTGAGGAGCAGTTGAAGGAATTTTCTCTAATGAAGGACCTCGCGAAGAAAGGCGAACCCGAAGCCAGCGGATCGGTCAATGGAAAGGCAGAAGATTCTAATGAGGTGAGCTTTCCTTAAAATTTTATTAAATTAATAAAGCTTAAATCCCCCCTGAGATTTTCTATTTTTTTTTTATATAATTCCACTTTTTATTAGATTGAGTTATAAGCGCATTTTATTGCTCTAGTATTTTCTTTAAATAGGTTTTTTTTTAATGTAATAATTATTAACTGCGCCACCAATTATTAGTCCATAGGCATACGCACAGTGGCGGAATGACGATTACGTCACGTGATGTACTTTTTGATTTTCACTTCAGACAGTTAAGTAAAAGCTAAAAAGACTGATTTGGAAAAAAGAAATTATTTAATTTCACGAGATGCTCCTCACTCACAGAGGGTGATTTTACAACTGCCGCTTCCGTTTATTTTCTCTGTGAGGAAAACTATTGCCTTTTTAACAACGGTTTTACCCCAACGCGTGTTTTGAAAAACCGTTAAAAGATTAACGGAAGCCTCGCGTATGCGGTGAAAACAAAAAGACGTTGTGTTGGTAATCGACAACTCAATGACTCAAACTAATAATTATTGTTTTTAATAAGTTGATGATTTGAAGGGAGTCTAAAATGAAATGGATTAGTAAAAGGGAAAAGAGTTAGCATTTGGTGTGATTGAAAGAGTGCAAAAGTTAAATGAAAATACATTTCTTAAAATGTAATGTTCTTTCGTTAAAAGAAGTCATCTTATAAGGGCTTTTTAACTTTCGATTCGATGTGTGGTTAGTGTTTATTGTTAAAGTGTTTTTTTAGGGTTCTTAAACGGCGTGCAAAATTTGGGTCACTCAGTATTTTTATTTATTTTCTTTTCTTTTGAATTCAGGACTCCGACGACGAGGACGGCTCCTCTTCGGACTCCGACTCAGACGATTCGGACTCGGGAAAATCGAGCAAATCCACTTCGAGTTCGGACGATTCGGATAGTTGAAATGTTCCTTTTAATTAAATGAAATTCAAAGTCTCGTTTTTCATGGCTTTTCACTTGCAGGGATTTACACCTTTTAGACTGCTCAAGTCTCAATGGAAAAGCCGTCTTTTCCTTTGGCCAAAGGTTAGTGAACCTTGTTCTATTAGGCAATTTATTTATGAATGTTGCCACAAAATGACTCGACTCATCACCTCTTTCAGTCTATAGCATTTTTATTTGATTAACGCACATCGCCTGAATGGGCTTGTAAGGTACTGTGGCAGATGGCGAAGGATATCAGGAGGTGAAAAGTGGTGAAGAACAGAATTTTTATTGTACTTTTATTTGTTTGAAAAGGTTTTCCGAGTTGTGAGAAGTCCCTGCTCGTGAAAATGCTCGGCTACATGCAAAGCAGACTTAAAATATGACTGAATTGTACGGCTCGAGGACACCAATCGCATAAAATAGCGATGGCTTTAACGTGGCAATCACTCGAGGTGTATTTTAAGAAATAAATAAAGTCAAGCGTGAATAAATTGAAAAAGGCGTTTTGTATATTATAGTCAGTGTTAGGCTTTTTGAAATACGCGAATTCGGGACTGCAAATCCTTAGATGAAACATTTTCAAATGTTAGCGTAATTGGTACTTCTGTTTTATTTTATTCATATTTTTAGACGTTTTCTTTTTGCCCGCTTTATATTTGAATAAAGCAACTTAATTAAAATGTACTTTGACAAATGAAATCCCGCAATTTTTGTCCTTTGGGACTAATCCGTCGCGTTTCGAAGGGAACTCAGTGCAATTTCCAGGTAAATCCGGCATTCTGGCTATTTAGGCCTTTATTTTATGGAAAACCGTAGCAAGTTTCCGTAATTCAGTCAATTTCTGCTCAGTCCGGTCGGAAGCACCATTTTCATTGAGGAAATGACCGCCCCTTTGTCTGAAACGCCCCGGGATTTTTATTTTTTTATTTTATTTTTTTTTTTTTGAGGCCATCCAATATGTTTTCCTTTGAATTATATTTACAAATTACTTTTAAAGAAGACTACTTAATTATAGTTCGGTAAGTGTTTAAAATTTCCCTCTTTTGATTTCGATTACGAACAAAATTTATATCGATTCGTACGGTATAAATAACACTTAGATTCCATTCAGTAGTTTCGGTGAAGTAATTTCATTTTTTTTTAATTTTTAAAATTTTATATATTTTGTGTTTATGTACATAATATTTTTTTTTAATACTTTTAATTTAGACCATAGTTTGTTATGTGTTTTTTGTTATTTTTAAATAATTCATTATAAACGATTATTAATTTACTGTCCGCTGTTTTTTACAAATGAAAATGACCCGTAACGTTGGAAGGACATTACACACTGAAAGTTATCTTCAGTTTTCACCCTTAACGCTCGAAAATAATTCTTATTCTACACATCAGCAGATGGAGGTGTTTCGGTCAAATTCAAAGATTATGAAATAATTTGCATTTCATCAGAGGGACACAACAGAACTCATTATTTGAATTAATAGAAAATGTCCCCTCAGCGGAACCTTTTGAGCTTTAAGGGTTAAAAAAGGCATTTTTATTATAGAAATTCCTTTCAAAAAAAAATTAAAAAGTATAATTCTATACTCGTTTTGAATGAGATCAATAAGATGACCGAATATTTGAAATGGTAATAATTTAATTTTGGGTTTTCCTTTGGTAATGAACGTTTTCTTTTATTTTCTAAATAAAAAAAAATTAAAAAATTTTTTAAAGTTAAACGGTTTTATTTAAAGTGCACTAAAAATGAAAAAAATAATTTCTGATGCAAGAGTATAAATAAAAATAAATACATGGATGACAAAGAAAAAGACCAAAAAACTGTTCTCCATAAAACCGTGGGGCTTTAGACAGTATAAAAATTGTAGAGATCGCAGAAGGTGTAATATCGCCCCACGGTTTTATGGACAACAGTTTTTTGGTCTTTTTCTTTGTCATCCATGTATTTATTTTTATTTATACTCTTGCATCAGAAATTATTTTTTTCATTTTTAGTGCACTTTAAATAAAACCGTTTAACTTTAAAAAATTTTTTAATTTTTTTTTATTTTTCACTTTTTAGTTTTATATTAAAAAGAAAAAAACATAAGACTAAAAAGCACTCTGTGCGTGGAGTCCAATCTCCGGACAAAAACTGCAGAGGGAAGCAATCCGCAGAATGTTACTATTATTAAACGGTTTTATCTGAGTTGTAAAGTGATAGCAGAGTATATTAACAATGCGCTCATTCATCGGCCGAGATAACCTTATCTCTTCAAGAATTCTAAGTTGACCAATTTTTTAGGCTTTTTGAATTTTCTTTATTTTTTTTTATTTTTATTTGAGCACCAATTTAAAAAATTTTTTCAGAAATTTGAATTGTCAGCTAAAACGAAATTGTGGGCCAAATTTGAAAGAAATCGGTTCGAGGGAAACGGGTCAAATTTCGCCTCAAAGATTTGATTCTCGGTCTTTGCAGACAGACAGACAGACAGACAGACAGACAGACAGACACGAAAACCAAGTTAAATAAAACCGTTTAAAAATGGCATAAGTGGAAAAAATTTTAGAAATTTACCACCGTAGACGCGTTGACTGCTCTTTTGCTTTCAATTGGATCGACTCTATGGCAGGGAACATTTATAACGGTCAAAAAGTGATTTGTTAACGGATAAAATGGTTTTTTGTACATTAAGAAGAAAATTTCAATTCAAAAGTCGCATAATTCTATGCAAATCTTATTTATCTCTTTTATTAATTAAGAAGTGTAGTTCTTTCTGATTGCAATTCTGTAATATATCGTTTTAGGAAATCGATGCGTGTAATTTCGGTTTAAGAAGGAAAAAATATCTCGATGCAAATGATACGCTGCCTTTAGGGGAAAAGTGGTGAAACGAACCAATATTTCAATATTACGTTTTGGAGTTGTGGGGAATTATGGGGGTTATTAAAACTGTTTTTCTTACACTTGAAAACCCACCTATTGTTTTATAATATAAAGCCCTGAAGTTATCCAAAATGTGTCCCAACGTTTGTTTTTGATAAATTGGAAATCTGTAAATTCGTAAAACCGACCAACTTAAAAACCACTTAAAAACAAAGTAAAGGAAATAAACCACTGCGTATTCTTGTTTTAATAAAATATAGTAAAAATAAAAAATTGAGAGTAACATTATTTTGTTTCGGTTTTATAATTGAAACCGCAGGACAAGTATAATTTGTATAATTTTTTTATATATCTCAGTGAAACTTTTTGACGAGGCACTCAATAAGTGGGATGGGCTTTAAAGAAAAATTAGTATTTATATTATGTATATTCTAATTACAATAATGTTATTAATAGTCTACAAAAAATTACTGAAGAAACTAAAAAAAAAGTATTAGTTATAATAAGACTTGAAAATGAGTTGCTCAAACTCCGAACGAAAATAAATTTATTTAACTACATTAAATTACCTTCAAGGGTCTCTCTTAACCTTTCTTCTTATTTCTAAAAACAAGATGGCGGCTCACCGTCGCATTTTTACTTTCGATCATTTTTTACAAATATCAGTCTTACAAAAAAAAAATATATAAATCAAAGCCTCTCCTGTGAGATATCAGTTGGGGCAAAGCAAATATCACAACCAATACAAAACCTTTCAAATAATTCATTTCATTTTTATTATTATTTAAGTGTTAATTTTTAAATGACATTCAAAGTAAATGTCTCCGCCTCAAAAGCGGCCTAACCGAAGTAAAATTAAGGAAAACTCAATATCTAATCGACCCTCATTTAAAATTTATCAAATAAGAGAAAATACTGAATTTCAACACCGTAACTGGAGATTTGTTTGTATGGAATAAAAGTGATTAAGCAGTGGCGAATCCGAAGGAAAGTCCGGCCGCGAACGACGCGATGAACAAATGAAGCTCCTGAAGTTGGTAACCTCCGCGGCCATTGTTGTTTATGAAAGAGTGGTACCATCTGCGAGCGACCCGTTCATTTTTCTGAAGGAAGTCGTCCGCTTTGTCTAATTTTCTATCCACATATCTCGTCAACTGAAATTCAAATTGAATTTATCTGTCAAGAGGTAATTCCTCACCACTTGTGAACTCAACACAAAAAGAAACACAGTTTAGTCAAATAAGAACAGTGAGTTACTTACAAAGCAAAGACTTATCTTATGAAACAGCTACCCCAAGCAGAAAACCCCCTCCGAAGCTGGTGGCAAATATTTCCTTGTGACGGACAAACTTTATAATCTACACAAACAAAATAATTGACATTTTTTGAAGTGTGAAGTAATCTTCACATTAATAATTTCTTTGCACTAACAAAGGATAGCTGGCATGTACATGTTGAGTTAGCTGTTTCATAAGTCTGTTAGCATAAACATGCAAGCCTTTGGTGGAAAGCCAACAGTCAAGCCAGGGAATACAGAAGGTGAAAACCAATTACCTTATCCATTATATCAACTTCTTTTCCTGTTGTTTCCTTCTCAATTTTGTCTACAACTTTATCAGCTGACTTTTGAATTTTATCCCAGTTTATTTTTATGTATCCCTTATGCTGCGCAACCTGAAGAATTAATATCCCTCCACCAACAGCCACTGCTGCCACTTTTCCTACTTTCATTGTCACAAATCCAGTTAACCTGAAATTCCAAATCATATCTCGATTAATTCCGGAATTAATTAGAAAAACGTGTTAGTATTCACACCCACCATCCAGAAACTGTTCCCAGGGCAATTTGCTTTGCTGCTGAGGCTTTGCTCAGGTCTCCTAGAATTTCTTCCAATAATGTTTTTTTGCTCGGCATTTTGTACTAATTTATAAAATTTCCTTTTCAACTGGAAAAAAATGGCAAACAAATTTAAACTGCTTCACGGAGTAACTCTATAATGATATAACTTATTCTTATTTCTAAATATATCCGTCGATTGACAAGAATAACTAATGCGCCATTAAATTAAGATTATTTATATTATTTATTGCCGTAAAACTAACTTAAACCGCAAAAAAGACATGGCTCGCTTTTCTGCCTTTTTTCAATAAAAAACACATCACGGATATTAGAAAAACCCTACTGTTACCTTTATTTGCTGTTGTGTTGATTTTATTCCCAAAATTTTAACAAACCTGATTTGTCGTCTGCTAACTTTTTTTCATTGGTCGAAATCGTGCCAAAATATCAAATACTCTGTTTCGAGGCGCAAGTTAAATTGTTTCATCAAACGATAAGGCGTGAATTTAGTTTAAAATTAAACCGAAACACTCAAATAATATAAAAGAATTTTTAGTATTTCTTTTTTATAAAATATCAAAACCAGTGAAAACGATAGAAAAATGGCGCGTTGTTTTAAGTTATTGACACTTTGACTTGAAATTCAAAATGATTGTTTTATATGACTTTCAAATGTGGTGTTCGCATTAGAAGACCGTTTTAAGATGATTTGCAGTTAAATTTATTCTAAAAAGTACATATCGTTATTTTGTGAAATATCTAAATGAAATGGTTACTGGCACGATGTTACTTTCTGCAGCCACGTCAAGTAAACAAATATGGTGGATATTGCAACGCAGCTTTCAGTAGTTCCATTGGAATTTCGGTTCGGGTTGTCATGGATATTTTTATATGTGTGTAAAAAAAATATTTTTCTACTCAAAATGTAGCGATTTAAGTTTGATTTCGTGCGAAAATGTTTCTTAATGACACGGTGTTACTTTGAATTGGGGCTTCAAGGACAATCATGTCCCAGGAAACCATCGAAATTAATTTAACGCCGCAAGAACTACAAGTGCTATCCGATCTTGACAGGTAAACAACATGGCTGCCATTTTATATGCCTACATTCTTGAATTTTTTCATCGCTCTTCACCGAGTTTTCTAAAACTGATAATAAGCCATTCTGTTGTGAAAACCGCTGGAATTTCGGTATCTTCTCTCTCAGAGATTAATCACCTGGCCTGTTTTCTGCCTTTCTGTAAACCGAATGAAAGTATTAAAATACCTGACCTAAATATATTCGTTCTAGAACTTTGACCGAAAATAACGTTACTGTCTGCCGACTGTTGGCAGTGTTTTTGCGTGATCTCATTCATGCAATAAATACGTAAGAAGAAAATCAGAGAGTCATTGAATGAACATCGGTAATAGACCTGATTTACGGTGTTTTCTCAGTTTACTAACGGCATCTTAGTGAAGATAATTTCTTGAGGCCACTGCCACTATTTCACACAGTTTCTGCTAGCAAATCATATGATCTGACCTATTTAGAGTGTCAATTGAAAAAAAACTTTCTTTCTCTTTTACCAACACCATTCTCTCATTGTTATCTTACAAAACCAACGTCTTCCATTAACTCAAAAGGTTATAAACACTCAGTTTCCAAGTGAAATTCACACTCAAATTTTTAAGTTCACCAAAAAGTGTAGTTAGTAATTGCTGTAACTGTAACAAACACTTAGTAATTGTTGCAACTCAAGAGTATATTTATGAGTAATTGCAGAATTTAAAATGGGGCAGAAGGTATTTTAATAATTGATTAAATTCATCAACAGGGTTCAATATTTTTTATGGTAACTATTCCAAAATGCATTTATTTAATGAATTTGATTGCCTTTCCTAAAATATAATGCATATAGTATGAATAATGCTTGTGATTGAATTGTCAGAATGTTTATTCAAAACATAACAATACAGTTTGAAAAGTTACGTCTTCACCATCTCTTCGCAGTGAAATCTTTTATATACTTTCCCAGCAATATGTCAGCTTGTGAGACATGTTAAGTTTTGTTGTATGTTTTGGTTCTGTATCTCACTCAGAATAACTCACAAACCAATGAGATAATATTGGTGTACCAAACAATGTAAAGCCTCTTTACATTTTGTGAGTTAATGTGGTGATCTTATTGTAATTCTGTCATCTTATCAATTTCACTTTCCACAGTTTTAATGAGTGTAAATATACATTGTGAAAGATTCTTTGGCAGTTCTGTAATTGTTCTGTTGTTAAAGTGATACTCTTATAATTCATAGAATTTTTGTTTAAAAATTTATTTTAAAATTCAAATTGAGTCTTAAAGATTTGAAAAGTGGAAAGGGCTGCTTGCAAACATTGACTCCATAATATCAGTTGTATGTGAATTAAAAGGGTTCAAAACAGACATCCACATAAATCTATAAGTTGAATATCAATTTTTGCGATAATTTTAAAATTTCAAGCATTGGCAATTTCAACCAAATTCAGACTTCTGAAATGATTGATTTATTTATTCAGATGCGTTTATTGTAATTGCTTATGACTTATGTAACCCATTGGTTTGCCATACATTATATTTTTTCTCATGCTGAGGAAATGATTAGGAAGGCCTGACCCAACTAAGAACAGTGGAACAGCTTTGATTCCGGTTTTAATTGTTTACAGCCGACAATTTGGTTTTCTGAAGCTCAATGCTCCGGAGCAAGCCAAGAAAAAAGCTCTCGTTTTGAAGGCGGTCAAGTACCTCGAGCGGATGCTGATACAGGCCCAGGAAGAGAAAGATGACATAGACGGCGGAAAGGAAATCAACATCGACCCCAAGACCTACTGCAAACTGGGACACTTCCATCTTCTGCTGGAAGACTACGCCAAGGGTAAGCGTCTCGCCCTAAAGAGACACCCAGACCCGAATTGCCCCTCACCTCCTTTTTCACTCTCATTTCAGCCATGTCGGCATATCAAAAGTACTTCAACCTGAGGCCGGATCATTGGAAAGACGCGTGTTTCCTCTACGGGCACGGCCTTGTGTATTTTCACTATAACGCTTTTCAGTGGTAAGCTTTTGTTTTGGTTTTTTATTCGGGGACGAAGGCATCGCCTCGGGAAAGCAATTATTTTCTCGTAGTAAAAGACTGAAAGACCGAATGCCCCCCGGGAGCGGATGATGCGCCACAATTGCCTCGATGCTAATTGAATCACGTCGACGTGCTCTGCTTTTGATGCAATAATATCTTTAATGTGGTCACTTTAACCCCCCTCGCGGTGGGGGTAGGCAGGGGCATTCTTTTTTAAGTGAGGTAAAACGAGTCGAGCACCGAGGACAGGTGGTGACCGAAGCAGAAAGTTAAAAGCGGATTATCGGGCGGCGATACGGAAATGCAGGAACCTTGTCAATAAGACGAAATTAGTGTTGTTTAGTTTTGGCCAATGAACAGTAGGTCATTAGCTTCAAGTACCTTGTTCTGCGAGTTACTGCGTTATGTAACTAGGTAGCCAGATAGCGACCTTGACCCTGCTCCTAAGTGTGCTATTATTACATGCTCTCACCTGGATCCCCGTTTTTGAGGGGCCGGCTATGGGGGCGCCTCCCTTTTCTGTCGCCAGCGACAGAAAGAGGCAAAGAGGGAATCCACGTGTCAGGAGAACGGTGTTAGCGAAATGAATTATGGAACCTGTTCCAGCACCGAATGGCGGAGTCTGGAACAAAGAAGGTTGTTAAAGTGGCTCGCAAGTGTAAACAACCTGAGAAGAAAGGGCCTCCTCGGTGGGTGACGTCACAATGGATGTGGCCGGAGCACCGGGAGGGTAAATACGGTTCGGACGTGGAATGAGAGCATTTCTCTCCTGGGTCCCATTCCATGTGGTTTGCCTTGAAACTCGTCTTGCAGTCCGTTGCTCCCAGCGCCGTCCCTGCCTCCTCGAGAAACCTCAGCCCGAAGAACCTCCTCCTCACGAAATTTCCCTTTCACGGAGACGCCATCCCTGGAATTTCCGGCAGATTCCTCCGGGTTTATTCGCCGGAACGAGTTGGCATCTCTTTCTGCTGGCGATTGTTGGCTCCATGTGGCTTTTGATGGCTTTGTGTACGAGGACTCTTTGCCCTTTAGCTTTTCTTCATAAACATTTCATTTTTAACCCTGTCCCAAATGTGAACACTTTTATATTTCTCGATAAAGAAATGGTGATGGGGAAACGTTCATTTTTTCACTTTTTATTAATAATTTTAAGTGCTGAACTTTCAGTTAAGCTGAAACTTACGCAAATCGAATTTAATTTATTGAATTTATGTAAACAGTTATTATTAAGTATTTTTATATTTTTTCTTTTCCGCTTACCCCAGCGGAATGGTTGCATTTATGCAAAAGTGTTGCAGTTTTTCAAATTTAATTGGGTCTGACACTCCATTGATAAATTCGCAAGAACAACGTTAAAATTGGAGTCAGCCTTTTTTTAACAATTCTCTTTTTATTTATTTCCTTGGGTGTACACAAATGAGCATAATTTTCCAGTTTAAAAAAATTATATTAATGCGGTGTACATTTTTTAGGAGATTTTTAAATATTCATACAAATATACTATTAAATAATTGCTTCATAAATTTTATTATAAAACGATTAAAATTTACAATATAATGCAGTCATAACCTTATTTTATTCATTATTTTTTTATTTTTAGTATATAAATTGGATGGCTTGCTAAAATTACACTTTACTTTATTATACTTTTATAATTTTTTCCTTTATTAAATTATACTTTAAATTTACACTATTGAAAAGCAAAAATGTATTAATATATACTGAAATGTATTAAATATTATATAGTACTAAATACACTAAAAATTAATAAGAAAAGTTCGAAATATTGTTTTTTTTAATTTTAAAAAATTATGTGATATAAAATAATTCCGGTGTGGCTGTTTATACTGTATATTTTTTTCGCTAGTTTTATTACAAATCAAGGGATTTTCCATCTGCAATAATTATTGCGGAGGTGAAAAATAAAAGGATTTAAAACGAAAGTGAATGTCGCCAGAGAATTCCCCGAAACTCTTTTTCTGACAGTAAGTCTGGAAAATTCGCCCGATGTCAGTTTATACATTTTGATCTTTATCCTGACATTTATGCACAGAAACTTGTACTAATGCATCGTCATAAACTTTTCCAGGGATTCATTTATGCATCTGTGCATCGACAAAGGTTAAATGAAGTATTTATAATTAAGTTGTAGTTTGGCCCTCGTCAGGTGATAAAGCCAAAGAGAACACCGCCGGCCCGAGTGAGACCCTCACCCATGAAAATGCACAAACTGCACTGGCGTCCAATGCAAAAACGTGGCACTCGCCGGAGAGCAGTTCGTTGACAGCAACTTCCACGAGGAAGTTGCCTCATCGGGAACAAACCTGTTTTCTCCTTTTCCTCGGGAGCCATCAACGGTCGGTCACTCGCGGAAGGTATCCGAATGCACCTGACGCCAAGTAGTTGGAGCCACCGCCCGCAGATGTCGCCGGCGTGCAGCCAGCGCCGCCCGGGGTTGCCACCCTCTCGAGAGATTCGGCAACGTGGCACTTTTCCATTGCTTATCGATTGCATCCGATCGCCTTCAGCCACTTCTTCATCCGTGAAGGTTTTTTGTTTTGATTTCCCTTTGTGAGGCAGCCATCCCGATAATGAGGGCTTTGCCACGACTCCCGCCTATGTCCCTTTCGGTCCTTTCCTGATTTTCCCCTTAATCGCTTTATGGCAGTCTCCTCGCAGGTTCATTAAAATTAGGAAGACATTTGAAATTGAAATCAATTCTGTCGCCATTGCTTAGATTGAATTAGATTCAATCGGATGAGTGCCAACGCTGCCGTCTTCATCTCCGTAATTATTATTTAAACTAATCGGTCGTCTGAAGTATGAAAAAGGTGTTATCGGGGAGGCGTTAAGGGAGGAAATGCTCGAGGCGATTTTTTTTTACAAAAACTCATTTTAACGATATTAAGGTTTTTTTAGAAAGCCTTAAAAATAATTTGCGCTTTCTCGATTTTTTGCTTCCCTTTCCCTCCCTGAATGCCCTATCGTTAAGCTTTTGTATCATTTTTCTCCCAGTTTGCTTATTAAATTAACCCACATATTCACTATCTATTTATTTATTTATTTATTTCTAGTGGGATGCTCCAGCCCTGCCTTTTATTCACGATTTGTATTTGTATAAATGAATTTCATATCAAAAAACTGAATACACCGCCTCCCGCTCTTCAGAATATACTGAACAGTGTTGTAAATGTATTTGTAATTTCAAAATCGTCCCCTGGTGCTTTTCCTCTTTCGTTTATGGGTTCTGCTGGAGTTTTAATGAATTCAACCGGAGAAATGAAGGCGTTGAGTGAGAAATTATTACTTTGGATGGCCTTTTCGGGGAGGACAAAGCAGGAAAGTGCATCTGAATCCGATTCCATCTTCAGGTCATTGACATAAATATATATTGTTGCATGACGTCGATCCTCTCAGAGTTTCCACGGGGAATCCATCTCTCCTTCGATTCATTCCGAATGTTTTATAATATTAAATTGGGAATTGTTGGTGAATGGTTGGAGGGGGCGGCGGGCAGCCGAAGAGATGTAAATAAACCGGAGCCCGGTGCGGGAGCAAGAAGTGCGTGTCCGTCTCGAGGACGAGGATTGTCTTTTTAAAAGGAGGCACGGCGTTAGCCTAAGCTGGGACAGGGCGACCTTTTCCCCGGCATTCGCTGACCATCAACATAGAGTTCTCAATGGGGCACGCGAGGTAGATGCACCGTCGTACGATGAACTTGCCGGTTCGTGACCCGTCCCAAATTTAAACTCGATTCCTCGGCCGTGCTTAGCTTAGCCTGTTAGAATCGCAACAATGGTGTCTGGGAAATGCGGGCTGTCGAGAACGGGACTTTGCTGCCCCGAAGAGCTTTGCTGCCGACGACAGCCGACGACATTGACTCTAATTTTCCGGCGAACACTTTAATTGGATCAGAACCAAATTCGCTTCCTCGCGCTTTTCTGACCGTGAAATGCAAACATCGAATTGGTATTTTCTCTCGTCTCTCCCTTCGTCTTCGGCCATTTGCTAAAATAAAATGAGGTTCACGTGCGGATCGTAAGCGCGCGTGGGGGAGACGCGCGAATGAAACGCGTGGGGCAGAAGCGTTTTCACGTTCTCCCAAAATAATTTTACCAAACTCGTTAAAGGTATTAAATTAAAATGAGCGACGAATGTATTTTTTTTGCATCGGTCCGTCAAAATGGCGGGCGAATTAATGGGGAATCCGGTATGTTTTTCAACGGGTGCGACGTTGCCGAATTTCAAATGATCAGTCAGGGGGGAGGAAATTTTAATTTTAATTATATAAAAACAGGCATCGATTGATTTTTCTTCAGTACGGGGGTGTCAAACTCAAAGATACATTATAATTTTACGAACTGGTTTTGTTTCTATTTTTTGTTCTGGCGACTCTTCAGGGGCCGCGAGTTTGACAGCCCTGGTTTAGTAGTGCCTTTGTTTAATCTGTCTTGTGTATAATGTGCTTCTATTCTCAGTTACATTGATCAGTTTCAGATCGACAATTACATTGGAGTTTCGATGCAGGAAAAAAGCAGAAGAAATGGGTGCATAATTTCAGGAAGAAAAGAAAAATATGAATGAAGAAAAGAAAAACGAGCCGCTCATTGTGTTAGCTCTTGTCATAGTAAAATTTAAACAACTTTCGGAAACCTTGGGCACTTTTCTGCGTATAAAATAGTTTAGAGCAGTGGTGCCCAACCGACGGCCCGCGGGCCATATCCGGCCCGTGAAGGTGTTGCATGTGGCCCGCTCTTTTATTCCTGTATTCACATACGTATTTGGAGATTTTTAATTTTGTCTTACCTTTCGGCAAAATAGACTAATTTTAATTTTCGCATACGTTGTGCCCCGCCAAATTACACCAAACTCAACTTTGGCCCCCATATTATCAAAGGTTGGCCATCATTGGTTTAGAGAAACGGATTTTGAAAGGTTAACGAGTTGCCAGAAAACGTGGATTGAAAGGGATTTAGAATTTTATTGAATTCGGAAGTGTTTGATTTCCCATTCGGAAAAAATTGTGTTTTAATCTGGAAAAGTTTGATTTCCCCTGAATCCAAAATACTTTTTTCCAAAGTGTTTATATTTGAACGAGCACTTAAATTTAGTACTTTTGTGAAGTAAGAATAAAGCAAAACCCCCGCAAGTTCAATTTTTTTTTAATATTATTGTAAAGGGTTTTGTAAGACGGAAATTAGATTTTATGCGTGAGGATTCGGTTCAGCTGAACAGAAGCGTGGCTATCGATTTTCGGGTCAAAGTCCTTTCAACAGCCTGTGCAGCCCAGTTTTTAAATTTTGGCGCCACATTCGAGCCCCGAACGCAACCGACATCCCCCTCTGCTTTCTTCCGCCACGTGACGCCGAAGACGATCACTGCTGACTGAGGAGGAAGCGTTCGAGCGGAGATGACGGCCAACCTTGAGATAAAAAGAAAACAAAGGAAAAAGGAAAATCTGGGTTACAAATACACCGGAGAAGCTTGGCAACAGCGCCCGGGCACCCGTCGCGTTTCCTTCGCGTTTAAATGCCCCGAGCGCGATCGTTGTGAATCGAGCTCCGTCGCTGAATGACGTCCTCAGCGCAAGAAGGGAACGAAGGCAACGGGGAAAGACACCTGCGGGGATCGCGGCCGGGGGAGGCTCGTTTCACAACGCCTGAGCTTGGCTGCTTCCACTGCGCCCGCGAATGAATGAGTCAGGCGCGTTCAGGATCCATCATGGAGTGGTCACTGTCCTCGGAGGGATTTTGTTAGGTTTTGAAAGAGATTCCCGGACTTATGATTTGTCACTCGGAAGTAATTACGGTAACGAGATGAGATGAGAGAGGTTGTTGGGGTTTTTGAACGATTAATCATCGGGAGATACCTGAGAGTGGGTAGAGGAGGGAAGCTTTTCTTCGGTCATTACCAGAAAGTAGTTTTTGATGCGCGGATGTTTTTTTAATAACGGATGGGAAATGACGTAATAAAATCACAATTTGGAACGATGACTTGTTTTGACCTGCAGATGCCAACGTAATAGAACACTATAAACTCTTTTCTTGAGTTCTTTCGTGCTTTGTATCCTGTCGTTCGAGCAACGTGATCGGTAGTTATTTATTCATCGTGAATATAAACACAGTTTGAGGGGTCGGCAAAAATTGACGCGCGTGCACGGGGTGCCAAAACGATGTCGTCTTAAAAACTCACTCTCGAACGGAATAAACTCCCGAGGGTTCACAATCGGCATTGATTTATTGCAAAAGCAATCGGAGTTATTTTCATGATGGAAACATTGAAATTCAAATTCGTTCTCATTTACAAAAAAAAATATTGGATTGTCAACGGGGAAAATTTTGAAGCGCTGTTTTGAAATATTTATCGCCACGTGGAAGGGTTTTTCTCCATCTCGGAATAATGCACATGACAAATCCACATTTGGAGGGAAGCGATTCACTGCGATTTCCAAATGGCGTAGTTTTCCCATGCGAAAACTTCATTCATTCCCTAATGAACATGGCCAAAGAAAAGTTGAGGGATGGTCACAGCCGTCTATTCAAATTGCTTCGAACTTTCTTTCATTTTTGTTATTATCTGCCAAGCCTTGTCGGATGAGATATTGTTGAGGAAATGAGTGGCGGTTATGACATTGAACGCCTTTTCGGAATATTGTTACAGGAATAAACAGGAGAAGTGAGCAATGGATTAAATAAAGGTTTGCCTCACGCTGAATCTGTAAAGCACCATCGGATACGGAAAAGGTTATCGGGTTTGATAAACTCAAAAAGGTCAACACGCCCGGACCGACCTTTTCACCTTTATTCGCCTCATGGAACGTCTGTTGAAAATACAATTCTCTAAAAAAGCGAATTTGGATCGTGAGGGGTTAGAAAATGGCTGCCGTTGCATGTCGTGTCTTCGCTATCTAAAATCGGCTGCGACTGCTTCACACTGATTTCCTTTGGAAAGCTCATGCAAAAACATGACGTCGAATGCCTTTCGAAGAAGATGGCGAGCAGAAATTGGCGGCGCCAACCGCCACTGAAGATTTCGTGTCATTAGAAGTGAATTAACAGGTGGAACGGTGACGTGACTGAAGTCACTTGGCAGTGGCGGCGGCCTTGTAACTTTTTGACGGTCCCCGCGACGTTCGGGCGTTTCCGTGGCGGGGTGCGCGACTTCGGCCAGGATCGCCCCGCTTTTCTTTTCGGTTC
This sequence comes from Brueelia nebulosa, assembly GCA_028293925.1. Lineage (NCBI taxonomy): Eukaryota > Metazoa > Arthropoda > Insecta > Psocodea > Philopteridae > Brueelia > Brueelia nebulosa. The sequence continues at coordinate 539,697 of JAQIBA010000003.1, read as the reverse complement.
CTCTCCCGTACGTCAATTGTAAATTCAAGATGGTTCGGGGACGTTGCGGGCAGAGGTTGCGTGTTGGACGGATCGGACAGGGAGAAACTGTTTCAAACTGCCACAATCCATGATTTCGTTTACGTAGTACTTAATTCTAGAGGAAATTAGCGTGCTAGTAGTAATTTATTTGGCGTATTTATTGTAGGTTTAACGGATTTATTTTCGGCCGCGCTCATTCGAAAACTTTTCGCGGTTAACGTTCACAAGTGCTTTCGAGGTGATCGATTCGAATTTGAATTGTTTTCTTCAGATTCAGCTAATCATCAACACTGCCAAAGTATTATATTAAGTGCTCAATTTGTGTCCGTTGGATTTTCCAAATTTTGATCTCAGTTTTAGTCCTTAGGATTTTTTTTATTCGAGTAAGTTGTTGGTTTTCTCAATGATTAGTTGACTTTGGCCGCGCTTTTAAATTGCGCACTTTTTAATTTTTCACATGTTTCCAAGACACCGCATTCACTTATCTTTCGACTTATCAAACTTTTCCCCCTCGCACTTGAGATTTTACCAAGTTCCCTCTGTTCCCTGAACCTGTTCTCTCTTTATCTCCCCCCGTTCGAACAGATATTTCTCGCACGTCCCTCATTTCCTCCCCCCGTTCGGTTCAAAAATGGAAGAGTCTTCGGTTAGATTAGAAATCTTCGCACCCAAATAATGCGCCCTGAGTTTGAATCTCAAACTGCGGGTCGAAGGTCGAGGGATTTATCAGAAAGGGTTGATTTTTTCCCACCCTTTCCTTCCATCGGAACTCACGCAGGCCAACAAAGTATTCGCCAACGGGTCTTTTCTCAAAATGACCGTTGGATGATGAGGGCATTGCTCGCCCGTCACGGCAATGGCGAAAATATAATTATTGGAAGCTCACCCTATGGTCGACCGGTAACATAACACCGACCTGATTTATTCCCCGGTGTCTTTCATCGGATTCCACAACCTGAATTTCCCTTCTTTCGCATCTTTTCCCTCTCTTCGGCCCTCGACGACCGTCGAGGAAAATAAATGAGAAAATGTCGGCTTTATTAGCGGTCATTGCTCGTAATTATCACTGCCTCTGCGATTTTTATAATATTTATATTGCAGGGGAAAAAAATGAAAGGCAAGCAAATGACTGTTTTGTATTAAATCTCGATGCGCTTTCGATTTTTAAATGTTTCGGTTTCGCTTGACTTTCGCATTTGGCGGGAATGAATGCAACTGAGTTTGTAAAACGAAAGGGAACGGCAGAGAAGGGATGAAAAGTTGGTGAATGTCGGGGTGGCCCTGCATTTCGAAGATAACCGCCCCCTCGGCCTTGTCCCCGGGGGGTTCAAAGCATCCCCTCGCATTCGCGAGGAGTTTGGGATGCTAAACATATCCTGGGCTGTTATAAACAAAAATAGTGATAAGCAACAGAGAACTCAAAGTTGCATAGCGCTAAATTTTTTGAAGAGAATAATATTCTCTATAATAATACCAGAGAAAAATATTGAGCACTTTACTTATCTAATATTAAATGTATTAATCATACATACAATACGCATACGTACATGTATGTAAACATAAATACTAATAATTCAATAAACAAACGAATAAACACTTAGATAAATAAACAAGTAAATAATATTCAAATGGATAATAAATAATTAAACAATTAAATAAGCATTTATATGTTTAAATAATAAAGTGTAAAATGAAATAATTTTTAGTTATGAACAATGAGTATATTTATAAATGGATAATAGTGAAATATAAAAGAGAGGAAAAATAAACGAACGAATGAATAATTACAATAAAACACTAACCAAATCGGCACCTATAATCCCGATATAGTGAAAAATTTGATCTCGTTTTCCCTCCACTGATAAACTTCGAAACTTCAGCGGTTGAAGTTTCTCAATGAGATGATTTAATGATTGTTTACTTTTTATTTATTGGTGAAATTCATGGCGGAGCTTTATGGAACACACCCAAGGAAATAGGCTCCCCTTTCGAATTAAACTGGATGAAAGCTTTGGGCGCAGACAGCTATTGGCATTCATGCAGCGAAAGCTCCCCGCCCAGATGGGCAACTGAATATGGGAAATTATTTTCTCGATTAATTTGAGGCTGGAGTCGCCGCAGTTCGAATTCGCCCCGTTTTAATTAGAACCGGAATCTCAATTAGAATTAGAATGGCGAATCATTTACGTGTCAGTGAGACATAGAATGTTGGCTCGTTGCGCATTCCTGTCGGATTTTAGGTCACACCGGTTATTACTTTCCTCGGACAAACAGTTGAACGAATCCTTGTCGAAATTGTAAATCTTAGAGCTCGTAAAAACTGGAAGTAAAAGCAGGGATGCGTCTTGAATCGTAAACAACGTAAAATGAAAGACAATGGGACATTGTCCCTTTCCCCGCGGTCACCGATGTCCCATTTCGTTTTTTAAATTTATGGCCTCCCTTCGTCGCATACGTATCGGGGGATTTCGAAAAGAATACACTGAACTGACCTTTTCTTTATTGCATTTATTCCGGTGGACAAAGAGAAGACATTTCAGCCACGTTCGAAATCACGTACTGATTAATTGCCTGCATTGAGGAAGTTCGTTTTCTTCTCGAAAGCAGACGAGTTGGCGAACTGAAATAACGGCAGAGGATCCGGATAGAAGAAGAGAAACAGAAAGTAAAAGTAGCAAAAGAAGAGTCAGATGATAGTGAAGGTTAAGAGAGAGAGAGAGAGAGAGAGAGAGAACAACGTGCATACGTGCAATATTCCTGTTCCAATATGGCGGACACAGCTGACATATTGTATTAGCCGTTTGGAAGACATCGTCCGTCGTCGCCGTCACGCGCCCCCTTTTAGTTTTCTTTATCTCGAGCCATTTAAATTAACCCTTTCGGCGAAATACGTGAATCTCATTTCGGAGAGTGGATTTCATCCATTGTCGCTCGGGAACTGCTCAGAGGGAATAATTCTTTTCTAAATTTCCAATTAATTCTCCGCTCGGGTTTATGAAAGGTTCGGGGGTTGATTGCCTTCACTCATGACGGCTTTTTTATTTTGTCGAACCATTAAGGGGCCCCCAATGTACACAGTGGCTCCAAAAAATTATTTTGACAACGCAGAATTTTTTATTTTTCGCCTAATTATTAATTACTCACTGCAAAACACTACAACAGTTGCAAAATGCTTTGCAGTTAGAAAATATTAATGGAAAATTTATCTTGCGGTGACTCTCAGGTCGAAAATTATTATAAATAATGCATTTCGACTTTTTTCTGTGTTCTCAATACATTTGTAAATATGTGATTAAGAGCGTTACTGCAATTACAGTATCATAAGCATAAACTTTTTGAATGTATGAATTGTATTAAGCTGTTTTTATTTCTCAAAGAGGTCGAATGGATCTCAAGAAAATATTATACTGTATATGAAACTTGTAGCTTATTGCATTTGCCAAAGGCGATGCTGTTCAGTATAAAAATCCTAATTAACAGCTCACGTTTCATATAAACAGGAGTCAGGTCGAGAAAATATTAGAATCCACATAAAATATCAGTGTATACATTTTAACGTCTGCCAAACCTCGCATAATATTTAATATTCATGTCTCAGGCATTATCTTCTTTCCATCCCTTTGGCTTTTTCTTTCTTTCTTCAAAACCAGGTTTTTCATTTCCCTTTATGTTGTCAAAAGCGCGGCTTTTATTGAGGCTAACCGACTCCGAATGAATACCGAAGAACGTTTTATGTGACACGCGAAAAAATGTGACAAATGTGAGAAAATTCCATAAAGGAACCAGAAACTTTTCCGTTTGCTTTCTGCTCACAGACATGTGCTCACCTGCCTTCTCTCATAACATGTAATTTGTCCAAATTGGACGAATGTTCTTTCCAACCGTCTGTGGGATCTTTCTGGAATATCGCAAATGCTGACTTTTTCGGCCAGTGTAATCCTTTAACGAAGAAATGCACAATACGTTTCGCCCCATCCTGAATTACATGAGAGCAACGATACAATTTCATGTATATTTTGCTGGAATGAAAAGATTCTGAAAAGACAACCATTTTATTATTCTTAAAAATTCGTTTTAAACGAGCCGAACTGTACGGCCTTATTTTTTCAAAATTAATAAGAACAATAATAATAATTATATAAGTTAAAATTAGTATTTGATGCGGTAATGGCCGAATAGCGTTGTTCCATTAGAAGCGGTAAATTGTTTTCGCAGTGTGTCAAGTGGGCATCCCCGACTTATGCAATGATATGTCGTGGCCATTGGTCGGATTATTTCTGAAATCAGTGAGGAAACAAAATGAAAGCCTGGAAGACAGGCCCCGAAGTGACATGGAGTGTCAGCCCCGTTCTCATTTGCTTTCTGCTTTTCGGGGGAAAACATGTCATTTTTCTAAGGCGAGCAATGCTTACAATGGCGAGTTTCACAGAAACGTATATATTTCCTTTAATTATGTTCGGATACGTTAATTAAGGATCGTTATGAGGTTTTACGAAACTACGCGACTTGAAAACTGACTAATTAGAAGGACAAAAATCATTATTTTTGTTGGTGGGAGCTTTCGATTTCGCTCTGGGATTTTCCATTTACGATTCTTATTTAAAGGTGCTCTTAATATTGGAAAAGGGGTCATTTTGACCGATCCCTGGGAGACTTCTATTAAACATCCCACAGTTATTTAAAAATTTGTTTTGTGATTTTTATATTGATTTTGTACTTTGAGACAGTCAAAGTTTAGGTTTCTTTGATAATTGACCGGAAAAGCAAGGAAAAAGGAAGAGCAGAGAAATTATGAAAGTGGGGAAAATAAAAGCGAAGGGGAAAATGAAACAATCTGTAACCATTACATTGGAGTTGCATTAACCGAATGATGAGAACAACATGTGTACAATATTTGTAATCTGAAAATATTATACCTCCGAATAATAAAACATTATGCAGAGGTCATTTTGACTCTCCCCTCCGGTCTCGCGTTAAAAAACACTGAAAATGTCGAGTCCTCATATAAAAAGCTAATGAATTCTCGAGGTGTGGGTGCTGCCAGAGCAGTTGCTTACGTTACATTACTTTATTACGTAACCGTCACTCCTCATGTACAGTTAGCGCTAAAGGTTAACGGGCCTGCCGAAGAGCCGGTGGTTCTCTTATCTCCTTGGCGGATTTTGGGGGGCGAGGGGCCCAGAAACGTTTTCCAAGCCAATACAAATCAGATCGTCGTGCGTGGAACAGATGTTTACATGACGCGGCCTTGAAAACTCGGAAATGGCTTTTGTTTTCCGGATCGGGGATTAGGGAAAAAATGGAACAATGAGCACCAGAATGTAAATCCCTGTTTGAATGCATGGTGAAAAATTCAAAATGGGCTGGCAGGTAAAAAGTGTATAGAAATCGGGCGTAGAATGGAAAAGGTATCGGGACGGGGCGAGGGGGGGCGAGGGGGGAAGGTCAAAACGTTTTTTACGTTACCTGCGAGGGGAGGAAGAGAAGTGGTTGTTCCTCGGGTAAATGGCTGTTAATACGGTGTGCCTTCTCTCCTGCCTCGACCGGCATCCATTGTTCATTTCACGGCAGGCTTTCTTCGAGAAAAGCATCAACAACACCTGCCCGGTTCCAACACGTGAATGTGCCTCCGTTGGTTCAGTTGTACGTTGAGAGTGTTTGAGTTTGCGAGATTTCCTTTGGGCTTTTCGGTGGTCGGCTGTGTTAATTGAATTTCGAAGAGAAAACGCGAGAAACTCGGGAGGACCGTCGAACAACGTCTTGTATTTTGAAGTTTCTAACCTGCTAATTGACAAAAACATTTCGGTGGTTTCTTCAGTTTCGTGTTTGGTTTCCACGTGTTGGAGCTTCTTCACTCAGCTAACAATTGACATGGGTAAAAATTAAATGGATCCTTTGAGATTTTCACCGATCGATCGTTCCTCTCTGTCTCTCTTCTGTTTGCAATATTAATCACAGTCGTTTGATTTCACGTAAAGGCCACGCGCGTGGCGTTTCATAATCGGCGACCTACCGCAAAGTCCGCAATAGCCTCAAACCTAACTTTCATATCGCTCCGATATCCGCTTTTAGCGATGCTGATATTAATCGAGACAGAACGAACACGCCCATGAACACAGACAATTTAATTGAATTATTTCGATTCCGGATAAGCTGGGGATTACAAAATGGCGGCCTCGGACCCACTGACACTCTTGGCACCTACCCAAAGCTCATCCTCATGCACTCCTTTCCCGGGGCTCCTCCGAGGAACCCTCACGCATTTATAAATGCTCAAATGAGCCGTCACATCAGACTGCTGCCTCTACACGTGGCCCCTGACACTCGAGGGACGGCCATTCCCCAGGTCAAAGACCGGGGTTCGGAATTAGGGATAATTTTGTGGCCGCAAGTCCTCGGTGTGGGATGTGCACCAGGCAGGCGCCTCTTATCTCCTTGGACCGTCTTTAATTGAGAGGAGAGGAGGACGGACCTTCGCGTAATATCCCCCTAATCATCAGGTATCGAAGAGTTCAGGTACGGAGATGTATAATCTCTTTGTTCACCCCTCCCTGCGCGGTCGTGAGAGCCTCAATGTTTTTCTGAACTTTTTCCAATTTCGACGTGTTCGATAGTTTGCTTTTCTGCCAAAGGTTGCACCGTTTCACTGCACTCAAACCTTTTACTACTCAAAATGTTTGCCCGTGATTGCCTACCGCGGCCAAAAAGTCACTTGACAGATAATACACAGTTTAATTCACCGATTAAAATGCCACAGAGTGTAAATCACAGAGAGGAGTCACCCCGAGTGATTTTTGCATTTCAAAACTTCATTTGCTCAATAGATTGAGCGATGTTTTATTTGGTATTTTAATTAGATTAACTTTAATGATTATACCTTCATTATTAATTTTTATTTAATTAATTAATCACAATATTTTTTCATTTTAATGCGTTTCCAGTCGATAAATCAAAAAAGTATTTTTTAATTTGGATAGTTTATTAATTATTTACTATAAAAAAAAAGTGATAATTTAAGTCAATTTTTATTATTTTCACTGTTTAAAAGCGGAGTTACTTATTTGGAAAGGTAATATTCGGAGACGCTTTGGTTTCTACCAATTTTTGACGGTTTTACCCCGAAGTTACTATCCTCATCAACATCGAAATTACGCTAAAGATAAATAATGGCGGAGTTGGGTCGGGAAAGTAAGTTAACCTGCACGAATCTCTAAGGGTCAATAATTGAGGGGTTTCCATCAGAATGAGCTCCGATTAGGCCGAGCGGAGTTTTCGGTCCTCACGCGTGAACGACGCCGAAGAATGCGTTTAATGACTGTCCGAAAGTTTTAATCACGTCCTATTATTTCCTCTCGCCAAGTCGACAAAAGAAAGGGTTGACAAATTGAAAGGGAATCTTATCAGGGGAGATGGGAAGATGGTAATCTCGGTGGCAGAAGAGAGAAGAAATTTAATAGCTCCGACGCTGAGGGGAAAATGAGCCGCGCCACATGGGAATCCAAGGGGTTGAAGGAATAAGGGGTGACTCTCTCTCGCCCTTGGCCCCATTCATGCAGAACGGAAACATGAATTGTTTCCAAACCGATCTGCATGAGGTCCGACTTTTCGAAACAAACATGTGCTTCGCTTTTATTTCGGTCTGTGTCGCGTCTGCTGCTAAAAAGGACTGAAAAAGGACCTTCGATTCTGTCCTGCGAGGAGAATCTCTCGCTTTTAAAAGAGGCTTTTTAGCTGTTGCTGAAAATGAGGGAGAGTGGAATCACTTGAAAGGACGAATTGCTTTCCATGATCCACACTATTCTTCCAGTCCTTTCATCTCAGGTCCTTGTCCGAAACTTTCTTAATTCTCCCCCTCAACACTCAATGCCTTGGCCTCTCTCGGCGAGGCAATACCTGCATAAGCCAAAGCAGTTGCTCTCGGTTGTTGTCGTCATATCACATATGCCATTTCTTCGCGAAGTCGAATTTCCAAATGAAATTCAGGGGTTAGTTTGGCCTTCTCCCCCTTTTTAATATTTATCTGTGTCGCGAACTCTGTTTGCCCGTCTTGTGTGGCGTTCAGGGTGCCGACGACACACAACCTTGAAAGGAAGTCTGTAATTTCACCTGAGAAAGTGTGTTATTTCATACAAGTGGACAGAGGGCGAGTGCATGCATATGCAGTTCGCCTTAAGATGTTTAACCACTGGCATAATTTCGTCTGTGGCGAAAGATGAAATAAAGCCAGGGGAATTCACTCGCCTTTCTCTTGCAAGTGGCGATACTACAGAGATGCTCCAGCCCATTCATTATTTATTTCGCTAACTTGTCAACTAACGAAGAAATTCAGATTATGGAAAGAACCAGAAGACTTATAATTGGACACATATTCGTGATTTTGGCAAAATGCAAAAAGAGAAATGACAGCATAAGAAACGGAAGTAAAGAGAAGAGTTTTCCAAAGAAGTCGCGGACAACAGCGATGGCCGAAAGAAGTAACACCACAATATGGCCACCCCTCAGGGTTAATTCGCGTTCGACTTCCTTGACAAATTCATGACAGCGTTGCACTCAGCTTAATTTACAGCCTTATTTTCTACCTTTGGAATCAGTCCGGATCGAATGAAAGGCATTTTCCTGGGCGGTTGTAAATCAATTTTGTTTTCACCGCTTGGAGTCGGACTTGATTTATTGCGCATGCCCCAACCCCCCGGTTCTTTTCATTGTTTGCACCCCAACGTCGGGGGCTACGTGGTCACCGGCACGTAGACTTTTCCAACCCGTCAGCAATCCGCCGTGCAAAGGGCTCAGAGAGCTTTTATTTTCTTTTTCAATGCCGCCCTCAAAAGATAAACTCGGCATTCCCTCCGCAGTTTTGGCCTTTAATCTGTTCCCACCTCTTCCACTGGGGTTGCACCACCCTCCGTGAAGGGGGAGAAAATGCTTGCCCTTCCACTTTTTGCCCGTCATCTCTCAAAGAGTAATTCTCTAAGAAAATAATTTGTAGGCATGAGTAGTTGAATAAAAAAATATTTAATGAAAATTAAAGCAAGGTGCCATTAGGGTGGAGAGTACAAAATTTGTGCTTTCCTACAAGTGTTGTTTTCTCCGAGAGGAAGAAAACTAGTTAATTACTTGAAAATGGAAGAAAAACTCTCAGCCTCACTCGGTCAATCATCTTATTAACGTCGCAGACAAAATGGTCGCCACATCGCTAATTAGGCGGGAAGACACATGTGTACAACGGGGAAGATTTTGACGGAAGCGTCGAGGCTACCTTATGGCAATGGCGGTGGAGAACCGACCTTAAACACCTGCTTCCTGTTTTTTCTTCTTTTGGGGTTTCCAGAGCACAGCCGGAGGAATCGTCGGGGCCGCATCAGGGAAAAAATTCCGGAAGACGCGCGTTTTGCGAGTTTGCCGTCCTCCATCTGTTAGTCTACACTTCCCGGATAAGGCCCGAGGTCCAAACAATTTGCATTTGACGCCACTGAATCTAATTCCAATTAAGAACCTGCTCAGAATGAGACTTGTTGAGGATTAGCGTTGTTACATGAGTTTTGCGCACTGCGGTACTTTTCTCCGAGTAGCAGTACCCGGTGAATGAATGAATGAATGAATGAGTTAGTCACGAGCAGTAGCGTTCCCTTCGGTTGGTTAAGCGCGTGGGTGTTTGAATCCTGATTCAGGTTCGGCTGAATCACGTTACCCTTTTCACCTCTCGGTGATTGTCTTACGTAACGCACGACAGCGAACGCCCAACTGACACGTCCCTCGAAGGAAAGGCTTTCGGACAGGGAAAGGCCGACCTTTCCGTTGGGTGGTGTCAGCACACTGCCCCAGTGCACCCACACACCGTCGTGTGCCTGCCAGGGCACACCTCGGAGATGATCGCTCCTGGTGGGCGTGACACCGTCCTTGACGACTGCAGTTTCGCTCTCTTCCATTTCCAGCACACCTTAACCTTTCCACCTCTCGGTCATTCCCGGAACCGGATTGCCTTCGGGAAATCTGGCGCGTTGCGCAAGTGCTCGGGAGAATTCTCACGTGATGAGATTAACGGAACACCCCAGCAGGTTTCCACGAGAATGGGAACAGGACCGGCTCTTTGTTCCCGCAGACTGTGGCTAATTATGCTTGGTGCACACCTGCCCCTCCCGACAGGTGAGACGGGGAACGCAGCTTGAGCCACCTTTCAACAAGTATACGCCTCCAGGGAGTAATTAACCCTGGAAAGACCGGCATTTCAGACTCCCGCGAACGACCGCTGGGGTCCGCGCGGACCCCAGAGACTTTGCGCTAGTTCCTTTGTTTTTCTCGATGGTTTTTTTTCATTTTTTTATTGAAGGCGAATTAAAGGATTAATAAAAAGTCGAAAATGTAAAAATAAGCATTTTTATTGAATATAAAATAATTGAAAAACGCAACAAACATTAGTAAGATAAATCACTCATGTAAAATTTTTTTGTTTTACAACTTTTCGCTACATATTTTACAAAATACTTGAGAGTGTTCAGGACAGACATTCAGTTTGCAACGAGAGCAATGAGTTTTACATTTTTTGTCTTTAATTCTGGGACAAATGTGGCATCTTTTCTTTGTGGTAGAATCTGCAGTGGTAGCAACCTCAAGTTCTTGGAATTCTAAATTGACGTCGGCTAACTGTTTCCCTAAGTCTATTAAAAATTTTCTTCTTGGAAGTTTCTTTTCACCATTTACTGAGAGCCACAATATATAGGCGTTTAGGGCTGTTATGTCTATCATGTTATAAAACACAACCAATGGCCACCTTCGGGTCATTCTTTTTACCGAATAACATCTAGTCATTTGGTCCATGCGATCCACCCCACCTTTGGTTGCGTTATACGATAAAACAATTTCTGGTTTTTTCTGCTCATCCACTTTGTCATCATGATGATGTGTAGACAAAAGAGTGACCGCCTTGTTTTTTCTGGAGCAGTAAGAAACAATTGTTACGTCAGGTTGAAAACCAAACAAACTGGACCCAACTGATCTTTTACCCCTAATGAATTCTGGTGGAAGTTCGCCCTTGTTTTTTCTAATTGTGCCCACAATTGTTGTATTTTTGGTGAGCAAGAACCGAGCTAGTCTGATACTTGTAAAAAAATTATCGCAGGTTATATTTCTCCCTGTATTTAAATAGTCCGAAACAAGATTTTTCACCACCGTTTCACCCACATTTACTGCCCGTTTTTCCCCCGTCTCTCTGCCCTTGTAAATCATTAGTTTCAAGCAGTAGCTTGTTTCAGAGTCACAGAGGGCCCAAAATTTTAGACCATATTTACCGGGTTTGGCAGGTAAATACTGCTTAAAAGGGCAACGTCCACGAAAAGTGACAAGTTGCTCGTCAATGGTAAGACACCACCCCGGTTTATAACCCTCACCCAAGTATTTATTCCATTCTTGAAAAATGTCATCGATAGGCTCAGTTTTATTATCAGATCTGTGTTTTCGGCGAGCTTCGGCATTATCAAATCTAAGAATCCGTAATAATTCTTTAAACCGGTTTCGACCCATTATTTTACTAAAAATGGGTCTGCCATCTATTTGGCTCCACAGCTGACTAATCTCTTCATTTTTCGATTTGTAGACCCCAATCAGAATTAACACACCTAAAAGTCTCTTTATTTCCTGCAGGGTTGTATTTACCCAATTTTGTTTGTAATGCAATTGCCCCTCTTTGTTTGTCCATTTAACAATTTTTTCGAGTAATGAATTGCGGAAGAAAAAGAGGAACGCAGATTGTAAATCAACAATTCTAGTTTTTGCGAAGCGAGTTATCCCACACTGTTCAACTAGAATATCTTTTTTACTTTTTCTACCTTCCGTACTACCCATGGGGTTTTTCAGCCAAATTTCTTCTTCGTTCTTGGAGAAAAACATTTCCGTTTCTTCATCAGGAAGGGGTTGAGCTTCGGAATCTTCATCATCACTGCATTCTCCTTCTTCTGAGTCACATGAAATAATCCTATCTATTTCATTGTCACTGCAACTTTCACTACTCTCTTCATCAGATTCCTCCAAACTGTCCTCGAGAATCTTTCGTATTTCCTGAGGTTTCAGTTGCCTAAACAAAATGTGACATTTGTGTATCCAGTCTAATTGTAAATATGTTCACCAAAGGGTATATTTGAAATTTAAGGTAAAAGATTACTCACCTGCACATGGTGACTGGATGTTTGATTTTTTTCTTTTTGTTTCCAAAAATCACAAAAAAAACTAAATGACCGCTATGTTACAAAACCCTCAATTATTCAGAACCAAGCTGTTGGGTGATTTGCTTCTGACTGTTGACAAAGTCCGAATTTAACAGCGTTTTCGAGTTTTGATGAAACAGCGAATATGGGGGCATAAAGAGCTCAGAACAAAGAAGTCAAAACAAAAATGAAAAAAGAATATGACTCTTAAGAACAGTAAGGCACACATTTTGCGAAAAACAATGCTCGACATTGTATCTTTATGTATATAATTTAAAATCTTTTTAGATAAACAAGCTAGAAGAGCTGTTTTTGCATTTATTCGGCACCCATTATTCATTATCTATGAGATTTGAGCGCCCAAGAAGCGTGGGAACTTGAAAATCATAGGAAATAGTCTGGGGTCCGGACGGACCCCAACGGTCTTTCGCGGGAGTGTAATTTTTTACTCGGAAACTAGAAGGAATTTTGGAAATCTGAAAACACCGGGTTAAAGCCTGAAAAAAGTTAGGAAAAGTCACCGAATTTCAACATTTTACAATGACAAACAAAAGAGCTACAGCGGAAGAAAAACCGCTTTGGGGTCCGCACGGACCCCACGGTCTTTCTAGGGTTAATTACAGACAAAAATCTAGAGTATTTTGGAATCGGCGGCCGGCGATCTTCGCTTTCGAAGGCGAATTTCGTGACAACAGCGACCCAACGACTTCTCAGCACGCGACACTTCATGCAAATCAAAAATTCACTTTCATATTTTAGAAAATTTAGTATTCGTTTCCGGATTAACCGCGCACGGAATCGCCCTTTGGTGTAAGAATCTAAGGGTTGTTGTAGGTCAGGGACAGTGGCACTCTCGTCTTGAAAGAGGGAATCATGTAATGAGCAAATCAGTGGGTACTGAGGTTGGACGGAGGCAACGGGTACACAACAGCCTATCGAAAGGAAACAGACAGTGAGAGATTGGCGAATAATTTAACATGTAGGAAAGTTGGCGTTAGTCTCACAGGAGGTCTGCACTAATCTTAAATGAATTCCCCACCGACAGGAAATTCGCTTTTAGGTTTCCCGCGTTCTGATGTTGAAAGTTCAACGACCGATAGTTTAGCGTTCGCGCGTCAAAACCGCCATATTGGTTTCTGTCACCGCAATGTCCGTCCCGAGTAATTCTGCTCCGGAATGTTTACACACTTGACAATTTCATTCCCAAGTTCCCCCTCCCTCCCTCTTCCAGTTTCCCTGGTTTAACTCACTGATTAATACGTCCCCTGGCATTTCGAGTTCGGAGTGTGATTCTTTCCCCGAATCCCCCGGGATGTGAATTCTGGATTAGGGATGTCACCGGTCGACTCTCCCGGGAACTCAGAGGGGGATGAGAAATTAGGCGAAAAGCCACGGCCCTGAAAACACGACTTGTTGAGAATTGATTTGGTGTTTGCTTTTACAGATAGGAGAAAATCGAACTTTGCCGATAATTTTAGTCGTCTCTTCCATTAAAACTTTCAATACAATGAAATACATGTTGGGAATTATTTTTATGCTCTCGATGGTGTCGTTCACGTGATTAAATATTTGAGTCGATTAAAAGGCAGTAATTTGAATATGAGACGGGGCAGTGAATTTATTTTGTAGTTAATTTTCACATCCCTTTCCAAAGAATGCGTTAATCATTGGCCGACTTAAAGAAAAATATAAAAAATTTCAAGTGACGGTTATATTTAAATGTCGACCAACGGAAAGCACGTGGTTCGGGCCTCTTCGGAGATTTTCGGAGGTGTTCGCCGGTTGTTCCGGATTTTCCGTTGTCAGGCCGCACGCGGTCGCATCCAATCACTTTCCCCTTGGATTTTGTGCACGTCTGATGCCCTCCTTCACCATCTTGCTCCCACGTGACCACATTGCACCTTGGGGTGCCATCAGCTCTGCTTGCGTCAATTTCCGATTACCTAAAGAGGAAAAGCCGCGAGGAAGAGAGCAGAGGGAAATCCCGGATGCGTTTGCAAAGCATGGCGCCTTGTCAAGGCTGTGCGATGCATTTTCGTCGAATGCACTGTAATCTCCGAGTGCTTAAGTGTGGCATCGGGCACCTTGAAAAAACCTCCCACTGGCTTTTCCCCGGCCTTGGGTCTCCCACGGGGTGCCCGTTCCCCATAAAGAGACCAATCACAGAGTCAGCCACGACTCCCCGTCCCGAGCACCATCCAATGGGAATCGCAGCCTGAGTTCCAGGCGAGGATTTACTAAGGTTCAAGGCATGATGTAACAAGTCGTGCTTTAACTGAAAACCTCATTTATCTCAACCACAATCATTTCGAAAATAAGAGGAAATTTTAGAAGTAGTGAAGCGCGCGCAGTGGCCGCAGTGGATTTTTCGCTTCAGGTACATCGTTGATTTTGGTTGGGTTTGCTGTGGGATTCAGTGTTGCCAATCGCCGTTCGCAGTTTTATCCGCTCTTTATGGGGTCGACAGTAAATCGATTTGGGTGAATTAGAGTAATCCGCTGATGGCTATCGCCAACGCGTGCGGAACGGTTCTCTGTTTGAAAACCTCAGTGTTTTGTTCTCTCTTTTCAGGGCTATCAAGGCTTTTCAGCAAGTTCTCTATGTCGATCCAGGGTTTTCCAGGAGCAATGAGGTCCACCTCCGGCTCGGTCTTATGCTCAAAGTCCAGAACGACTGGGAGAGCTCCTTAAAGCACTTGCAGCTTAGCCTGATCGACTCCAGCCCGAGTTCTTTCTCCAAAGTCGAAAGTAAGTGCACTGTAAGACCTGAGAGCGCTTCCGAATTCCCCCTTCAAGTCACGGAAGACGCGACACAAAGAAAGAACACCTTAAACGGTTTGTCAGGCCTTGAACGTTACGCGTTGTATGTGATCTCGCCTGTCATCACCTACATTCTGGTAAACCTTGGTTAAATGCATCTGTCAGAGTGACTGAAAGTCCGTTGCCCTTTACGAATGCGCGTTATTTGAGTTCTCACTAAAATGGCTGACATTTCGGTGAATCTTCACTGATTTCGCCTTTTCTCATTCCAGTCAAATTTCACATAGCTCATTTATATGAAGTTCAAGGAAAGTATAAAACTGCCAAGGAAAGTTATGAGAATTTGCTGAAGGAAAAGGACCTGCCGAACCACTTAAAGGCTGATATATGTCGACAGTTAGGTAAGTGCCCTTTAGTGTAAACCTTTCAGTTGCACCACATCGTTTCCCCTTTTTCGTTTAATCCCTTAAGGCTTAAATTATAAGGGAAACTTCACAGAGAGCCGTTTTATTTTGGTTTCGTAGAGGTATCTACAAAAAAGGGTTGGCGCCTTTGAACCTCTTATGAACTCTCCTTTTCTCCATCATTCTCTTCTCCGTGCTTAATTTTGTTTTTTAACTTTCTCATTTCCATTCAGTTTCTGCATTTCGCTATTTCTTCCCCAAGACCAGGGGATGATTTGAATTTATTTTCAATTTTCCGGTTTTTTCAGAAACCGAGAGAAGGTGTCTCAATGAAAGCCCCCTCTACCTTCACCCTTTTAGTTGAACTCCATCTAATGCGGGAGTTTTCATTTCAGGATGGATGTTTCACTGCGTGGAGTCCCTCGGGGAAAAGGCCCATCGGGAGAATCAAGCGATTGACAGTTTGAAGAAGTCGATCGAAGCGGATCCGAAAAGCGGTCAAAGCCTGTATTTACTGGGTCGTTGTTACGCCAGCATAGGAAAGGTTCACGACGCTTTCATCGCCTACAGGAATTCAGTTGAGAAAAGCGAAGGAAACGCGGACACATGGTGTTCGATAGGGTGGGTTCCCACGGGGTCAGCGGGCACGTAAGGTGCTCTTGAGTCGCTCTAAACGGCCGCCTTTTCTTGCAGGGTTTTATACCAGCAGCAGAACCAGCCTATGGATGCCTTGCAAGCATACATATGTGCTGTACAGTTGGATAAGTCGCACACGGCCGCCTGGACGAATTTAGGTAAACTATAATATTATCGGATTTGGAATTCCGCAATAATTAAAACCGGTTTAAACCAAAGGGCGACTGCGAAGGGATGAGGCCTCGGGGCAGCTCTATACGCTCTTTTAATTATTTTTTTATGTTTTAATCTCACTGTTCTTTTGTAACTGAGATTGGGGGGTGACTGGAGCCATTTTTCGCCTTTCTTGGATTGTCAATTTTTATCTACGATCTCAAAACCGTAATGGGTTACATTGATAAGATTGTATTTAAATTAAATTTTAAAAAAATTAATGACAGGTGGCCTTTGTCGTATTAGTTAAATAGAAAATGTGAAATGATCCGTTAAAGTCACTTTTTTCAAATGAGTTTTTATTAATACTTTTATTTTTAGTGTTTTTAAAAAAACTTTAAATACATATTGCCGTTGACGAAGTATTCGTGAAAGGGAATTAGAAGCAGAGCAGAAACTCAGGGTGAAGGAACCTAATTTAGTAGAAGCAGTAATTATCGTTCACATTATAAATACATGAGTAACCGATGCACTTTGTTTCCAGGAATTTTATACGAAAGCTGTAATCAACCGCGAGACGCTCACGCTTGTTACGTGAACGCGACGAGAGGTTCCACGAACGCCGACGCCAAGAACAACAACAACCGGACGACGCATTCCCCGCTCTCGATATCGCCCCGGGGGACGTCCGCCAACTCTCAGGGGCCCCCAATGAACCATAATCTCTCTCAGAGAATAAAGTTTCTTCAGAGTCACTTGCAGAATTCACCAATGCCCAGCATAACGAGCAAGAGGCAGTTGCCTTCTATCGAGGAAGCCTGGAACCTTCCCATTTCTGCCGAGATGTCTTCGAGGCAGCAGCAACCCATGCAACAGCAGCCTTACCACAAAGCTTATCCTCAGGTTGGTTCGCGACCCGCGTTCGCTTGTTCGAAACTACTGCTTCTTCTTCATCGTTCGCTTTGTTTCAGTCCGCGCAACAGAATAATTTTGCGAGTCAGCAAACTCCACCTCCGCCTTATCAGGCCGGACCAGGAAACAATAAGCGCTTCAAGACTGAACCCGTGACAGGGATACCACCTGCTGCAAGGCCTTCATTCTATCTCACCACCCAACAGATAGAAACGATGGAGTATCTGCAGCAGAACGTGGGAAGCCTCACAGTGCAACAGCAGGTGAGTTTTGCTCGTTTCTGAACTTCCTTCCGCTCCCGTCCAGCGAATAATGGTTGCGGTTGTTTCCAGAATATTCTGCAGCAACTTCAGCATAATTACCGGATGATGCAGCATCATCAGCAACAGTTGCGAGCCCAAAAGCAAAGGGGAACCACAAACGGAACCCCTGGACAGGTGCCTCAAAATTCCAATCAAAATAGATCTCAGCCTTACGGCGCGAATTATCAAGGGGGAGTTGTCAAGAATTATGGACTTCCTACACAATCGGTAACATTTCCTTTCTCCTCCTCCCCTTTGCAAAGGTCGAACCACCCCCTTAACTTGCCTTCCCCGTTTTCAGGGTACAGTGGCCCCGCAGACTAATTTCTCCGAGCCGTTAAGCAATAACGCCGCCATACCAACGACCCAACAGTCCCCTGGTATGCCTTACAAATCGGCGACGACTGAACAAAGCTTCCCGGCTCGCTCGAACAACTTCCAGAGCAACGGTCAGTTCAATCAGTCCTACCAATCTCCGAACAGTACAACCAACGGTCAGCCGAACAACTTCGAGTTTCCCCACACGGAGCTCACCGTTAGCGACCAGGAGCTGACGGCGCTTCTTAGTCAGAAGGACATCGCGACGAGTCTCGCGGAGGACTTGCTCAAGCACTTCGGCAGCGAGTCCACCGATTTAGATATCAAAGATGAAATAACGGGTGCGTCGAGCTGTTGCCGTAACGGGTTTCCGCGGGGCGGGGCAACGAGACTAATCCCGGTCGTTGTTGCAGGTCCTCCCGCCGTGTCCGGCACGGGAATCCTGAGCTCGGGACCTTTTTCGCCTTCTAACCTGATGGACAATCCCGGTGTGAACTCGGCACTGAAGCAGGAGAATGCCGGGAAGCAGAATTCGCCGACGGTCGCCCAGAAGAAATCTCCGCCGGTGATGGAGATAAAATCGGAGGTGATCGAGCCGGTCGAGATTAAGGAGGAGTTCATAGAGAGTTTAAAGGAAGAAGCCTTCGAGTACGAGAATTTCTCGGATAAAGAACCTGAATTGACGATTGACATGCCCGCCAAGAAAATTTTAGAAATTTGCAAGTAAGTGCCGGGTAGAAAATCGGTGCATTGCAATAAATAAGAATGGATTTTTGAAATATTCTTTTTCGACTTTCAGGGGACTAAGTACAAAATTATCGGGGTCTTACTCTGTTCTAAACGATAAGACGCCTCCACCCGCTCCGCCTGACCCTCCCCCTCAGAAACTAACGAGGGAACAGCTCCTCCCTCCCACCCCCTCCGTCTATTTGGACAACAAAAAAGACGCATTTAGTCCGCAGCTTCAGGAATTCTGTCTGAAACATCCGATCGCAGTAATCAGGGGAATGGCGGCCGCTCTCAAACTCGGTGAGGAGAAGTTAGGAGCAAAGTCGCCCGGTGGTTCATTGGGATAGTTCACGTGAAAGCACGTTCTGGATTTTGTCTTTCAGATTTGGGTTTGTTCTCGACGAAAACACTCGTGGAGGCGAATCCGGAACACGCGGTGGAAGTCCGAACCCAAATGCAACAGACCTCGGATGAGAACACGGATCCTCAGGGGCGGAGGACTTGGGCGTGCATATCACATAGATCTCACACTACCATTGCGAAGTATGCGCAGTACCAAGCCTCGAGCTTTCAGGAAAGCCTCAAGGTGAGAAGGGATCCCTGTCTTCGTCGACAAAATGGCTTTCAGTTTTTTCGTAATAAATATAATCCCTCAGGAGGAGCAGGAAAGAGGAAGCAACCACATTTCCAGTCTGTCAGACTCCGACTCGAAAGACTCATCGAGCAACAATATGAAACGGAAAAAAGGCGGCCATCTTGGAGGTTCGGTGAAAGGGATCGGAGAAAGGAAGATGTTGAGGTAATAAAAGTTGTCCTTTTAACACTAAGAGGTGAAACTCGAGGAACCAGTTGGCAGTGTGTTTTCCTTGTATTTATCCAATCAGAATTGAAAAAGGTGTGTCATGATGAATTCATAGGTTCGGGACGAACGTTGATTTGTCGGACGAGAGGAAGTGGAGGTCTCAACTGCAGGAACTGACGAAACTTCCGGCGTTCGCAAGGGTTGTCTCCGCGAGCAATATGCTCTCTCACGTCGGCCACGTTATCCTGGGAATGAATACCGTTCAGTTGTACATGAAGGTATTGTGGTGGGAACAACTGAGCATCGCGTGTCGTATCAGTTTGATTGGCCCTTTACGGGGTGCGTTCGCGCTGTGTCGGCTGCAGTCAGCTTATGTTATGTATGCACGGTTCTCTCATTGATGGAAAATCCGTCTTTCTGACGATTATAAACTTACAAACATGCAGCAGGTTTCTTTAGTGTTTAGTTCTTTCAGGTCATCCGTCGTTCTTTACGCATTAATCAGACAAAAGCGCGAACGCATCCTCAAAAGAATAAGTCTCCTCAACTAATTTGTAGAGGCGTACAACAAAGTTGAGAGAATTTAACTTCCCATTTTATTATTTTTGGCCGGTTTCTTCGGCTGTTGGATTTGAGTGTTCTCTCACTAATGAGGATTTGTTGACTCGAGTAGGTGCCCGGATCGAGGACGCCCGGCCACCAGGAAAACAACAACTTCTGCTCGATCAACATAAACATAGGGCCCGGGGACTGCGAGTGGTTCGCTGTGCCCGATGCCTACTGGGGAGGAGTCCAAGCCCTTTGCCAGAGAAACGGTCTCAGTTATCTCCACGGGAGCTGGTGGCCCAGTCTGGAAGATCTCTACAATGAGAACATACCCGTTTACAGGTTTCTGCAGAAACCCGGGGATTTGGTCTGGGTTAACGCCGGTGAGTCATCCATTTTCGCGTCTCCATCGATAAGAGGGCGCCTTCGCCAATAAAGGTGCGGTGTTCTTCCAGGTTGTGTTCACTGGGTCCAAGCAGTGGGTTGGTGTAATAATATAGCCTGGAATGTCGGTCCTTTGACCGCGAGGCAATATTCCCTGGCGATAGATCGCTACGAGTGGAACAAACTTCAAAGCTTCAAAAGCATCGTTCCAATGGTTCACCTGTCATGGAACTTGGCGAGAAACATCAAAGTTTCCGACCCTAAATTATTTCAGTTAATAAAGTAAGTGCAGTGTGTTGAGAGCGATCAAATGAACGAGCGAACCCGTTCCTCACGTGTGAATTAACTTTTTCAGGAATTGCCTATTGCGCACTTTGAAGCAATGCTGTATTATATTAGACATAGTTAAAAGTAAAGGAATTGAAGTTAGGTTTCACGGCCGCGGGAAGAACGAGGCATCCCATTACTGCGGCCAATGTGAGGTGAGTGCGGCCGCAGTGGTCGCCGGTGGCCCAGGGACGGCATCTCACGATGCGATGCGTTCATTTCAGGTGGAAGTGTTCAATATTCTGTTCATTCGGGAACAGGAGAAAAGGCACGTCGTCCATTGCATGGACTGTGCGAGGAAGCAGGCGCCTGGACTGGAGGGATTCGTCACTCTCGAGGAATACAAAATGACTGACCTCTGCCAAGTTTTCGATAATTTTCAGTTGCACCCCGTTGTAAGTGTCTATGCTTATTGAGCCAGAATTCGCTAGGGTGTGAGGACCCTTTTGGTGCTAGTAGTATTTATTCTAAGAAGGCGAGGCCGTTGCTTGAGGGGATTCCCTCTCGCTTTAACCCGTTCGGGCCTAACGCCGATCAGTGCCTTTGTTGGGGTTGGCTGTTCGACTAACTCTAATCGTGCCACATACTTAAATCGCTTAAACCCACTCAATGCTGGGAATTTTGTGTAATTAATAATCGGATTTAGTTTTGGAGCTTTTAGCTTTTGGAGTGAAACTCGAGATTATTCATTTCTTGCGCGAGGCCAAAGGGTTGCTTTGCCATTTTCATGAAACTTCAATGAGAAAACCTTTAAACGTTGGGTTGTGTTGTACCTGGGTTGATTCGGTTGATGTCTGTTACTAATAAACAACTGAGCAAATACAAAATTGAATTTAAAGAAAAGGAAGGTGAAAGTATGCAAGAATGTGAAAACTTTTTGAATGTTTGAGCATAACATCTTTGCTTGGGCAGAATAAATAAAATGTATGTTGGCAACAGTGGTTTGTTGGCAGAATCTTTGAAAAACCTTCGCAGATTAATTTTTAAGATAATATTATTTAGAAAGATTTTTATTTAAAGTGCAAAGTGCCCTAAAGCCTCGAAATGACTAAATCGTTTGCATTTTATAAGAATTTTTTACTTGCGTTATTTCTCTTAATCGCTTTCTAATCTAATTAATCATTTATATAAATAACTCCTTTCGAACTGGCCTTGATGGGATCCCAGAAATGAAGAATCTCGGCTGAGATATGCTAAATGCTTGCACTCTTGCTCAGCATAACACCGCACTAATATCCCGGTTCCTGTCGCACTCATTAACAGAATCACTCTAACGAATAAATATTATATATTTGTTCCAGCAATCACCGATATCAAATCAAATATCATGATGTTGGTCAAATTTAGTCAATGAACAAAATAATGTAACCAACTCCAAGTTGTCCAATCCTTAAACCATTGTCATAAACAATAATATTTATTTATATTATTATGAATGAAATAAGGAACCGCCACGTTCACGGAGATCACAGTACAGTCGAATGTCATAAAGCGTCTTTTCGTATATATTTATAATTTATCGAGTCTTCATTTATACAGCAAAGATTTTTAAACAATGAAAGAAATTTTAAAAAAACGATTTGGACCTTTGCTCGTCAGCAAAGTTCAACAACGGACATTTAGTTTTAAATATTGACCAAAGTAAATATTTATGTACTTTATTTTAATATTATTGTCCATTGGCGTTTTCGGATTATGTGAGAATAGTTTTTTTGTTTTTAAAGAGAAAGATAAAGGCACAGATGAGGAGTTCGGGGGAGGGTTCGCTATTTACCAATAAATGTGTAATGTTTGAGCGTCGCGCGTAACGGTTTTTCTGCACTTTCACGCGCAAAGGAAACATCGAAAAGACTCATCGAAATTTCATCGAAACGTTATCATCAATCGAAGTGTCAGCAGACAAAAGGAACGTTTCCAAAGAGCGGAAAGCGGAGAAAAAAACCGTTAATTATTTTCAACTGTCACTTCGTTCTTGCATTACTCATCTTTTGGTAATATTTCGTACATTTTAAACTTTAATTTGGGATTTAAATCACAACATGTCGGCGAATAATTTAGTTTTTATTAGTATCGAAAACCGACATTTTATTTTTAAATGTAGTAATGTAAAATTTATACGTATTGAAAATTGGCTTTTGTTCATCGATCTCAAAAAATTGAATCAGTGGTTCAAGGAGATGAACAAAAACATGTCTGACGCAACAGGTTCTTCCAAGAACCTGACTTTTATTATTTAGGTTGTGGGAGGAGGGGGAAAAGGATTTTCATGTGCAGGCGAGTTGAAATAAAAGAGATTTGCTTATTGAGAAAAAAATGTTGGCGAGTGAGGTGCATAGAAAAGACAAACGGCTCTTTTGTTTCAACTCACCTTTTCGCGATAATTATTCTTTTTTGAGTGCAGCAGAAATGGTCGACTTTGCCGACAGCAATGGTTCGTTCGAATGTGATTCATTACTGTTGGCAGAACGAAACTGGGCTTTTCAGTGTGGTTGTGTAGTATTTTTAATATTTAAATAGACATTTAATAGACAGCTCGTCTTTGTATAGCGATTGTGTGGTCTTCGGGTAAAGGTGTGTTTTTATTTGTGTATCGAGAATTCAGTTGTTTTTTTAGTCAATTTTTCACTTTTTATTTTTTAATCAATTTTGAAATCAAATCTGTGTTTTTTTCTTCATCAAAAGGATTAGTGGATTTTTAAAGTTTTTGCTTGTTTTTAATCATCGGTTGACCATCACTGCTGCATAAAGATTTCTAATAATCTGTAGAGAGCATAGCATGTGCGACATAGGCTGAATCGACTTAAAAAACCTATCCCCGCCTAAGTTTTGGCGCTCCTTTCGAATTTCCCGCCGAAAAACCCTCCTCCACTTAAAACCCGGGTGTCGCGTTTCCGGTTTTATTCGCACTGTATGAATCTCGGTCTTTCGTTCCAACTCCACAGATAAAACTCAGTTTGACGTTAGGAAAATTTTATTCGTATTTCATCACCGCCTTAAGTGGTGACATTTTCAGTTTAGAACTGCATCTTTACAAAGAGATGCAGACAGAATATAAAAATAACGGTCGCTTACAGGTTACCGGTCTTCATTTGTAGTGCAGTTCCGTCCAAATTTAATTTCTCCCCGTCGAAGCTCCGTTAAAGATCGCTAATGAGTTGAGTTGAGAGTGTTCGTTCGAAATCGCTTTCGAGGAATGGATAATTCACAGATACTCGCGTTCACGTGAAAAAGACAAAAAACACCCCTTAAAAGTTTTCATTAATCATTTATATCATCATTATAATTTCGTATCACCATTAAGACTGAAAACACTGCCATTTTGAAATTTGTGGCGCGAAAATCGAACTCGATCCGATTAATTTTAATAAAATTTTATTTAATAAATATAACAGTTATGAGAAAAATTCATGTCTGCTTGTAACTTTTTTTTAAATAATCATATTTAAAGTTTTAAAATGATAATGTAGATTCAGTTTTAGAATTGTAAATAATTCATTGGAATGATTTATTGAAAGTTAAAATGGCCGGTAATACAATCGATATTTTTATGGGACATTTTAGGGAATAATTTTAAATGATGAAAGTTTAGAAATGTCTCTACAATGCCTTTTTGAATAATTGTACTGTGTTAAAGTAACAACAATTTTATTTGTTCCTTTTGAAAAAGAAAGGTTTGTGATTTTGTCGAGTAAACTTCGATAAAAAGAAATGGCGGAAATTTAAAACTATCTGTACCTGAGTCGGTATAAGTTTCATTGAAATTAAAAGGAATTTAGGAAACTGTTGTACAAATAACACCATGTCTTAGAATAGTTTTCCTTTTTTATTTCAAACGTTCAAAGAGAAAAAAGCAATGTGCAACTCTATAATTAAAAGTCGTTATTTCGGTTAATTAAGAGGCGAACAAATCGTCAGCGCGAAAGCCAGTTTTAAATTTGCGCGCCAAGTTTTGTCGTCTGACAACTCCGAGAACTCCTCCGTCTGATTGGTCGATTTATAAGTTGGTTCCACCTATCACAGACGTTTATTCCTGTGGGTGACGGTTATGATTACGTTTCTGTTCGGGACAGAAGAAAAGATAATTAAGTTCGAGTTTTTCTTTGAGAATTTCCAAATTTAGGTTTTTTGTTTGTCGACCCTTTCCGGAACTTTTGATTATTAATTTATGTTGGTTAGGTATCATTTGGATTATTATTGGAAAAGCGGTTCCGTTTCAAATTCGAAGAGGTAATTTTCTGTTTTCTGTAATTATAATCGGTTTATTTAAAAATTGGTCGGGAGGCATTTAAGTTTAATTTAAAACATCATATTGTTAAAGCAAACGTACTGAGAAGCGGAATAGTCGATTTAGTTAAAATGGAATAATTAAGTTATGGAATCGGATGGTGTAGTTAATAATAGGTCAGTGTATTGTTCGGATTAATTGGAATAAATCTTCCAGGTTTTAATTTGTTATGTCTGAGGGTTTTATTTAAAAAAATATTTTAACAATATTACTAGCAGTCACTGCCGGATTGTAGATAAATTTAGGCCAGGAAGGCATTCATGTTGTGCAGTTGCTTTTTTTCTCTCTTGTGAGTGGTGAATGATCCAGTGAATGCATTACATGAATATTCTAAGTAGGTATTTTCAATGAGCAGATAGATAATGAAAGAGAAGGTTTTGAACCTGAATAAAAAGTGTATTTTTAATACCTAGGCTTTTTAAAACTATCACCGTATTGTATTCAATGTAAATAAAGAGAATTGAGAATAGTATAAGTTTCTGGATTTTAGCTGAGTTGTTTTTTATTTTTCTTTCAAGCTGAAGAAGACTTACTTCTGCTCCCTGTGCCTCATTGGACAAATCCTTCATCCCTGTATTGGTTTTTTGTTCTCATTCCAGTTATTCCAGGTGGGCTTTTTATCCTTTCTCTTTTCTCTCTTTCATGTTTGATGCAGTCACCATTTCTTCAGAATTTAATTAATCATCATTTATCAAGTTCAAATGCATCAGCCATTTTTCACCATTAATTTTTTGTATGTTAATGAGCAGAAATGATCTGAAGCAAAATGGCTGCTGCTTCATTTGAGAGAGTTTGGTGATGAGAAATTCCACTGCAGCTGTTCTCTAAGGTAGGATTTCCACAAAAATTGCAGTTGAAAGTAACTTCCAGATGACATATGTACTTTTTCACTCTATGTCAAAGTTGATTCATAACAATTCATATTTTATATAACAAAAACTGCCCTTAATTTTTTTCCTTCACACAAAAACCACTGCATTGGTTGTGCATATACAGTAGCACTCAAAAGTATTTTGACAATACAAAATTTAATAGTTTATTAGTTAATTATTTTATAATAAGATTTTTTTAAGTATTATTTAATTACCAATACTATTAATAATATATTTATTGCATTAAAATAACAAAATATACAAAACGTAATATTCTTTTTTGTCTTTTCCTTTTTCTTTGATACTCTATTATTTAGTATTAATTCTAAAGATAAACTCACTGTTTCTTCTCTGTTATTTAATTGTTGTAAAGCATTTTAATGAAAGCCAAGGAAATTTCACTTTTTAAGTAGCACCTTCAGTGAAAGTAAGTAACGGTTGGAAAACGAATAATTTCCCATTGTCAAAACACTTTAAAGCGCAACTGTATGTGTCCTACGAATTGATAGATAATTAGGAGAGGTTGTTCTTGGTGAAAACGAGCAAAACACGACTTTTTGAATTTCGAATTGCACTTTATTTTCTTTTTACACAAAGACCCAACAGCGGCGTTGCAAATCAAACTGACGAAATGGCCATTCACATAAATTGTCTGGGCAAAGTAAGAAGTGGCAATCGTTTCATACTTTGACTAAAACCATTTGGGCATTCTATACAGTGCCGGATTTCACACATTGCCTGTAACAGATACAAACAACAGAATCTACGCAGCCAAATCAGAAGTTAGTTTTGATTTGGAAATAAAAACATTCTGTAAAAGCAATGGCTACTTATGATTAAAATAACAAAACCTCATAAGAGCTTCGAGCTTCCATTATTTCAAGAAATAATTCAATTTTTTATTTGGTAATGAAAAATACAATTCAATGAGATTCAAAACCATTTCACTTACGTCGTATAACCATTCGCGTTCGTTTAGAAAAATACTAAAACTACTCAAAAAATATAACAATATTTTAACAATTAATCGAGTGAAGAAGTGGTCGAACCCGTGGGCCACTCAGACCTTTAAAGCTCAAGACTGGGCAGTCGTGGCAGAAGAACACAGAAATGTCCTCACAGGTAATGTTGGGGAAGCCGAAAAGTAATCAAAGTGCCACACACTTGCGTTATTTTATGCTACTGTAGTTCAAACGAACGTAAATGAGTTTTGGGACAGTTTAAAATTAAAAAAAATATCACAGAGATTCAAGAATTTAAAAACGGTGCACAAAAATTAAGTGAAGGGGGATTCATATCACCGAAGTTTTCCCTCGTTCATTCTAACTCAAAATTCAAAATTTAGCCCACTTTTCGGTCCCCTAATGTGACAATTTTAGAATTGTCATTGCCGGAAAAATGGATTCCCCGGAAATGCGGGAATTCCGCTCGACTGAAACGCGTAGAAATTATTCGTAGAATACTGCGCCTCCTGCGACTGAGAGCCGAACCCCAATTGCCCTGCACTCCCCTCCCCGTTCTCATTCCCGTTCAGCCCCATCGACCCCGCCAACCCCCCCTCCCCCGCGTCGCCCTCCTCCTTCACGCCCTCCTCCCCCTGGCCGCCCTCCTCCCCCTGGCCGCCCTCCTCGTGGCACGAGACCTCCTTCCCCTTCTCCGGCTTCGGCAAGCCCGAGGGCTGCGCGGCGCTCCGCCTGTCGCCCCTCTTGTGGGGCCCCGTCGCCAGGATGACGGGCTGCTGCCCCGCCGCCAAGGCCGCCTCGTAGAGTTTCAGTTCTTCGGGGTGCATCCGCCGTTTGTGCGACCTGCAGTTGGACCCGTTGGCGAAGGTCCGCTGGCAGAAGGGGCAAGTGTAGGGGCGCCTCCCCGTGTGGAGGTTGTAGTGGTTCTTCAAGTCTTTTGATCTCTTGAACGCCTTCCCGCAGGTGGTGCACTGGAAAGCCTTGTCGTCTTTGTGGACCAGGAGGTGCATCCTGAGGGTTCTTCGGGTGTTGAGCGTGAGGGTGCACACGGGACACTGGTAGCGGGTCTCCACGTGAGTATCCATGTGTATTTTCAATCTGTACTTTGTTTTGAAACTGAAAAATGCATTTAGGGGTGAGATTTCACCTAAGTTCAACCCCAACATCCCCGGGGTTAATAACCCTTCATCCCTCTCACCTCTTATTGCAGTCTTTGCAGTGGAAATTGTACACATCGCTGTGGATGGTCAAGTGCTCGTGGAGTATCCCTTTGCTGGTGAAGCTGTGCCCGCACTGATCGCACACGAAAGGCCGCTCCCCGAAGTGCACCGCCCTTATGTGGGCCGACACCGCCGATTTGCTGCAGAATCTGCCGAGAGAAGGCAAAGTGACCCGCCACGTCCACTCCCTCCCCTCTCCTCCCCTCCCCTCTCCTCCCCTCCACCTACTTCTTCTGGCACACTTCGCACGGGTGGATGAGCTTCTCCTCCTTCGGGAGGTGCACCTTCTCGTGCTGCTTGAGCAGGGACTCCGTGTGGAACCGCCTCGAGCACTTGCAGCACATCCAGGGCTGGAGTTCCTTCGGCATGTGGGAGACGGAGTGGATGTCCAGCAGCTGCTGCCGATGGAAGGTTTTGTTGCAGTTCTCGAAGTCGCACCTGCGGAGGCAAGTCAAAGTGGCGGGGCACTCACTTGCAGCCAGAGGGCAATGGAGGGCACTCACTTGTAGCCGTAGCCCATGGTGTGCTTCATCCTGTGCTTCATGATGGACGCCCTGGACTGGAGGAACTTCCCGCAGGCGCACTGCACGGAGGCGTTGCTGTTGTGGGCCGCCTTGCAGTGCTTGACTAGAGCGTTCCAGTTCTTGACGGGGGCGCGACATTCGGGGCATTCCCACCTGCCAGGAGAACCCTTACTCAACCCTTTGCACAAATGCGCAGTCGTATGCCTTTGCCTTACGTGAACAGAGACTGAACCGCCGACATGTTGACTTTGTTTTCGTTCTCCTCTTCGCAGTCTTCGCCCTCGTTCCCCTCCCTCGCCTCACTCTCTTCCAATTCTGTTCTTATTGTCTTTATCTTTAATTTTATCTTTGGCTTCACTTTTTTAGCTTCTTTTCCCTTCACTCTGACCTGAATACCTGCAAAAAACCAATCGCTTTCAATCGTTTCCAAACCACTAAAATCCATTAGATTTAGTTAAGTTTATTTTTAGACTGCAAAGCCTAACAGTTCTAATATTCATCACCTTTTGCCTTTAAAATATACAACACTTAATATTCTTCTTAGTCTTCTGCTTTTTCTTTAGTACTCTTTCTTATATTTGTTAAAATAAACTCTTTGTTTCTTCTCTTAATATTTATAATATTATAATTATAAATATTGTAAAGCATTTTAATGAAATTTCACTTTGTATTAATATGTAACTCTTAAGGGTGGAAAATGAAAAACTTTGTATTCGCAAAATACTTTTGAGTCCTACTGTATTACAAAATATTTTTATTTTACATATTTTTATTATATATATTATTTCTTTTTTTTATAATACCTGTCATCAAAACAGGTATACAACTATAACACCTTTTTAACTCTGTGCCTTTACCTGAGCCATTGGACACTTGACTGGACAGGGGCATGTCATCCTCCTCTGAAAACTCACTCTCTTCCGGCCTCGCCTCCCCACCGCCGCCCCCCGACCGCCCGGGGGAGGCCACCCCCTCCTCCACGCGGCCGCCCTTCAGCCCCGACATGCAGAGGAACATTCCCTGGGCCCTGTGGACCTGCTCGGCATACTGGTCCCAGTCGATTATCTTTTCGTGGCAGGCATGGCACATTCTGGGCTTGTCGGCGTCATTTGAGTTCTTTATCTGGGGAGAGGGAGACAAATGAAAATAACGTTCGCACGAGTGGGATAAGCAAACGGTAAACAAAAGAGGGTAACGCGAAAACAAATTAACTCCCGTTTAAACGGTTCCCTTCAATTACGCATTCGAATATGAATGCGTACGGAAAACTCGGGGGAAACCGCGTCCGAAGCCAACATTTTCCGCGAAATCACACACGAAAAAAGGGATTTAACGAGTAGTAAACACAAGTTGGAAAGTGTAAACAAATTTTTTATCGCATTTTAATCTGTAAAAATGCGTAAAAACTTGTAAGACGGGTCGGAGCGCAAGCTAAGCATCCGCTCGCTCTTCGACTAATGGTTTCCTTTGATTGAAAACAAAATGGCATCGCTTTCGGATTCACCCTGTGGAAACTCACTTCGACGTGAAGGTAGGATTTGATTTTTTCCGCGAAATTCAACAAGCCGGTTTCCGCGAAAATGGGAATGGAATTCTCGCACGAGGCTGCGCATAAACGACATACGTTCAAATGCCCCGAATTCATTTTAACTCGAAACTTATTTTCCGTTCAACTTTTTTCATAACATTCTATAACACGACCACTTCTCTCAAAGGTAACTTCCCTGGAACTCTTATAAGAGTGTGGCGCCTGTGTTTAGCTTGGCGGCGGGGCGGTCCGCTCGCGTTGCCCTTATCCGCAATTGATATTCAAAGGAATCCGCGGAGTGGCAACAGCCGAAACCGGAGTGACTGAAAGGGAATAAACAACCGAAACGGATTGGCGGTTGTAAGAATGGTTTTTATTAAAATTTATGCGATGACACGCATCACTTTTACATTCGCCGGTTGCGATGGGTTAATAAAGTCAAATTCCGTTTTGTAAACCGACCGCTCAAAATGGCGTCTCGTCTTTTCCGATTGTTTGACCGAAATGATACTCATTTGTTGTTTTTACTGTTCTAATCTTTGGTGGAGTCAGGGTCAGAATGTGTTAACAAATAAAAAGATAAAGAATCGGTTTTAAGGACATGTTTTGATTACAAAAAATGAAAGCGGTTCGCTGTCGATAAAAAAAAACATTGAAAAAATAAGGGGTCGCCATTCTGGATGATAATGTTTAATGAGATTAGGTTTAGCAGCAAGAAAAAGATGTCAGAATTTGTAGAATAAAGGCCCTGATAATGAGGCTGAGTTTAGCAGAAGACAGGCCCCGATTAAATGTTTGGGGCTTTTCACCCCACGTGAATGTAATCATTTTATTAATATGACTGAGCAATTGGGAAATAAACAATGCGGGTCATCTGATTCTCTAAGGCATTCCTGAAAGATTTTTAGGTTAAACAATAAATTCTTTTATGTGCTTCCGTTTATTTGATTCTTATTAACTAAAGGTACGACGGCAACAATTATTTTTCATTTTATTTTCTTATTAAACCAACATACAAACAAGAATATAAACAATTAATCTATAAAAAAACAATGTCGTTTTTGCGCCCAACCCTTTCTTCTGGTTTCCACGAAGCGGGTCCTGAAGGGAAGCCGAGGATGATTTCCTGAGTGGACGCCAGGGAGCGTTCGGGTTGGGCCCACGACTTCCCTTCTCTCCTTCCACCCAACAACATGGCGGGATTGCCAGCATCCCTCGGATGTCAGTGTCTCCTAATTGACACGGCGAGAAGCCTTCTCACTTTCTTCATAAAAAAATATATCTCTCAATTCGCACACCGCCTTCTCTTAAATCTGCTTCCACGACACACCGTCTCGTCATTACTCTCATCTCACGACGCACTGCCTTCTCACAATTCTCAAATAACAATGAGTGCATGAGGAGTTCCCGTCGTGACAGGAACCTAAACTAATCGCTCGTACGAAAATAAATCTACCCTCCCCTCTTGTAACATTTCACATTTACATTCTAAATTTACATTGAAAGGCATGATCCCCACCGAGATATGAATCCATTTGAATCCATTTGCATCCATTTGCAAATCCAAGAAACCCCACTGCGGTTTGTGCGTAAATTCCTCCCGGAATGGCGTCAAAGCCCCCGAGATCATCTCGCCCTCATTCCAACATGGACGCCGGAACCGGAAGTGGCCGGTGTCCGTGCTGGAATGAGGGCGCTCCGCCACCTGTCGGCCTCTCTTCGTCTGCTTCCCGCCCTTCTCGGAAACGCTGCATGCCCGGATTCGTGTTAGATCCTTGGGAATCGATTTTCCGATGACGGCGGGGGCGGACTCGTTCAAGTGGCCATAGAGTAACAACATGGCTGACAGCCACCGTTCAATTCAGCTCCGAATTGGCGATGCTCTGATCGGGCGCGGGGGGCGACGACTGCGTCGGCTGCTCCTCGAAACTCTCCTCCCTCACGTCGTACACCCTCTCCTGCGACCTGTCGTACATGAGCCTCCTCGTGAGGAAGATTCTCCTGTTGGGGTTGGACGAGTTGTAATTGGGGTTGACGTAGGTCATCATGTTGGCGTTGTTGAACATGCAGTTCAAGTTCTTCTTCCTCCGCCTCTGCACGACGACGACGACGTAGGCCGCTATGGAGAGGAGAACGAAGGAGCAGAAGACCTGCAAGAGAAGAGGGGGTGTAACGGCGTCTTGGGGCCCCGCGGCCCTGGGCCCACTCACGATCGTCGTGGCCACGAGGACGAGCTGCTTCGAGAAGGAGTCGCCCTGGGAGGCGTTCTCCGTGTTCTCCATGTTGGGGTCGCCGTGGATTTTGTCGAGGTCGCTCTTCGTTCCTCCGTCGACGGTGCGGATGATGAGATCGTCGTCGTCGTAGTCGTCCTTCGGGACGGCGACTCTGAGTTTGGGCTCTGCAAGAGGGCGGTGGTCGGTTGACTGGTTTCCACTGGGGCGGATTTGGGTTACCTTTGTTGCAGGGACGTCCGTCGGGGACGTCGGGGCAGGCGCAGACGTAATCCACCCGTCTGAAGAGGCACAAGTGGGTGCAGAATCCGTTGCTTTTCTGGAAAAGGAGGAAGAGGGTTGAATTGGGGGTGGGTTGAGGGGGGTTGTGGTCGATGAGCGTGCACTCACCACGCATGGCGACCATCCCGTCTGCCTCGAGCTGGAAACGGCCTTGATCTCCATGACGCTGTCGAGTTCGGACTTGACGGAAATTCTGTCCCGGCCCGTCGTTTTGTCAGCTCTCTCCACTGACTTCGAGTACCAGTCGGTCCAGTAGATGTGGTCGCCATACTGAAAAGAACCAGAGTTCACTCTCAACCCATGCCTCCCTCCTCAGGGCAACTCAGTGCAGCAACGCTCACCATGCTCAGCCCGAACGGGTGCGTGGCCGAAGGCACCAACTGCACCCTGTTGCGCCCGTGGAGGTCGCTCACTTCGATGCGGTCCTTGAGGGCGTCCGCCCAGTACAGCTTCTTGGCGTCGTAGTCCACCGCCAAACCGTTGGGGAACCCGAGATCCGCCCCCACGATCACCCGCCGCTGGGACCCGTCCATCAGCGCCCTCTCTATCTTGGGGGAGTCGCCCCAGTCCGTCCAGAAGAGGTACCTGCGGGCAGAGAGGCCATGAGGGGGCGCCTGGGGCGGACGCCGCCACCAACTCACCCCTTCGCCGGGAACACCGCCACCGCCCGGGGCTCGTCCAGCCCTTGCTTGAATATGAGCTTCCTGCAGGAGCCGTCCAGTCTGGCCACCTCGAGCACTTTCCTCCCGGTGTCTGTCCAGAAGATGTTGTTGGCCAGCCAGTCCACGGCGAGGCCGTCGGGGGTGGTCAGGTTCTCGGATATGATTGGTCTGTTGTCGGAGAGGTTGTTCATGTTGACGCCCCTGCGGGAGAACATTCCCTAGTGGACGCACCCTCGGTGGGGAGGGGAGGGCGCCTACCTGATGACGTCCAGGTTGACGTCCGTGTAGTAGATGATTTGCTCCTTCCAGTGGAAGTCGACGGCGATGGAGTTCTCCACTTCGGATACGGGGAGGGTGACGTCCCACAGCTCGGGGGTGTCGAGGGACACCCTTACGAGTTTGGTCCTCGTGGCGAAGAGGAGGAACGCCGAGGGGAGAGGGTTGCACGTCTTCCCGTCCTCCTGCAACAACCCCACCTCATTTTACACACTCATACGCGGAAGACATTCCTCTCAGAGTCAACTAAATCAACAAAGTAGTTGAAAAGCATCCGAATCCGCCATGAAACCCGTTTACAGACAATGCCATGATGATACCCATAAAATAACGAGGAAAAACTTCTAACAGAATCCGGGAGGTTCTGCCATTGGAGCCGTTAGCAGAAGTTTAGTGCAGCGTTGTTTTAACCTCAAAGGAAAGTAAGAATATTCATAAATTGGCAACACCGCCGTCATCTGCTGAAGGGAGATTTGCAATTCTTTGTTTGAGTATTTACGGGCCTGCACCGAAGTACAAGCACTTCAAAAATTTGAGTTAAGACTCACTATTGTTCCCCTCCACGGAAATCTTTAGTAAAAGGCGAAAGATTTATTCGTTATGAAGGGAAACATGAGTTGCCTTTTCCGTGGCGGCGCCTCTCCCCTGGCGTAGACATTGGAGCAAACGTTCCGCGGAGCGACGTCAAATGATTTCCGATAATTACCTTTTCTTCGCCCAAAATAAAATAGTTTTTATGTGTGCAGACTATTTTATTGGTTTTAATTTTAACGTTTCTGTGCGTAATATTATTAAAATAATTTTGATAATTATAAAAAATGAATTAAAATGCATGAAGATAAAGATAAACCGTCGCGAGCGCTCTCTTGTGAGATTTTTTCGAAGCGTATTGATTGAGTCGGAGTGTCGCCGCTGCGAGCGCTAGCTCCTTTCACTGATTTATTGAGCTACCGTTACCTCGAGACTCGCTAGTTTTCATTTTCATTTCCTGGTTTTTATATATTTTTTAATATTATTAGAAAACATACCTTCATTAATATTCCCGTAGGACATGCACAAGAATAACCCTCCGGTTTCCTCAGACAAAGATGAGAGCATCCGCCGTTGTTGTTTCCGCAGGCATTTTCAGCGATATTTTCCACCTGGAAAATTAGTAATATCGTCATGCGCGGACTGCGCGTTAACGCCTCTCCCTCTCTTCCGTACCTGCACAGATCGAATGTCCATCAATCCTTCCAAACCGCTCCTGATCACCTGACTGTCGCTCCCGTTGTGCTTGTCCGCCCGGTGCACGGACTGCGTCTTCCAGTCCGTCCAGTAAATGTGGGTGCCGACGATGACCAGCCCGTAGGGGTGTGGGATCTGAAAGGGGTGGTTGTTGTCGTAATGGGTGTTCTGCTTTTGAGGGAATGCGATTGCAGAGTGAGATTTACCTCTCGAACGATGACTCTTCTGTCGCGGCCTTGGAGGTCGGAACTTTCTATGGTTTTCCTCTTTCCGTCGTTCCAGTAGAGTCTCTCCGCAGGACGGTCGATGGCCAGGCCGTTCGGCCACTCCAAGTTCTCCGATATTAAAGTTTTCCTGAAATTAATGGTGAAGATTTTCGTAAACCGATTGGGGTTGGTGTTAGGGATTTGTACAAAGAAAACTGCGTTGCTCTAAGCTCAACATGAGAGGGTTTCCTTTGCAGCGCCATCTCCGGGCGGGAAAGTAAATTAGCATTTCCGTTATGAATTAAAACATGGCAAAGACCGTTATTTTATAAAAATCCGAAGGAAATCATCTTTTTTTGATCTGAGAATAATAATTTGAGTTGTGGAAATTTTAAAATTGAAAACCACTTGTTGGCGTCGACCGCTGCAAAGGAAAGCTCTCTTTTCTTTTCATTCTTTCGTTTCGTCCTTGCCTGTTCTGTCCGTCCATATCAGCCTGCTCTATCTTGGCTTTCTTCCCCCAATCCGACCAGAACATCAACCCCTGATGATAATGCAAAGTGATCGCCCTCGGGTTCTCCAGATCGGACCAGATGAGCACCTTCCGATTCGTCCCCTTCAGCTCGCACACTTCTATGCTGTTCCTCCCGGCGTCCGTCCAGTAAATCTGCAACGCGAACCCACTCAGCTCTCGCCCCATTTCAACCCTTCTTCTCTCACCTTTCGCCCCGTGGAGTCGACCACTATCCCGTCGGCGGTGTCCAGTCCGTCCGCCACGACGCTCTCCACGCCGCTCCCGTCACGCCTCGCCTTCATTATCACGTCCTCCATCGTGTCCGTCCAGAAAATCTCGCCTGAAACATGGCATTCGGCCAGAGTGCCACCGCGACAGTCTTAGCCATTGAGCGCGACCAACCTGTCTTTCTGTCGACGTCGACGCCTTTGGTGTTCTTCATGGGCGGGAGGGGGAGAACCGTGTCGACGATGTAGGGGACATCCAAGGAGATTTGCCGAATGTCCACGAGGTGGGCGAAGATGAGGGAGTTGGTCGGTCCGGCCGCGCAGGTTTTTCCATCCGCCTGAGTGAAGAGAGAGAGTTTGAGTGGCGTCGACGGTTTGAGGTTCAGTGGTGAAGTGCTCACCAGTAACTGTATGCCGATGGGGCAAGCGCAGGAGTACTTCTCGGGGGGTGGCGCGAGCAGGCACAGATGGGAGCATCCTCCATTGTTGATGTGACATGGAGTGTGAACGTTTTGAAAATCTCTGTGAAAGACTCTGACATCCATCAGGCCTGAAATCCTCTCTCTGGAATAACACCAATGTGTTTATGTCTATCTCTCTTAACAGAATGTTCTTATGCATTCGGACGTAGTATTGGTTACGGCAGAATACAAAGCAATACTTTTCCAAATCTCACCTCAACACACCGCCGTTCTTCCCCGTGTTTTTGTCCACAAAATGAATGCTGTTCGTCTCCCAATCAGTGTAGAAAAGCGTATTCCCGTAGAGAGCGAGACCAAAAGGATGACGAATCTCCGTTCCTGAAACTGTATTAACACCATTCATTTGCATCCCCTTCGGGAGGGGCGAACAATTTACCCTTCAACGCAGTCCTCTCCGTTCCGTCGAGGTTTGAGTACTCTATGGCTTTGGTTCCCCCGTCCACCCAATACAGCCGACTCTTCTCGTGGTCGATGGCCAATCCGTTCGGCCAAATCAGGTCCTTGTGGAAGAGAACCTTCCTGTTGGAGCCGTTCATTCCGGCCCTTTCGATCTTAGGCGCCCTCCCCCAGTCGCTGAAGAACATGTGACCACCTGTGGGAGGCAGGGGTTAGCTTCTGGGGTGTTCCGAGGGAGGGGTGGCGAGGGCTCACCGATGGGGTCGACCACTATGTCCCGGGGCTTGTCGAGGCCTTCCCAGATGAGGAGGCTTCTCAGAGTTCCGTTCAGGTTGGAGAGTTCGATCCTGTTGGTGCCTGCATCGGTCCAGTACAGCTTTTTAGTCACCCAGTCGATGGCCAGTCCCGAGGGCGACACTGAAACCGGAATATCGATTTACGGTTCGAGAAAGGGCCGAAAGTGGTCGATGTGCGCTCACCCAAATTGTTGTTGATGACGATCTCTTGGCCTGATCCGTTCAAATGGCTTCTGCTTATTCGGTGGCTTTCGACGTCGCTCCAGTAAATCCTGTTGTTGTCGGAGTCGAAGGCCAAAGCGACAGCCGACCTGACCTGATCCAAGGGAATGACCATGTCGATTATGCCGACTTCCTTCCCCAGATCGAGTTGTCGAAGACGAATGTCTTTATTTCGAGCGAAAATAAGAAGCTTCTCCGGTGTGTCGGTGCAAGTTTTCCTGGAAAGGGTTAAAGGTAGAGTGATTCTGTCGGGCTTCGGGAGGAGGACTGTCGTACTTGTCTGCGTGAAGATGCAGTCCGAGTGGGCAAGCGCACTTGAAGGACTTCTTTGTCGGCAGGCAGATATGAGAACAACCGCCATTTTTCTTTCCGCAGTGGTTTCGAAACGTCGGTTGCCTCTGAGAGTGGAAACTGAAAGACAAAGAAAGAACGCAGTCCGTCGTTTGTTGGCAAAGAATAACTCTGCGGGTACCTGTGGATGTCCATTGGGAAATGCAGTCCCGTGTGGATGATTTTGTATCCCATTCCCGTGTCTTTGTTGGCGCTAGCTATACTCTTCGTGTGCCAATCGGTCCAGTAAATCGCTTCTTCGAACAGCGTGATGGCGAAAGGATGCGGCAGACCTTTCGTTACGATCTGAGAGAGATTTTATTAAGTAAACAAACAAGGTAAACACTTAAAAACAAAGGCGATAGTGAATTCGATGTCGCTGTCCACCTTTCTCCTGTCTGTGCCATCGAGCTTTGAGCTTTCGATGGTGTGGTGCTTCGCATCGGTCCAATATAAGCGGTCGATGGCGTAGTCCAAAGCCAAACCGTTTGGCCAAAAGATTCCTTCGGTGACAATGCTTTTCCTGTTGCTCCCGTCCGATTCGGATACTTCTATTTTCGGCTTCGGTCCTGAAATGATTTCACCTGTTTCAGATGACAGCTCATAACAAAGGGTGGCCTCCAAAGGGGTCGAACAAATGACATTAAACCAAATAAATAAACGGAAATCATGACTCGAGCTGAGAAAAGCGTACATTTTTCTTTGCAGAGGGAAAACATCTGAGAGATAACCACGGCCCTTATGGCAATCAACACAATGCATTATCGACAGATAATGGGACTCTACCCCAATCGGTCCAGAAAACGTTTGCCATCCCTGGATGAACGACAATGGCTCTCGGTTTGTCCAAATCGTTGGAGACAATCACAGTTCTGTGCTTCCCGTCCAGCGTGGCCACCTCCACCCTTCGCGTTCCGGAGTCCGTCCAGAACAGCAAATCGTGAATCCAGTCGATGGCCACGCCCCCTGGCGACTCCAACCCCCACTTTATCACGTCTGAAACACACAGAGGTTGAGCTGAGGTCCCCGTCCGACTTCCCATTCCCGCACAAATTCAAAATCACCTGATTTCTCCGTCCCGTTCACCTTCGCTCTCTTTATAACGTCCATTGACACGTCAGACCAGTAAATCCAACCCTTCTTGTAGTGATAGTCAATGGCGATCGCGTTCTGAAGGCCTTTCAGTATTGCGGTGTATTTGAGGTTGTTGAGACTCACCTGAAAGAGAGGGCGGTGAGTGTGCGTGCGGGGAGAGGTGGGGGGAGGTGGGGGCGGTCACCTACCTGTCGAATGTCGATGCGGTTGGCGAAAATCAAGGTGGGTGGATCCCCGATGGCTTTGCAGGTCCTCCCATCCGGTCTCAGGACGTAACCCTTCTGACACAGGCACGAGAAGGACCCGACCGAGTTGCTGCAGATCTGACTGCACACCGGGTCGTACTCGAACTGGCACTCGTCTATATCATCGCAGGTTGAGTTGTCGCTGGAAAGCATAAATCCCGGCTCGCAGCTGCAGGCCTCCCTCCCATTGGCCAGGATCACGCACAGTTGGTGGCACGAGGACCCCGCTTCACACTTCACTTTTTTGGGGCAGTTTCGCTCATCTGGGGGAAAATAGTTCGGCTGGAGATCGGGCAAAAGAGCAGGAGCTCGCACTCCCCTCACCTTCTCCCCTGGGGCAATCCTTCTTCCCGTCGCAAACGTGCTTCCTCCCGATGCAGTTAATGAGGGGTTTGGGGCTCTTTCGGATGAGGGTGGCGGAGGAATCGTTCCTCTGATGAGCAGCACAGTTGAACTGAGTTTCGTGGCAGGTCTGCTGGCAGTTTTCCTCGTCTTCGCCTTTGGAGCAGTCCTGGATGTTGTCGCAGAGCCAGGTTTTCTGGAAGAGAGGCGTCGAGTGAGGTTTGGTGGGCGTTTGGTGGGCGTTTGGAGGGCGTTTGGTGGGGTTGGGTTGGGGTTTGATTGCTTACGAGAATGCAGTTGCCGTTGTTGCAGGAGAATTCGTCGGGGCCGCAGGTTTTCGGGGCCTTTTCCGTGCAACCGATTTCGTCTTCTCCGTTTTCGCAGTCGGTTTCCTCATCGCATTTCCACAGTTCGGGAATGCATCTTCCTCCGTTGCATCTAAACCAAATGCAATAAATTACCCTCCCCAATTGTAACTCAGTCTCTTTCATTTAACAAACACAACAGTTGAATACAAATAAGAGAATATTTTTAGCTTTAACATTTCCTAATAACTCAGTCTAATATAAATTAACCCGTTTAGTGTCTCTGTCTTTTGCATTGTGTGCAAACATTAAATTATTATCTATTTAATATTTTAAGAAATACAATTGGTTTTTTTTTGTATGAATTCACTTATGGTGACTCCTTGATGCGATCCAAACGGAGATTTAGGGGGTTGATTAGGGTGAGTTTTTCCAAGTATTGCCGTTCGTCTTTTTGCTCACCGGAACTCAGAGGGTCCGCAGCTGGATTCTGTGTTGGGGCAGTTCTGTTCGTCGGACCAATCGCCGCAATCGTTGTCTCCGTCACATTTGAATTCCTTTTTCACGCATCTCGGGTACGCGCATTCGAACTCGGTGTCGTTGCAGACATGGGGCTCTTGAGCTGTGAGCAAAAGTCAAATTGAGGGGAATGTCGGGGAAAGAACCAATGCTTCCTGTGCGTTCGCTTACGGCAGTCGGCCTCGTCAGATCCGTCAGCACAGTCGGGCTCGAGATCGCATTTCCACGACAAAGATATGCAGTTGCCATCGCTGCAGTGGAATTCACTTATTGAGCAAGCACTGAGGAGGAAATTATATGTTATTTCGCTGACGTACAAATAAACAACTTTGAGGGTTGTAAACGTACTTTTTCTTGGTGCAGTTTGTCTCGTCGCTGTAGTCCTTACAATCGTTGTCTCCATCACACAGCCATGATTTCTGGATGCAAAATCCGTTGTTGCACTCGAATTCTGTCTCCGTGCAATTCCGTCCTGAAATTAACCACCCAGATGAGTCTGTTGTCCTCCTGAAGGCGACCACATCCTGTGGGAGAGGGCTCACCATCGCAATGGGTTTCATCACTGAAGTCCCCGCAGTCGTCGTCCCCATCGCACAGCCAAGACTTCTTGATGCACTTCCCCGATCTGGGGCACCGCACGTTGTTGTCCGTTTCCAGGCAACTCTGAAAGATATCCAGTTCCGTTTCCCCGCACTCCAGCTCGTCCTGCTCTCCCGTGCAGTCCGGGTCGCCATCGCAACGGAAAGTGTTCGGGATGCAGGTGCAGGACCCCACGCAGAGGAACTCATCTGGAATCGAGGACAGGAGTTGGCAATCGCTCGGGAACTCAGACGTCCTTCAAACCCACCCTGCGCGCACTCTCCCCCGCAGGGACTGAACCTCCCCGCCACGATCTCGTCCTCGTCGTCCTCGTCCTTCAGCTTGACAATCCTCCGGGACATCTCTTCCTGTCTGATGCCTCCATTGTAACCTCCCCTGGCGTAGGTTTCGCCGCGGGACAGTTCGGGCGAATTCACGGGGGGGAAGTGCATCTGGCCATTTGTGTATCCCGTGCCTGAAAGACGGAGCGGTTGGACGCGCGTTTGGTGGGCACCACCGTCGTTCACTCACCTCTGACCATCCCCGATCTGTAGCTGGGGTTGAGGTTGTTTGAGGAGGTGGATTTCCTGGCGAAGTCGTCGAGGGAGAAGCCGAAGCCGTTGCCCGAGCCGACGTAATAGGGGTTGGGGTAGGGATGGGGGGAGTAGTAAGGGTTTCCGGGGTAGTAATCTCCTGTGTGGTGGTGGGAGATGGGGATGGGCATGGGCTGGTACATGTTGGGCAGGAGGTGGTGCTTCTGGTGATGGCGGCCGTGCTTGCCCTTCTCTGATGGCTTCACGTCCGCGTCCAGGTTGGGGTCGGGGAGCTCCGGGTGCCTGACATTCTGGGGATTGATCTGACTTCTGGTGTAGGGGTGATCGGACTGCTTTTTCCCGGTTCCTCCACCGTAGGCTTTCTTTCCAGGGCCTTTGGACCCCGACGAACCCTAACCAAATAAATTAATATTTATTTCCCCAACATTTTCACTAAACTAATGAGTTATTTATTTAATTTTCATGGGAAGTATTCAGCCTTATTCCTGTGTTACGGTACTTTTTCTCCTTAAAGTTCTTCGCAAATAGGAATTATTCGGAAGTGTTCGTACTAAAATAAATAAATGTTGTAAAGACGATGAGTTGGGAGTAGAAAGGACGAGGTCGGATCCCAACGGCACAGAAAGGTTTTTCACCCTTTTTAGATCTTATGGCTCCAGTTAGTATTAGTTTTAGATATTTTAGAATTTAGAATATAGCCCATTCTGTTGAGGAACGAAAGACTTTTAAGTCAAAACATTCGCGCACATATTTTTACTTTGTTTTAATAAGAAAACAAGAGACAAAAGAAAAGAGAAAAGAAAAAAATAAAAGAAAGAAATGATCAATTTAAAGGATAAATAAATTTATAATTTAAACTCGTGAGTAAATGAGTTTGTTCACAGATGCAAAAGCTCTATCGCTTAATCGCTGTCCTCCATTTTATAATAATTAATAATGTGAGTATTTTAATATATCAGTTTTGGGAATTTGAGAAAGCCTTACCAATTTATCTGATTTGGATGGGTTTTTCGTTGGAAACGGAATATCAGTAAAGTTTCCGTTAGAGTCTCCATTGAAATCCGAAGCCACTCCCAAATTCGGTTGTTTTCCACATTCGACTGAAAAATATAAATTCTGAATCAATGAACAGAGCGAAGTGATTTATTTCCCCTCCGGCATTTTTCCGAAAGAGAGGTTTCCTCCGCTATCGAAAAGCGCGCTCGAGATAAAAGGGGTGAGCTGAAAGGGGAAACAATTTGAGCGACAGTCGGTTTAACCCCGTAATGAAAAGAAAATGGGGGCTATTTTTGGGTTGGAAAGAACAAAAGTGAAAGGGTTGCGCGGGGGCGGAGGGGAGACTAAGGTACGAAAAATGGGGAAGTGACCAAAATAGAATTCATTCTTCATGCTCGGCGGATATAATAATTCACACAAGAAAAATGTGGGTTCTTGAGCAGGTTGCCATGGCTACAGCATCCCACACAATCGCTGACTTGTTGCCCTCTTTCTCTCCCTCCCGAAGATCCCCATCTTTCTGTCTCTCAACCCTCCCCTCTGCACCGGTTATCGATCTCCTGCCGAGCACCTACCCCTGGTTATTCTAGTTTTTCCAACTTTCATTCAAACTAAACCGTCGCCAGGGGTGGCCACTCCCCAGCTGCCACCTCAACATTTTCTGCATTGCTGCTGTCCCGCCCCGGATTTATTCACACTTCTGCATCATTGTGCATGAGCACCGCCATGCCTTTCTTCTTTTAATTGTTTCCCGTCAGGCTGTTTCGCCTCGAGGTCCACAAAAGCCGCCATTTTCTGTTTTATTCCGCCCGAAAAAGAAAACGTCAATGATAGGAATTTACCTGATATTTTTAATACATCCTTCGTTAAAAGGTGAAGAAGGAGTAAATTTAAAATTGAGACTGCTGACTTTTTCCTCGCCATGCTTGATCACTAATAAAAATTTAATCGTTCCGGATTTTAAAATGATTTTCGTGCGGCGATTTTTCAAACACTTGTCCACTGATCATACACTTCTTTTCATTAATTATTATGCTCTTAAGTAAAGTGGGAACACCGGGAATTTCCCCTGAAAAGAAAAAAGGGTTGCATTGTGACATTTCTGCTGAAGAGTGAAAGAATGGAGCGTCTGACGAGAGCCAAAGTCCCCAAGCCCGAAAGTGAGTAAATCTCACGATTTCATGTCCATTTTGCTTTGGATCCTCCCTCCTCCCATTCCAAAGCGAAACTGTCAACCGTCCATTTCCCCACTAACGGTTATTCCTCATCAAATCCACTTACTTATTTCCCAATCAGTAGACGTACGCGTTGAGATCATTTCATTATTCTCCTCAACTCTGCGACAATTCCAAAAACGGGATGGCACAGGAGAACGCGAAAAAACCGACTGTTACTGAATGAAATTTTTCGTTCCTTTTTTTACACGGAGACGAGCGCGAGGTGGCGGCGTTGCCAGATCGTTGTGACTTGAGGCGTCGGTTACATTTTTTTGTTCTCTTACACAATCAACGGCCACCCACGCGAACGAAGTCCGGAAAAGGCTTCCTCGACGCCGAATTCTGGGAAGACTCGGCCCGGACACCACAAAGCGACCAACGAAATTAAAAAATGACGGAAACACCTGTTAAGCGGGAGCCTTTTTGCGCGGGATGAATGAATATTAACTTCCGGTTGACACCCCGAATCGGGAACGAATTTGTTAACGAACCGTTTACGTCTTTGCTCACCTGATTTTGCCTATTAAAAACGGTTGGATCTCACCGGATGCTGCGGTTATTCCGCATATTTTTCCATATATTCCGCATTATCCTTCATTTTTGTCTCTTCCAAAAAGATGCCGAGATTTCATTGAGCATCGTTAACACTAGAGTTTGTTATAAATGTTGGTGTAACATCAGACATTCTCGCAAAGTTATCTTACATCTCTGAGAGCTGGTGAATTAGAAATTGGCGCATGTGTCGATTCCATAGAATCAATCTGGTGAAAAATCCGTGCGGCGGGGGCGACTGACAGAGTAAATGGGGAAACTTCCGGAGCAGCGTTTGGTGCTGCCGCCTGGCGGATTGTCCTGGAAACGATTTTTGCCAATTAAATTAATATTTTGTTGAGAGATTTGATCAAAAGTTCCGAAGGGAAAACAAATTGTAAAGACTGGGGAGACTGAAAACTCTCCCT
Organism: Brueelia nebulosa; assembly: GCA_028293925.1. Taxonomy (NCBI): domain Eukaryota; kingdom Metazoa; phylum Arthropoda; class Insecta; order Psocodea; family Philopteridae; genus Brueelia; species Brueelia nebulosa. The sequence continues at coordinate 495,654 of JAQIBA010000003.1, read as the reverse complement.
CGGGATGACCTCATTAAGAGAAAATTTCCCAGACCAAAATGAGTTCTAAAGAAGTGCACATAAAAATATTTAAAGCGACAACAAAACCGATTTAAAAATGAAATTTCTAAAAAACTATGAACTGCCCAAAAAAACGAAGAGATTCTACACTCACCCTTTTCATCCCTTTACACCCCCTGGAGATTTCCTGATTTTTCCACCACAAATTTAATAAATGCGGAATGCTAATTGTAGTTTGGATTTTTTTATGTCGAGGAATTGCCTGTCATTAAATTATATTATTTATAACCCTCTTAAAGTGTGTAAACGAACCCCTAAATGAAAATATTCTCAATGGGAAATTATCATCAGCTTTTGACGTAATAAAAATTTTGATTTTTAACGACATTCACAAAGTGACGACAAATTTATGTAAATAACAGGCATCAATACAAAAAGGTCGCCATTGTTTTTTCCATTTTACAAAAAGGAGCATTTCTTTATTTATGCGAAACAAGCAATTCATAAGGAGAAAACTAAGATAAAAGTAACAAAAGAGGGGTTCTTTGGAGTAAAAGAGAGAGAGAGAGAGAGAGTAAAGGGATCTGAAAATAAATTATACAGTGCAATTATGCAAACTCGAAGGTTATCACCTGCGAGTGTTATTTAATTTGGCGTTAATTTTTGTACACAATTTGTAGTTAATTATCCAAAATGAATTTGAGTTCGCCTTATCTGCTCTTCTTTGCTAAAACTGAAAATAAAAGCAATTACATCTCTATTTTTTTAGGTTTTCTGTCTAAAATAAATATGGAATGATATCAATTAAATTATGTATTTTCAACAACAATATTTCTAAAATTCCAACGGTCAACTGCAAATAAATCTTTTATTAATTAACGTCCTCCGCCTAATCATTTAACTGACAAAGTTTAATTTTTTTATTTTACTCTAATTATTAAAAAATACAAATGGGAAACATAGAAAAATTGGTTTCTAATATAAAGTATTGATTTATTCGGCATTTTTACACGCATATGTTGTGGCCAAAGGCGACAGTAACCTTTTAACGGTTCTAAAATAAAATGGTGACTAATTTGGCTAATTTTTAAATGCAAAAATTCAATATTTCAGTATAAAATTTAATTTTGGAATTTTTTAAAAGGGAAAAAAATTTTAAATGCTATATTAATTCGAGTGATCCCATGAAAACGCTTTAGAAAGAGGAGAAACGACGAATTCAGAAAGCACAAAAGACAAAATGCGTGAAAATCGGCAAAAGTCGCCATTTTAGCAGAGAATGAAAACCTCCAATAAAAGTACTCAAAGTTTCATTGGTCGGCTTAAAAAAAATAAAAGAATTATAGAACCAGGAACCCCAAAACGAGCGCAATTTCACCCGAAAACCGTTACAATGCCCTTTTGCACTATATTTTAGACGCTGACTAAAAATCACACGCAATATTAAAATATATAAATAAATTTTATATTGTGCTTTTGGAGTCGGCGCACCGCTCTAAGAGTGGGAGTGGAGTTACCATCCAAACAATTTAGAAAATAAAAATGCGCAAATTGAAATAATAAAGTAAATACTTTTAATTTTATTGACTGATTTATACATATATATTTTATGGACTCTCCGACCGATTTGAGTCTCCAATTCTGATTGGCCATCGATTCAGCCTCTCATTGGCTCAATTCTCCGGTGTTTGCTTATTGGTTTATAATTGGGCTCACAATGAAGCATTCATTTTATTTTACCCTTAACTGGAGCCGTGTGAATTGTGTGAAAGCCACCGCCTGCTGTGATTGACATGTCGCATCTTTTGGCCGTAACCTATGCATTAATTAGATGAACGATCCGTTCGGTTATTTAAAAACCACTTGTGCCAAATTTTCGTTTCTAAGCAAGGACTCAGACCCTGTCGCCATTCTGCACCACCTCCCGTCGACTATTCGTTGCTAAGAAAGTAGAAAGTCCAATAAATTATGTTGAATATTATAAACGAAATGGGGAACACTATCCTCGAGTATTTGTCGATGATGTTCACGTCTTTGATCTTCGGCATGGAGTTCTTCAGAGCGGCAGCTCCTTTCTTTAATGCGTTCAGCATATTTGGCTTCGCCCCGATGGGGGCAGTTTTGCTGCCTCTGAACCTCAGCCCTGAAAGGACAACCACGGCTTCATTGGAGGCCCCAGGGAAGACTCTCCCGGCTTTTACCTGAATTCGTCCGATAAATGCTGCTCCTGTTCATCCTAAAGCTCGGCGGGAACTTGGCCGATTCGTCCGCACTCGAGGAGGGGAACCGATGTGTGTGTCGGTACCTTATGCTGGGAATGGGCGACATGGTGATGTTCTGCAGCTCGAACGTCTCCTCCGAACTTCCCGGCTCGGGTTCCCGTTCCGGGGCTTTCCCCGCGGCCGACTTGCCCCCTGCAAAGCAAAAGCACCCTTCTTTCACCCGTCACCCCGTCCTTCGACCACTGCGTACCTCTCTCCCCCTCCTTGCTCTTCTTCGACTTGTTCTTCGCCCTCGCGCCCCAGTACGTGTAATTGACGGCCGCGTACTCCAGCAGGGCGGCGAACACGAACACGAAGCACATGACCAGGTAGATGTCTATGGCCTTGACGTAGGATATCCTCGGCAGGCTGCTCCTCACCCCTGTGCTGATGGTCGTCATGGTGAGCACCGTGGTGATGCCCAAGGCCACTCTGGCGCTGGTCGCCTCGTGGTTGATCCAGAAGGAGACCCAGGAGAGCATCACTATCAGGATGGAAGGGAGGTAGGTCTGTAAGAGAGAGAGAGAGAGAGAGATAGAGGGGTGAGTGGGGGGTGGGGTGGATGTGGGGTGGATGTGGGGGACGTACCTGAAACACGAAGTAGCCGATGTTTCGCTGGAGTTTGAAGGAGAGCGAGAGCCTTTGGTATATTCCTGTGGCGAGGCTTTCCTTTCTGTCGTTGGTTTCGTAACCTATGATTGTGAATTGTGGCAGTTGAGCTTCTTCGACTCCTCTGACTGGAGTGTCTTTCCAGTACATAACTACATCTAATACTGTGTAACCGTCTGCAATTAAAAGTAATGCCTAAGCGAATCTATATACTTCTTAATTATTTATTTCTCTTACTATTATGTATTTTTGTATTTTTTTTATTTATTTAGTAAGTTATTTAGCCTGGAAATCAGGCTAATTTACTTTTTAACGCAATTAAATACATACACACATATACAGTATATACACTGCAGAGTTTTTATTATAAATTATACAATCACTTCTCTAATCTCTTTTTATGGATTATAATGTTCATAATGGACGCAATGGAGTTTCATTTTTACTCCCTCCAGTCGGTACCTTTGTACCGTAGATATTATGTATATATTTCTTATTAGTTTTACCTATTTTAGTATTGTAGTTAATTACAAACAATGACGCACTTAAAGAGAAGTGTGCGGAAAAGTTTGTAATTGTCAGTGACAGAGAGGTTTGTGAGGAGAAACACAGATGAACTCACAGCTTTCTATTTCCACAGTGCAGTTCTGGGAATCCAGAGGATAGTAGTGAAGGTCCATCATGCAAGCCAACGTTGTAGTGAAGCGCATTCCGTAAGTGATGCTTCCGTCGCCGTTCAGCCGCACGAGTTTGTTCCTCTCGGTGACGTCGTGCAGGAAACTGGAAACGAGGCGGAATGAGGGCTGGGGGCGGCGAGGGAGGAGGGGATGAAAAGCCACCCTCACCTGTTCTTGTCGTTGGCGAAGAAAGTGTCCGGAACCCAAATCTTCTCTGCGAAGTCTCCCGCCAAAGTGAGAGTCTCCTCTTCGCTGCTGAACGCCAGTCTTTCGTCCTTCCAATACTGATCTAAGTACATTGTTATAGTGTAGTCCTGAAAAGAGAACAGATAAATATTAACAGATAATTATTACATTGTGCAATCATCGTCTGCTTACCATATTGACTTCGGAAATGGCGTCGAAGCTGGCGATTGTCATATCCATTCCGACATAGAGAGGGTCACCTGAAAAGGAACAGAAGGCGATTAATGACACACTAACACTAATGCTGTCATTGCTAAACTCACTCTTTATGAGTATAAATTTTCTATTACTCCTATTTTTTTGGTCATTAAAGTTTGCAGTTCACCTTTATAACTATTGTACACTATTAAATTCCTCTTTTCCACCTTCACTACAACTTAACTTTTCCTTCCGAGCTGTGCGCTCTCTCTTTGAAAATTTGATTGTAAATTTCTTAATAAAGTTAAACCTAATTAATGAAATGTTAGTTTTTAATTGCGGGTCGTTGATTAACTTTTTTTCCGAATGTTTATACGGGTTCTTTCACTCCCAGGAGAAATCACAACGGGAGATAAAAGCATCAAGAAGAGCAAACTCTGTGGGGAGACGCAAAGGAAAGCCGCAGAAAACGGTTTCTGTTCGAGGCAAACAACAATAACATACAACGACTCTCCCACCGGCCAACTCTCCCACCCACAGCCACTTCACTACAACGGGAGAAAAGCTCTTCTCGCTTTTATTCGAGATGATTCAGAGCCGAGCTTCACTCATTCTGCAAGAATGGCTTAGTGGATTAAGTGCACAATCTCGTGGCAATATTCCAACCTCTTAAAGAATTACAATGGCAGACTGAAGATGGTTCACTTCTTTTTAAAGGACTCAAAGCAAATCCTTTTACCGCCTCCCCCTCTCCCCTCCCTCAGGATTTTCACCCCAAAGCTCCCGACTGTCTCTCAGTCGCGTTTTTTCTGCTCACCGGATGAAGAGTACTTCTTCACAAACTTCTCGCCGCGAGATTTAATTAACTAAAATCCACTAATTATGTTGCTCCGTCCTCGGTGTTGAATAAAACAATTTAATAATCATGTGAGCTCTGAGAGTTTGCCGGTGAATTCCAAAATGGCCGCGTTTGGCCGAGGCGGAATTTTAATGAATTTATTCTCCCTCACGTAGCTGAGAAAAAGTCTGAGAGCTTTTCTCTTGGTCTTACCTCCAAAATTTGGCCGGAGTCTGATGTCGTATCCTTCGAGCAGTTTCGATATTGTCTGACTTACATTTTCCAAACGGTCTGCTGAGGCGTTTGGAATTTGAATATTTCTGAAATTTCAATTGTTAGCATTAATTTGCAATGAGGCGATCGTTTTATGTTGAAATTATGTAAATTATAATGGGACTGTTATTATAATTTACTAAACTTTTACTTCTGTGCTGTTATAAATAATATATACACTGATGCAGTTTATAGGGTAATAAATAAAAAAAGTTTGTCCGTTACTTCGGTTAAAGTCGGAATTATTCGGAAATCTTCGTAGTGGAAAAATAAATGTGGCCGAGTGTGAAAGGCGGTGTGGGTTGGGAGTAGAAGGGGCGGGGTTCGAATCCCAAAGGTAGAGAAATTTTTTTAGATTTTATAACATAAAAATTAGGTCTTCTGCTTTTTCTTTAATACTCTTACTCAGTTCTATTGTTTTTTTAGGATAAACACTTGGTTTCTTCTGTGAGAAAACTAATCTGAACGGCCACCGCACAAAAGTTAAAATGAAACAGAGCACAAAGAGTGCTTTCACGGGAAAACAATCATCGCCATCATAATCACGTTCGCTTCATTAAGTTTCCCTAAACCTCCGCTCTCCGTCCTTTTAAATTTTTTCTTGTCGGTTTATAAAAAGCACGCGGCTCATTGTTTGAGGAATTTTAATTAACCCTTTCCTCCCTTTCCCCGCGTTTCGTTAATGGGAAAATGGGGAGCGGGACTAATTAAGGAATACCTGGAAAGGCTTTGCCAAAGACATGGGAAACAGGTGGTCGTCCGTGGAGCTCCCGAGGGATGGAAACAACTGAAAAAGTCAACGTCCTTGCGAGAGCTGAAGTGTTGACTTTTCCCGAGGGATTCATTTCCGATAAATCAGTTATAAATTTATAATAATTATAATATATACGTCCATCAATAATTGAAAAAGCAAAAGTTGGGTGGAAAGTTTGAGGGCGGGAGAAGCGGAAACGGATCCCTTTGGCAACTGTTTCCGGTCAGCGGTTTTCAATGGATTTTCCGAAACAAATCACACCAAAGCTTTTAATCAACTAAGCGAAAGTTTAACTTTTATTGTGATTAAAATGAGCGGTTGGTTTTTCGAATGAAGTTTCGCTGTTGTTTGTTTGTTTTCGCCTTCGACAAAATAACAAAAAAATTAAGAGATTAACGAAATTAACAATTAAACATAAAAGATTAACGAAATTTACAAAAATTTAAAAAATTAAGCAAATTAACATTTAAATTATTTAATACAAATTGAATAAAATTAAAATAATGAAAATAACAAACCCGCAATTATAAATATGTCGAAATGATCAATAAATTTAAAAATTAATCAAAATAAACAAAATTTATTTGCTGATATATTCCATCTTTTATTCGCCGATAAGCATTGGAAAAGTGAACAAAATGAGAAGCGAAGGAAATAATGAAAAAGGGAAAATGGAATTTTCCCCAATGGCGAGAACCAGAGAGAAAGAGAGGGAGGTGGCACCCTCCCTTGCACCGAGGGGGTGAGGGCGTACTTACCCCGAGGACGGTCCACCTCCGGGGGAGACGGAGGGGAGCAGAAAGAGTAAATTGAGCAAGCATAGGCGGCATGGCGGCGTCATTCTCCGAATGATCTCCGGATTTTCCAGTCAGAGAATGTCAACCATTTTGATGGGGATCGATCCACGGCTAGTTTCCGTTGGCGTGAATCAGTCCATTCATTTCTCTCTCTCTCTCTCTCCGTTTCCTCTCACTTCACGTCATTTCCACACTGTCCCTTTTCTCACGTTAGTTTCGCACCCCCGTCTCCCAAAGCGGCGCTTCCATACCTGAAAGTCAGGGAAACAATGTGAAAAGGAATCGAAATGAAGAGGTTTCGAAGAGTGTTGGAGAACATTCCAAATTAAATTAAGCTCCAATTTCGTTTCCCATCCGAACAGCGTTCTCAAATTAACGAAATTAAAATTTTTTTTGAAGGGAGAAAATAGGGCAAACAGCGACCATGCTTACCTTATGAGGAATGCACTCAAATCGGACGAGATAATTTCTAATTGTAATTAAATTAAATTAATTATTCTCTGAGGCAATCGGAGCAAAATCGCCCCAATTAATCCATTAATTAATCATTGCAAAATCGATTTTAATACTTTAACATTATTTCTCACTGTTTTACGTACAATTCAAATGTGACATTTTTATAATAATAATTAAAAAAATAATTTGAGTTAATTAATTAATATTAAATCTAACCTAATAATTAAATCGCTTGTGGGATTATCCGTTGTCTTCCGAACAAGAAAACCCGAAAACACTTCACTTCCCCCTCGCAATGCACCGCACCCTCGCCCCCTAATAAACGATATTAACCTCCCCCAATCGATAAATTAACCTCCACCGACAGCGAATCATTCCGACTTTGGGAGAAAACGCGAAAAAAACAAATTTGCCCTCGCGATGAGCCACAGCAAGCACCTCGCCACCACGAATGAGTGTTGGCCCCCTCTGCCGAGGAAATTGGGGGACCTCGGCCACTGCGCATGTCCCCTGGATGCTGTTTTGTTTTTGGGGGTTTCGCTTCACGTTTCGGTTTTCCGTGTGGCGGGGGAAGGGGGCAGGGGAGAAGAATAAGCAGCATTGCTTTGCTTATTCGTGGGCTAATTGGGATTTTAGGGTTGTTTGGAGGGGATCGACAGCGGGGGTTGCTGTGGGGGAGAGCTCGTTAGGTGTCGCTGTTGGGGAGGAATAACTCCAACGCATATATTTTTTTTTATTTAATTTTATCCTCTTTTGTTCGTTTTTTTATTTTTCATGAAGTCGACAGAATACAGATATGAGGGTGCGATTTGAGTGAAAATCGAAAACCATTTTTTCGAGTTTTCAAGAAAAGCAGAACACCTTCAAAAATTTTCCTCAAAATATACATTGCGTTTTGTATTTTAATTTAAATTTAAATTTAAAGTAAAATTTGTTTCATTAACAATTAACTGATGAATGGATTTCGAAAAGATGAGATTCATTTTTGATACTTAATTTATTAATAAAAATGTTAATTAATTTAAAAATTTAATTCAAAATTTTGTACAATTGAATTTTTAATTTATATTTACTTTTATAATTTTAAATTTTAATGTATTGCACAAAAACAAAATTGCATTTTTTGTATTTTAACTGAAATTTTAATTAATTTAAAAGCTTAATAAATTGTGTGGGAATTTTTGTGTAAATATGATCCCTCTCCCAAAAGGGTGAATTGGAAGGGAAAAAATCAATTCAAAATCAATCTGATAAATAATAATTATAATTAATCCATAAGGGCTCGTAAAATATTAAAAATTAACTTACTGGGGGTGGAGGCAAAGGAAAATTTCCCGATTAATGGGAATTAACTTGAAAGTGATGCTCTGGTGCGATGCGGTCGGGCGAAGTATCCCTTCCAAGAAAATAAGCAATCGTTTCAATTAGAAACCCCTTCGCAACCAGGGGTTAATTTTATCATTAAAAAGCATAATTGGCCAACACCAAAATGGCGGCTCTCTCATTTCAGAGAAGTTCACTTGTAAAAACCACCACCGGACTCTTTCACGGGGATTTCGTCCGTGAGATAATAGGAAAAGGCCAACGAATAAACCACCAGAGAGAGAAAGAAAACGATGGGAAAATTCCTCCTGGACTGAACGTCTATCCTGGAAAACTTCTCAGAGGGGTCGGAGCCCTCCACCAACCGAATCAACTCCGTCTTCGAGCAAAAGAGCTTCGCCCGTCTGATGCTCCTCAGGAGATTCCTCGAGGGTTGCCTCTCCCCCGCGTCGTCCTGAACGTCCAGGACGACCTCAAGGGGTTCCCTTCGCTCCCACTCCCCCTCCTCCTCCGCTGACCTCAAATTGGGAACCGATTTCCACTTTGGTTTGGCTGCTGACCGGTGGAAGTGCACCGCCGCGACGGTGGACAGTCTTCCGGGTTTCGCTTCCGCTGTTGGGAATTCTCTTTCCGGTGCCCAATTGGGGAAGGAAAAAGAAGCCGAACGTTGTTTTTGCCCGAATGAGATCGGTTCAAATTTTGTCTGAAACATGGCAAATTATCACGTAGTGAATCCCATTTTCATAAGTATTTTTCCTAAATCAAATGTGTATTTCGAGCGTTTAATTGCATTTGAGTTGCGCTCAAAAGTATTTTGACAATACAAAATTTAATAGTTTCTTAGTTAACTATTTCACTATAAGATTTCATTATGTATTATTTAGTTATCAATACTTTTTGTCCGTATTAAAATAACAAAATCTACAGAACATAACACTCTTCTTAGTCTTCTGCTTTTTCTTTATTACTCTATTATTATAATTAATTCTAAAGATATAATCTTTGCTTCTTTTGTTATTTAATTAGTATTATATTTACAAATATTGTAAAGAATTTTAATGAAATTTCACTTTATAAGTAACTCTAACGGGTGAAAAAGGGAAAAATTTTGTATTGGCATAATACTTTTGTAAGTGTCCGTTTTTTTTTGATTATTCACCTCTGTTTCCTCCGTTTCCCGTTTTTTCGCGTCTTCTTCCTCCTCCTTTCCTCTCTCAACTATCTTTTCCACATCTTTTTTGAATTTATCAACGAAGTTAACGATGGCGTACTCAATCATTACTGAAAACACCGACGTGAAGCAGATAATGACGAACCAATCCAACGCCGTCCAATAGGAAACCTTCGGGAGCTGAGCCCGTCCCCCGAAGCCCATCGTCGTCAGGGACAGGACGGTGGTCACCCCTGCAACGAAAGGCCTCCATGAGCCCCTGACCAGCCGGGGGAGGCGAGGGCTGAGGGTATACGTACCTAAGGCCACTCTTGCAGCTACGTCATCTGGATCAATCCAAAAGCTGACCCAGGAGCTTAACACAATGAGGCCACAGGGCACGTATACCTGAAAGGAGAGAGAGAGGAGAGAGAAAGGGGTGTAAGGGGCACGTACCGAGAGTGACGCGGGCGGGGACGGCGTCTGGGTCTATCCAGAAGCTGATCCAGGAGCAGACGACAATGAGGCCACAGGGGACGTAGACCTGGAAGCAGAGAGAGAGGAGAGGAGGGTGTCCTCGTCCCGCGGAGGCGGCGCCGTACCTGAAGCATGAAGTAGCCGGTGTGTCTTTTGAGCCAGAAGGTGGCCCCGACTGTGGAGTGGTGCAGTCCGCCCCTGCGCATGTCTTTCTCTGCCTCCGTTGTGATGTTGACGAGGTCGAACTGAGCGATTTCGACGCCGGGCTGGAGAACGATGGGCGTTTCATCCGTCCATTTGTACACGAGGTCTTTATTTGTGTATCCAACTGAAGGAGAAGTGAAGTTAAGGATCGATAAACTGAGAACCAACATCCGATCACTATACTCACAGCTGCCCACGACGAGAGGACATCTTTGAGCGTCCAACGGGAATTTCCTCAAATGCATGGGACAACTGGCGGTGATTGTCAGCCGCATTGAGTAGGTTATGAAGCCGTCATGCCTGAGACGCAGGAACTTGTTAGGCACCGTTATCCTGTGCAGGTAGGATCTTTTCCCGTTTATGAAATAAGTGTCGGGTTTCCAAACTCTGTCCAGGAACAGCCACGACATGGAGAACTCTTCCAGACCTGCGATGAGGACATGTTTATTCCTGATTCTCTTTTGCGGCTGTGCCAGCGGAAACCTCTCCCACCTGGGAACTTCTGGTAGCGGAGCCTGAGGTCGTACCAGTGCTGACGAAAGTAGCAGTCGAGTCCGAAGCTTTGCTCGTTTTCCGAAACGGGTCCCATGCTTTTAATCATCAAGTTCACGGAAATGATGGCGGGCGAACCTAAAAATACTTTGAATTGAGATGAGGATGAAGAAATTCCTGGCAAAATTTCCAAGCGGAAAGGGAAGGGTTACACACAAAGAGTGTCAGTCTGTGGCAAACGACCCGCGAAAGCAGGGCCGTGTTAAGGGAAACCGTTGCGATCGTTCGCATTCCGCACGGGCGGATACAACCCTATATTCAGCTACATTTTACTTTATTATTATTTACTCTAAGGGAGGAAATGGACTCCATAAAAAATTACCTTATCACCCGTTCACATTCAAATTAACCGGAAACGATACACAAAATTCGTCGAGAATTGTTTGCGTTGGCGAAAAAGCAAATATTTTTTCGCTTCCAAATGTTAAGTTGGAAAAATAATCAGTTTAACCTTTGGAATTTGGAGCGTTGGATAATTTTAATTAAATTCTCTCTTGTTTGGCCTCGGTGTGAAGAAAGGATGCTATTGGCCTTTTTAATGAGTGCAATGAGACCGCATAAATTATTATAAACTGTATGAAATAAAGAAGAAAGGCTAAGAAAAGAAGGTTGGCCATGAAAAGCCTTATTTCTCAAAGAGATTTGAACTCACCTCCAAAGCCAGGTCTCAGCCTCTTATCATATCGATCGCTCGCCAGCAAATAATCCAATGTCTGCGTGACATTCGCTGTCATTTGCTTCGTCCTGACGCCATTGGTGGATTCGATGGTGAGGGCCATCACCAGGGCAACGATGAGGCATTTCTCCATCTGTCACCCGAAGCTGTCATCCCTTTTCTCGAGAGAGTCCAATGCGAATTTCGAATTCGCCACAAACTCAATTAACTCATTGTGCGTTGAAATTAAACTGAATCTGTCATTTGAGGGGAATTCCTGGCACAAATATAAATTAAACCACGCGGAATTCCCGGTTCTCTTGGCTTGCCTTGGCATGAGAGTCCACTTTTTGGCGAACAATGTGGAAGATCTTTGATAAAAGGATTCTCATCATTTCTATCCGATTAAAAGATCTTTTATATTTAAATGCTTGAATTACATCGAGGAAATATTTAAAAAACACACTCACTCAAAACAGGGTCGTTACGAGGATACAATTTATACTTTCTGTGAAGAGCGTCATTTTTCTTTTTTCTGTTAACTCAAAGGGAAAATTAGAGAAGACTTATGACGGCGATCAAGTGAGGTTTCAGTTGGACTTACCTCTATAACAAATACTTTTAATCGAAGGAAACCGCCATTAGCCATTTCTCTCAGGGGTGCCAACAAAACCTGATAATTTGTTGTGTTTACGGCCTCTATTTAAAAACACTATTTCTTTATCAAATCTGCTTTTAAATATAGAGATATTCCCACTGAAATACTGATAGGCCTTCTTTGGGTACTCTTATAATAAATTTTTTTACATCTTACCGTTTTACCTTTTTCATTTTCGCTTAAAGAGCCTTAATAATAACTCTATTTTGTTTATGTTACGTTACGAAAACACACAAATTTGGAGGCGACTTTGCGTCTTCAGAGGCATAGTAACCCTTAATTAATTATGCTTTGATAAACCTTTACCAATGTGATATCTGCGACAATATGTCAGGGTTGGGAATGGGCGCAAAATCTGGGACTAATCGATCTCAGTCTCCGACAAAACCGAATCAAAATGGCGTGAGATTTAATCGTTTTCCTAACATTGGGAAACCTCCCCTGAGCTGAGCTGTGGCTTTTCATTTCCGGCAAAATACGGACTGTCAGCCGAATCTTGACGGGCATTTCCTCGAGTGTTTCCCAAATTCTCCCCCAATCTGTTACGATTTACTTTATTTCGGAGAACGTTTATTGAACGGAAACCGTATTCGCCACTTTGCAATGTCGCCTTAAAATGAACAGTTTGGAAAAACCAGAACAAAATGTGTCTCATTTTCTTTCTGAGTGCTCTTGAGAAAAAATTTATATTACATAAAAGAAAATCATTATTCTCATTGCAATCTCATAACAAAATGCTGAAATTACCATTTTTTATTAAATAATAATTTGTTTGACCTCTCAAGTTGAGGTGAGAGGTGGACTGTTATAAGATGCAAAAGAATAAACAGACACAGGTGTTGCTGTAATTAAAAACTCTAATAAGGATCATTTATATAATAAAATTATAAATATTGATTGTTACAGTCCCCAATTAATAGAGTTTCACTCAATACTTTTTCAAAGCCTTTCTAATAAGCGCCATTCTCTGCTTATGAGCCTCAGTGACACTGGCTCTCTTGTAAGGCCTCAGCTCATCAGTCCCAAAGCCAGGAATTGACATGTTCCAGTTCCTCTCCAGGTGCAGCTGCACGTCCTTGATGTCCACAGTGCTCGCGTGCCTGTGCTTGGCGAACGTGCACGCCGCGTTCACTGTGCTCTCCACGAAGTCGTCCGCCAGCTGCAGAAGGAGCTCCTCCACCTCCTCGTCCAGCTGCTCGGAGGCGTCCACCTCCCTGACCAGGTCCTGCAGGCGGGGCCGCGTCAGGATCTGGGTGTGGGTGTCGGCGGCCTTGGCCTGGGGGGTGGGACTGGGGCTGAGGCTGGGGTTGGTGTTCCCGCTGGCGAGGGCGGTTGTGAGTGGGGAGTGCATGACGACTGATGAGAGAGTGCCCAAACCTGGAGCTGGAGATCCATGCTCTGCACTCATTATATTTGACATCTGCAACATAATTGAAAAAAGTTAACATTTTACATGAAGTGTGTGCAAATGCAAATTTCTGTGAAGTTTTTAAATATTTCTTGAATCTGCACTTAAGTATACATTAATGAAAAATCCCTCCAAAGCTTTACTGGTCACCCATATCTCCAAATCAATCATAAACAGCAGCCAATTCATTTGGGTTGAGAATAAATATTGCAAAAACTTAACAAAATGATTTTTTAAAAATCATAAATCAACTCTTTATGGCAATAGTTTGCAAAATGCTTCAAAATTTTCATTTTCTCATTCTCCATTATTGGTACCTATCAATTTTTAACTGAAATTTGGTAAGAAAAACTGGAAACCAGTTAATTAATAAATCAACAATATATGGAAAAGTCCCATTTTAAAAACTATGTGCTGTCACTGTTTTCATTAATTTATTTTTATATTTGTATTAGAATATTAATCTTTCAAATCAATAGAGAATAATTAAAATTAACAACATCAATGTCATCATACTTCGTTTTCTCTCAATTTAGGTATTTAATTTCAATTAAAAAATATTTTGGAGAACCAATGACAAAATAGTATGAATGTATTTTTTATAACTACTTATCTTCTAATCATTTTACAGATAATCACTGCAGTTCTGACAACCACAGGATATTACTCTTTGGACATCATTAGTTGCTTTTTACTATTTAAAACTATTTCACATAATTCAAATTTTTATTTTTGCTTACCTTTGAAAATAGCAGACATCCTGAAATTATTTCTGGTACAAAAGTACTTTGTCTAAAAAGCAATTACTACACAGAGAGATTACCTTTTGTGTATTCATCATTGGAATGAGCTTGTACATGAATTTTGTCAGGTTCAGGTCAATATCAACATTCAATTGCAAGCATCACAGTCCAAAAGATTTTGGGTTTGTAGCAACTGATACAAACTAGCATGAATGTGACATTTTGGTTCCAGTCTAAGTGAAGAGGAGTGTGAGTAATAAAAAGGCTTACCTGAGTCCCGCTGTCATTAACGCTAGAGTGAGTGGTGGTCCGTTGACCAGGAAGGTCAATATTAGACACTACATGCCGCCTCTCGAGGAAGGCGCTGTTAAAAACAAAATTATAAAATTAAATCTCAGCTTCGTGAGCGACAACAACTTCCAGCCAAATGGACTCCAGCACTATAGGTTTTCCCGCCGAAAAAAAGGAAATTTGAATTTGTTTGAAAATACCTTAACGAGGAAATTTTTAATTCTGACCGTTTCAAATTGTTATTTTCGGATGTATAAGTTAATGGATACCTGAATTCTTTGCTATACGCCTCAATTTTGTACAAATGTGTTAGACTTCTTTGAAAAAAAAATAAATGTAAAAATTTTATCAAGTCGACACCGCCTTCGTAATGTTTCCAGAACCATAGAGTGAAAGATTGAAAAATGAAAGGCGAACGGATGAAACCATAGACATTCACATTCGTGAGTCTTTCGATTCCCCTCCAACGTTTGAGCTGAATTACAGGCGGCGGAAACTAGCCTTTCACATTTGTTAAGTCGTGATTTGAAAATTACTATTTTAAAGGCTCTTCTTTTAATTATTTTTGCTGCTTCGGCCAGAGTTGTTTTACTTCCTCCAGGAACATTTAAATCAATGATTCCCAAAATGGGCGCCGGAGGGAGCTAGTGGGCGATGGAAGCACAAAAGGATTTGATTTGGATAACCGAAACCGATTTATTATCAATTGGAGTGAACGTCCACTGTCTGATATAACAGAATGATTTAAGTGAGCAGTAAAAATTAAAAAAAACCTTAACGTTGTGCTGAGTAATATTTTTTCTGGGAAAATTCGGAAACCACAAATTAAAATAAACTAAATTGTCATCAGTTTAAATGAATTTCCTTTATTAATCGACTTATGAATTCCTAATTGTTCTCTTTAAAATAATTATAATTGACTTAAAATATGTTATATAAAATACAGTAAAAATGTGATTATGGCATCAAGTATAATGATTCATATCATCAAGCCTTCAATATCATATTATTCAATATCATCATATCAAGCCTTAACGTAAAATATTATGGATAAAATTTTAATCGTAGAGACTGGAGAATGAAGCATAAGAGATCCGTTGCTTCTTCAATCTGAAATTGAAGAAAATAGGTAAAAATTGTTGTGAAATATTTCAATGCTGAATTTGAAAAGGAACGAAAGTTACCAATTTGGAAGTGGGTTTTCCGGCACCGTGTCCGGCTTTCACGTCCACTCTGATGAGGAACGGATTCTTCTGCTCGGGCTTATCCCTCATGAGTTGTTGCAACGTTGCGATGAATTTTAACGAATGGAGGGGAACGACGCGATCGTCTCTGTCGGCGGTCGACAACAACATCGCCGGGAACTGTCAAGTGAATTAACATTGAAGAAAAACTCTCCTCCGCAAAAAAAAGAATGAAGCCGTACCTGAACACCTTTGGGCGGCATTGTTAAATTGTGAAGCGGTGAATACTTAATTAAATACTGAAACTGTTCCTCGACATCTGAACAACCGTAGTCGGAAACCCAAGCAAATCCGATCGTGAATTTGTGAAACCTTAGCATGTCCAGCACACTGCAAAAAATAAATAATTAATCCATCATTCTCAATGTTTACACCCCAAAATGATGTCGTCAAGAACTACTAATTTCATGTAAAATCAATCGCCATTCATTAAATAAATAAATAAAATTAATAAGAATAAGTTTTGTCAGCTTAAATTACACACTTAATAGTAAATAAGCAACACATTTTTCGAGACTATTCAAAGGAATCTTCTAGTCGCTCTTACCCACAACCGGCGAGGACAGCGCCAAACAATTCCGGTTTTTGCACTGCACACGCAGCAACTGTGAGACCGCCGTTAGAATCTCCTTTAATGGTCAGGTATTTACTACTCGTGTACTTTTCTTTTATCAAATACTCCGCAGCGGCCTGGAAGTCGTTGAAAGTGTTCTGCTTGAGTTTAAACCTTCCCTGATTGTGCCACTTGTCCCCGTATTCCCTGCAGGCAACGAGCGTTCGTCAGCAACAGAGCCACAAAGACATTTCCTAAACCCCTCCGTGCTCACCCTCCGCCCCGGATGTTGGGAACGGCCAATACTCCGTGGAAGTGCTTCACGAACACCATCATTGTGACGCTGAAGTAAGGTTTTATGGACACGTTAAACCCTCCGTAGCCGTAGAGGAGGCACGGATTCTCTCCGTTTTTCTGCAGGCCTTTGGGGTAGACCAAGAACATGGGAATTTTGGTGCCGTCTTTGCTGGAGTAGAAGATTTGCGTTGTTTCGTATTGGCTTCTGTCAAAACCCTGAGGCTTTACTTCCTTGTAGATCTGTCGGATGTAAAATCACAACGGAAAATGTAACGGAAAATTGACATGGTCGTTATTTTGGCAATAAAATGAGGATAATTTCGAAAAAAGAGCAACCTGACAATTGAATGTAGGTGGTTAACAAGAGTGGAGCGCGATACACTATAATAAAATGCTTTCATTGTCGAGGAATTTGAAAATATAATGAGAGGACTTCTATCGTGTCGACATTAACCGTCAAATTGTTAATTTTCCAAAGTTGGCAACAGTGTACTTTATAATGGCGGCAAATCCAAATACTCCGTTCATTTGTCGATTGCTTTCCGTCTACCGATGGAAAAACAGAAAAATCAGGGAATTGCTTCTTTATTTTATTGTTTCCTAACTAACCGAAACTCTTAAAAAATTTAGCCCCTATATGTTCATCACGGGTCACATAGAGAAAGAAAAATTTTTTTAAATCTTACTTCCACATTTAGTTTGGGATCATCCAAGTTACACCTATAAATAATCCCGGGAGTGACGAAACTGGCGACTTTGTAAAATATTTCCGACAGCTTTTTCTTTCCCGAGAACCCGACCACTGTGCCCACTGGCAAAGAAAAAGTGTGAATTAGTCGCCCGTCTGAGAGCTCGTGATACTGCAACACATCCTGCAATCGAAACAAATTTTATAAAACATTTGCTTGCCATTTCTGTTCTACTAAACTTATAATTATTTCACTTCTCTCCAATATGAAGAATTTTATTTCTTGTGGCTTTTCCAAACTGCCACCGCGTGCTTACTTTAACGTGATGCATGTAGCAAATAATGAGCTTATTTTTATTAACGGGTACTGCCCAATCAAGAACGTCCAATGGATTTTCCTTAATTAAAGTGATCCAACTGTCTTCTTCGGGATTTTCGAAATTGATTTTAATCAATCTGTAAAAATAAATCCAGGCGTTAGGGTCACCTCGAACAGATTCTTGACAGAGAGAGAGAGAGAGTCAAACTCGCCTGTAGTTTGATGCGTTTTTATTCGTTCTAAAAATAAATTCCGACCCCGTATTCGTTATGTATTCGTAATCGGCTTCCAGTTTGTGCACGATTTCAGTTAATGGCAATTTCCCAGTTATCTTGTAATTGATTCTCTCGAAGTCGCAGAAGTACACCAAATTGTCCCGACAGCCCTTCTGAAGGTAGACAATTAGGTATCTAGAAGATAGAAAACAAAATTATTGACTATTTGCAAGTAGGGAAACTTTATTTTCAAAGAAAGCTAATCTTAAAGAGACAATAATGTCTTTCCCCAATAAATATTTTCCACACAAAATTCCACCCAACTCACCTACCACAATGAGAGACATCAGTGGTTATTCTGAACTTTGGTTCATCTGGAAACTCCAGCACCAAAATGTCTTCAGACTGTGGAGTGCCCAGTTTGTGATAGTACAGTTTCTGATGTTCATCACTATGGGTTTCTAAATTTTCCTGCACATTGGTTCTTTGTGAGGGGTACATCTGTGACAGTCAAATGAACATCATCAAAAACTTTCCAGCTGATTTGCTGAGAGTGAGTATTTTGCTATGGCTTACAGCATAAAATATTCCCTTATTGTCATGAGTCCAGGAAATGTTGGAGAACTTTATTCTAGTCAACACCTCAGGGTAGTCTTCTTTTGTTTGAACATTTTTAAACTGAATAGTCATCCAGTCTGAGCCACCAGAGGAAAGCCCATATGCAAATGTGGAACCATCTTCAGAGAACTTTGAAGTGGACAAAGCAATTGTGCCATCTTCTGACAGAGTGTTTGGGTCCAAGAACTCTGTTGGCTCCGACTTGAGGTCTTTTAGACAATACAGAACACTAAAATGAATTAAAACTTCTAAACTCCATTGCAGATGAATAATTCACTTTAAATGAAAAACAAACCTTTGATTTTGCAGTCCAGTATTCATGTAAAAAAAATACATTTGACCTTCATAAAATGGGCATGAGTATTTTGGGTAATCCCACATTTTTTTTAAAGACTCATTTATGAATTTCCTGTTGGGGCATGCTGAAACTGAACAATGGAGTTAATCTTTTAACTGAAACTTCTATTTATTGTGGATATTAACAAAATTAATTTACTAACAGCCTAAAAATCTTTTTGTGAGTACATTTTGCCTTTCAATAAAAGTTTTTGTATCTCCTGAATCCTGGTTTTCCAGCCATCTGAAAGGATCCTTCACATTCACACCAAAGTAATTATCAGTAACACTGTCATCCCTCTTAGCTTCTGGATATTTGAAAGGGCCAATTTCAGGCATATTGACATTGACTGTATTTCCCTGAAACAAACTTCAGTAGTTTACATCATTTGCTTTCATTTCTCAAAGAGCTCTCTTTGATCGTTTATATCACCGATGTAATTTATCTTATAACCGCGAATTATGGGCTAAATTAATCATAAAAAAAATTAAAAAATTTTTTATTTTTTACTTTTTAGTTTTATGTTAAAAAGAAACATAATATAAGACTAAAAAGCACTCTGTGTGGAGTTTAATCTCCGGACAAAAACTGCTGATGGTAGCAATCCGCAGAATGTTATTATTATTAAACGGTTTTATCTGAGTTGTAAAGTGATAGCAGAATATATTAACAATGCGCTCATTCATCGTCCTGAGATAAGGCTATATCTCGTTTAAGGACTCCTAAGTTGACCAATTTTTTTTATTTTTAATTGAGCACCAATCTAAAAAATTTTTTCAGAAATTTGAATTGTCAGCCAAAACGAAAGTTTGGGCAAAATTTGAAAGAAATCGGTTCGAGGGAAACGGGTCAAATCTCCCCTCAAATTTCGATTCTCGGTCTTTGCAGACAGACAGACAGACAGACAGACACGAAAACCAAGTTAATAAAATCGTTTAATAATAATAGGTCGCCTGTGAGGCCTAACGACAATAAATTGTTCACTTGTCATTTCCTCGCTTGAATTTCACATTTAACTGACCACTTTTGGTTATCCAATTAAAGACTTTATATTTAAAAAACCAAAGTATAAATCTTTTTTCTTACCTGAGAAACTTTAAATTCGTTAGAAGAAATTCCCTCAACTTGAGAAAATCTTTTTGAAAACGAAAGACAAAACTGACGAAAACTAGAAGAGGAAAAGCAGAGTTTAATCGGCGAAGCAAACCACCTCTTCTTTAATAACAGTGCTGCCATCTTCGTTTCATCATTCCAACTCAGTTTCTTGTCGTCTGCTGCATGACCGTTATGGCTGTTTAACTGCGGTAAAAATTTCTCAAAGTGGAAATGGAAGGACTAACGAAGGAATTATTAAGGGATGATTGTCAAGGCAGTATTTACCCGGCAGACAAGCTTTCCCGTGAGTAGAGTAAAGTAAATGTGAATATCATTTTACAAAAACAAATTTAGATTTGAAAATTCTTTTGTTTACTTTCCCCCGATGGCCGTTGCTTACGTTATGACTGACATTTAAATTCAAAATATCCTTCAGTTAGCTGCCCAAACAAATTCCGAAAAGGATTAAGAATAGTTTTCTGTATCCGTCGTTTTTAATTGCTATTTATCAACAATTACCCACTTTTCTGAAGTTTTAATAAATTCAGTTCCAGTCGCCAAAAGTCGAAAAGAAGATATTACAGAAATTGAAATTGTCGATTACAAAAAGAATACTGAAAGTCTTTTAAAAGAAGAAGAAGCACTTAAAGCCCGGTTGAACGAATTAAAAAAAGAAAGTTTTTCTCTTCAAGCCAGCATAAAAGCTTGGCAGCTTATTTTAAAAAATAAACTAGAAGAATTTAACAAAGCCGATTCGAAATTGGTGAGAACTACAGTTAATATTTAAGAACCGTTTCCACTCATCAGAGAATTCAAATCTAATTCTTGAGAAATGTTTTCCGAAATATAAAGGAAAACTCAGAAAATTAAAATGGACTCTTTTCCGTTTTATAGAACGAAATTTACGACGAAATATGGTCTGAGAGGGAAAGTTTCTGCTCAGACACCGATAAATATAACGATGAGTACGGAATTCTGTCGGAATGGTGGGAAAAGCAAATGAAATTCGTCTCCGAGCTGGAAAACCTCGAGAAAGAAACACTGGAAAACCAAAAATGCCAACGAGAAATAGATGAACTGGAAGAGAAAGTTATCGAGCTGAAAAGAGAAATCGAAGCCGAGGAACAGAAGACTAAGGTCGAACGGATGATGGGCAAAGAAACGCGGAGTTCTGTCGGCGGGAAGAAACCGGAAACGGAAGTCATTCCCGAAGAGTCAGACGCGGGGAAATTCCCTCCGGGTGATGACGAGATTGAAATGAGCGGAGCAGAAACGAAGGCGACAAAGAATGTATTATTTTCAATGGTCGATCTGGAGAAGGTGAGAAAAGCCAATCGCCTCAGACATCGTCGCTGTAAGGCTAACTTTCTCAAAAGAGTGAAAAAACTGAGCAATCAGACTCATTAAAATTGGAATTTGTAGTGACAGGAAAAATCAAATACTGTATTTTATTTCTTCTGTCATTAAAACGGTTTTTATTATATTGTTATCATTTCCTCAACATTAAAAGGAGTATAACAAACGGCGGTTTTTCATGTTTTGTTGGCAGCGCACGTTTTTGGTTTACATTCAAAATCAATAAAATTCGTCAACTAAGCCATTAAAAATTTTTCTTGATTTTAGTGAGGGAAGCAATTCCCTTATATTCGTTTCCAAGTCATTCACTTTAAAAGTTCTACACCGAACAGAATCGGGAAAATTTGTGATAATCTCATCATTATCGGGACCGCAGGAATTAAAATAATCAAACAAAAATAATTTTACAAGTCTTATACTGTAACTTTAAAAATAATTGAAAAAATAACACTTATTACTGATAAACCGCACTGTACCGTATTTTCCTTCCCCTTCCTCGTCCTCAGATAAACTCTTCCGGCTCTCGCGGAGCATCAAGGTCTCTGTAATGGATCACCTGACGGAAGTCCTGGGCGGGGGGACCTCCCCTCCCGCGGAAAGCTCCTCTCATCCCTCGCACGCCGTAGCCGTAGAACCCTCCTCGAGGGGCGTACCCGTAGGGGGCGTAGCTGTGGAAGGGGAGACGAATGAGATGACTGTTCATGGGGTTGGGGCGCGAGGGCGCGGCATACTCACTGGGGGGCGTAGGCGGGCGGGCCTTGAACGGGGGGGTTGAAGGGCTCGGGCTCCCGTCTGGGCGGGGCTTTGTTCCCCGGATGCTCCGCCAGTTGCGGCCTTTTGGGGTCCATTAAGTAATTATTGAAATACTCTACTTCCTTTATCACCTCCTGAACCTTTTCTGCGTGTTTATTCTGGATGTGTTTTCTCACGAAGTCGGGACCTTTGAACTTTTTACCCGATAACGGGCAAAGCCATTTGTCTTTGGAGAGCTCTTGAGTGTTTGCCTGAATGAACTTTTCCACTTCTCTGTGGGGAAAGGGTTAAGGAAATGAAGCCGAACTCTTTCAGCGATCGCTGAGAGAAAAGTAAGCAAGCGAAACGGCGCAAAAATGAAAAGGATACTTGTCGGGGTCTTTCGCCCCCAATTTAACGAGCTCGGCGTGAGACAAAACTTGAGTGGAGGTGACTAAAGTTGAAATTTTACTCTCGAATTGCTTGCAGTAGTCCTGTATTTCCTGCTGCGAAACTTTGGTCGTTGGGGGAAGTCCTCGTGCGTGAATCAAACCGCACCTGAAAATCAAAATCCCAATTAAAGTGAGAAAAAAACTCAAAGAAGTACACAAAATCGTCTCTTATTCAAACAAAGTACTAACAAACATCTTTCACTTATCGATTTATTTCATCGCCACATTCATTTTATTTCATTATCAATTCATAATTGCATTATTATAAATAAATCAGTTTTATTTTTAAATAAAATCACAACTAAAAGATTAACCTGTTGGGCATTTCGTCCTCTTGAGGGTATTCGCAGTGGTTGTAGTAATCGATTGAATAAACGATCCTAAGGTAAAGGAGTAACCTATCCAGGACTTTTATTAGGGAGTCGTCTCTCTCTATAGTGCAAGTGTCTTCGATTTGGCCGTCTTCGGCGTCGGCCGTCCCGAGCAGCTCCTCCTCCTCCGCCGAAGCCTCCTCGATTAGGTAGTCCGTTATGTTCCTCAAGACGGGGTTGTTCGACACGAGGCCGAAGCTCTGAGGAATCCCACAATTCAACAAAACATTAACGGCATTGCCTTTGGGCGGGAGCATCTCTTCCTGGCCGCGAATCCTCACCTGCGCGTTCTCTCCTCCCGCGACCCCGTTCTCGGTGGACTCGGTCCATAGATTGTTCCTTCCGTCGAGTGTGTGCGTCATTTTGGCCGCTATTTTAATGTCGTGCCTCACGACCTGCTTGTGGGAGGTGATCCCGTTCACGGTCCTGACTCTACGAGTGAGATCTTTGTTCACGATCGCCCCCAGTTCGCAATCGCGTAGCTGAAAATGAAAGCCGCCATTTAAATAAAACTGAGAGAGAGAGAAAGAGAGAGAGAGAGAGAGAGATGACTCACCCGAATGTTGTTCAAATTCCAGCAAATTTCCTTGATGTTCACGTGACGTTCGAAGGTGACCCAACCTCTTCTGAACCACCGCCTTTCGGCCTGTGGTTCTGCCAAAGCCACTCTGAGAAATCCGGGGTATCTTTTGCACATCTAAAATTCAAGTTAATTGTTTAAGCGACAGCCGATCGGTTGTCGGAACTGATGAAGTCAAATCCGATACGAACCGCTTCGACTTCCGCTTTTGTTATGGTCGGCGCCAAATTCCTGAGGAATATACTCGAAGTCTTATGCAAGTCCCGCCTGCGAGTTTCCACCTCAATCACGTCGCCATCTTGGTCTTCCTTCTCCTTCTTCGCGGGCGCCCCTCCCGTCTTCCCCTCCTTCTCCGCCTCACCCTCTTCTCCCCTCTCCCCTTCACCCTCCGAGTCGAAGTCCTTCTGCTTGTCCCCGTTGCTCCTGGCTTTGTCCGCTTCCTCTCCGGGCGGAGGAGGCTCGTCCAGTTCGTTCTTGGCGGGCTTTTCTTCCTCGCTCTCGCTTCCGCTCTCGAAGTCGTACTCCCTCTTTCTCTTCTTCTTCTCCTCGGCCGGGGGCTGCTGCTCCTCTTTCACTTCCGCGTCCTCCTGGACGTTCTGCTTGGAGAACTCCTTCGCTTGATTCTGCAACTCTACCTGCTTCTGGTCGATGTCCAACTGCATAGGCTCTATCGGTTTATCGTCGTCTTTCTTTTTATCCTTCTCGTCGTCACTGCGGAACAGAAAAGCAATCATCGCGTGTCCCTTTCGAGAACAAAATGTCCTCTGATGAGTACCTTTCTTCTAAAACAAATGGCTTCTCCTCCTGAGCGGGTTCGCTTTCCTTCTGCTTCGTGTTGGCGGCGGGGGCAGTTTCGGGGGTTTCCAAAGCCTTTAGGTCTGTTTCGTCTCCTCCCTCCAATTTCACAACCACGCAGTCCATCAGCCTGATCAGAGCCTCGCTCTGATCCGCGTCCAGACGAACGCTGTCGATTAAACCCTTTTCGAGGA
The DNA here is from genome assembly GCA_028293925.1 of Brueelia nebulosa. Lineage (NCBI taxonomy): Eukaryota > Metazoa > Arthropoda > Insecta > Psocodea > Philopteridae > Brueelia > Brueelia nebulosa. The sequence continues at coordinate 471,298 of JAQIBA010000003.1, read as the reverse complement.
ATTCCGTAAAAATACCCACGCGAACCTAAAAGCAATTATGGCCACACTCAAGAGGGAGTAACTCAGCAAATTCTTAAGAAATGGTGCGGAGACTTACCTTAAGGGCTGCCAACTGCTCCTCCTTCCTCTTGACTGACTCTTCAGGATGATACTTTACTTTAAACCTAAAATAAAAATAATTTCCCACTCCTGAGTGCAAAGTCGTGGACGGGATGGACAATTAAAAACCAAAACTTTCCAGAAAGTTACAGAAGGAAGAAATGGGGCGCAGAACCTCGACTGAAATTCTTTACCGAAAAAAATCGTTAAATATTAAAGCGGAGGACGTTTGTCAAAATCTACAGCACTTTTCCCAAAAGCGGAAGTGTTGAAAATCGAGGTTTCGCGCGCGTTTCTTTTGAATTTTTGAAATCTGTGAAAATAATTCGGGAAAAAATTCATGAGAAAACCGATTTCAAAAATTCAACGACAAAACTTCGAAGGTCCAAAACCTTCGCTTTGGACAAAACAAAACGTTTTAAATTTAAAAAAAAAATTGTTGATTTTTTTATTACCATATTCTCTCACCTGTCGTTCACAAAATCGATGAAATATTTTTTTAAATATTTAAAAAAAATTTATATGTGTATTCGTTTTCACTTTGTAATAATACAAAAACATTTTCGTTTACTTTTTACAATATTTTTAAACAAATTAAATATACGGCGAATTTCACAATATATAAGTGTGCATCTTGAGTCAGATGAGCTTCGTTCCTCGGCGAGATTAAGCTGTATGGAGAGAACGGCATTCGTTTTTGTTATATCCATTATCAGAGAGGGTTGCAATTCACTAAATGCATACTGGATGAGCAGTTGGCTGGAGAGGGAGGAAAGAGAGAGAGATGAGGGGGAGGGAATCCCTACGGCTACTCTCTACTCTGTGAGGTGGTCCCCGTGGAAGGGCTTTCTAATGCGCCATCCCATTGAATCCCATTGAATGCTCGTTTCGCCCCTTGGATCGCGTATTTGACATTTTCCATTTAAGTTATTACATAAGAGATGCGGGAAATTCACCTTCTACACAATTTGATTGGGTTTAAGTGGCACAATTAGCTCACTTTCTTAGACAAAATAGAATTTAAGTGCAAAAGTGGGGAAATAAAAAAATCATTTGAGTTCTGCGAATCTCTCGGAAATGGGTTCGATAAAAGGCAGGGGTGTCAAAAATTTATTCAAACCGTAAATGACCACGAAAAAACAGACAGATTGGAGTTTTTGAAAAAATAAAATCACGCGAATAAACTTTACGAGAATAATAATACAATTTTTTTTGTTGCCTATTTTTACGTTTATTTTTATTTAATAATATTTCTTTCGGTACTTTCTTTATTGGGTCGTTTACTAATAAAAGAACTTTTTTTTATTTCTTACTTTTGGGATAGGGTTACGTAACTTAAATATTCGGGGAATGAAAGTCCCAAAATATGACATGAAGAACAGGAAAGCCCTACCACAGAGTATTTGAGTTTTGGCCAGATTCATTTCATGTCAAGATGTTACACTGAAAAGTGCTTCACTCTAGAAGAATCAGCGGTTAAATATCAAGAAAAGGACGGTGCACAATCACATGACGGAAGTAACGAGTCTTAACATTTTTTTGTCCTTGCTTCAGAATAATAATCAAAATCCACTTCAACTCACATTCAGGGACAATGCAATTAGGCTGTTCAATGAAAATTAGTATGAAAGGCTTAGTGAGAGTAAAAATCTGGGTCTAGAAGAAGCATTTTTCATTGAACAACTTGTCATTTGATTTATGAAAGGCATTGGACATTCACAATGAGGAGTTTTCCCTGAAGATTTCATTTTCATTGGCCCTATTTGTGAATTCCCATGAGAAATTGAATATTTAGAGGGAAAAAATGAAACTTTACATGAAAGCAGAAGAGAAGAAAATAATTTTGCTCTCAAAATAAAAACATACCATTCTTCATCTTTGTGTGCTACAAAAAATTCATTGAGCTGCTGTCTTTTAAACTCTAATTTGTATTCATTATACTTTGCCATGGCTTCTTCATCAGTAATGCTGTCATCCTGTGACTGGAGGAATGCTTTAAAGGACATCATGGCTGGTTGGGTTTCAATTCCGCTGGATGATGGTGGCTCCCTGCAAGAAATGCCATATTACTAGTCAAAATCCACAATAATTTTATTTAAGTTTAACAGATTATTCTCCCAATAAAATATTAGGGATTTCATCATTATTTTCATAAAAACATATTAACCTATCATAGGTTAACCATGTAAAGGAAGTTGATTTATTTAGTAAAGAGAACTAGCAATCTTTCCATAAAATTACTGACCTTGTATGAGGAGTGGCATATGATCTTTCAGTTGGCCCATACTCATGACCCCAAGGTCCTCCGTAAGAACCATAGTCAGCACCACCATATCTTCTGTCTTCCCTAATGTAACAGAAAAACTATTAATTAAGTCTGAAATTAATGCCAAATGAGATAATTCATTCATTCATGACCGCAAAAACCTTTGAGAATTCCTAAAAACTGTCAACAATTTTCATGGCCATGTTTTTAACCAAACTATTGCCTTAAAAATTCAATACTTTCTCTTTAAAGTATATTAAAATAAAATTAAAGAAACTCACCATCCATCACCTTTAAATCTTTTCACAGATGGTGCAGGAGAATACCTTTCCCTTGTTGAACCCCCTCTGTAATCCCTGTATTCACCCCTTGCTGTCCTGGAGACTTGTCTACTACCGCCTATTGGAGACTCTCTGCAGTACCAAAAATTACTGATTACATCAAAGGAAGCCAAGGAAAATAATATTCCCCTTACCTCTCGTTCCATTCATCTCTTCTGCTGTCGCTGGAAGACCCACGCCTACTCTCTCTTGAATAACTCTCCGTTCTTTCTCCCCTGAATTTATCCCTCCTTTTACGATCATATTCATCGTCGCTGTCTCCCATTTTAGCCTAACTAAACATAATCGACAAAGTAGGATGATAAACATAAAATAAAAATGCAAGCTACTTACATTAAATAATCCAGAATTATATTTCAATAACATTGGGGATATTTTTTATTAAATATTATGATAAATACCTCTGGTTATGTTCAGCCTCCATGAAACCTTACAAACGGAAATGCTTAAGCGTGCGACAAAATGGCGTCCACGGCATCCATTATGTTTTCTATTTAAAAATCAAAACCCAGAATGCGAGAATTAACTTTACTTAACTTAATGACACAATAAATAATGCTATTGAATGAATTAAATCAAAATTAGTGTTAATTATTGAAAGTTATCTAATACGAAATAAAACAAATCTAACAATTTCGCTAAAAGTTTAACGTTCTTGAAACACTCGAAGGCGGTGAGATTTTTCGGCTTCAATTCTGCTTCGAAATTACCGTTATGTTAATATATTATTCAATTAATTGTTTTGCTCTGACGAAAAAATGATAAACCAACGAATTTTCAATCATTGAGAGTAATCACGATGGCAATCTATAAAATTCCAGCTTAAAATGCATAACGCTAAAATTGCCGGAAAAATGGCGGGAAGTAAGTGGCACCAAATTTCAAAACTGGTTAATAGTGTGCTTCCTTAATTTTATTCACTTTATTCACTTATCTTCATAATTACTAAAATTACTTCCTGCAGGTGAATATTTGTTACACATTTTTTAAACCGTAGATTTTGTTTTCAGTCGAGAATTATATAACCGCCATTCTCGTCTGAGCATAAAATAAATATATATCCGTTAGAAACTAAATTTTGATTAAATGAATGAAAAATTATAGAACATTTGTATTAATAAAAAAATATACTTTATGAATTCTTTGATTTAAAAGTCTTAAAATTTCATCTTATTCTTTTAACGCCTCTAGATCTTCATAATTTGAAATTTTAAAAAAATCTCATAAAAAGAGCGAAAAAACTCTAAGCGGTGATTTTTTAGGATAAAAGGATAAGAAAAATTTATAAAAAAAAGGAATCAAAGTCGACGGTCAGGTTTGAAAGCAACTTTATTTCACGTTTAACTGATTCTTATTAACTTCGTCTCTCAACTGATCCATAAATCTAAAATTCACATCTCACCACTTTTTTTTGCTTTTATATTTATTAATTAAATACTTTTTACACTGAATATAAATTTAAAAAAATTACCTCTGAAGGGAAATACGGCTGCTTTTAAAATGAACATTTAACACTACCTTGAATGAAACCGTTTACATAAATAATCCTTAAATTAAAACCAGGGTCGGTTCTAGGAGAACGCTTTCGTCAACCTGAAACTCAATTAAATTAAGCCCTGCTTTACTTTGAAAAAAAGTTAAAAAATTTTAAATTAAAAAAAGTAAAACATGCCATTTTCAATTGACTCTTCACTGCTTTGTTGATTGTAAAGAAATAAAATTCCGCGTGATAAAATATAAATACAACTCATTTATTGGTGATTTATAGATAAACTTATAGCTAAGCAGCTTCTCCATAGATATTTTGCTTTCATCACCCAACAGCACTGGTTGTCGCAAATTAATTTTCCTATGAAAAAAAGGGGGTGAATTCAATATTAGCTTCTTCACACGTGAAACCATTAAAAACTATTTTCTTTAATTATTCCCACTTCCGCTTCCTAATAGTGTTTATTTCTGCTCTCATTTCCCCTCAAATCCCACAACAGAGTTTTCGATTCTGATATAAATAATAATATGAACGCATTAATCTGCTCAGCAACTTCTAAAACCAACCCTTACCAATGAGGTATTCACTTTATTAAAAATCCTAGATAAAAAAAGTACTCTTAAAAATTTACTTCAGAAAGCGATCCATTTTTTTTTAATTCCGGAGAAGAGAAAGTGACGACATAATTTTTTTTAATTAACGTCTTACCCTCTAAATTAAATATCCAAACTAAGTCTAAAACAGTACAAAAGTTGACAAATTTGTTCTGTTCTCCCGTTCACATTTAAACTTTTTAAAGTCGTCTCAAGTTGAATTGATGCTGTTGGAAGGGTCGTGAAAAGCAGTCGCCGAATGGGGCTGTGCAGACTGTTATCGAAAAGAAAATCTCCCCCAAAAGGGTGGCCGTTACACAAAGTGCGAGAGAATCATCACTTAATATGAGTGAACAACAATGTATTTCAATTGTTAATTCCCTTAATGAGTTATCCTCCTTTGACAAAGAATTACAAAAACATTTTGTAAACCACTGAAAAGATTAACATTGCCTTTAAATTTAAAACCACCCCCGAATTCGCTTATATTTTCCATCCACTCAGCCGTTTTGAAAAATTTCAAATAAATTTCTCATCAGATTTCCCCTTAACTCTGCATGCAATCTGTTCGGTTGTTTAACGTCAACTCTTCACCTTCCAACGATAAAGGAAAGACATCCACCGACAGACTTCACACAGACGGGGGTTCGCATGCAATAACGAGTGGGGATAGTTTACTCAAAAGACTCTTTCGCCTTATTACATGACATAAAAATATTATCATAAATGAAAACATCATACATAGCAATGAAACGTTGACAAGGGGAGGGGAGGGAGGGGGTTGAAAGGGAGTGAAGCGGACCGACTTGCAGGGGGGTTTGCCCCGCTTGGGATTGAGAAGAGAGAGAGAGAGAGAGAGAGAGAGGTTTTGCCAGTGGTGGGCGTTGGGCACATCTGCCAATTCAGATGTGCACAATTTTAAATGCGAGTGTAAATAAAAGCGTAAAAAATTGAAAACGCAAAGTGATTGCGTAAAAACTGAAAACATGTTTATGCTTTCAATTTATATAGATTATGGTTCGTTACAACCAAAGATAGGTATAACACGTTTGGATAAAGTACCCGAATTCCTTCATTGCAACCATACTGAATTTTATCGGATTACTATCAGAGAATTCTCACAAATCCGATAAAAATTGTCCAATTTGAGGGGCTCCAATGATGGCTGTCGGTTTATTATGTAATCGCATTTTGTTCTAAAAAGAAAAAAGCATAAACATTACAATTCGAGGGCTGGCAAAGCTCCGGAGCAGAAATGGCTACAGAATGTCTCACATGACTTTCATCTGATGATTTATCAGTGCGAAAAATTGTGCGTGTTAACTTACATCGAACAATTATCATGTGCGTGTATTTATGCGTTCACCGAATAATTTTAAGTGTAATAACACACGGAATCGTTTAAAATACATTAAATCCGTTCCTTAAAATGATAAATCGTCAACCACTCGTGCGGTGAACAATCTTATACTTAGCTTAGGCAGTTCTCACAATCATTACCTGATTCAAATAAGCTGAAAACAATATTATAAGTTAATAATTATTTTTACTATTTTCTTATTGGTTACTACAAAAATAAATGATTTTCACGTTTCCATTGTGTGGGAATTTAAAAATACAGAAGGTATTGAACCCAATTGTGATATTTAAATTATAAAATACATCCACAATATACAAACACAAGTAACCATCTCTGTTCCGAAATAAAACCTCTCCTAAATTTTCAAACTGATCTAATTTGGTTGGAACACTTTCACAAGAGGAAAAAAGAGAAGCGGACAGTTGGGAAAACGAAAATTACAAAGCAAAAAAAACGAAAAATTTAAGAAAAAAACATAAAACTTTTATTTTTAACTCTTAAAAAAAGTCTACGAAAAACGAACTTTTCTGTATATCTTTCCTTAATCTTTTGTTAGCAAAAACCTTTCCTCTCTTTTTAGTTTCCATATTTCTTTCTTAAGTACGGTTTTCGAGCAGAAGAAAAGAAAGCACTCCCCGTTGAGGTGCTTTCAAAATATGATTCGATTCATAGACTCTCTGCAATTAACTTTCCCGAAGTAATAAATTAAAAAAAATTAAAAAACATTTAATTACAAAAGAGAAAGGTTTATTAACGGACTCCGACGAAAGCAAATGAAATGCACGGCTGGGATATTTCAGGCCCGTCACACCTGCACAGAACCTGGCAAAATAATTTCCTTCTCGAAATAGGACCGAAGAGGTCCACCCGGACCTATAAATATAAATAATAATTGAAAATTGACATTGGCAACCTAAAGGAGAACCAGATCCAGGTTCGGGGATAGAACAGAAGAGAGTTGATGTTGATTTTTTGCTGACAAAAAATTATTCTCCCGTTCTGGGGAGGGCCCAAACACCCACAACCAACCCCCGGGCGATTGGGCCCCGCCCCGAAACCCTTCGCCCTGTTTTCCTTTACTTTTCTTTTCTTTTCTTTTCTTTTCTTTCCACTCTCACTCCTTTCTTTATTCCAAGAGATCAATTTACTTTTTCTTACATAAAAAGCAATTAAGAAAAGATGCCGCCCGGATTTAAATGTATTTTTCCTTATTAACAAATTCGCAAAACCGCTTAAAAACGGCACATTCATATAATTAATAAAAAACTGGGTTGACTATGTTATTATGTAAAGACAGCGCCGTCCAAGTTTGGTTTCCCGGGAAGGGGAAGCTCCCGAATCGACATTGATTCCACTTACGAATAAGTGTTTCCGGCTTTTCCGTAAAAAAAATTCTCCAGTGAGCAATAGAATAAACCCTTTCGGAGCAATTGTCGCGGAGCTTCCCCAAAATTGAGAGAAAAGGTTCAAATTCTGAAAAGCCTTTGGAAAGGCGCTGTAAAAATTCAAAGATTGCTTTACGCGGAATTCGTGAGGGAAATAAAAAACCAGTTTGACTATAATATGAACTATATTTACGGTATCAACATAAAAGGCAATCCGACAGTTGAGAAAGGTCTTAACGAAAACAACACAATTCTTGAGCTGTCAACCCGTTCGTCTGTTTCCCCGAAATCCATATAAAGCAATCCGAACCGTGAGATTTTACAGGTGAACAAAGTTATACTGATAAATATTATAAATTACTACAAACTTCAGGCCCGGGTCGTACTCATAAACGGTCGCCATTTTATATTTTTTTATAATTAATACTGGTAATTACTTTTTCACAATGACCGAACACCAAAAACATTTTTGCTTTACAACAAATTAAAAAATGGTCCGCAAGCATCAAGAATAAGAAAAAAATCAAGATCCGCACAAACTACGACCAGAATATTTTCTTACTGAAACATAAACGAATCAACAAAAAATAAAAAGAAAGTAGGAAAAATGATTCTGTCCAGAACTATATTTCGAATTGTAATAAATAGGTTTTACAAGATAAAGAGATATTCAAATTTAATAATATCCAAAAACTGATATTTTTGCTTGTTAAAAAAAATAAAAAAAAACGTAAAGAAAATTGGAGGGGAGAGGAGTTGGGGGCGGGAAAGGGGATGGAGGGAACGGGGTGGCGATGGGTGACGACAACTAAAAGTAGAAGTGAAGAGTGGGAGGTATCTGTGCAGGTAGGATGCGATGTGTATGTGTGTGTGTATGTGTGTTTGTGTATGGATCTCCACTGGTGGGAACGAGATGAACGGCGGGGGTCGGAAGCGGAAGGGGAGGAGAACGAGTAGGGGTCGGAGCACATGAAATGAGAGGACAGATGTTTCGTATTAATTAACGTAAGTGAGGTTAGTTATCACCGCCCTCTTGTGGTTCGTCACCGTCTCCTTGTGTGTCCGACGTCCACAACGTTAGATTGTCCCTGGAAACAAAAAATTTTCAATTTTACTTTAGGACTCGTAAAATCATTTATATAATATTACAGACTACATCCATCCTCCCCCGACTTCGGTTAAACTCGGAATTGTTCGGAGGTCTGAGTACTATTAAATGAGAAAATAAGAAAGAATGAAAGAAGGAGAAAAGAAAGAAAGAAGAAAGAAAGGTTCAATTCCTTCTGATAGAATTGAATTGATCACCTAAACTTTAATAATATAATAAACCAACACCAGTACCCTGTACCCAGTAGCCAGTCAATTTGACCGCCATAAGAAAACAAGAATATTTATAATCTTCTAATTAGATGATAGCGGCCAATCGGGCTCATACCTGAGGAGCTGCATAATTAGTGTGGAGTCTTTGTAGCTGTCTTCATTTAGGGTGTCCAATTCTGCGATTGCATCGTCGAACGCCTGAAATCAGTTAATTTCCGGATTAGCAATGCATCAGAGGGGAGTGTTCGTCCATTCACGATCATTCACGACTTGTTTGAATCAGTGGCTGGGGGGAGGTGCAGTAAAGCCCTTGATGACACAATCAACGGTCACTGTCGACCGTGAAAAGTTTCCTCTTCGGCCTCCAACCAACTGCATAAATGTATTCCTATGCATTTTACGGATATTTGCAATCCTTTTTAAAAAATTGAAAAAAACAGCAACATCGCAGCGGCTGCTGAGTCTGGGCCTTAGAAAAACTGAGCAAGAAGTGCAAATCTCTAGACGTGCATTTCTATTAAATCTAGAAGATTAAATCCTTCTAGAGTAGGACTTAATCCTCAGATTAAAGGATTACATAGTATTCCTATGGGAGGTGCTTAACACAAAGGTATGCGTAGCGTGGAATTAAGAGAAAAATTTGCGAAGGAGAGACGTAATACTCGCGTTGAACCTAAAGTTTGAAACCCTTTCCTGCGAGGAAATCTCCGGATATTTAACGAATGCGGTTAAAGTCTGAACATGGATTCTTTAAACCCCAAATTTAATGAAAATTATGTGAAAACTGCTGTAAGTCCTCGTCGAGGGGTGAAAAAAGCTCACAAGCCAACTGATTCAAACCACGGTGCATTCAAACAATCAAAAATTACACACGGGTTTTGGTTTTTTTTTCTTCTGTACAATCAATGACAACTTTTACGCGGGAAGCAAGTGTTGTTAAGTAATATTAAAAAAAACTCTTCCATTACTGTTTTTTAGTGACGATTGTCCGGGCCAAAAGGAAAAGAAAGGGGTGGACAAGGGAAAGGGTGCGAGCGCCGAGGAGAACCATTTCAATAAAAAACCGTACCAGAAGATTCGAGATTAAAAGTGCGTTGTGTCTTAGAAGGGCTTCCCCGACACAGTTCGCCGCAGGAGGAACGAATGGACAGAGGCTGAGTTGCCCTGAGTGAAACACGTGCCTGAGTCAGCAATCTCTCAGGTTTAGGATAAAATCGCTGAGTTATTATATGAAATCAAGGTTAGACATGCTCTCGTTCCCCTTTTGGGAAGGAGTCCGGGGTTAGTATTTCTTTTTCTTTTGTTTCGTTCTTCTCGGGATGGTTTTGCTTTTTACAACAGACAGTTAGCATTCTCTCGAACCTGTTTCGCCAGGTGACAAGCCCTCGCTGGAGAATTAATTATTTCATAATAGAAGACTGAGAAATTGAGCGCTAGGCCCAGGCGGATCGGATGAGTCGGTTGCATTTTTGATTTGGCTATGTCAAATGCTTCCTGGTACGCTTTCTGGCTCTCCCCGACGACACCTTTAAAAGGTACAAAGTTTCCTTTTTTCCTTTTCCTCTCTTAAAAAACCAAAACCCTTGACGACGGGGACTCCGGCTTTCACGAATCTTCTCCGCTCGTTTAATCGCTTTTCCAGAGCTCAAATTCAGGTCAGCCTCCGTTTTATGAGGTTAATTAACCTCGTGTTTATGTTCACAGAAACATAAAACTCGGATGGACGAACAAAAAAGTGGCAGAGCACGGAGATTCACCTAAGTGAACGGATCATTTAATATTAGCGCTGAGTCTAAAAAAACATACGGCTTTTCTCGGAGGAAACTAAATAAAAACAACCGCCGTCACTCTTCCATTAAAAAACCTTCCGCTTTTGTTTCTAATAGAAACAAACGTTTTTAAGCGCGATAGATTTTCTCCGTTAATCTTTCCCCGAGCTCAAATCCTGTCAGCTTCCATTACTTATTTTCCACTCGAGCATCAATTATTACTCCATCGGAACAACAGCTCCGAGGGAGAATCCGAACGGAGAAGACGGGAAAGGCGGCAGTGAGCGCCCTCAGGTATGCTTATCTCCTCTCCACTCTCTCTCTCTCTCTCCTCCGGGTGACTTTCTGAAAAACAAACCTGCTTCGCTAACTGACACGCTTTATCTGGCGAATTAAGGATCTCATAATAAAAGACGGAGAAGTTCAGTGCCAGACCGAGTCTGATGGGATGAGTGGGTTGCATTTTCGCCTTTGATATTTCGAACGCGTCTTGGTAAGCCTTTTGACTGTCCTCCACTACAGCTGAAATTAGCAACTCGTTTATGTTAACCCCGTTGCCTTGAAATCGTCCCCCTCCCCTCCCCTCCCTATCCTCATTTCATGCTTCCAATCTCCTCTGCGGCTCTCTTCTTCATCCCTTGGTCGACCTGCAATTCTTTTCTCCTTAGGGAGAAAGCCCTTCCCCATAAATAATATAAATGGGTGACCTGTAATTTGTTGGCGGGGTCTTTTCAATTACTTTCGGGAACGACCGGGGATGGAAATTATGTGATGCCCCCTAAATTGCTTACTTAATAAAAAATTAATCACACGATTTTATTTACAGTGAGTGAATTATAATTATTGTAACTTAAAGACAAACTGAGTTCTCCTACTGTTTGACTTTTCGCAGCTTTTTTTTTAATATTAAAACTGGCTCATTTATCTGAAATGAATTCGTTGCAATATTTTGCAACGGCTAGACTGTGCCATTTCACAATCTGAAATAATTTGAATAGTTAGGGTGCACTCAAAGCGGTGAACTTATGTGAGCGTAACTGCACAAAATTACGGAACACTACTCTTTTCGGAAATTCACAACCGTGGCAATTTCTGGGAAATCCACTCGAAGGAAGCGAACCGGTGGGAGGTCAAAATCGATTTCAACACCTTATCGAGACAGACCAAACAAAGACCGAAGCAAACAGGACTCCTCACTTAAATAAAACCGTGTGAAAACAGCAAAAATCCACTGTTTTTTCCCGGAACTAAAAAACGCCAGATCTGTGCTGCATCATTCAATATATCACTCATCCCCCTCGATAAAAGGAGGTCAGCGAAATACTGTTAAAAAAAAAGTAAAAAACAATCATCAACCCCTCTTGTCATTTCCCTTAATCGCCTCATTGGCGATTTCTAAATATTTACGGTGTCGACCCTGCAAAAATTTTCTTTTGTTATGTTTTTTCTAACTGCTTTTCTGTTATGTTTCTCTTTTTTTTTCTTCGTTTCCTACTTCGAACAAAAAGTTGTTAAAGCCCAACATTACTATAACTAACACGAGTCCGAGTAAATCGGTCTTCAACTTACTGATTCGGTTTTCTCCGGTTGCCACTTCCGCAAGATACCTATAATAATCTCCCTTCATTTTAAGGTAGAAGACTTTGCTTTCAGCGTTGCTTGCTTTTGGAATCAAATATTTGTCGAGTAGACCCTGGAAATGAAAAATCAAGAAATTATTTCTTGGAAAACATCAGAAAAAAAGAGGGTAAAAAATCCTTTAATTCCACTAATGACGGCTCCTTTCACGGAAAATTCAACAATGTCCTTTAATAATACATTTAATCAAACGAAAAAGAATGGTCTGTTTACTGACCCTTTCCCTCCCGAATCCTCTTCCGATCAGCTCAGCGAAAACCGGCTAAGAGGTCGGAAGGCCCAAGTCCCAAAATAAAGACTGAAAGGGTATTCCCCGATGCCGTCCTCTGAGGGATCCAAAGAGAAAGGAGAGTAATGTGACACTGACGTGACATTAACAGTTCGCTCTTAACTCTCCCCGTCGATGTGCGGGATAAAAGTGACAAAGGAAAACACCATCAAAGCCCCGGAACCCTCGATGGAATTGGTTGGCAACACTCCCAGAAAAAATGCCGCGAGAAATGTTTTCCTTATCTCAAGATCAATTAGGAAAACACGAGGAAAGGCTAAAAACAGCGTGGAAACTTCGCTATGAAATAATGCTTTTCAATCCCCTGGAACTCCTCCTCCTGTTACGTATATTACTTTCATGTAAAAATATTGGTTAAGTGGAAAGGAAACTCAAAACCGATATTATGCGATAGACTAAACTACTACGTTCTTTTTTATGGATGGACTTTCTTTTAAATCAATCACAGCAGTTTTCATGAACATGGACCTAACGGCTCATAATATTAATGAAACTGTCCAAGCAAGTCCCACCGGGAGAGAGAGAGAGAGAGAGAGAAAGGGGCGAACGTTGAATTAAAACCTGGCGACAATCCAGGCTTGTGAATGACGAATAGCTCATTCCAAAGGCCTCTCGTCGACCTCCTGCAATCGATATTCTGGACACGAAAAGCCTTATTGTTCCGGCGTGTGAGTTCTCAGGAAGTCAGTCTTGGCGTCGTCTGCATCAAAGGGTGGTCTGTTTCGACCACCCCCTGGGGGGAGAGTCCAGAGGGAGGGAAAGGGTCTGGGAAGGAACTTTGCGAAAAACGGGCTGAAAATAATTTTGTAATTTCCCTGCCGATCCACATATCTGGCATTACTTTCCGTCGCTTATTCAAAGTGGGGAGGCGGAAAAGAAAAGTATATAAATAAGGGCAAAGAGAAACAAAAGGGAAAAAATGAAATTCTTGAAGATGTCAGATTAAGCGCGATAAATTTTTCAAAAGCTCCAGAAAGAATTTAAATGAAAAATGCAAGACGAGAATTGAATTATAAAATGGAAAAATTTCACAACAGCGACTGAAATTCAGTTTTTCTTAGTGAAGAAAATAAAAAAAAGCTGTAGATTTTTAGTTGGTGGTCAATCTCCGTATCTTACTCATCTCTTGGGAAGTTCCCTTCTGGGACTCGATTTACATAAAGCTTTAACAGCAGCGTCCTATTTTTACTTTTTTGAAGTATAATTTTTAATTAAAAACCGATACTCAACCTTTTCGCAATAAGTAAATCGATAGGGTATAAAAGGCAATAATCTGGAGCGTAAATTTTCGCCTTCGACCACAAAGATTTGTGGTCGAAGGACTGCCAAGTAATTTAATTAAGGGATGGTTAAAGTGATACCATACCACAATTTCATTACTCCTATGCTGAGAAAACTCATAAATAATTCTCTCTCGGTCAAAGGGTTTCATGATGACCCATCGATTTTTCATAACTCCGATAAAATTTAACTACCGCTTTAATCCATACGGGAAAACGATAAAATATAATACATACATCGAACTACAAGAGCCTCCTCAACTAAAAGCAACCAACTTTAGAAAATTGGAATCACCCATTTATCTTTAATCGTCACCGACCGGCACTTTTACTCATACAAAAGAAAAATGAATGTCCCACTTACCATTACATCATAGCAGATCTCCCTAAGCTCCTTTTCGACTTTTTCTCTGTATTCTTTAGCCATTTGTTGCTTCCTCTCTGAGCCTTCTGTTTTTTGTTCGATAGAAGATATAACCCTCCATGACGATCTGAAATATCATTAAAACACGGTCAGGGAAGTGTCACCCTGAAACGCTGTGCAGACGACAAAAGTTCATTAGCTCACGGGGGTTGATTAGAGCGTGTCGTGGCGTTCAATTAGCAAATTAATGAAATGCTTTTGGTTAATACGTGAAATGTATAATTCGGAAATTATTTTTAAAATACTGAACAGCGATTTTCGCGAGGTTTTCATTCGAATCGTAAAAAGTTTGACATTGGCAATCCACAAATCATTATTTTCTCTGCAATGATTTTAGGGGACGTCAATGTCAAACGGGAAGTTAAATATTAAGGATGCTAAATTAAAAGAAAGAATGCTGATTGCAGTTAAATAATAGATAAATCGAACACAGGCGATTTGACAGTGTTTAAACTAATTTGCAAAACCATTCTCAATAGCTTTATCGGAATTGATTTTCTCTGTGAAATGGAAAAATGTTAATTCATATTAATTATAATTATTTAACTTCCCTCATCTTATCATATTATCTTTGGAAAGCATTGTACACTTTATCAGCTTTTTTCTAAATATTTATAACGAGACACATCCCATTTAAAACCACAGTGTAGTATTTAATCTGCTAAGATACAGCGAAACAGTTCCTGTTTGTTGGAATAATACGCACAGGATTGTTTAAAATTAAAACAAAATGCATTTGAGCATTTCACGCTCGCTAACCCCCAAAACATTGAAATGGCCCAGAAAATCTGTGCCAGCACAACCCGTTCCTCCGTTTGCATCCATTACCGACACACCGTGACGAGTATGAGTCCTTCCACCACGCACTGCTACCGTTCTTTTGGCGTTCGATAAATGCATTGGTGAGTGATTCGAAATCGGGTGAGGTCGAGGTCGAGGACGAGGTCGAGCCGGCGAAGAAAATCCCGATAACCACTCCGACTGCACTTTCTTTTTGACAAATGCTGAGCGTGAACTTACCGGCGTGCTCCGACGACATTTTTATAAGCAACAGACAATAAATTTCTTTCTTCATTGGATAACTCGACTCCGGTTTCCGTCACTTGCTTCATCGCGGCTGCCATATCGTCGTATCTTTCGGCCTGCTCCGCAAGCTTAGCTCTTTGAACCAATTCTTCTTTGTCTACAGACATTTTTTTATAACTGTAACAAACAGGAAAATCAGTCAATTAAATGTGCTTCCTTTTTACAAGTGGAATTACTTGTGACCGATCGAGGGGGGGCGCTCCGAAAACATTAACGAATTTCTTCAAGGAGGGCTCGTTATCAATTTCGGAATCAGCCTTGGCGACTGGCGACTTATGAATTTTATACTTTTCCTGGTCAACATGATATTTAATTAAGAAACTTTCTGGCTCAAATAAGTTTAAAATTTCCACACGAAGGGACCGATGCTCGAACTGTTAAATGTGAACGAATGAAAGACAAAATTTTGTCCTTCATCATAGAAGACTCCAAGACAATAATTATAAGGCGTCCAGCTCAGACTGTTACATTTTTAATCGAAATAGGTTTCCTCTGGCAACCCAGACAAAAACATTCACAGTGCACTTCATCTCGTAGCCCTAAGTAACTTCCAACTTGAGCATATTCCACATTGAAGCATAAAAACCTGCCTCAAGACTTCTTCTTAAGAGTGTGAATTTGAGAAGACTTTTAGGAATCGTGGGATGGATCCCGTGCGAGTGTGAGATGTGAAATCTCATCCCTTATTCTTGCGTGCATCATTAATCTTAATCACTGATAAGACTCTGGCCAAGATTGGAAGTGATGGAAGCACATGAATTAATCTACTGAGAGGACATATCGACAATGGAGAAACAAACTGTCCCAATAACCACCCTCGATTGGAGCTTGTCAAAGATGTATAGACCGCCTACATTTTAAAAAAATGTGGGCGGTCGTTTCGAGAAAGCCATTCTCGAATTTCCCCAAGTTGTATTTCAACTAATCCGCCTTCTTCGAAGTCTTTCAATTTCCTTTTGTCGCCATTATTCGTCCGCTGCGTCCAATCATTCCTTTCGCTTTTTCCCCGTATTCGGTTATTTAAGAAGTCCCGGGTTCCCCGATCTATTAGCCCTTCAGCAAGGGCCCAATTAAAGACAGTTTTCCAATTAACGCTTTTCTCCAATAATTTTATATTCTGTATTCCAATATCTACTGAAACATGCGCTTTAAGATTTCAGAATGAAAAACGGGCAATCTGTTTACTCCTTTACTTCTAGAAAAACTGAATGCTAACATTGATAAACAGTTTGCCTTCCCTCGTGCTCTGATGCTCGACTTGGGAGGAAAGAGTTGACTTTCCTTGGGGTGGGCGGTGCGGAGGAAGAAGAGGTTGCAGGCTGAAGCAAAGGGCACAAGACCACCGAGAAAATCAATACAACCGCTCACTCATCGGATCTTCTCTTCTTATTTCAAGTGATGTTATTTTTAGTAACCTCAATCTCTTCCCGGTTATCACGGCTGAGCGTGGCATTAAATGCCTTTTTGTGTCGTTCCGATCGATACTAATTTTATTTAAATGGGTTCCGATTCTTCACCGCTTCCGGGTGGCGATGAAGGGTTATAATCATCACATGCGCTCCTCGGATGCACGGGGAAAATTGTCGGAATTTACTGGAAGCCATCGTGAAAAGGGAAACTTCGTTTGGAGCTGAATTTTCGGAATGAGAAATTGGAGAAAGGGACAATAATTGACGTTAATTAGAGCTTTCTGAAATTTCACGGTTTTTGAGGGCCGGGCTTTTTTTTGTTAATTCGCAAAGTTTTCGGAGAAATCGCTCCTGATTTGGCGCTCGCGCAGGAAGACTCATGTCAAGGAAGTTTTTATTCCAGAAACACCGCATATAAAAAAGATCGCTAATTAAATTACTCTGTTAATTACGAATGGGAGCACTGACTGAGCCCGTAAAAATAACAGCGGAAAAACTGCTATTTAACGGAAAAAAACTTTTTCCAGACTCTCCTGCTTTCAGTCATATTTTCCTGCATGTTATAATAAAATTTTTATTAATTTATATTCCATTAGATATTATCCTTATAAAAGTTTTACTCTCCTTTCTTAGTAATTTAAGTCCTAATTAATTAAAAGTTCACGTCTTTAAGATACTAACATTTATGTACTGCATTATAATAATAGTTCATTCTATTATGTTTCATTATACTTTAAATTATACAAAATCATTCCGTAATTTTTTTTTGCATTCTATTGACGAGTTTTCCCATTTTGCATTTACTCTCATGGAAATGTTAATACCAACATTATTATTTATGGTTCACCATCTTTTTTTTTATTGCATCGCATAGCCAAAGTACGAAACTTTTCAGCAGTATAAACATTCCTTTAAGCTTCATAAAACTTTTTAATTTTTTCCAATTAAGATTAGCAATGACTTCTGGTGCTGCTCCCGTGTTTTATGCAGTTTCCTGCTCAAGTCGTTCCGATTAATAAATTCCGAAAGAGTGTGGATTCGGACTCCGCCCGCGAGTGATTCAGACAAGGCAATCAAAAGCACAAATCCCTCGAAGAATCAAGAATACGAAGTTCACTATCCTCCCGTGAAATAATGGAAGGGAAAGACAAACAAAAAAGTTCGCCCGAGGCCGAATGACTCGGGAAAATCCCTCCGAAGGAAACGGGAATGAAACCGAATTTCCGGGGCGATGCGGAAGCTTCCGTTTCGGGAAAAGCGCCATAAACGTTTCCCATGGCGGAACCAATCGGGCCGGACTTAAAGGAATCAAACGTAGCATTAGCGTGAAAAGGGAAAACGAAATTAAAATTCGGCTGTTAATGCATTATGATAAGGGGCCCGGTCAGTGGCGTAACTGTATCTGGCATGTATCACGTCTAATGATCTGTTATCGACGGCAATGGCCGTGAATTCTTTTTACGGTTTCATTATCACGAAGCAATTCCAAGTGGAAGATATACTTCCTTCAAGTTTTTATCTTTTCCTCTCCTCCCCCAATCGATGACTAAGGCTTTTCGCTTTTTTTGGACTTAAGAAAATCTGAGAAATGGCTGAGAACAAAAAGAGAGAAGATTGATTTATTAAATCACAGCGTAAATCGCGCAGATAATAAATGGCTGTTCGCTTGTGGTGCGTAAACGTAACATCATTAGAGAGGCCAGTTGGAAATAACGAATTTTCCACTTAAAAAAAAAAAACATTTTAGGGCCAACGGGGCTGGCTTTATCGAGCAGGAAAAAAAAAATAAAGAAACCGCAATCTCAAAAACGGCCCCTTCACTTCCATTATCGTACTTGCAAGCTCGACATCTAAACAAACTGCAGGAGACCTTTTGAGTAGGGGAAAGGAATGGTTTTCGGGGCAAGAGAGAACCTTTTCCTGAATAATGTAAAAGGAATTCGAGGCCGATTTCCCCGGGCAGAAATTTCTATATTTCAGACGATTAAACCCTAATTTTATGGGACGCTTCGAGGACAATGCCTGAGAAGTTGCACATTTTTAACGGACTTTACTGAGCTTTCAGAGGGAAGGCACACGAAAGGGGTAAAATCATCCCTTCTTTCAAATTGTCATGTAGCCGAAGCTCCTGTTCCCTGTGGGGCAGACTCACAGGGATTTCCTTTCAAAATGAATTCATATGAGAAAAATGTAGGTTCCGTTGACGTGTATTTGGATAGTTGAAAGTTCTCTGACGACATTTTTGGTGCATTTGTCACCACCATTGTCTTTAACCCCACCACCCGCGCCTCTTGTTTCCACAAGGCTGTGGATTCGAGAGTGAACGGCGGTACAGCTATTATCTGTTTGTTTTGTCTTCACATGGATGTTACAGTCATATTTGATTGATGGATTGAAGTATCTTTTTTCTGCTTTCAAAAAGCTGATCATTAAGTAATTGAGATTGATTTAATTGAATAATACTAATTTGAGAATTTGGGAAAACTTGAAAAAGCAAAAGGGTTGTGAGTATGACCCTGAAGATGAATTTATTCAACCCCTAATTTCTTCTCCTTTCTTCTCTAAATTGTCGTTCAAACCCTCAATTTCGTATCATCTTAACAGCACAATTTTAATTAAATTTATTAATACATTACTTTGTTACATCATTTCTAATAATTTGTGATAAGCCTTTATATCGGCAATTTTTCTTCACTTTGGGTACTCAGTATTTTTTACAATTGCCATTTTTTCCACTCCAATTTATTTCTTATAAAATTTAATTTCCCTTATTTTTTTTACAAAATTTTAACGGAGACATTGAGACCGCAGTGGACTCCGCAATTATCAAAAAGCAACAATAATTGGACTTTTACTGGAGGGAGAGGAAAAAGCTCGCGTGCTTTGCGGGCCAGCCATTGAAGTGAGGAGCCATTTTCCCTGCTGAGTGAAAGCTCAAGAAAATCGATACGCCGCGCCAGAGGGGAAGGAACGCCAATTTTCGAGCGGGCAATGACTAATCGGCGAAATGAAAAGTTTTTCTCGCCCCATTTGGGTAAATTCAATTGTGGGAGTTCTATTGAAATAAAAGAAACCGATTCTTGATGGAGTTAATGAAAAAATCACTCGATTCATATCGGGTGGTTTTGATGAGAAAATTATTAATTCAGTTAAGTGAAAAAAAAGAGAACAGTAATCGGAGGATCGATAAGCGATTTATTTACCACCGTCTTTCTCCTCCACCAAAAAAAGAAAGAGTAAGGGAATGTTATATTAAAAATATTGATCATTTTTCGATTATTTTTGACACTTCAGGACGCTACCAAGAACCCTCAAAAATTTACTGGGACTGCACATCAAGTTGCATTATCGAATGCTGTAGAGTAATGACCCGAAATACACGAGGCTAAATAAAAACTGCCATTGACAAAGCTTTTCTAAAGCCTAAGAAAGCTCGTCCTGTCAGCGGAAACGATTTATGTAAGCTCTTAAAAATATCCATCCGCCGTCAATCAATACAAAACATAATAAAATTCTGATCCGCACTGAAATCAAAGCCGGCAACGCTGCTGCCAGATATTTATTTATCTCGGGAGGGCAATTCCTCCACCTGTTCAAATTTACCTGGAAAAAGATACAGCGTCTTTTTCGAACAAGGAAACCGGAATGAGCGCTTGCACTCGGCAAGAGGATATGCCTTTGCTACCGGTCCAAAGTTCCTCTTTAATTATCTTCGATTCCGCTAAGATTAAAGGACTTGATTACATTTTCGTCCGGGATCTCGAAACTGCTATTAAAGGAAATATTCTTTTGCCAAAGGCATTCGAATCCTCACGCGAAAAGGCTTTGTCCACAATTCGCTGAGTTGGAAACCATAATGCCATCACGAATTTATGGCGATATGTACGCAAAAAGCGCCCAATAAATTTCTTCTCAATTTTACGGAAAAGAAGCATAAAATAATTTTTTTTCAAGCTGTTGAAATACAACACACAGGTACGTTATCCTTCTAATCCCCGCAAATTGAAAAAAGAAAACTGTGCAGTCCAATCTCGATGGAATAAATTTTAAAAAACTATTGAGAATAACTATAATTTTGAATTAGAATTCTGTTCTTTGTTTAATTTTTAGCATATTTAAAAATTATTTATTCTAATCCGTCCAAGTTCAAAAGAGGCCACAAACTTTTACACACACTTGGGGCTTTTTTGCAAAATGAAATTATGGAGTGTTGTATTATCGGTGGAAGCACCCAATCAAAATAATGAGATTCAAAAATCGATTCCGAGATCTGATCACGAGAAACAGACGGACAAACAGATTTATAGGACCGATTTTATCGAAATCTTATAAAAAAGAAAATGAATAACCGAACCGTATTGAAAAAGCAGCGTGGGGCAAAAAGAAATGAATGAATATACGACTCTTGAATTTCTCCATCGAAAAAGGGGTTTGCGAGCGACACAGAAAAACCTTCATTTCTCCATAATTTTATATAAAAAAGAATCTACGGCGTGGGCGAATATCAAGGAAAAGCCACTCTGGCCACTGCTCAAAGCTCGTTGGCTGTGAATCGGATTTCGAATATAACTGCAACGAGACCTCGTCCAGTCCCATGAGGAAGCATATAAAGTTATACCCGCATGTGATACACTGAATAAGTAGGCTAAAAATTTATATTCTGTAATTAAAATCAAAAAGTTCTCAATTGCTTTTTATTTCTCGTCGCACTGGTAATTTTCCTTTTCGACTCATCGAAACATTTACCAAAAAAAAAATACACTTTTGATGTGTGACTAATTTTTTTTCCTTCAAAGTACTGGCCGCACTTGGTGCTGACGTTTATCCCTTTAAATCCTTTCAATGGAATAAAAGTGAAATAAGCAAGGAACGGAGATACAAAAGCAGCTCCGGCCAAACGGAGCTTTCAAACAATGAGACACCCAGACTGAAGAGAGAAAAAGTCCGAAAATGCCTCCGAGGAGAATTCTGCATGTGACTTACTGCGTCTATTACGTCATCGGCCAATTTTAAAATGAGAAATAAGTGAATCATTAAACAAAGCTTCTCCGTTCCTCTTTCGAATATTTTTTTCTTTCCCTCCCGTTACTCACAATTAGGCCTTTATCGAGACCTTCCTCGAGCACACGCCTAAATGAGTGTTCCTCAACCTTGAACCAGAAAAACTATCTTTGGCTTGTGACTCGGAAATGCAGGGAGTGCTTCAGGAGCAGATTGCACGCCTCTTCGTTTGAAAAGGCATAAAAGGCGAGTTGAGAGGTTTGTTTCAAAATAAAGGAAAAATTTGGAAAATAAATACAAATAATTTGGTAAAAAAATACAAATACAGTCAAAAAGCAATTTAGCAGATTAGTAGTCTTTAGAGTAACGATACAATAAAGCTTTTGCTTCAATACACGTCGCTTATGTTTGGTTTTGTTTGTAGTTCTCTCGAGAGTTTCAAACCCTTCAAGTTGCCCCTATTGAATTGTAAAGCTCACAAAATACTCTTTTCCTTTTATTTTCATTATGGCAAATAATCTGCATTCATTAAAGGAAATTACGATTTGCATTTCAAAAAAGCCTTTCAACTTTTGATCGAATTGGAAAAATTGAAAATTGTATTTTTTTCATCTGATTAAGTTACGAAATATTACATTATCATTCAAAGGTTTTGGGATATGATTAAGTGAGCTGTACAATTGTTAAAGTCAAAATTTAAAAAAAGAAATTATGAGCAAAACGAATAGAGTAAATGAAAAACTGTATTGCATTACAACCGGCCTTGGAAATTCACGACGAATCCATAATTCAATTTCGAATCAACTGCTATTATTTATTTCAGGCTGAGCCTCCGCTCCCAATTACTTACATTACTGTAAGAGCATTATAACCTACGAACGAAGAGCCATTTTCATTTCTGCAATGAAAAATACTTGGCCTGTTGATTTAAAAAAAAATCTCTTCCTCCCCGATTACTTAGCTTCAAGTTTATCATGAAACTAAAAATACCCTTGAGAAATTGCAGAAATAAAACTGCACAGGAGTGAAATGAAAAGCACGCGATCTTTTTCCTCTTACTATTCTTACGGTAATTCAGGGGGGAGGCGATTATCTATTTCCTGAGCTAATTACCCCGGGGGAAAATCAAGAAAAATAATTAGTCTTAAAAGGCGAAAAAATGCAAGCTAAAAGTGCTAAGAGTTTTGGCTGGCGGACTTCCTTTTGCGTGATGCTGGTGAACCGCCTAAGCCGGTGGCGGTGAGTCACCACTCTAGAATCCGAGTGCATGTCCGTTGCACAACCGACGCCACCGACGAATGGGCCAAAACGAGGGCTTATCCAAACAATCATTTGAGCCCAGGCTGGACAAACTTGAGAGGGGCTGCCGGCCCCACTTCGGCCGAACAAACGGCGAATCCATTTATCCACCGGTTCGGAGAATTTTGCAATGGTCCGCGCATTTATATTCCTCCGTTATGACCATCTTAGGGAAAGCCTACGCGTGATGAGTAACCAGAAAAGGTGGCACCCCTTTTTAGGATCATCGGAGAAGGCAATTAAACGAAACGAGCCAATTAAAACAGGCCCGTCAATTTTAATTGGGGAAACCTTGAATTTCTTTTTCGTTTTCCCTTTCCTTTTCATAATGCACGCGGATTCGCACAAACGCAAAACCATGACATTTTAGGAGTGCTCGAAAAATTCATTCCGACCGGGGGTTCCCTGTATCGACTTTCCCCGATGCGGTGAATTTAATTTCACGCTGAAAAGATGAGGAAGAAATTCCCAAGATTTCTAGCGCCTATTAAATTAAAGGCATTATTATCTGGTGGGGTTTTCTGAGGAGCTCAAGTTTCCATTTTAAAACTTGTTATTATGAGCCACCAATTTGAAAACTCAAAGATGAACGTAAAGGATAAATGCACGACGACAGTAAAGAAATAAAGTGACAAATCATAATGGCGGATTGTTATAACTGGACTTAATATTATTATAAATGAGAAACGATCCCCAGAAATGAAATTTTAGCTTATTAACTCACAATTAATTTTCTACAAAATCGATAATTTCTTTCATATTGAATTACATTTTTCACTGCTGTTCAGAGAAATTTGAGAAAATCCCGGACGAACTCAATTTTTCGGTTCTCATAGCTTCTCACAAAATTGGAGAACACTGGGAAGGATACATTTCGGCATTTGCGAATATTTATAGTTCGAAAATTGATTCATGATATATTTCCATGAAAGCATGATGTATGTCGTAAATATATCTCCCTCTCGAATTATTTATTAGCCCAGCAACACTGTTCAAATGAATTTTGACGTATTTGATTCAAATACGGCTTTAATTGATTTTTTGACCACATCTGAACATTTTCAACGATAAATCAATCAGGAGCGGGCTCGTTAACAACGTTCAAGTCCTGAACGAAGGCGAAGGGACATCTCATCGCACTGCCCAAAATCATACATGGTTTTCGGTCAAGTGACAAATATAAGATTCGGTCGCCATGTACATCCATTCATTTTGACGAACCGTTAGCGTAGGACTGAACAACCGCGAGTGAACTCTGTCATGTGAGGCGTTTTTACAATTCATCAAGCGAAAATAAAAAGTGAGTGAATATTCATCACTGGAATCTTCATTTGTGACCGGCCCACGAGCGATGGGAAGATATCAATCAAAGTATTTTACTCCTTTTCTTTTTTTCCAAGTCACCTTGTTAATGTCAACCACGACTAATTTGGTTCCGTAACCATTGACGAGCCTAAGGTTTTTCGACTTGTGGTTGTCGAGTGTGCTAATTGGCGCCAGGGAAATGAAACTACTTGTTGGAAAACAAGGCAAAAGACGTTTATCTTTGGAGAGCCACTGAAATTCGGATCAAACTTATGTTATGACAACCTCTTTAAAATTACTTGCGGATATGAATAATGAAGGAAAATAAGTCCTCAAAAACCCCCCGAGATAGCTGAACTTGAAAGTAATTACGACAGGTGATGCATCATTTCTCTATGATTTCCCGTTTCGCTGGATCAGTCGTCACAATGTTATGCAATGATGAACCAGTCGAAATGGGTCCTTCGCAAATCCCACGTGCTAAAACGGGAAAATGACTCAACTTTCCAACGCGTTTGGAATCGCCTTTAATAATATATAATACTCATTGTTAAGGTTGCGAAAGCACACAATTCGATTTGATAATATTTTTTCAAGATGACGAACGGGAGCGATTTCTGCGGTCGGACATACTCAGTTCGAGCTCGAGAAAAATCGGCCGAAACACGAATGTTGACTTGGAAATTTAAATCACAAAATAAGCGCACGCTAACTTTACTAAATTGTGCCGCCTCTTCAAGTTTTCACACTGCTTCTGAACACTGGCAAAATACATTACGATTTCTTACAGCAACGCACACATGAATTGCTCCACGCCGATTTGGTGACAATCTAATTAATGACAAGGCAGTGTTCGCGTCTTCATTAGTGACTTCCAATTATTACGCATTTGTCAGAATCAACACAGGCGGAGAAAAGAACCATTCAGAGGGGTTCGTCGCTCTGCCGAAACACTTCACATATTTTCCCCTGACGAGGTTTCCTTTCTTGGGTTCCTTTTGTAATTAATTTCTCATGGCTGGTTTAAAGAGAATCGAATGCTTCCGTGTTTTTGCAAAGTAAGTTGGGAGCACCAGCGCATGAAAATGTTGCAACGGGAACCCAAGAGAAACGTGCCTGGCTTACAAGGTGAAATATGGCGGCAGAACAAAAGTGCAAGAATGTGGGACAGTATTAACAATGATGACAACAGGTTATGTAAATGAAGTAATTGGGGATATTATTAAATAACGATGACATGTATCATTCGGTTTTTAGAAATTCCTTAACTATGCAACCTTTGAGGCCATATGACGACAAGCTTGGGATTTTGAAGCTCTGTGCAAAGTCAACTTCCAATTAGTTGATGCCACCCCTGTCCCAAAAAAGGTAAAGGAACCTGTATAAGCTGCACCTTCATTCATAAAAACAAAAAACAATAAAATAGTGGGCATGGAAAAGAATCAGACGCGCTAGTTCCTGACGCTGTGTATTTGCAACCGAGCTGCAATAATATAATCCCCAACTTGCGCAATTTTATCATAGTTCTAGTGTTGCAACATTGGGTCGGCAGGGTGCCGTCAGGTAGTGATCGCCACAAAATAAACATTCTTGATAAGAATGAGACAGTTTGTTCCGCAGATCCGAGGAAAGAACAGGGCCAAAGTGCCCCCTGCCTGTCGTAAGAGGAAACTAAAAGGGGTCTTCGCCCACTATTTCTAATTTATCATCATTTTTACATTATTTTCACCCACTTCCCTCAACCCGATTTCCTCCAATTTGAGCCCGAACGCTCATCTCTGGCAAGAAAATGCTTTTTCGCACATCTGCCCGGATTATCAAAAATTGAAACATGAGAAGCCCATATTTCGGTAGCGTGGAATTCGCCCCGTGACGTCATTGCGCCTTTTAGTGCAATGTGGGTGCTTGGCCTTAATTTGTGGTGTTCTGCTGTCCAAGCGCAAAAAGTACAGATTATTCCTTAAAAGTCAAAAAATATTTCAAGTCCACTCTTCTCTTTTTTTACACCCCCCTATGCCAGTTCAGTAAATGCCTTCATTTGGTCAGTTTTAATTTCCCGCCCTTGAACTTGTCTGAAAGACGGGGTGAGGCATTTTGCTGCACAAATGCTGAGTTGTTCCCCAAATTTAATTAGCTGAAAACCTTTCATGGAGAGAGGATATAAATCCCTGCAGCCCGAAGCGAGGGGTGAGTCCCGCACCCCTTTTTCCGAAAAGGCAAAAATTGTGGGCGGTCCCCTTTAGTGACTCCAGGCAGATGCATAAAAGGATTCCCATGAATTAATGAAAAAAAGAGCAAGCCATTTACAACCCCTTTTACAATGAAATGATTTAGGAAATGTATTCTTCTGAAGGAAGAGGTGATTGAATTATAAACTCCAAAGTCCCAATGAAGGTACTCAACTAAACACGAAACGCAAATTCTAATAATAGTGGCCTTTCAATTAACCTTATACAATAGTTTGAGCTAGAGCATTTCACTACTGTCATTATGTTGGGAAAAAATCATATAGGTCAACTTTTAACATTTACTATTTTTCTTAGGGGAAAAACTAATCTTTGATATAATCGATTTGCGTTAGCCGCACTCTTCGCATTAAACATTTTTTTCCAGCTCTTATGGTGTTCACCGCCAAGTGAAAGTCTGTTTTCAAATTTTAAAAAATTTATATGTCGTTAACGATAATGAGGCTTATTTCGAAATTTTTGTTTAATTCAACCAAGAAAAATTCATAACTGTTCTGAATTGTGTCCACAACCAATTAAAATACCTTCGCGCTCAATCTCCATCTGTGCAAAAAAAATTGTTATAACAATTTGGCACTTACTACACTTGAGATTTAAAAAGTGCTGGGCTTTTTTACGCAATGAAAATCAAATTCGCATTGCTCTGTTGGTACTATCAAAAAAAACTCAGATAAATAAAAGGACCTTTAGGAATAAAATTTCATGACTGATTCCACTCACAGCGATACCGATATCTATATATGAACTGCACTTGACTATCTTTTAAAAGAGGATAGGATTTTTCCTACCAAGTGATGCCATTCATAAGTGGCCAAGTCCTCTATATATATATACATTATTTGAATCAATTTTGTGCAACATGACAGATTTTATGTGATAACAATTTTTTATAATGAAATTTATACATATGAATAAAAGTCAATGATTGAAATGAGGTGTTTCAATGGAAAGTATGACATTTACCATGACAGGTCACTTAGCAGGAAATAATAAATGTAAGTGCATTCATTCAGTGAAATTTATGCCATAAAAAAACTGGAAATCAGTCATAAGCACAAAAATAATAAAAAAATGGAAGCATACAAAGTAAATACATGGAGATAATGACAATTTAAATTGCTTGCAATATAAAGAACAGTAATTGCATTTGTTGAAAGTATGAAAATATCACAGTATAACATTGTGCAAAATAGTGCCACATCAGTTTTTATTTCTTTTTAAAGAAATTTCAAACACAGTGTGCAATCCAAAACCCATAAATACACAAATTTTTAAATAATATAAGCACATAGACAATGAAGAGATCACCATCAGAGAAATACAGATGAAAAACAATAGGAGTTGTGCATTTCCTAAATATTAAAATATTAAAATTGAAGTACTTTATCATGATAAGACCCTGAAATACACTGAAATCATTTTAAAACAAAACTATTCTTTATAAGATTATATTTCGCTGAATATCTAACATCTTTAGTCCACCCTTCAGCTTGGTTCGATGACACTCCAGGTTTTTTTTATAACATACATTAGCAATCCCATTTGACAATTATAAATACCATTTAAAAGCTTCACTAATCATTCATTCATAAAACTACACAATCGCTTGGTTTCAACATAATAATTTGCCATTAAGAAAATAAAATTACAATACCATTCCTTAAATAGCACTTAAAGCAAGCACCCAAAACTTGAAACTTAACAAGAGCTATTAATAAACTATAAAAATCAAATTTACAGAAAAAGGCGAAATGCTTGCAAGATCAAGTCAAAACCTCCGTCCAGTCAACTCTAACCGATTTTCATCAAGAATTTCCGATGTCGTTACACCAAACAAGGCTTTCATCATAAGGTAAACATTAGTGGGCAACCAAAACTTTTCTAAAAAATAACAATGCCATTAAAAAATCAGAGAAAATGTAGAACTAATACATACCGCTGCAACCCAATATAAATTTTAACAATTAATATCAGGGTTTTATTACGCGCAAAGAAATTTAACGAAGGTCGTCCAGAAAATATTTGCTGGGAATACGAACGTAAAGTACGATTGGAAAGAAAAAGTGAGCTCCCGGAAAATTCGCGGATTAGTTTTTACAAAGAAAAAATGCAAACGTCCCGCAGGAATGCTTTGAAAACGTGTAATATTGCGAATATTATAAATTTTCAAACCGGTAAATGACCCAAAATGGCGGAGACGAGGACACTCCTTCAATGCGTCATTAAATTCCTCCGACCGTTTACCGCGTCTCTTCAGACATTCTCTACACACGAGCCTAGTACTTCATAAATAAATAATTAAATAACTATGGTAACTTACATATAATAAAATTAATCCTTCTTGGAACACTCTTTTTAACACTACGTTCACAAAATAGTACACACCACCCAACCTTTTTTACTTCAAGATCCTTAGCTAGAAGAGGGGTCAGCAGAACCGGAAGCAGGGTCTAGCTAAAAGTCAAATCAGAGTCTTTATGCACTCAAAACATTACTGTCGGCATAATAAAAACCTCTCGAGATACTCTAAAACTGTATTATAATTTTTAAATTACATATTTTAATGCCCAAATAAATAAATGCAAGTTAATTTTAAAATTTATTCTACCAAAATTGACAAACGTGGTATTAATGACGTCCAATAGTTGAGAATAATCTCAACAGATAGCGCTACAAGCTTGGCGTAATGTTCTGGGTTTCGCATTTTTTATTTTAATTAATTTATGGTTTTAATACAGTTAGAATGCCAATCGAAAATTAAAACCCTATTTATAAATAAAACTTATCGTTTCATTTCGGTCATTTCAAATGAAATCTTGAATCGGTAAAGGTCATTTATTTTCTTCTTGTTTCCGGCAGCCTCCCCGGTATTTTCAGATCTGCAGATTTTAGGCGCGATTATAGGAGGCATTTCGTTAATTTAAAAAATGAAAAAAAGGTTTATTCGCACGAATACTTGAACTGCATGCATCCATGTTCTGTTAATGAGATCAAATCTCAATTATTCGCCCGCTGAAAAATCGAAAAATGCATTTATTATTAAAAAAGGCGATATCGCGCTTGCGTTCCCCCGCAGATTTAAACTCTGCAGGCAGCGCTTCTCCTGCGCCAATCAACCAAATATAAACGTGTCTTACGGGGAACGTGGCGGGATAAAAAAAGGAGAAAGGCCGCTTTGAAAAGAGAAGGAAAACCCCGGGCGAGCGAGAGCGACGACCAGAAAGAGATAAACAATGTCGAAAATTACTTCGCAAAAGATCATCCACCTACCAAAAGGAATTTCCTAGGCTTTACACGCCAACCACCCAACGAAAAAATTACTCATGCTCGCTGCAAAGGTAAATATGAACGGTGAATAAGCATTCGAATGCGGCTACATAGGCAGGTATTCGGAGGCGCGCGGGGTGTGACACTCACAGACCAGGAGATTTCTACAGGACTGACGTCACATTTGAACTGAAGGACGCTGAGATACGCGAGCGCGCCCGAAGACGGCTCCCGGCATGCATCGCTTACGGGGGGCCGCGTCTTCTTAGGGGCCCTCGCCAGGCAAAGATAGACGGACAGACGAAGATAGGCGACTTAGAATGAGCAGGGGTGGGCAAAGCGGGATTTCGTCTCTGGGCGGTGGGTCGGTTTTCGAGGGGGTTTTCCCGGGGTGCGGGCTTTGGTGGCGGGTGTTTTGGCTTTGTCGGGGTGAATGCGGGGGATGTTGGGCTTGTGCTTCTTTGTGCATGGCTTGTTATCGACTTGCGAGGGTTCTTTTATCTCTCCATCCATCCAAATTGAACATAAATAGTCTTCGGTGGGTTAATCTTAACCTAAAAATTATTAAAATACCATTAAACTGTAAAGAATTGTCAATGAGAGTTGTAATTTTCCCTGACTGGGATCGAAGAGCTCATTCACGCACGAAATTTTCAGTTTTTTTTATTAATTTCGAGGCTAAGGAAATTTCTCAAAGTGATATTAAGAAAGAAAGGCAAATTTATTGCGCAGTATATTATTCTTAGGCTTTAATTTATCATTCGAAATATATCAATCAATTTTCTAAAAGCAGTTCACTTTTCCCGAATACTGTTTCTATGAGTTCTGCTGCCACGAAAAGTACATATACAACGGCAGCGAAAGCTGTTTTGATTAACTTTCGCTTCGTTTAACATTTCTTCTAAGAAATTTCTGTCGGATTTGAGTTGACACTTTGAATATGCCGCTGTTTATGATTAATGAGTATTATCTCCATATCATAATTATAATAGAGCGCGTTTTAAAGTTCACCCTCAAATGAGTTTTCTTCCCCATTTCGGACAGGTCGTGGTTTATCCATTAGTCATTTTCTCTCCCTACCCGGAGTCTCGTCCAGAAGATATTTCACCGAATGCGACAAAAAGTTTTCTTTGAAAAAACTCGTGTACTCCAACAATTGGACTTACCAACCCCTTATCGCCGCTTGGAAAACGTAATTTTTTTTGGAGGGACTCTCCCACGTTAAGCTTACGAGTAGGTCGTTCC
Organism: Brueelia nebulosa; assembly: GCA_028293925.1. Lineage (NCBI taxonomy): Eukaryota > Metazoa > Arthropoda > Insecta > Psocodea > Philopteridae > Brueelia > Brueelia nebulosa. The sequence goes on along the minus strand of JAQIBA010000003.1, from coordinate 440,187 downwards.
GAAGAAAACAGCTGAAAATATTGGGAGAACAACCGGAGAAAATCGGCTTGGCAACCATGCTTAACTTATGCGAAAGCGCTCAAAGTTTTTCCAATTAAAAAGAATACCTCAATGAATGTGATCTTCATTTGTTTTAATCTATTCCCTATATTTAGCATATGAATTTTTATGAAATTTAACAGGTTTTAATATTCTGGCGACACTATGGCGAGAATATCAAGCTGGTAGCCTGTATAACATAACATGAAAAACTTAGTTTTTTAGTTTGCGTGGACTCACAGGAGATTATTTTTTTTTTAATTTGAAAACAAATAATAAAGTTTTTCAACAATTTTGTATTCCTAAATTACTGTGTTCAAGTTATATATTGTGTATAAAATCGGGTAGATGAGTTTTTCGGTCGTTTTTTTATGTAAATACTTGGGAATTCCCGTATTTTTTTTTCTAAGTGATATACATAGATATATTTTTTTGCGCCTTTTAAAAGTTTTTATCGGATTATTTTCGTTTTCGTATATGTCTTGTTTATATAAATACATGAAATTTTATATATATTTTTGTACGTGTCATTATGCCTAGGAAGAAAGCACAAGGGAGTAACCTGCATAAGAGTAAGTCAATTTATTATCGTTGGTCATCGCACACCCCTCTCCCCCCGTGACGTCACCAATATTTTATATTTTGGTTCTGGTGCAAATGTCAACAAAACAAGTGATTCCTCGGGATTTGTGCTTACTGTTATCTTTTTGTGGATTTCTCGTGGAGGTTTTGCAAATCAACAAATAAATCCTTTTCATAATTAATGTGATCATTGTTTAGAATGCACAATTAAGAAATTAATTCAGTTTGAAAATGACTGATGACATCAATTGGGATATGAGTGCCAGAGAATTCTTTCATATTTCAGTTGAATCAAGTGTAAAAATAACATGTAAATATATTTAATGCAATGACTAAGAGATGATGTTTAAGAAAACAATTTAAATTGCAATGATTCTGATTTATTTAAATGAGAATTGTTTGCTTGTTTTCATAACTTGAGTTTGAAATCTGACATGGGCAGCATTTGTGGCTGGAGGATTTCAGTTTATGGTCCTGGCAAGTTGTCCTTTGGGAAGAATTGAAAGTAAAGCTCAATCCTTTTTGTTGGTTTAAGACATTTAGGGAAATCCTTCCAGAAAAATCAGATCAACATATGGAGGAAAATGTCGAATTGCCTCACCAATTTTTGAAGTTGATGTGGATAATGAGGTTGAAAATTATTTACTCATTAGTACACTTTACTGAAAGGTTTACTTTTGTGAAATGTCAGAATGTCAGTGCAGTACTTATGGAGGAAAATTTTTGTCATGTTTTTTCAGTGAAAACTTGAAATCGTTCAAGTTAACGTTATGCTTCTGAAGATGTGTCAGTTATCAGCTGATATTGAATTAGTAGTTATTATGTGTAGTAGTAATTGATTGGAAAGTTAGCCTTGGAAACTTATTAATAAATGCAAATAAAGTGCATTTTATCTTCATTTACAAAAAGCTGATTTTGGTTATCTTATATGCGCTTTATGTAAAAATGAAAAATTTTGTTGGTAATAGTTTTTATGGCAGACAGAATCAATTACTGATAAAGATCTTGTAATTATTAAAAGCAGATTAATATCTGAAGGACAGGCAACATTAATTGGCACCCCAGAGCTGAAGGCTGATAAGGCATCCCCTGAAATTGTGTGGCTGCCCAATGTGGTGATTCAGGGAGAGAAAAACAATTGTCACTGGCATTGCATCCTTTTGTGTTTCTTTTCCTCTTGTTTGTTTTTCCTCAGAGCTTCTTCAATTAATATCCACTAAATTGAACTGATTTTTTTGCTCTGCAAATAATGTTTCATATCAGTGTTTTAGTTTAGTCATTTATCTTCTGGTAACTGACTTAAGAGATTTGTTGTCATGGCTGTTATTGTTTTTATCTCCTCTGCAGATTGATGAGTTACACATTCTGTCAATTCCGATTCTCTCGCCTCCTCCTCTGGGAAATTCATCAAAGGTGATTGGAAAAATACTAAAGGTGTTACTAATGACCTCGTCATTGACTGTTTCCAATCTGGGAATGTTTATTATTGAATGAAATTGATGGAAAAATATTATCGGGTTTTTGGCTTTGGCAACAGCAGAAGCTTTGACAGTTCAGTCCAATTACAATGTTTACTTCTGCTTCTTAAATCCCAGTATGTGTGTGTGTGTGTGTGTGTGTGTGTGTGTGTGTTATTGTAAAGCATAAATACAATCGAGAAAGGGATTTTGGTTTTTGTGAAATGTTGCAAATATATTTCGTTCCCAAAATAAACGTGGGCTTTTTGGAATTTTTCTACATCCTCACTGGAGCAGACTGGAGAAGCTGTAAAATATTAGATATAATATCAGAGGCGGCACTTAAGACATTTTAAGAAAGCATTGTTTGACTACCTTTTCAGTGAGGGGTGCGAACACCTTTCCTGGAATCGATGAGGGGTTGTCACTGCAGAGAGAATTTAAGCGAAAAGAAGTGCGAAGTGGTGAGCTCAATTTGTAATGCTCATTTAATGAGGGCAAAAGGAAAGGGAATTCCGGTTGTTTGCTTTCTTGCTTTTCATCTGTCAACCAGTCCTCAGCACACGAGCCAACCATTGACGCGGCCCTTCAATGACGGATCGCGTCGTAAAAGGCACACACGAATCGTTATCACATGACTGGCCCCCTCACATTCCATTATTGCGGTTTGGTTCCTCCAAGGCCTCCATTTCTCGGACCTCCCACTTCTGCCCGGGTTCCCCAGCCAATCAACGAAACTCCTCTCGGAATCGCCTTTCCTCTCGGCCGCCATCTTCGCGAGGATCCGCTCCGGACAGACGGAAAAGCGGATTCGCTAATGTCATCGCGGTGTTATGTAAACAATGAGAGTCGAGGCCTTAGTCGATGATAAGCGAAAAAGAGTGGGAAAGAGGAAGAGGAGGAGGAGGAGGAGGATACGAAAAAAACAGTTGAATGAATTAATATAAGAGCGGTAATTCTGGAGGAGATGTGGATGGCGGGGTTACAAACCGAGTGCTATCTCGAACAAGGAGAGTAATTAATTAAAATGTCGGTCGCGAAAGACTTGCGTACCTGCTAATAGCGTCTGCCGTAGGTTTGAACCTGGTGGGTTTTAATTGGGCCAGTTCAAGCTTTTCAGGATTTTTCTCCGAGGAACGGTCGTGATCAGGTGTTGGCAGCCATGCGCAGTCCGGGCTTCATGTCTTCTGCGAAAAGTCACGAGTAAATCAATCACGAAAGACTTTTACTGTTCGGCCTGTCAAAGGACATCCCAGTGAAAATAACCCGAGCGCATAACTATCGGAAACTGACTTGCGCACTGTCGTCTGAAAACGGGGAAATTCGTCGACCACGTCACCGTAGCAGAAGACAAATTGGCACAACTGTCGTTAAAACCACGTTCCGTTCCAATTCGATTTTTCTAGGATTTTTAAGATTTTCCTTGGTTTAATAATTACGTTATGGGTTTAAAAATGGTTCCACAAAGGAAAATTGAAATCAAAGAATGATGCAAATGTTTGGCCGCTGTCTTTCCATTGTCAAACTGAATCCTTTTGTAAATCATAAATTGACGTCATGCATCAAAGGACCACTATAACCGTGCCTTGGACGAATTCGGCCAGTGCAAAAGACAATTCTGACTGTTCTGACGAATAGAAAAGTGCAAACGTCACGAGTCCATTTTTTGCACTCGGATTGGCTCCGAAAGGGAAGAAGGCGGTGGGCGACGGGGAGAAAGGGTAAGCAGAAAATTAATTCGGGGGGAAGGCGGGAAGGATAAAAATCCGTCACTGCCCGTGAAAACGACGGAATTACAATCGTTCCCTGCGAAGTTGTTTATTCAACCGGAAATTGGGAGTAGTGGGCAGTGGAATCTCGCAAGACTATTCCCCTTTCATTGAGGCGACAAAGGAAATGCTGATTCCGTCACTGTTTTCACATTGTTATTAGTCATTGCGAGGCAAAACGTTAGGAGTTGTCGATACCGCAGTCGAAGTCCCACAAATCGTGCCATTTGTTTGCTGTTTTTGCAATCGAGGATCCGTCATGGTCGCCGCGACTGCTTTCAGGCTCGGAGAACCCTTCGGGCAGTCGATCGGGTAACATAAACTCAAAATGATTGACGGAACCTGACTGAAGCAATGGTTGCAAATGAAAAACTGGACGATGCGGAGGCGGAATCTTAACAAGAATTGAAAGGTTGCCTGTCGAAAACAGAGTTTGTGGGCCAGTAACATTCGGGGCGGAAGCCAAAGACTCGTAAATGGAAGGAGTTCCCCAAGCAGAAGGAAAAGTGCACAACAAAAGGATGGTTTTCAATGGCGGCGTGAAAACTTCTCAACGAGCTCGCGTAGGCTCGGGTTCCGACCTTGAGAATTCGGTCTTCTCCAAGGAAGAACTCTTTTACAACCTTAAATGAGCACAGGTGCGAATAACCTATGAACCCTCGACAATGGCCCAATAAACAGTGGGGTGGACAGGTGGTGAGATAAGTGCACTTGTAAGGGGCAAGCCCTTTGTCTTCTCTCGAGTTCCCCCTTTCTTGCTCGGTGCTTCTTCTCATTAAAAAGGGAACTCGTTAATGGCGTCATTATTTTTTTAGAAAACCCCGAAGGAGCGAAATTTTAAAATACCGGGAAACTCGCGGTCGGGGCCTTCCGCGAAGAGCAGAAAACCCTCCGACCGGTGACATCCTCCCCGCGATGAAACATTCGGTCATGTCATTCGACACCGTCATCATTCGATGAACGGTATCATTCGAGGACTGATTCAGCGACCCCATTCGCAGTTGCGATCTCCGGGAATGCAAAGTCACGGTCGGATGGCGACGGCTCTAACAGGAAGGAGTTGGGCCTTTGTTCTTTCTTCTGGTTGTCCTCCCTTGTCCTCAAGCTTTCCCTCGGTGCGCATCGGCAAAGCCTTGGCGACAGCGTCGGCAACGTGTCTTCGCCGATTACGCAGAAGGTCAATTTATCGTTGGCAGAGTAATTATTTCTGCATTGCATTATTTGTGCGCTCCGGTTAAAAATAATTTCCCATGAATTGGTTTTGTTTACACCTTTCCTCTGGCACCGTTGCAGCTCCTTTGTTCGGGAGAAACGTGACGAAACCGGCGGAGTGGACCCTAATCAAAAGCGGGAGCGAACGTGAGGCCGAATTGGAAAAACGCGCCTGAGTAACCACTTAATCAGAAAGGGGTAGCCCCATTGCTCGCCGGTCCATTTACTTTCCTGTCCTTGATACTCCATTACCCAGAATAATCAAGGCAGAAGGCATTTTTCTTAATTTTCACGCTTCTCCGTACTTCAGGTACAATTGCTATTCAAAACAGGTTTTTAGGAATAGAATGCCGGACCCACCCCGAGATTATAAAATTTCGTGCGTCATAATCGGGAGAATCACGAGTGTGGAATTCCGGTTATGAATCTCTCGCCGTTTGTTTTTCCATTGTGATTTCTCCGAGAAAGCTCGGCTTCCCGCCCCCCACCCGCCTCCGAGATATGTGTCGCCCGTGGGAAAGACAAATGCCCGTTCGGGGAGAACGTGGGCCACTTGAAACAATAGTCAAGGTTCGACAGTTGTACTCTTTTAAGTACTCAGTACGCACCACATGTTTACAAACATACAGCAGGCAACTGGCAGACGCTATCCACTGCTGCCGACTCTTCCCAATCCCACGTCAGTAAACATATTATTTCATTTATTTTAATTCGTACTCTGCGCATACTTAGGCTCCTGCGTGGGAGCCCCACTTTGCTCGTTCCTTCATGTTTGGGTTTCCTTTGGGGATGTTTGTGGTTTGGCACCGGTACGTACGCGTGAGGCAATGCTCTTACGCAGCTGTGCAGTGTCAGCAGTCGAGGACTGAAAACCTATAAAAATTCCCCGAAGGGAAAACATGCGAGAGTGACGTCACGACAGCGTTATCGGCAGCGGATGTCAGTGACACCATTTCGAAACCGATTCCCCCCTCCGCAGGAATTCGACAGCGCCGACTGCCCGGACCCAATTAAAACCTCAGAAGGAAATCGCCCTCAAGTCTCTCTCTCTCTCTCTCTCTCTATTATTTCGCTCACTTAAATTGCCGGCCATGTTGTTCCCCCGGTGAAATATAATTTCCGAGGATGAGGAGAAAAAGATTTGTTGGATTCCCGGAATCGGGGGGCGGACAGGAAATGACACTTTTTGCGGGGATTCGATTCCAGATCGGGGAATCGAGCGTCAGTTTCCGCGGAAGGTGCAAGTAAACAAGTTACGACATGTCTCAGCCTGGGCGGGAAAGGGAGAGGGGTTTAAGGTCGCACAATGTGTGTAATTTAAATTTAGATGCGATTGAGTAATTATCAGGTGACGCATTCGTGAAATGCGCCATGATTGGTTGGAGAATTTTGTTCAGGGCCGGATCCGGATGACTCCGGATTGTGACACTCTCAAAGTCCTCTAATAGGGTTCTTTCAATTCCAAACGTCCCTCGAAATTCGGACTCATCGGATAATTCCTGGGGTTATCTTCGTATTGTGAAATGGATTTTCGACCCCTTTTCTTCGAATCGGCTTCCGAAATATTCCGCGCGAAAATGCATTTCCAATGGGATTCCAGTATTGCCTCATTAGTTGTTGTGGTCAAATAAGCGAATCATAAGAAACGCAGTGAAAGGTCGCCTTCTTTAATGCACTTAAATCCTTTCGAACGACCACAGAGAGTGTAATCTCTGCAATAAATTATAAAATCTTTAAATTATATTATAAACTCAATTTAATATATTCCCTTAATTTTTAAGAACATTTTAAACATTTGTTTTTTTTGTACACCGAAAATAATTTTTAAAGCCTGCAACGCACCATGAAATTATTTTATTGTTATCTATTAAGACTACAGGCAAAAAAAGGAATAAATATTTAATCATAAGAAGAGAAATAATATATTACATAATTTAAATTCTTCTACAATGAATTATAAAAATTGAAATGAAAAAAAAATTTCACCCGAAAACAAAATCGGGAAAGATCACAAATCACTAGAAATGAATTAATTATGGAGAATTTCAATCACAGATAATGCAAAAAAATGAGCACTTACAATTTAATTAAAAAAAGCTTAATATCTTATTATTATCAGTGTCAGCATTTACTTATGTAATTTTTTTCTGGGAAATTCTGACACATTGAGGACAGTGGCTCAAAAAGGAGTCCCAAGGAAGACATTGCCGAGGAATCCCCGCATTCATTTAAAATTAAAAAAATCAGAAACAGACTTCCCCATTTCGAAAAATCTATTATTAGGTATGACAGGCAGATGAGTTTTCCGAAGTATTCAAAATTTTTAATGCGCCCAAAAGGATTTTTCAATGGGGAATAATTTTTCAAAGTGGTTTTGAGTCCCTTTCTTTTCTTGCAAATGAGGGACGAAAGGAGAAATACATAGCGGTGCAAACCCAGTGAAATTTCTTTGTAATTGCCACATTACAAGGAATCGAGACGTAATCAGTTTCATAAAAATTTATTATTGGGCGAGGGTGGGATTTTTTCATTTGCCGTTCGGTGGGTTAAAAGCGGACGGGGCAATGGCGCCATCGCCTTTCGAAACAGGTTTATTTTTAGTCGGAAGAACGGTTGGGAAAGAATTCACAAGAAAGACTGCCAGTGCACGGAAGGAAGGGAAAAGAAGCGAAAAGTCAAAAGATTACGGGGGATGAAAAGGGGTGAGCGGCGGGAGGGGGACAGAGAGATTTCAAAAGGCGAATTCCGGTCCAATAAACAAATTTTCCGCGCTTTCTCCATTAAAAGGGAAAAACTTCATTAAAAATTCGGAAACCTAAGTTTAAATAATCCTTTTCTCCCCCCCGAAATTCCAGGAAGAACGTCACACGGAAAGATACCGCGCGTGTCGATCTCAAAGCAAGAGAGTAATCCGATTTGAGGAGTGGGCGGGAAAGAGGGGAGAAGAGGGGGAGAAGAGGGGGCGAAAAGGAAATGATTTACTCAAATCTCATTTCTGAAACCGAGCAAGTGAGAAAAAATCACTAATAAAAATTTAAAACTCTCCCCCCGAGCGAAAGGGGGCGGAAAGCGCCCCCGGCTGAAAATTTTCCGCGGTTCCGGAAAAACATTCGATATGGCGCCCCCGAGAATGTCATCCGGACGGACGGACAGGTGATTCATTCGGATTTGTTGAACGGCCACCAATTTTCTTTTTTCGCCTAAAATGTCGGTGCCCCGAAGAGCTTTTATTGTCATCCTTGAAACATATTCGAAAATGAATCGAGCGATTTATTTATTAACCCAAATAAACTTCGGGAGGAAAAGAAAATGTCGTTCGCCATTAAATGAGCTCAAGCTTTTTTTGCTGGGTGTCGTTTTGCTTGTGAGTCATGCGGCAAATCCCAATTAGAGAGGAGCACTGCTGATTCGGTGGGGCGGGGAGGAGAGGAAAGAGCAGTGGATGTGTCACGGACTGACGGAGATTGAGAGGAGTTACCTTGAAAATGATTTTCCCCGGGGTGAAATGAAATTAAGAGGAAGAAGAAGAAAAATGGATGAGATGGAATATTAAGATGGGGGAAATTAAATTAAAGAAGTAAACTGCGGAGAAGGGAAGTTAAGGATGGGGAATGAATATCTAAAGACGCCGATGGAGAGGAGTGAGTGCGGGTTCAAAAACCTTTGTCGGCCCCAGGTTCAGACAGGAGAAAAGGGACAAAAAACCACGAGTGGGGGACTGGCCAAAGCGGAAGTGCACACCGGACTTTCTGAATACTGATTCGGACGAGGAGGAATCGGATCCGAATTTCCTTTGGGAAAGCACCTCCGTCGTGGCGGCTACCGGGAGGTACAGGTGTTTGGGATTGCTCTTCTCAAATGCACTGCCTTTGATGGCCCATTGTTCTCTCTGTGTCCCGAGGGGGATTTTCTTTTCCCCTCTTTCCCCCCTCGGAATACTTTGCTCTTACGAATTGAAATATTTACGACTTGCGAATGCGCTCCCGATGCTCATGACATGAAATTATTGTTATCATTATATTGTTTGGATTATTGCATGTTGCTTTTGGAAGTGTATCGAAGTTTTAAAAATTGGAAAATTTCACTCCAGATTTAATATAAAAATTCCGGGAAATAATTCCTTCCCGAAAGGGGAATGAATTCATTGCCTTCACCCCTCGAGGCGTTCGACAGGAGCACAAAGAAGCGGATATTAAAATAAAACCACTCGAGACGAGTTAAAAACTGTCGAACTGCAGCGGAGGTTGAAGAGAAAAATTTATGAGCAGAGCTTGAGAAGAGTAAATGAAACGTTCAGGAGCAGATGACGGGGGCGGCGGGGGGAGGGAAATAAGACAAAATTCATTTTCCGAGCCAGCTTCCAAACAGCCGCAAACCTCTCGCCGGAATCGCCCGCGGACTCAATTCCGACAGCAACCCAATCCGAATGAATCACGCAACTCCGAAGGCCTCGTCAACGGATCCGTCCCCGTGACGTGGGCACTACGTAGCTCTTTACGTAACTCTCTGCCAGCAAAAACTTTCTCAGGATACAACGCGTCTGCTGCTGCGACTCGTAACGACTCATAAAACGGCCGGATTCGGCGGAGTCAGGGGCGGAACGAACGGCTTGTCCTCGGCCGCCACCCCTCGAAAGGTGATTTTGTTTATTCGGGTCGGGGTGCGCCAAGTGGGAGTCACTCGAGCGCGGAGGGGAAGGGTGCAATTGGCCGTGCTGTTGGCAGGAGGTGCAGGTGGCGGTCGCCGGGAGGGTTGCAGCGGGGAATGTCGTCGAAGGCGCTCGAGCCTTTCATCCCCGGCCAACGCGAGGAGAGTAAACAAATCATTTTTGTAAATTGAACGGTTAGGCATTGTTGCGATAAGGTTGTCCATTGTTGGCGGCACGAAATTTTAATTTGGTCTGCTCTGCGAATTTCCATTTAAAAAGTAAACACAACAATGCGCAGGTACAACAATGCTCTCGACCTTAGTGTGTTTTTTGTGTTCGTTCGTCGTGGCAGACTACCGAAGGGTAAAGAATAAGCCAGGCTGTCTGGCGCCAGACCGAGAGGAAATTTCTCACCCTGCCCCGATTGTCAATGAAACGTAATCTGCGCGAGCAACCTTTGATTAGTTGTTCAGTCGGGGGGTGGTGCCCTCCCAGGACTTCTTAGGAGTCACCCGCAGACATCGAAATTTGCTTGCAGACCAATTTTAATTTATAATTTCGACTCTATATTGTTTTCGGTCCGAAGCTTTTCGAGTTTATTGACTTTCACTGCAAAAACTTGAGCTTTTATTATAAATAAAAGACCACAAAGGGGCGCAGATTATCTCAGAGATAACCTTTAACGTTGGATTTACATAATATATATGTATGCGAAACTGAGTCGCACTATGTTCCAGCCCAGAAATGTTACTTTATTTTATACTTGGCTTGGAGAGTATTATTTTTGGGTTGACATTGCCAATTAATTGTTTTTCAAATAAAAGAATTGATTTTCTTGCGGATATAAAAAACCTGCCGATATGTCATCTCCAAGAACACCTGAAAATGAGGGGAACCTTTCCAGGCTTCTCAAACTGAGCTCCAGTCGGTGCGGGACGAGAACGTGTGGGAACCGCAGGGGGTATGTGAGCCAGATGTTGGGGGTTTTAATAGGAGAGAACAAATGTAAGCCTTCTCCCGGCGAGACCTGGACCCAGATTTACGACCTGTTCCATTCCAGGAATCCGAGCCCTAAACTCGTTTGTCTTCGTTCCTGGAATCGACCAATACCTAGCAGGAGAATTCCCGCACAAATAATGGCCCTCGCCCGCCTTTCACTCGCTCATCGCCGGACAGCGTCGCATTCCGTGGAAAGTTTATTAATTAAAGTTTCCACTGAATATATTTCGGCTTTCCCTTGGTCCTTGAGCTCCCGCGTCACGGACGCTCAAAACATTCCGGAATCACTTTCGGAAGTGCGCCCAATAAAAGGGTTTTTCGGTGTTCGCCAGGGGAAAATGTCAGCCGGGAATTTTCATGTGGTGAGTCTCCTTCGCTTCCAATTTGAGGTCCGAATGTTTTCTGGAAATAAAAAGGCGGCCAACGAATGTCGGCGGTCAGTTGCTCTCCGTTTCTATTGCCGATAAGTCGCATTAATTTGGCGAATAAGGTCCTTCCCACATGACCCGAGAGGTCATTTTGTCAACTCTGGGAGATTTCTCAAGGAGAAAATGTTTGTCGAGATAGAAATTGGGGAGAAAGAGGACGGAGACCCCGGAGGGGCCATTGCCCCTGCTCCCCCGGGCTACACTCGGGTGTATTTGGTGGCTTCGCTCGCTCACCTAATGACACGGCCCGGCCGCCAATACCTGGAATCCTCCGTTATGTGTGTAAATGCACCGGATTGTAGCACCCAATTGCGTGGATGCGATGACGAATTAAAGAAAAGGGGGGATCAAGGTGCGTGAGGGCTCATGAGGAGACGGCAAGGACGGCCAGGCGGGGATTCCAGGAAATTTCCAAGGCTTCCTGGCTAATGTTGCGGAAAGGGTGCGCTAATTGGTTGTGAAAATGTGGAAGACTTAATTTGAGTAACGGCAGATGGGAGTGAAGAGTTAAGGGGGGAATGGGTTCTGCTTGTGGAGTTTGGCCTCCCTTAAAAAGAAAAATGGCGGAAGAAATGAAAAAAGAAAGTGAACTTAGGATGGCACTTCCGCGGCGGGGGAAGTTTTGGTATTGGCTGTCTCAAGAAAAGAAAAGAGGGAAAAGAAGAAAACAAGAGAAAGAGTAAAAGTATAAAATAATATATCTGTGAGATTGAAAATGGAAAGAAGGGAAAGAGAGGAAAGATCCAAAGAAAAGAGGGACGAATTTATGGATTCGGATTAAACGGAAGTGAGACTTTCCTAAAAACTTTGCGCTACTTACGAAAAACTCAGCAAAAAGCAGAAGGTAATCGTCGGTCTCAATTTACGGGAACGAAATCTAATTAGGAGCGGATAAAGATCGTAAAACGAAGAACGGGCGTAAAAAGGAAATAGAAACAGCTTTGAAACACAACAAAATCTCCAGACTCACTTATTCTGACAACCAACACCTGTTTTCGTGGAACCGCCATGCCCCAACAGGGTAGATCCCTCTGCCGCACCATAAACAGTCAAAGGCCATTCGATGAAGACCGACTTAGGCAACCAACAATCAGGTTTCCACTCTCCAAAGCCCGAATCGCCCGCAAACGGGTGCCACTTGTGCCATCCCGTGAAATTACGTAGGAACCCGGTGCACTTGCCGCGGCCATTAGTCATCCCGGGGGAAGCCAACGCCACACTTCAGGCACGGGAGAGGAATATTCCTGAAGGACGTTGCGTCGTCATTTCCTGTTGGAGTGCCAGGATCACAGGTCATCACCGCGGAGGGGCAATCGCCCTTCCTGTCGTGCGCCACGTCCCTTCGCTTTGGGCTTCAAATCTGGCCTTTGTTTGTAAATAAACGGCTTTGCACGGCACAGGCTGGCCGTTACGTAATGCCGCGTCCATTTCAAAACCGTCATGCTCAGATTAATTCGTTGGAAACCTCTGGTGTTCGGGAGGGGTAAGGAGGAGCGCAAACGAAAGGAATTCGGGAATTATTAAGTAAATAATATGATAAGGATTTATCGTGGGGGTGACGTCACACTCGGTGGCCAGTTCCGAGCAAAGTTCGTTATCCTTCGTCATCTGCGGTGACTTAACACGCCAACCAGGCGGTGTCTTGGGCGCTCTGGCTCGCCCGGGGCCCGGGGAAGAGGGGCGAAGCCTTCCCCGGATGGGCTCCGGTTGGGGGCTTTCCTCGGAGGGTTTCCTCGAGGTCGCGGCGGTGTAATCGACCTCGAGGGTCGGATCTCGCAACACGAGATGCGATTATCGAGAAGGTGCATCGATATCAGAGGTACAAACGAGGCAGCTTCTCCGCCAGGTGACGACAAGATTAAAATTGAGTCGCGCTGGCGCCGGATGGTCATTATCTCGTGAGCTGGAGACGGGATGTGCGTGCAAATTGGGTTGTTTTGTTCGTTTCTATGCCGCGGGGCGGAATGTTTCTCCCTTCGGATTTACCACATGTTGCTTCTTTATTTTTTCCCTCCCCCGGTGATAAATATCTGAGAATGTGATTTCCAACTTGTTTTATTCGGCAACCTTTACAAGAAGACCGCGAGTTTATTTGATGATGATAAGAGGATCGAGGGTCGGCATGGCGGTCTTTGCCATGAAAGCCATTTAATAGCGCTGAAAATCGGGACACAGTGTTACCATCCTTTTTACTCCTTATATGTATTCTTGTTATCCTACTCCTTCGTTGTTCAAACTTCCACAAACAAGCAAACAATATCAATCAACCAAAGCGACTCGAAACACCCAAATTCCAAATTCGAGTCTATTCTCGCGCCGGCCCTGCACTGAACGGTGCATCCAAAACCTACTTCGGTCACGCAAGCGTATCTCGGTGAAAACTCGTCCCCTAAATCCGCCAAGGCCGGATACGGTGTTGTGTCCACTGGTCCAAGCTGGCTCCGCCCTTGCCTGGGGGGTGAGTCCCTGCAGAAAAAACGGCCCTGGACCGAAAAGTTCTCCCTTTCAAGTCGGGGCGTTGGAAGGATGCAACTGCCCCCGCGGATTCTTTTCTTAGATGCGAGGAGAAACCACGATAACACGCCTGCGTATGTTACCTCATTTCGCAGATAACATTCATTTATCGGGCATTAACGTTCTGTCCTAAAATTGTCCCGAAACGAAATTTTGGAGGAGGTAAAGAAAGCGGTGAGAGGAGTTTGTCGCGGACTGTCAGGGGCGGAAGGAGCAGGCCGGGACGGGAGGAAGCCCCGGGCAGAGGCCTCGATCCGCCCCTGCTCGAGAAGGAATCTGGGAAGCGTTTCAAAGGGTGAATTTGATGGATATTTATTGGATCTCTAGTGAAAGAAAACATGGTGCCAAGTGTCTCGGTCGAAGACAAAGAGATATTTTCACATGCCTGCCTTTTGACTTGGTTCGGTTACTTAAAGAGTTCAGGTTGGAGGATTTACCTGTCAGCAGGTGCGTTTGACCGACCGGCTGATGGCATCCCCTGCCCTCCGCCTCTGTTTATGGCTCTTAAGGGAGTTGGATGTTGTCAGCCTTTGGTCGGTGTGCTTCCAAACCATAATTTAATATACGTACATAATGCACACATACTCGGCTAACGTTATATCATAATTGCTACAGATTGATCCCTTAGAAAGGTGCAAATTGGGGCGGATTTTCACTCGGGAAAAGCGCGTGCGATTTTCTTTTTCGCAGAAAGTTAACGGGGACCGCACTCAGGAATTAATCGAATGTCGAGTGTCAACCTGATAAATAATAAAATTTTATTGGAATTTCCCCGGCAATCGATAGCTTATCTCGGCCTCGTGCGGCTCGCCATATTAATTTTTAATGTCAGCGGCGAAATTACGTGGCCGCCCAGCACTCGTTTTGCTCACATCGGACGCAAAAAACATTTTCTATTTTTTTTTTCTTTTTCAGGGACAGTCGTAAAAAGCCAGAATTCTGCTCACATTAAAAAAACGCTTAGCTACGAAAAGACAAAAGGTAAGAGGGGTGGTTGTGAATTGGGGGGCGTTTCCCGCCACCCTTTGGCGTTTTCTCGTGGGCAGCGAAAAGGGAGAAAAGAGACCTCGGGAGGGGGTGAGCGCGGGAAAGTTTAATGAAATTAATTAAAATTTACTTTTTGTTATTTTTCGTGTTGGAAAATATACAGACATAATTTTTAATTGGTTCGGAAGAAGTTTGTTATTCGCAGAACGAAAGGGAGGGGGGCGGAACGGGGAGGTGCACCCGAATGAGAGCCATTAACCGTTTGCAGATTTCTCCCCAGCAACTCGATCGTTCTGGGGATTTTTCGTCATGTTTTGCCATGTTTTTTTTGTATTATATGCTGAAAGCACACTCATGCAGGAGAAATAAATAATGCGGAGAAGTTTATTTTGGTTGTTGAGACGTTGATTTTGATTTCTCGACAGAAGATTTTTGGCGCAGAGAAATAAATGCTTCTCTAGTTAAAGAGTTAAGTCATTGGTGCCATTCAAAGACAAAAAACAACGGGAAAATATAGAAACGTAAAACAAAAGTGCAAGAATATGCGTAAAGGTAAGAGAGAAATACTGAAATCGGGAATAAAACAGAACCTAGTCAGCAATAGATAAAATAAAGAGTAAAAAGGAAGAATATGTGTATAAAGTCTTAATTTATAGCATAGATACATGCTTTAAAATATAAAGCAAAGAAATGGGAAGCGATAAAAGCGAAAATTAGAGATAAGAAGAGAAGGATTTATTCTCATCATGTGGCCAATTATAAGTAAAACTCAGGTAAATGCGGAAAGGCGAATATAGATGATTGAGAAGTGGAAAAGGGATAGTGCACCCATTGTGTCCCCAATGTCTTCCTCCTCCGAAACATATCAGAAATAGAATGGGAAACGAATGC
Source organism: Brueelia nebulosa (assembly GCA_028293925.1). NCBI lineage: Eukaryota > Metazoa > Arthropoda > Insecta > Psocodea > Philopteridae > Brueelia > Brueelia nebulosa. Next base: position 424,661 of record JAQIBA010000003.1, on the reverse strand, counting down.
GTTGGTCAACTTATAAGTGGAAACGATTTCGCATTCGAAATCTCCTCATTAGGAACGATATTCCGAGTGTGTGATCCTCCCAGAGCCAAATTAAATATTAACGGTCACTGTCACCGACGGTAATTACTCCGAGAAAAAATTTTCGGTTCTCAAGGGAAACACATTTCATACATCTCCTCTCTGTCAGTTGTCGGGCTCAGTGCCGCAGGTAGGAGGCCTCTGAGGGAGGTTTGATTTCTGACAGTTTCCCGTGCTTTTCTTTTCAGAAATAAATGATGGTGTTGGTCAACCGCCGGTCAAGCCAGGGAACAGAGTTCCCGAGTTCACCCCCCTTCTGCCGAGAGAGAAGAACGTCGAAGCTTCAAATGACAATTATCTCCACAAGAAGTTTAAGAAAATCGCTGGAATACCTGATTTTGCTGCCAAGACTGAGAAAACGGAAGTGAAAGCGCAGAACGGGTTCATCAGCGAATCTTGCCTCGCTGAATCAGTGCCAAATTCAAGGGACCGCTCCTCGAACAAGTGCAGTGCGGACGCAGGTGCGTGCGTAGGCGACGGGGGCGGGAGGGAGGAGAACATGTGCAAAGGCTCCGAGGGGGCGCAGCCGTCGCCCCTCCGGGCCACCTCCCCCAACTGCAGGCCCGAAAGGACTCGTTCACCGGTGGCGAAAAGGGAAGAAGTTCCTCCGTCGTCCAACCCTGGGCGGTACGCGTGCCCCTATTGTCAGCTGGCGTGCGCGAAGCCGTCCGTTCTTCAGAAGCACATACGGGCTCACACGAACGAACGGCCTTACCCGTGCTCGCCGTGCGGGTTCGCGTTCAAAACGAAAAGTAATCTGTACAAGCATTGTCGATCTCAGGCGCATCGTTTCAAAACGGGTGAAGGTCAAACGGGAAGTGAAAAATGTGATAGCGGGGAGGAAATGTCTGACGACTCCAACTCGAACCCGACGGAGTTATCGCCGGGGAAGGCGGAGACGGAGCCGAAGAGTTCGGTGCCGGCGGTGGCGCCTCCGCCGAAGGGAGGGAAAGAATCCGACCCGAACGAGAACCACTACAAAATATACAAGCCAAAGTTTCACACAGCGACGCTGTACCAGGAGGAGAGGGATTCGAAGAGCTGCGAGGTGAAGCAAAAGGCGCAGGAGGGAGTTTCGGAAAAGCAGAAGAAGACGGAAGAGGAGGAGGGCAAGGAGAGGCCGAAGCTGAAGATGCCGGAGGCGAAAGAGCAGACGAAGCCGGGGGTGCAGTCGCCGATATTCGGCGGGAGGAACCTGCCGCCGAGTCCCGAGTTCCTGCAGCAGCACATCTCGAAAATCATCAGTGACAATCAAGCGATCGTGGAGACGATGGAGCCGAAGTGGACGAAGAAGTTTCTGCAGAGGCAGAACAGCCGGGACAAGGAGGTCGGGAGCCCCCTCATGAGTGCTTCGTCGCCGGGTCTGGACATGTACCAGAAGTACAACACGGAGCTGAGAAAGAAAGAAGAAAGCAAATCGAAGTTGGCACTAGCTTTACTAAAAACGGACAAAAACGACGGGACTAAGTATAATTTTCCATATCCTAAACCAGAAGTCAATTCGGATAATCACACATATCAGCCTTTAAATTTAACTAAAAAAGACTCGGAGGAGAAATGTAAATATCAGACCTCCGGGGGTTCGATGATAAAAGAAATCCTCGTGAAGTCGCGAGGGGCGGAAGGCAAGGGTCAGGCGGCGGTGGCGGAAATCCTGTCGTCGATGCAGGCGAACAAAGACGACGTCTTCCAGTGCTCCAAGTGCAAGCTCACTTTCGAGGACATTAACATTCATCAAACGTACTACTGCCACGAACGCGGGAGCCCCGACAGGGAGGTCACCTGCGTCGAAGCCCCATACTTATCCCCGGGGCCCCTCCTCGGGACGACTCCCCTCGTCGACGTCAAGCCCGAGGTGGGGCCACCCCCCAAGAAGCGCCGCACCCAGTCCACCTCCCCCGACAACTCCTTCGCCAGCCGCCGCCTCTCCACCTGCTCCCTGCCCTGCTCCCTCCCCTGCTCCATGTCCCCCTCCAACGGCCTCCCCAAGTCCAGACCCTCCTCCTCCCCGTCCACCAGCCTCAAGTCCCTCGAGGAGCTGTCCAAGTACCCGATGAAGCCCTCCGTCAACATGTTCGGGGGGGAAGTGAAAATACTCGACTGCGGGGAGACGAAGACGATGAGGATAGAGTCGAACCCCAACCCTCAGTCTCCGGTGGACACGTCCGCGGAGAACAGCTCCAAGTTCTTCGTGACGATCGCGAAGACGGGGCTGCATTCCGGGGGCGGGACTCTTGTTCATGTACCTGCCAGCACGACGACGAGCTCCTTCCAGATAGCGAACATACTCAACTATCCGGACACGACGAAACTGCTAATGCCGTTGGTTCCGAATATATCGACGCCGAACTTAGCGGTTCCCGGCGTGCCCACGCCGAACCTGAACGTGCCGCCGGAGGTGGGAACCATTCCCGCGTACAAAACCCCTCCCCCGGTGAAGGAGCTCCCCGAGAAGATGACGCCCCACAACGGGGGGATACTCACCATCATTCACGGCGGCAAGCCCATCCCCTACGTGCCGGGCATTCCCGGGCCGCAGACGGTCCTGCCGGGCAAAGTGACTGAAAACATAGTGAAGAAAGAAGAAGTGAAAAGGGCGAAAGAAACAAAATCAACAGTGTCTTCCTTAATATCAGTTCGGAAACTGAGTTCTTCCAATCAAGTAAAAAATGTGCCAGAAGAAGTAATACCAAAAATAGAAATAAGTGCTCCAAAGAGCGAGGCGGGCGACCCCAAACGGGAGGACGTTTGCGGGAAGAAGGAGAACGGGCTCAAGTTCCTTCGGCCGACCTCGCTGCCCCTTCGACCTGGTTCCTTCACCCCCAAAAGACTGCACCAGGGCATCACTCCGACTGTCCTCAGCCTCGTCAGCCCGGAGACACCCCGCCCCAAAAAGAGCTACGGCCAGCTCTTCCTCAACGGCCACGCCTACACCTACCTGGGCCTGAAGTGCTCCACCAGGAGCTACTACTGCACCATTTCGAGGCCGCAGCCGATGTACGTCGTACAGTCCACGCAGCACCCGAAACTGTCCATGTACTCCAACTGGAAGGTACGTGCCTGGTTCTGTCATCCGGCCACTCCGGGGCAATGGCATTGGGAGTGTTCTGCCCTTTCAGGTGCATTCTGACTCCGAGCCGAGCCTTCTGGGGCTGACGCCGGGGCAGGCAATGGCTCTGTACGACAGCCGGCATCGTTCCTCCTCCTTCACAATCGCTGATAAGTACAAAGCATCCGGTTCCGGCGGAATCGTGACTCACTCTTCCTCCTGGCTGAAAACCACCGAAAAGCAACTGACCAAGGATGACTCGAGAAGCGAGGCGGCCGAGGTGAGTGGGCTGAGAGGGGTGTTGGGGAGCGACAGAGGGAGCAGGCAACCGAAACCTTGTCTCATTTCTGCTTTCAGAACGTCTCTTGGTCCGGGGAGACCCCTCCGAAACGGGTGAAAATATTCGCAGGCGGATACGAGTCCAACGAAGACTACACCTACGTCAGAGGCAGAGGTGACTTGAATGCGTTTTTATTTGATGCGAAGTCTTTGAATTTTTGGCACATAATTTTGAATTGGAATTATATTTGACCAACTCCCATAAAAATGATTTGCGGTCGCCAAATGTAAGGGAAATTTCCACCCCGTTCGTCCACCCACGCGTGCCTGAGCGTCTCACCTGGAGCGAACCACGAATTGCGGGCTGAACAGTTTAAAATTTCAGGTCGAGGACGATACGTTTGCGAGGAATGCGGGATCCGATGCAAGAAGCCGTCGATGCTGAAGAAACACATCAGAACTCACACGGACGTTCGGCCCTACACCTGCAAGCATTGCACTTTCTCGTTCAAAACCAAGGGGAATCTCACGAAGCACATGAAGAGCAAGGCTCACTACAAGAAGTGCATGGAGTTGAACGTCCACCCGATCCCGACGACGGTCGAGGCGGAGAACATCGACGAAGAGCTGCTGCTCAAGCAGCAGGCCATGAAGCAAGACGGCAACGAGGAAAGCGAAAACGAGGAGGAGGAAGACGAGGATGAAAGCGATGGAGGAGACGAGGAGGAAACGACCACAGGTAGCGTACAATCCAATGGCCTCCCCAGAGGGAGACGCAAAATTGTAACGAGTTCCTCTCCTTCAGAAGACCCGGAATCGCTGGAGAGGGAAGCAGCCTGCAGTCTGCTGTCGCTGTCGGAGATGACGGCGAGGAGTTCTCAGTACAAATCATTCTACGTGGCGGCGGGCCTTATTCCGAAATGCGCGAGCGCCGTCCGCCCCAGCACATATCCCTACACGACACCAAAGCAGGTCCAGATGGAACCGCCGAAGAAGAAGCAGAGCTTCCACCCCGAGGAGTCACCGCCGAAAGCGGACAAATCCTACGACGACGAAACCCCCATCGACCTGAGTCAGAAGGAGAACAAGAACGAGCTGAATTTCCTCTCGAAGAACTCGGAGTTCCTGCTCAACTCGCGGACGGACGCGCAGAAAAAGGCTCCCCCTGCGAGCAACCCAGTTCCTGCCTACCTCCTGGCGTCGATCGCCAACTCGGAGGCGCAGCAGCACGACAAAATGGCGTCGGACCTGCCCAAGAGCCACATGCTGCAGGCGTACCTCACGGCGAAAGCTCTGCACGACGTCAAAATGAAAAGCGCTCATAAAAACGTGCGGACGTTCACCGAAAACAGAGAGTCAGAGACGGAGAAACAGTTCGACATGGTGTCGCAGCTCCACCAGAACTTTTGCCGGGTCTACGAGAAGACCATCGAAAACGACTGCGTGAACCTGAAGAGGTTTAGGGGGGAGAAGGAGGGGACGAACTGCGAGGAGGCGAAATTGCCCTCCGAAGTGAACGCGTCCGACGCGGTGGGGGAGAACTGCCGGAAGTTCGTATTGGGTGACCTGAACACGAACAAGTTGATGGAGGTGAGCCGGCCGGAGAAGGAGAAGCAGGAGGCGAGTCTGAAGACGGAATCCGAAGATAAGAGCGAGCCTTGTGATAAAGTTGCCGAGAAAAGTGAAAACGTTTCGGTGAAGCTGGAGACGAGCACCGGGAGGATGATATTAGTTAACATACCGACGGACAACGACAAGGGGAGCAGTCCGCCGCCGGGCTTCCTCTCGAAAAGTGGCGACACCAAGCTGAAAGCAGAATTCTTTCCCCCGTCCAGCGGACCAAGCCCCAGTTATGTCAGGTGAGGGAATGCAACGGTGAGGGAGTGCACTCCGTTTGTGCACTCCGTTTGTGCACTCTGTGGTGCAAGGAAGCGAATCCGAGCATAGAGGTGTATTAGTCGGCATTTGTGGATAAAGCTTTGGTGTTTCGCATTTGGGAAAGTTCGCTAAGAATGAAAATTCGTGAGTAAATGAAATGCATTGCGTGTTTCATTTACTCGGATTTCACTCTGTCCTTTGACCAACTTGTGTAATTACAATTGCGAAACGGTTCTTTTTGTCGAGGAAAGTGTTTGATTAAGAAACATTGTTTTGCACCGTCCAGGGGCAAACGCAGAGACGAAGAGGGGCGAAACGGCACTTAAATGGAGGGATCTGTTTCAGTGTGACGGAGGATGGCCGAAGCATTTGCGTCATGTGCAACAAAATCTTCACGAAGGCGAGTCAGTTGAAGCTCCACGTGAACATTCATTACTTCGAGCGGCCGTACCGGTGCGAGCCCTGCGCTGTGTCCTTCAGGACAAAGGGACATTTGCAGAAGCACGAGAGATCCGGTTCTCATCACAACAAGGTACCTGCCAGAGAAGGACTTCAAGCTTTGCAGTATCTGAGTAAAAGTTCAAGCTTTTGCTTTTTCAGCGACTTGTCAAGGCCCCGAAAATACAACAATTTTATCTCCTTTTATAATAGTAATATTTCTTTTATTTTTATGCATTTTTCACTTTGACAATATTTCTGTGAAATCTCTGATTTTTTAAATAATAACAGAATATTTGGTTAAAATGTTCGATTGAAATTTTTGTTGGTGACACTATGGAGTTGAATTAAAGGTTGTATTTAAACGGTCAAAACCTCTGTGTTTTTCATACAAACACATACAAACTAGTCAATGAGAAGTATATTGATGCGTTGCAATTTTTGTTGAACCGATCCCCAACAAAAGGGCCGAATAAGTGTGCATTTTCCGTTAATTACCACAGGTCTCCATGAACACGACATTCGGCACCGCAACCACAAGCAATCCGAGGCCGTTCAACTGCGACGACTGCAAAATCGCCTTTCGCATCCACGGACATTTGGCCAAGCACCTCCGCTCCAAAATGCACATAATGAAGCTGGAGTGCATAGGGAAGCTGCCCTTCGGCACCTACGCCGAGATGGAGCGATCGGGGGTGAACCTGAACGAGATCGACACCACCGACTGCGAGAATTCGTTGGAGAGTCTGCAGGTGCAGTGCCGTCCGCCGCCATGTCCCGCCTCGCCACTTCGGCTAAAAGATTGCTTTGCTCGCAGGTGTTGGCGCAGAAGCTTTACGGGAAGGATTCCAATCTGATACCTTTGACGACGTCCAAGTGAAACTTGAAAGGAAACCATGTCGAGTACTTGCCAGCACCCGTTCCGGGCTTGTTAAAGTCATTCAGGAAGAGGAAATGGGATCTTTAGATTCCGAATGCATCAAACGGAAAAAGATTAAGAAAAGAAAGAAACGAAATTGAAGGAAAATTATAGCTTTAAAATGTTATTAGAATTTTTTTTAATGATTTTTGAATCCTTTACTTTCTGAAGTGAAGCAAAGCGGTGTTCGTCGTTTGGAAATTCAGTCATCTGTCGAGGCAGAGTTTCTTTTGCTGTTTGCTAGAGTTTGCTTTTCAACATTTTCCTAATCTGCTTTTACAGTTGGATATTGTGGATAAAAACGAAACTCTATGGTTTATTGCCCCCTCGGTTGCATCATCATGGCTTCCCGCCTAAAACGTCATTTATTTATCTATCTCGTCCGTCTTTAACTCCGTCTGATGTTCCTTAACTTGCGCTTCTAACACAAAAAAGAGGATGACATCACGAAGACCTTGACTTGACAAGTGCTTGAAGTTATGTCTGTTTGTCAGTTTACGTTAAAGCGAATTTCTGCCGCTTTGATTCTCTGTGATTCTTTGGTTCTTCATTCTGTTTCCGCATTTGGCTTGGATCGATGGTAGATTTAAAAGGAAAAGTAGATTGAGGTGAAATGCTTTAAAATGGTTTGCTAACTACCCCTTTCCCCTAAACATTTATAATTTTTTTCTAACTTTCCTTTTCCCCTCAGTTTATTCGGGTGAAGTTCCTGTATGTATTTTCGTAAATAGGCCAAATAGATTTTTATTTTTCATTTCCAAATAATGCTTATTATTATTTAAAAAAAAAACGTACCAAGATTTTATTAAGAATAGAAAAAGGAGTGTTCGAAAAGCGTGTTGTTATTGTTGCGACAAACTTCGGCGAGTTCAGTATTCTGCGAAGTACTACTCTAGTCATTTTCATAAAATTCGTGAACGAAAAGTATTTATTAGAAAATTCCTAAAAGAGTAAACCAACGAAAATAACGCTGTTAAATCGAAGTATTCTCCAATCCGAAAATAAGGAACTATAAAGTAAGAAATTATGTTGCAATCGTCCCACCTCGATAATTTGTTTTGAATGTTTACCTTTTTTAAAAAAATACGTTAATATTCCAAATCTTGAAAATTGTTAATTTCCTCTCCGTTATTTCAATAATAGGTCGTATTTCCAGCCTACGCACAATTCGAGAAAGCAGTGCCTTGTGTTTACTTAGTTTACTAGGCTATCGTTCTGAGATCTGTGCAGTAATTTTGACAGAAAGTTCGTGGCAATCGAGGAGGAATAGCCAAAGCAAGCTAAAAAATAATTGTTCCCATTTCAAGTTCACGCTGGCTGCCAGGCGGGATTACATTTATAATTATGGAGCCATGGATACAGAGGTAATTTTTTTTATTACGTTTCTCGCCTCTTCTATTTTGTCGTAATGCGATTCGTTTTTAACATCGTTCATTTGTCGTTTCATTCCGTTAATCCCTTTAGCTTCTTTGATAAAAATTAGGAGATTGAGTCGATAGTCCGGAATTTATATTATTTTCATGTTAACACAAATTCTTTAGATTAAATTTAAATTATTAAAATGCGGTTGCAACGTTGTCACCTTTGTAAATATATGCCCTTTTAATTATTTTATTTAAATTATTAAATAAAAAAATAATGAGCAGTTATAAAAAATGTCCGTTTATCTTTGCAGTATTTTGAAATTTGACCAATTCAAATTTTATTAATTGTATTTAATCGATTGCAAATTTTCACATTGGACAAATATACTTTGGAAGTGTTTTTTGGGGTGAAATTTCCCATAAAAAATTTGTTATTTTTTTATTGGTTTTGTTTATCAGATAGTTCAGCCAAACAACTCTAGGGAAATATCTGCCATTTGTGATAATGTCACATCAAGTGTGTACATTATCAACAGCAGAGTTAAGAACCTGAGGTCAGTTGTGGAGAATTTGGGGACTCCAAAGGATAACCACCAGTTGAGAGAGCAGATCCAGGCATGGCAACAGGAGGTCAACAGTAAAATAAAAACCTCCCAGGATGACATAACCAAACTGAACAGTTTGGCCAGAAGTGCTAACAAACAGCAAAAGCTTCAGATCAGCAAAATAACAAGTCATTGTAAGGATGCTGTGGAGGGGTTCTGCAAAATTCAACAGGTAATGCCACCTCCTGTTTGACTCAGCAATGAATGAATGTCAGCTAATGAGTTGTCAATGGTTTTGCAGGAAGTCGTACAAAAGCTGAGGTCCAACCTGATTTACCCTAATGATCCCTCAGGGACATACAATGATGACTCCAGTGCATTCATTGACAGAGAGCAACTGCAGATGCAGAAGAATTTGGAATTTGAAAATCAAATGCTGTTGGAGCGTCAGCAAAGTGTGAAGCAGATAGAGAGTGATATAGTGAAACTGAATAGCATAATGAAGGAATTGGGTGCTCTGGTGCATGAGCAGGGAGGCACTGTGGGTGAGTAACTGTTCAGTCTCTGCTGAGAGATGTCCTCATTAATTATGATAATCAATTTTATGAGAAATTAATACATTTTCAATTATGAAAAGGTCAGAAACTTATTTGTAACTAAATAAGGCTGAGAATTGCAAAGCATTGGGCCATTTGTAATGAAAACAACCAAATATAATTATAAATAAAAATTTAACATTTAAGCTTTCTAAGTCCCAACAAATATTTTGTGGATTTTGGTCTTTAAATCCTTGAAAAACCCCACAAAAACCAGTGTATTTTTGTTTTCCTCTCTGCCCACAGACACAATCGAAAACCGCATCGAATCGGCGTATGAGGACGTCCGCACGGCGACCCAGGAGCTCACTGCGGCCGCCCAATACCAGGCCAAATCGAGGAAGAGGAAGATTATTCTCGTTTTAATCCTCGCTGTTATCCTTTCCATACTGATCGGTGTCATTGTCTGGTCGGCGAAATCTTAGTAGGTTCACTTACTTTTCGCCAAAGACTCCGTTTTTTTAATGAAAATTTGGGCTCAGTTGGAAAATTGTAAAAATATTCCATCTTCCATGAAAAATATTACATTGACAATGCTTTGCTCGCTTTAAAATCGTCTCATTTATTAGAACATCGTAATCGTTTTACGGTCGCAAATGGATGACTCTTTAAAAGCGGTAACGCCCATCGATTCCCATATGAACAACACAAAGCGCCGCCATTTGTTAGTCACTGCTGATATTTCACTCGCAGACTCATTGAGAACACTCTCTCAGTCCCATCTCGAGTTAAAATCCATGTTGCATTCATTTTCAGATGGTTTCATCAATTTGTAACGCTTCCACAATGAAAACAGAATTTATTAAGTTTAATAATAAAATAATTATGCAAATCATTATTTCCTTTTTTCTTTAATTATCTTTTAATTTCTTTTAAAATGCGTTTGTCGAATTATATTTTTTGGAATATATTTGTCAAACTGTGAATAAACTAAAATAGGAAATGCAATTGTCTATTTTGAGAATTTCCTGTTTCTGAACAACAGAAAAAAGTCATTAAAAACAAAGGTCATATGCAAAGGTCAAATCTAACAAATTAATTTTGGAGGTTTGTCAATTAATGCGAATGATTTTCCCTTACAGGACGACTTCTTCACAGAGTGGATTTCTTGGCCACCATCTCATCTGCTCCCACAACCCACCACAGAGCTTTCAGGAGTCACTCATGTGGCGGTCTGTGTGGACCTGAATCAGCTCAAGTGAAGGAAATGATTGACAAATAATTTTTCTCCCAAAGAGAACACAAATGTATTCAATTTCAATGATCCCTTTCCATCCCTCAGTTTCCGATGAAATTATTTAAAAAACACTCGAGAAGTTTTTAATAACACAATTTTTAATAAACACTCAAAAAAGTCTATAAATAAATTATATCCTGAGAGAAAAATCTGTTAGTATAGAAAATTTAATAAAATATTTTTAGCTGAATTATAATATATCAAGATAAAATTATATAAATTTTTTAATCTCAGCTCTTTTTATTTCTTTCTTTTATTGCGCTTTCCTTTTTTCGTTTGTTTTACATTTTCATGCAAAACAACTCTTCACCGTCTTTATAGAAAAAAATAGAGGAAGTATAATTTATATAATTTAGGCACGGACCGAGGCACATGGAGGAAAAGAATTGGCATTGCACCAACCACAGCCCGCCTCAGGGTAGAGGACTCACGAGGATGAGGATGATTTATAGAAAAATAATATTAATATAAAATATACTATTCCATAATTCTACAGCGGACATCAAAATATTCTTGACAATTCTCCAGAAGACATAAATATGTTCTCGAGAATTCTGTAAAAATGAAAATATTCTCCATCAATTTTGGTTTTTCTTAAATAAGAATGAAACCGGCCAAAATGCCGGACACCCAGAAGTCCTCACCGAAATGGTAAATCTCCCCAAATCTCACTTCGATCATTAGAAATAATAACGGGCACAAACGGTTGCACCGGTCGCTCCATAAGCTAAGCACGGCCCCATACCGGAAGTAGATGAGCATCATCAACTGGTCTGCACAAATCCGGAGCTAATCTACCGGAGAAAGTGGCTCCGGAAGTCGATTGCATAACCGCCGGGGCAGTTTAAAATTGTAACGGACGTTTCCGTTCAGTTAAATCAGTGCTCTCGGAAGGTTTGGCAGGACAGTCGTCGTGGAGGACGCAGAAAATTTCAAAAGTAAGGTTCCAAGGGTTGATTCTAACGTCTGAGTGCGATTCGCGCCCAACAGACCGGAAACGGATAACAGTGGAGTCACGTGATTTACATGAGGGATCGTGTCCGTTAGATTTTCCGGGAGTGAAATTATTCATTTTATAAGAATATAATTGGTCTTCCGCACTGGCGGAAACGACGATCAGAAACAAAATTTATTGTCTTCAGTAAATAATTACTTTTGTGCAAAAAAGCATAGGTTTAGAATTGATTAGGCTGAGTCTAAAGTCACTTCCGATGCTAAAACTCTCACTGAAAACCCCTAAATCTCAACAATTACTCGATAATTCGCCTAAAAAACATTATTACTAAAATAAATAATTAAATATAAATAAATGAATTTTTTTAATCATAAATCGCATGTTTATATTTTTATATTAAAAAATTGGCAACCCTGGAATGCTAGTCAATTGTTCAAATGTTTTTTCTCAACCAATCAACGACCTACGGACATACTTTGGGATTCTGCTATAATACTGCATCCACAAGAGGGGACGCCGCCTTTAACGAGCCAAAGAAAGACCTCTAACCCTTTCAGTTTCAGCAACATGATCGAGAGGGGCGTGCTGACATCGCTGATCGTGCTGGCGTCGGCCGGCTGCATAAAGGCGACCACTCTGGGGATGAAGCTCTTCATAATGGCGTGCGCGGGGCTGGCGGGGATGTACATGATGCACCTCCTCGCCCAGGACTACAACAAGTACCAGAGCCTGAGCCGCCCCGGGCGGTCGCTGGGGCTGGTCAAGAGGGCGGTGGCTGGCGACCCGACCACCCCCACCCCGTGGGGGTTCTTCGATGCGGAGGACTCTGCGGACGCGGGCAGTCTCTCGGTGAGGGAAAGTCTCTTAATTAATTGTTATTATAATTACAATTAAACTGAAGAAGCACTTGAGGTGATTATGTCATTATAAACATTCGGTTTCTTCGGATTTAATTGAAGAAACAATTTCCAATTCTATATTTTCTAAAAGTAATACAATTTTCCCTTTATTTCGCCCGTGGGCATAAGAGAATTAATAGTACAATCTTTTTAACCTGTGAAATTATATAAACGACAAGGACAAGTAGTAAAGTTCACTTTTTTCGAATATGCAGTACATACAGTAGCGCTCAAAAGGATTTTAACAATACAAAATTTAATAGTTTCTTAGTTAATTATTTTACTGTAAGACTTTATTACGCTTTACATTGTGTTATTAAGTTATCAATACTATTAGTAGTATATTTGTTGCATTATAATAACAAAATATACAAAATATAACACTCTTCTTAGCCTTTTGCTTTTTCTTTAATATTCTTAGTTCTATTATGTAATTCTATTGTTACTTTATTTTTCCACATATTTTAATGATAAATTCTTTGTTTCTTCTGTTATTTAATTAATATTATATTTATAAATGTTGAAAAGCATTTTAATGAAATTTCACTCGTATGCAACTCTTACGGGTGAAAAACTAAAAATTTTGTACTGTCAAAGTAGTTTTGAGCGCTACTGTATATATATATTATACCGCATTGAGGTTTGGAAGTAAAGCGCTAAAAAAAGAATAATTAAAACTGACGGATAATAATTGAAGAAATAAATAAATAATAAATAAACAATAAAATCAAATACCGATAACAGCTCTAAAAGAGTTAATAAAATGAGGTTACATAAACTAAAATAATACTATAAATATCAATACTATAAATTCTAAAATTAATATGATTTGTTTCGGCTCAATTATTCAAATATAAATAAAACAAATAACTCAACCTCATATAAACATATAAATGTTTTTTACATTTTCTTTCTCTTTATTTCTTAAAAATAATTGATCCGTTGGAGTTTCTCTCTGATGCAAACCATCATCGAAGGGAAGCACCCAATAACAAACTGAGGGTTTCCCTGAGGTTAGAGCAAACCAATTTGCTAATACAAATCGTTCCCCCCAAAGTAACCTTTATTTTGTCATTTGGCATAATGCGATTCCCTTTGGTTCCTGTTTCCGCCGCAGGAGGACATCAGGAGAGCAGAAGACAGGTACAGAAGGAACGAACTGCTCAGTCTCGATCGCATTTTGAGGTTCGACCCCACGGGGTGCGCCAGGAGATACGTGTGCACGATCGCAGCCAAATCCGCCAAGAAACTCACCCCCTCGGAGAAGAACATCATTCAGATGTTGAGGTACCCTTTGAGTCTCTTTTGGGTTCTGTTTGCGAAGGGAGGAAAGGGAAGAGATGCTGTAAACATTTAAATCTATGCTAACTTCGCTTTTACATTTATAATTTTTCCGGATAAAACCGACAGAATTCCCCCAACAATTTATGGGGTTGTTTACGAGTTTTTTATTCCCTCTGCAGTGAGAACCGTTCGCAACCTTTATAATTCAATCGCAGGGCGGATTTTTGGTGTCCGCACCCTTTCGGTTGAATTCTGTTTGTCTTTCTGTCCACTTCCGGGTTGTTTCACCCCTGTCACGTTTCCCATAAATCTTTAGAAACTTCCTCTCAAGAGGGATAAATATAGTTATATACGGGTTTTCATTTGTTAACAATTGCTTACAACAGTTTTAGACTATCCAGTTATATATATATTTTTAGTATTTTTATAACTTGGAGAGTTTTTTTACTCTTTTAAACAGTTTTGTCAGGGGGTTTTTGTTTCTGTTTTTCTTTTAATTTTCTCTTTCCTTTTTCATTCTTTCGCCTTTTTTGACTTTTTTGACTTTTAATTTTTTTTTTATTCTCGACCAAACAGCTTTACACCTTTACTGTCGATGGGTCGAAAATAAAAGGGATTCACTGTTGGCATTGCCCCCGAGCCTTCCCATAATAAGACAATCTGTTCTCTCCTCAGGAGCCTCCCGCTGACGAGCAAAGCCGATTCGGGGCAGGCGGCCTTCAGGCACGCCCTGGACCTGGGGAGGCGGAAGAAGGACGCCCAGGCCTGTGCTGACGAGTACCCGAAGTGCTTCCTGTCCATCTCGCAGATGCTCAAATTGGTCGGGTTTCTCTAGTCAAAGTCGGCTCTATTAATTATTAATTAATTAGTTAGTTTTCAATAAACCTGTTTTGTTTTTAATTTAATCGTCGCTTTCATCTTAAATTTCCTCTTTTAATTAGTTTATTCCTGAGCAGTGAAAGGAAACAAAGAGGAGAAGAGCGAACTCGGAAAATTTTCACTTGGCTGAACTTTTTCAGCTTTTTAATATTATATGGTTTTCTTTAATTCGCTGTACCCTCTCTGTGTTTTATTAATGAGATTTTGGAATCTCTCTGATTCCCCACAGCTGCGCTTTCGATGGTTTACCCTTTCCTTCAGACTTTCCCGCTTATTTATTTAATTGTCACGCGAAACAGTCACCCATTCTGTTGCTTTCACAGTATTTCCTCCTGAGAAAATATTTTCATGTCTTCCTCACAGGCTCACCTCTCCTCTCGCCGACGTGTTTTTCGGAGTTTAAACGTAATCGCACTCGTTGTCATGGCAACCCAAAGGTTAAACACAGACAACAGAAGGAAAGTCTGAGCTTAATGTAAAAAAGGCGGCCATCTTTATTCGAAAAAACGAACAAAAGTGCGACATGCTCTTACTTAGCCTGTACTAATTATGGAATCTGACTCTGTCTTCTGCTGACGTTTCCATGTTCACATGCTCACTCACAAACAATGCAGGAAAAACCCTAAGAAAATGCAAACGAGTCGCGACTCTGTGCAAAACAAATTAAGAAATGAAAAATAAGAGAGGTTTATTTATTTATACTGAGCCTCTTCCTAAGAGAGCGCTTGCCAAAATGTGCCGAGAATAAATTTAATACAGTAATAAATAATTAGGTTTGACTAATTTGCTCACGAGATGCGAAACAGTGAAAAGGCAATTTAATTATTTAGAGAAAAAACAATGGAGTTTAAATTCGCGACTTCCTCAAAGAATTTCTCACTTCCCTTTTTCATTTATAATTCATTTTCACGTGCAATGTCTCACAATGAAATTAACGCCTCCGGATTATGTAATTAAGAACCCACAAAAATCGCTTTTCCAACTTTCCCTCTCCTCCAAAGTAATTCGATTGCACTGCGGGTTCACACTTCCCTCGGAGCTCAAAAGCTTTCCATTTTTTCACATCTTTCACCCGCCACAGACGGAACACATGTGAAAAATCTGCAAGAATTATGTATAAAATTCCAGAGCACTCGGAAGTGTTCGGAAGTGTTCGGAAGTGTTCGGATGTGTTCGGATGTGTTCGTACTAACGAAGGACGGCTGTGGCTGAGTGTGAAAGGCGGTGAGTTGGGAGCAGAAGGGACGGGGTTCGAATCCCAACGGCGGAGAAATCTTTTTCGATTTTATGGCCACATTTGGTCTTACTTTTGGATAATCTTTTATTTAAGTGCGAAATTTTGTGAGTTTGGTTATTCGCCCGCACAGAAGTAGAAAGTTAAGAAGAAGGTTCAAATAAAGAGCAGTTCAAAATGGCGGCCGTCATTTGTTGAGACGATGGATTTGTGGCTGAATCGCAAACTAAGAAGATTGAATTAAAAATATATACTGTAATTGTATACGATTAAGATCTTTTAACAATGACAGATTTTGGGGTAACAATGAATGTGACGTCACAATATTTTGGCGATTGTCTTTTGTTTTTTATTATAATTGCATCTTAACTGTTTAGTGTTGTCTAACTTATCACTAAAAAGTTAAAAAATCATTAAGTTGCAATCGTTTACATTAAGAACGGTCTAAAAAGTAAATAAAAAAAAAATAATAAAAAGTATGTGCACATATTCAGTCCTCTCTCGTTATGTACACCCAAAAGAGATTTTATTTAAATAAAAGATGGCTGAGTGCTTTGTACTGTCACATACAAAACACACTTTAGTGCATTGTATAATTGTATTCTCTTAATTTATTTGGGTGTACAGTGCAAATTGAGGTGTACCAATAAGTGTGGACATGAGTAGAAAGCCCACTGTGCCGTGGGTGAGTCAAAGGCACTCATTGTGGCATTTGGGCTAAGAAAAGAGGAAAGAAATGATTTTGGGGGAGTAAATTTATTACCAAAAATTAACACTATAACCGCCGTCACCGGTCAATTTCACCGATGGCTTTACCAGTAAAGTAATAAATAATATGAAAGATAATAAATGGAATTCCTGTGATTTTATTTATAAAAAGTTTAATCCCGCACGTCGCTGATGCGCCTCATTTGCATATTTGTGAGCTTAGCTCACAAAATTTTCTTTTTTTCGCTCTTAAGGAAGCGACAGGTGCAATTTTTTCCCCTTTTTAATAACTTCCTTTACGTGATTGCAAAAAGACGTTTTTTGCACCTCAAAACACTCCTGCTTTCTTTTTTTCTTTTTTCAGTTCCGCCCTTCATTTCGCTCTTTGTTCGATCGGAATCCAATCCATATTTTAGAATCCATATTTAGAAGAAAAGAGTGACTTAACTATAGTTTATTTTAATTAAAACAATTATCAAAGCACCAAATAAAAAAATAAAAATTGGAAAATGACGCCTCCACTTCCATTTCTCCCTCATTACACCGTTAATTAATTAAAAAGACTTGGACAATAATCAAAGCCTTTCAATTACCTCTTAAACTCACCCATGAAATTTCATTGCTCTGAGGAAAGCCAATTATGTAATCGGTGCTTCCATCGATCAAAGGCCAATAGGGGATGTCCGCTTTCCAAATTTTCCTCCATGTCTTCTGCTCTCTCATTAAAAAAGAATGATTTCCCTGGAAGGAGCCTTCACTTCTCTCTCCTTTTCTTAACTAATTAAAAACCACTTTCGTCACCATAACCGACACGCGAACGCTTCCGTTTCCTTCTCTCACTTCGAACCGGATTCAATTGATCAATTGATTATTTCACCCATTCGGGGCATTCACTTCGAGGCATTTTCCAGAATTCTCCAGAGTTAATCTCTTCTCTAGCAGAAATCACAATGCTTTGCAGATTTCAAATTGGTTTTCCAGAATAATTCAAAAACATCGAAATGCTCTCCATCGTTCTTTAGCAGTCATCAAAACATGAAATTATTTTCTAGAATTTTTTATCAGTTTTAAAGCTTTCTTCAGATTATTCCAGCAGAGTCTAAAACATACTCTGGAATATTCGAGCAGACTTGGGAACTAATTCAGCATTTTCTGGCACTTATTGAGTGGGCTGTAAATTGTTCAGCGTTCTCCAGAATCTTCCTTCGCTTCAGCACTTTTCTATTGTGTTCCCGCCGCCTCAAGAGTTGTTTGGAGTTTTTCCAAAGTCTCCTCCGACGTCAGCATTGTTTAGGACTCTTCAGTTGGGTCAGGGCTGTCGAGGACTCGTCGGGACGTTCTCCAGAATGTCTGCTTTCTCGCAGAAGGCCTGAACTTTTCTTTCGTCACATCTCCGAAAAAGTTTTAGTCCTTCATAAAATTTTTTAAAACTCAAATAAAATATTTTTCCTCATTTAATTTCGCCTTTGTTTTCAATAATGTCGAAGTGGATGAGATAAAATCCTTTTTATTTAATTTTGATTCCATCTGTGGGCGAACTTTAAAACGGTTTATGTTTCTGATGAGAAAGTATTTGGCAAACACATTTCAAGTAAAAAGATTAAAAGAAAGATTAAAAGAAGGGGAATTTCAAGTAGGCGCCATTTTGAATTATGGAGAACATAAAAAGGAAATGAATAAAAAGTTCCGCCTGAGAACATTATTTATTAATAAACTTGTTTTCTGGTTTATATTAAAATAACCGTTACAAGATGAAAGGAGTCATTTCGGGGTTGTTCCTCTAATTAAGGGTTGCCATCAACCCATTACCCCTCCCCATTATCTCCCGGAATCGATTCCTCAAAGTCATCTCCAAATTGGAACCAGTTAAATTCGTAATTACATTTGGAATCAATTAAAATAAAGTTGAAAGGCAGCGTTCGCATTCGGTTCTCTCCGAATCTCAAATTCAAAGCCGCCATTTTCACTGACTCTGTGAAAAACGTTAACATTTCCATATTCCGGAATTTATACTTCAAAAATATATGATAAATATACACTTCCGCCGGAAAATAACCGAACTCGGAAATTCGACCAAAGTGAAATCACTTTGAGAGCGGACTTTGTTTGTTTGGAGAAACGCCCACAGACTTTATTAACCGGATTCCACTTAATTATTCTCACCCTCAGTCTGTCAGCACTAATTAGTCTTCACGATTAAGCAATCGATTGCCCGGTCATTAACTGGGATAAATGTTAGCTGCATCTTATATGCATTGCTTATAAGATAAACGGAGATAAACAGAGATAAACGGAGAGAAACGGTAAAAAGTGTAAATGTTTACGGGTCAGCATAAGAATGAAAAATTTAGTTATAATAAAAAATGTGGCTCCGCAATGGAAATAAATATTTTAGCGGAAAATTAATTAACTAATTGAATTAGTTGTGATTCTTTTGAAACGAGTGAGGATTACTTGTCATTCTTTGGAACGCGTAAAAGGATTTCCCCAATAGAAACCCTCTCTCATTTGTAATCCTCCAAACAAAGCTCTGTTTGCCCGCAACCGCCATGAAATGTGCAACGGCCTCTTTTAATCCTTCCATTTCCGCTTCCTTTCCTCTTCTAAGGTTCTCAGCAGTATTTACATCCCGCCACCCTTTTTTAACTTTAGCACAAACAATATTTTATAATATAATATAACAGTTTTCCCTCTATATTAAGACCATTCGATTGTATAATATAATTTAATAATAATAATATATTTGTTTTTGCCATTTTGGCGCCAAATAGAGCTGCGCCCTTTTCGGAGTATACAAACAAAGCAAACAAAAAAAGGAAACAAAAGAGACAGAAAAATAGGCAGCTATATACTGTATATACAAAATGAGCAAAATAATAAAATAAAATAGGGTTTTCCTCGCAGGACCTTTAAGTACCCATTACAATTAAAAAATTAAATTGTATAATATCACAGTAACTTTTTTGCCGTAATGATGTTTTTTGGAGAATTCTGGAGAAGATATGGATGAATATTTTGATTTCTTCTGAATGCATTTTCAATGTCGTTTTCGTGTCTGCCAATGCTGTGGAAAAAGCCTGGCGAAGAAAGTGTCCAGGTTTTTGCCGGGAATTGGAGAAACTGGAGGAAGTGTTCATCTCGGCTGTATTGAGCCCAATTCAGGGAAGGGAAGCCTTCCTCTGCGCTCGCACCAACAGCGCTAATGGAGGATGAAATTGATAATTTGGATTTCTGACGCCCTCAGCAAAACGCAAAACTGTCTGAGAATTAATGTTATGAATAAGGACAGGGGCGAAGATAAGAGGGTTTAATCTCCCGACAAAAATCACAAATTTTCTACGGACTTCTTAAGAAGTGAAAATTGGTGAAAGCGATAACTGACGTGAAAGGTGTCTAAAATCCTGCTTATTTCGTAGAACATGAGTGCAAAGTCGGGGAAAACTGGCTTATCACACGTTTCGCAAAGAACACTGCGGTTACCATCGAAAAGTTTCACCCCCGGAGGATAAGGGAGAGAATTCGACCTTTAAGATTTAAACATAATGGCGGATAGGACTGACACACAAAGAAATTAATTTTTTTTGAAAGCCCGGGAAAACGCACAACGCATCCCCAGCCCTCCTGAGGGAGACGACCGGGAACAAGGCCCGCTACCCACTGAACCTGGGAGCTCTGAGCCTCTTCGCGCCTCGAGGGGACGAATCCCCGAGGTGGTCCCAGCTGGACCGGAAGTGGAGAGACACGATCGCTGCTTCTCTTCCGGTTCTCGGGCAAAGATGGCTCTCGGCATCCTCCGGAGAGCCAACTGAGGAGAGGCCTTCAGGTTATTCCTAATCAATCTTTTGATACGGAGTGTAGGGGGATGAAAGGGGGTTGCAAAGGAATTTCGTATTTTGAGTAATGGCGCATCCCCCATTTTGTTAGAATTCGGTTTTAGAGAATTTTTTGTGGTGAAATATCCTCCGCAAAGTTTTTCTCTTTTGTTTTTTATTTTCTCTTGAATACTTATATTTTGTATAATTGGGCGTTTTCATATAATGTTTTTACTATGCATCAATCGCCAGCGGAAATGAGAACTTTTCCAATCGCAAAGGATCCAATTTAATCATTTTAATTATTATCAGGTGCTGACGTAACGCAAACTACAGCTACGAAAGGTTAAAATTTAAGCTGAATAAGCAGTAGTCGCGTGTAGACAATTAAAAAACATATCATTTAATAAATACTGAGAGGAAAGAAAAAGGAAAATTATCAATGGAAGAAAGGATCGAGTGGAGGGAGCGGAATTGGATGGAAAAACAAATGCGGAAAGTGTCAGCGAAGGGAATATCCAACCCCAATGGATGGTCAATGGAAGAATCCAAAGGAATCTCTGGAGAAACTCCTACGTTGATAGGAGTCCCCGTTCCCGGAAAAAGGGGGATACAAACCAATTGAGAGAAACAGGAACCATCAAAACATGGACGAAACTAAAAAAAAAAGCCTAAAATTTAGATTATTACTAAAATAAATAATTAATTATTTATTTATTTTTATATGTGATTTGAGTCAGAAACTGAGGTCAATTTTCAATGTGATAGTAATAGAATTCATTGCACTCTGACAAAAAATTAAAATAACCTTACGTTAATAAGTTTCATTAATTTTTTTAAGACGATAATTAATTATGATTACGTTAATTCCAAAATCAATGACATCTTCATATTTTTAAGTGAACAGTAACCTTAAAAAAATTCCTTTGGCTCTTTGAAATGTTAAGTTGGCAACTCTGGAATGATCAACCGTCAACTGCTGCCTCAGTTTATTGTTTTTTTGTTGACCAATCAACGTTTTCCGATGTCTTCTTTTATGATTGTTACGATGATTTCCGAAATATTCCGGGTTGAACCGAAGTCGCTGATGGACGTAGGGATATAATTTGGTATTTTCCACATAAGAAGAGGAGTTATATTACGGAGAGTTATATATTATTATATTATGAATTGAGGTAAGTGGAAGCATCCGAGCCTGACATGTAAACAAAATGAAAATCTTATATATCCCCTTGAAGTACAGAAAATGTAAAATGAAAAAATTCCCAACCGATTTATCAATAAACTGAGAAGCGGTCTGAAAATACCGGGAAAGTCGGAGGAAAGGGAAAGGCGAGTGCGCATGCGCAGTTGGGACTCGGGCCGCCAACCTCAGTTGTCAGCAACCGTTGCCAGGGGTTGCTTTTTCTCTCTCCAGAGACGAGAACTTTCGCGCAGAGTTCTTAAAACTTTCCGAAACAGTGGCAACTTTGGTGTTGGCGCCATTCCGAAGACTTCCTGCGATGTCGTCGACGCGCACAAAGGTAAACCAATTTGGGCAGTTTTTGCCTTCGCGGGCGTTGCTTGGGGATGATTTTGGATGGGGAGAGATTGGCGTTAATCGGGAGGTGAAAGGGCGAACCCGTTTGGGGTGGATGGGGAGGATAATCGCAGAGAGGTTATGACGCGTAATTCATTCATTGCTTCTCACCCTTTAATCCGTCTTCTTCATCCCTTAATCCCCGGAAACTTCTTTCGCACGCGTTTCAGTTTTCACGCGTTGCGCCGAAGACATTCCTTAAGCCTTTTTTATCTTTTCCTCATTTCCTCACTTTTCAAATCATTATTATTCTTCCCCATCTCTTTCTCCGAATCCTTTTATTCCTAAAAAGGGGAAAAGACAAAAAAAGAATGAAAAAAATCAAAGGAGAAAATATAAAAAGGAATAAAAGAGTGACAGGAAAAAGAAGAGGAAAAGGAAAAAGTGATAAAAGAAAATGTAATAAAAGAGAAAAAAAGACAGTGAAAATAAGAAGAAAAGAAAGAGTGAAAAGAGAAAACAGAAAAAGAAAAGGAAAAGGAAAAGGAAAATTAAAAGAAAATTGAATACGTGCAATCGCCTTTGACTCCCCATTGGCACATGAGAATGTGTTCTCTCCTCTTTCTTCTCCCGAGGAAAACCTGCCAACGGTTTTCCTCTCCTGTCTCCTCTCTGAGTCTCCGCTCCCCCGAGGGGAAATCAGTTGATTTGCTTTTGTCAAACAGAAGCCTCGTCGAGTGGCGCTCCCTAACGAAATTATTCGTTTCCGGTTCGGGAGAGAGTGTAAGCAACCGTTTCCGGTTCCGTAACTGCCTCACACAATTACGCCATTGTTCCTCAGCCACAGGAGACAATTCCACCTTTGAAAAGGCTTCTCGCCTCCGAAATTTATGTGCTTTGTGCGAACACATTTCCGAATTGAATCCATCATGGCGGTTAAGTTGCCATTCAAAATGGCGGTTTTTTGAGGTATTCACAAATGGTTCCTTTCTCCGTTCGTGCACCGTTCGCACAGCCTTCCATTACGAGGGGATAAGGCCGAGAGAAAGAGGGAAAAAATTAAAGGCGAGAAAAGGGAAAGGCAAGAAAAAACGTAAAAAAGAGAAACCGCGAAAGCCGCAAAAAGGGAAAAGGGAAAAACATGGTTTGGATTCAAACTTGAGCAAAATACGGTGACACAGAAAAATAATATATATAACGAAGAGCCAACGCCAAAAGGTGTCTTTGGGGGGCGCAACTCTTCATAAAAGTTTTTTCCATTTCTCCAACCCTTTCCTGCCCCATTTCTCGTTTTTCCTATTTTCTTGTCTGCCTCTTTATTTGCTTTTCATCCCCTTCCGGACCGCCTAATAATTTAATTGATTTTAAAGTAATTTTTGTTCGGCCGCAATGAAAGTTACCTCCCCTCCGATTACTTTCCCTTTCCCTCCCTTTTTTGCGCCTTTTCCCCTCCCTTTTGGAACCGCATTGCCTCTGAATTTTCCCCAAATGAAAACTCTACTAAAATCCATACGTGTGCGTTTCGTGCAGACCTTTTGCCGGAATTACACTCCTCATTTCGTCATTGCGACTCACAAACTAATTAAATGGCGAAAATTATCTGAAACGATTTTAACTCCCACTTGGGTTAAATGTTATTAAAATTTTATATTTGTTAATTACACTCATGGATAATTTATATTCAGACAACGCTTTCATAACGCGGTTTCCATATAAGGCGGGCCTAAAATTGCGACAGCTCCTGCAGGAATAAGCGATAACGAGTTTCCAGAAAAACCGGAAGGTTCCAATTCTCGGAAATGGACGGTCGGCGATTTGCCTTTGATACCCTTTCGCCATCTTTTGTTTTGTTTTGCCTTTGCAATTGAATGGTCTAAGTCGCAATAGAAAGCGCTACGCACTCACTGCGTTAGAAGAAAGAAAAGAAGAAAATTATATTTTTGGCTCTTTCTTCCTTCTTCCAACAAAATGAAAAGCATTTCCTGTTGGGATTCAAACCCGACTTCCGAATAATTCCCAAATGAACGGACATAGTGTGACAATTTATATATATACAATATTTGCCATTATAAATAAAATAATAGAATTTGATAGGAAACCGTTTATTCTGCTTTTAAACTTTACTCATTTGGGCAAATGTGCGCTGTCGGGCATTCCCTTATCTCCTTGGGCAGACGACAGCGATTCGCTCTGCCGGAGCGCGATGGCGATGTTCGCCAGATAATGCGGTCAGCTCATATCTGAGAAGATTGAGGGGATAACATAAAGAGCCTTTTAATTTGGAGTCTTCGACTGAAAGGCTCTCTCCTTTCGCCTTTTTGGCTTCCTTTCATTTGTCCAAATGTCCGCTCTCTCCAAAGTGGTTTTACTTATTTATTCCCTTTATAACCTTTCACTTCGCTTAGCCTCTTTTTTCATCATTTTATTTTCATTTATTATTTTTAACTAGCGCTCACTTTTAACAATCACAACCTCCTTCTCGCAGGAAGGACTCGAAAATCTCACTTTACTTCTATACCTTAACAGCAGATACAATAATATATTTCCTCAAAAACTCAATGCACTGAGTATCATCACATTGTACTTAAATACAAAAATTATATACAAACAATGCATATGTATATGGAAAACTATATAATCACGTGTAAGTATTAATATAATAATTTCAGTATTAATCCACTTGTAATTCTGCTCAATTCTGTTGTGACTCTGCTTCCCTTTGCTCCGCCATCCCATTTCTGTTCCAAATCCTTTCCCTTTCCTTTCCTTTCCTGTTGGCTCTTCACTTCTCCCTTTGTTCAGATTCGACCTCCACTTCTTCTCAATCAGAGTGGACTTTTTTATTTTTTTTCTTAACTCTAAATGTCTAACACCAACTTTAGATATCAAATCTACAACAAATTCTCTTTAAATCTGAAAAACCAATAACGCTAAATCCACACAAACTAATTACTAATTAAATGAAAATTAAATGAAAATAGTGAAAAATGATTAATGCACAAAGAATACAGCGCAGATAATTCTTTGAAAATTGATTGAGCGGTTCTTTAGATCTTAGCTAATAGAAAACGGTGCACACGCACACACACACACACACACACACACACACGAATTTCCTTTAACAGATTTATGTATTAATATGGTTTAGTGTTGTTATACATCAATTATTTGATTTACCTTTTGAAAGGCAAAGTGCGCCCTCAACAAACTGAAGAAGCCATATTTAAGGAAAAGGGAAAGCTCACAACAGAAACAAAATGGAGAACAGAGAGAAAATATTGCATAATTTAATTATTATTATACATATTATGCGCGTCTATGTTTTATTTCTTTTCCTTTTCAGTTTTGTTTAGAAATGTGAATCCACTCGACATTTTTCCCATTAAATCGGGGGATGATCCTCCTGAATATTTTCCACTCTGTCACCAGCCAAATTCCTCTTTCCAACCGACAAATATTTCCACCTCATGCATTTTTTATTGCTTACAGAGACGGGCGCAATTCAGTGCCGCTCCCGAGAAAACATTTCCCCCCCGCTCCCCACAATGACAACCACTCCTTATTTGGGGTTGATTGGCCCCATTTGTGGGGGTTAACCCTTTCTGGGCAGGCACAGCCCCGGCACAGCAGAAGACGTCGTCACAGCAACAAAATCAAATCTCGTGTCAGCTGTACGCCACTTCAGCCACTTCCGACAGGTCGACATGTGCAATTCTCCTTTTTTCTGTCTGACGTCGTCTTTTAGGAGAAAATCCTTTCTCAGCCAAACCCTTCGCTCGTTTCATATTTCGGATGAGTGTAAACAATAGATGAGCTCTCTTTTCTCTCTCTCTTTCTTTCCCAATTTCAGGTTTTGTCTTTCCCAGGTGCGCGCCTTTTCTCTGAGAGTACGCAATTTATGCGTTCCCTTTTGGCACCCGCTGCAGTTATTTATCATTCAACACCTGACATTTTGAATTACATTTGCTGTAGTCTTCTTCAGGTTCTGCGTCCCTGAAGAGTTGGAAATCGCGTGTGGATTTCAAATAATTCTTCTTGTGCATCTCTTTGGAAAATAAGAAATTCTTTTTCTGTTATTCTTCCATCTTCTTCTATCTTCTTCTTTCTGTTTTTTCCTTATGGAGACACTCAGCAAAAGCCTTTTCGAAAGGCAAATTGCCATTTTCTCCCGCAAATTTTCTTAATTAGTTGAGTTTTTCTCGAATCAAATGG
Organism: Brueelia nebulosa; assembly: GCA_028293925.1. NCBI lineage: Eukaryota > Metazoa > Arthropoda > Insecta > Psocodea > Philopteridae > Brueelia > Brueelia nebulosa. Next base: position 398,776 of record JAQIBA010000003.1, on the reverse strand, counting down.
AATCATAAACCTTTTTAGAAGCATTTCCTTTCAACAAAATGGCCGATAATTCGTCTGTCTGTGCTCGTTAACGGCTCTAAAGGTGATAACGCGATAAACAAAAGCGAAATGGCCGAATTTCGGCAGTTTACGTTTAGAAAGAAACCATTTTAAGAGAATTTAGACTTAAAAAATCCTCAGAGTGTTAATGATTGGTTGTTTTTCAAAGTTTGATTACTTCTTTCGTGATTGTCCCGTACAAAAAAATACTGAACATATACTTTTTGGAAATGCAATTATCAGTGCAGTTCAGCACTTCGCTGTTTTGCTGAAAACAGGAAATGGCGGCCATGCTCCCAAGTGCCTCAATTAAGTGTGTAATCTCTTTTGGGATCATTTCCATCCCCGCGGTGGAAAAAGGAAAATATTCGCCGAATAATTTTCTTTTATCACACCCAAATCGAGATAATTATCAGCCGCAGTCGAGAAGTTAATCATTTCCGCGAATTTTTAACTAATTTATTACGCCTTTTCCGCTGATACAGTCACCTCAAATGCAGTTTTTCTTTTTAGATTTTATGCACACAGTTAGTGTTGGTTTTAAATATTTTAGATTTTAGAATAGAAAGTAAAAGGTTCACTCAATAAAAACTTTTCCGGGTTTTTATGGCTTAGAAAAGAAAGAAAGGCGTCACCAGTCAATTTGGCACTTTTTATTCGTAATTACATAATTCGGGAGAACAAAAAAAAACTTTTTTCTTTGCAATTAATTTCCCTTTGAGAAAACAGAAGTAATGCGTGAAAAGTTGTTAATTAAATTGAGGCCGACTGAGCGGTTCCTTCCGGTTCCTTCCGGTTCCTTCCCTTCGGCGGAGAAGGGCTAATGCCTTCTGGTTGTTGCAGGGCGAGAGCGCGGAGTGAGGGATGTCCCGGAAGGAGATCTGAGACGGAAGCGGAAGTGAAAGGAGCAGCGACGAACGGGGCGGGGGCCTTGGGGGTGACCGGGAACGGGACGGGGAATGAGACGTCGTCGGGCGCCCCGGGGGCGGAGGTCGATGGGGGCGGGCTCGAGAGGGGGCTCATCATCCCCCTCTACGTGGGCATATTCGTGCTCTCGGTGGTGGGCAACTCTCTGGTGTTAGCGACGCTGGCTCAGCACAAGAGGATGCGGACGGTGACCAACGTGTATCTGCTCAACCTGGTGAGTTGGGGTGTTGGGGTGTTGGGGGTGAGGGTGGGGAGGCGGAATGGGTTGTTCTCACAAAGAGAAAAAGTCAATTTTTCTTTTTCATCGGAATTCTCTGCGGGGAAACTCTCAAAATAAATTTTGTCGTCTTTTCCAAATTTCCGCCCATCTCTTTCCTTCTTCAAAAGGTATTACTCAAAAAACATTTTCCGGTTTTATTTTTTTAACTTTTGCCTTTTCCCCCTCGAGTTTTCCATCGTCGCTTCTTCGCTGAACCGATTCTTTTGTCACGAATGTCCGCCACCCCATTTTGAATTTATTTTCACATCAAAAGAGACGTTTCGCGTAAATGAATCCAAAAGCGGTAAATCTCTGCACGCGAACCCCATTTTTTATATTCTTATTTAATTTAATTCTTAATTAAAACGCGGATTCGGAGTCACTTCCGTTTCCTTTCCCCCGATTTTTACCATTATTTTTAATAATTTTTATTATTTATAATAAATGCAAATGAATTTCGTTAATTGCTTTTAAATTTAGTACATATACGGAAAAGATATTATATAATAATATAATATTATTTAGCTGCATGCCACAATATTTATTTTATTGACAAAGAAAGAGATGGAAAAAAATAGGAAAAGACAAAAAATAAGAGAAAAGGAGAGAGAAAATGAAAGTGAAAAATAAAAAAACTGAAAAGAAGAAAAGAAAGAAAAAAGAAAGTATATCATAACAAAGTAATACTCGTTACACAATTTGCCCTCTTCATCCCCTTCGGATGCGAAGGGGAGGGATGAACATGTTGACCTCCGTTCGCGGAGGGGGGGAGGGGGCGGAAGGCAGCCGAAATGAGGCTTGTGAGGGACCGGAAACGAAAGCCGAAAATTTCTGGGAAAGGCTAAAGCAAATGAGTGTTTCCGTTCCTTTGTGACGCGTTGTCCTTTCTTGGGGCTCATTCAAAGGAAACCTTTGCGGGGCAAAGGAGAGTTAAAGAAATTTCCATGCGGCAGCGGAAATTGGCCGCAACCATTTAAGATGAAATAGTGAAAAAGTTCATCCGCAGTGTAATCCCTTTCAGGAATTAAATTTGTAAAGGAGTTTCAGCTGTTGATGCAGTTTAAAAAAGCCAAAGGAATCGCCCCTCCCCGCCGCCATCTTTGAATGAGAATCAAATGGGCTGAAAAATGTTTCCTCTTTTTCAATTTTTCTCTTTTGTTCGGAGATAAAAATATTTTGTTTTCCAATGGAATGGCGTCGCTCGGGGGCGGCGGAGGGGGCGGAGGGGGCGGAGGGGGAGCAAGGGTTGATAAGGGGAGAGCGGAGTCCAGTTAAAAATTATTCCCCAAGTTTAATTACCTAAATGCAGGGAAATATTAATAAATGAGCCAAAGTTTTTCAACAAAAAATTTCTTTTCCTTTTTAACGGTTTCCGGGTGTAAATTTACCAAATAATTTTCTAAATAACAGAAATAATCTTTCATAATTACCGGTAAAAAGATGTTGCCAACAATCCGCCCTCCCCTGATTTTAAGAGGATTCCTTTGCGCATTTCCTTTGACTGCTCACGGATATTTTTGTCGGGTTATCTTTCAACGATTTCATTAACAAGACAAAGCCTCAGCTGAGCTTTCCTTTAAAGAATTCATTTCGCTTGAAAAAAATCACTTTCGCTTCTCTCACGGCAGATTTAACAAGTTTAATTGCTGTCGCCACTGCTGATCGGGTCAGCGACAAGCAAACAACCCTCCCTTTCACCCTCGCCTCAACAAAACACGAACGACAGACACCCGATTGGGATCCCCTTTGACGGAGGCTCGCCTGGGGTGTCAATTTTGGTCTCTTTCGAGAGGGCGGTGTTCGGGGAAAACCCCTTTCGCCCCGTCGTCCCCCATTTCCACAAGGGGATGAAAGCCTCGATTGGAACGCCCTCTTCGCCTAGAAGTTTCATATTCAATTAAGACGCTAATTAACGCTAATTAACGCTAAATACAATTTTTTATTCTATATTTACCACATATTATTCTTTGTTTTTTTTATATATATATTTATTTGTTTTTAGTGCTTGTTTAGTTGTTTTCACATTTTATGGTTAATTATATACTTTTGGTTTGTTTTTTTGTATTAAATTGTTATTTGACTGTTTAATTGATTTAATTAATATTTGATTTCATTGTCTTAATGTTACATAAATTGTAATCTGTGACAATCGGTCGTTCCGAAAGCCATTGCTCTTCACCGCCTTCATCGAACGAGTCCAATTGGAAAATGGCGGCCGCAGCGGGTTATCAATGAAAACATAAGGCGAAGTTCTCCTCTCCTGTTGTTGCTCTTGACGGATTTATTTGTTCTCCCTCTCGGCTTTGCCTTCACTCTAACTCATTTCGCGCTTTTTGCTTCTGAATTATTGCTGGCAGTGACACAGCAGAGAGGAGGAATTTATTCCTCTTCTCGCAACGGATTTTTGGATTTCGCCGCTCACTTTCGCCTCCGCGCCGGGCGAGAGGATTCAATTTAGGAAACGCCAGAGATGGAAAACCTTCCGCATGACATCCTCCGCAAAATTGTCTTTGTTTTGGATGTCCTCAGGTGATTTTTGTCAGTCGCGCGACAGAATTCCCTCACCATGTGCGCATTATTCCCGGAAGGGATTCAACTTTAACCGTTGAAACTGTTCGACCCATATTTTAGAAATTGTTACTGTAATTATAATATTTTCAATCAGAGTAGCGTGAAAAAGAGAATAGAAAGAGGAAATGCGAAAATATTTTGAAAGAAAAGGTGTCAAAGCTGTGAATGAAAATATCAAGAAGAATTAGAAGAGATAGAAAAATTGAAAAGATTGGATCTATCTCGAAGAAGATAACGAAGAAAAAAGGCAGAAGGAAGGGGAGAAGAAAACAAGAAAAAGAAGAAAAAATGAAGAAAAAGTACACTTCATTGTTACTTTATTTTAATGCCGAAAAGAGACATATTATTATTTAGAGTGCAACCACAAATAGAAGAGGAAAGAAGTGCAATTAAAGTCATACATTTTTAGTGCAGAGCGAAGTAACAGAGGGATGACGGAATGTCATAATCAGAATTGCTTCGGGCAATAAATGGGAAAAAGTGAGAGCAATAATAAATGAAAAACAGAGAAAAGGTTTGGGTGTTAATCGAAATGGCCGACTTTTTCATTGTCTAATGCTTCAACAACTCAGGTGGCAGTTCATTCAAGTGTGCTTTTTTTAAATTTCAAAATTCCAAATTACCTTTCATTTTTCATTTTTCATTTTCACCCTAAAATCAAACGCTCAAGTCCTCTTCGTTTTTCATGCGAAACCAATGATACAGTTTCCATTTCTGTGAGTGACTTTTTCGAGTCTCCGAATCCCATTATTTCGTCTGTTCAGGAAAAAAATAATTTTCCAACTTTTGCCCGCCAAAAAAATGTCACAAAGAGAAAAACCTGTCGCAAAATTGATTCTAAATAGCCGTTCTCTCTTTCATTTTGCTGTGGGATTCCTTTCAAGTCAGCTTTCGAGTCAGCTTTCGAGTCCGTTTTCAAAGGCTTTTGCCCATTTTGTTTGTGTCCGAGCCGCCGAATGAAATGGCGCTTTTCAAATACGGAATCTCACCTGGCCACCTGAGGAAAATTTCATCTGAGAGCATTAACCATATTGTAAATCTCCGGAAAGGCAATCAAAATGTCCGTTCGCGCGAAAACTGTATCTGATAAATTCGGCAATAAAAGTTAGTGGTTTTCTTCTAACCGTCGCATAAGGTAAACATGAGGGAAATATATGAGATTTAAAAATTGATCGTTTGGCAGCGCCACCTTTCGCCGAAACTTCGATTTGGCCGCTTTTATCATTGGGATAACTCTAAGAAGACCGATTTTGTAATATACTTTGATAAGCCTGGATATTCAATTAATGTTACGAAGCGTGTGTGTGTGAATTTTTCAACGGTTTTTCAACGAATACGACTTTTCATTTTAAATTGAAATAAAAGCTGAGCAAACCGATTAATTCTCAGGCGAAGAAGCTCCATTTTGTGAGGGGTGAAATACATGTTTCCAAGTGCAAAGAGCCGATCCTTCCGACGTTATTTATAACGAATCCAGGTGATTTTAATTGATTTTCATTTTCATCAACGGACTCGCAGAAATTTCCTCATGCAAAATAATTAGCTTCTAATTAAGGCCACCTGTGAATTTAATAAGATAATGGAATTCTTTGCAGCAAAATAAACAAAGGAAGAATTAAGAAAGAGAGCCAATTAAATTTATGGCCGACCTTCGTTTTGGAATTTAACGAATAAAGGAAGCAGTCGATCACTCACTCGTAAGTAACTAAAAAATGAGGTTTTGAAAAATATTAAAAAACTTTTAAAACAACGCATTCATAATCGAATTCGGTTCATAATTCATATGTAAAATATTTGTACGAATTTTTTATTTTAAGTGGGCGTTTGACAGTTGTTGAAATTTTCATTAAAAATAAATGGTTGGCTCAATATGGCTGACAAGCAGGGAAAGGAAAAGCCTTCGCCTTTTCCTGTTTTCCTTCTAAATTTACACCGAGTGAGACTCACTTGTAAATCTCTTAAAACACTTGAACTAACGCGAAACTCTTCTGCCGTAAATACAAATTAAAGTGGTTTTCAGGGAAAAATACAAGTAAACCTTTTCGCCCGGTAACGACATCAGTTTCTTCTTAGTGGACTTTATTTAATCAAAATTTATTTTTGTCCGTCTCTTTTCTTATAAAAAATGTAACCGTTTTTAATGCAATCGAAGGGGTCTCACGGAGTGGAACACAATTTTTATTTATAATTAATCAAACCTTCAAATCGGTCGGACTCATTAATTTTAATAACCATAACAGACAGTAATGAAATGACATGTTCACGTCTGGTATTAATACACCTTATATAAATAAAAAAGCAAATAAATTATGCTACAAATAAATAAATAAATAATTTTTTTTCTTTAAATACATAAATTACTTACTTACTGAACTTACTATTTAACATTAACTCATAAATACATAACATCTTAAAATTTTTGAGAAGATTTCACTGAATTATTCGTTTAATTTAAAACCGACTATTTCTGTTTGTTTCTGTTTCTTTCTCTTTCATGGACACCCCGAAGAATTTATTTCTATTCTTTATCCTGTAATTATCTGAATCATTTTCCTTTGCCCTACAAGGACAGGACGCTTTTATAGCAAGACATGATTTTAGCCAAGTGCAGGAGAAAGTCAGGTTTTGGTTTCGTCGTAATAAATCGAGAAGAGGACAGAAGTGGATGGCGCCATTAGGGCAGGAGGGTGATAAAGTGGGAATTGCACTGGAGACGGGAGATTGGAAGTTATCTCAGGAAGAAAAAGGAGGAGAGAGTGAGACGGGGGTTTGTGTTACTGCCTTTAGCTGAAGACTCAAATGATTCGTTGCTTTTGAAGTTTCCGCTAAAAATCGGATGGGGTCGACCGAAAGGGTTGAGCTCCAGGATGAGTTTCTGGGCCGTCGATGGTCATGGGTGGAAGAACAATCTCATTCCGGTGACCATTTTTCTGGGAAATTCTGCAAAAATGACTCCTTTTCAATATTGCACAAAACTCGGTATTATAATAAACAAATAATGAGAAAAAAGAAAAGAGAAAAAAATAAAAAAGGAATTAATACTAAAATTAATGGCAATTCAAATCAACACCATAACCATAGTTTTTAAACGGTTTTTTTTCTCGTATTTTACAAATAAATGACTGTGGGCGTTAAATAAGTGACAGATTTGCTGTTGAGAAGTGTATATTGTTGGTTTGGCAGTGTTTTGTGTTCTCACGAGCACTTCATTAAGCACAGCCTCCTTTGCAATGCCGGGCGGCCCCTTTGGCGCGTGGATGTGAAAACTAATGACGTTTTGATATTCCGGTCCCGAAACGGGAAACTTTGGGGGAACTGACGTTTTTCAAATGGGACATTTCAAGAAGCAAATTTTTCGGAAGAGCGTTTCCAAGAGAAGGATAAACGAACGACAGGATAACAAAAAGAAGGCAGAGGCAGATTAATTATTTTGGAGGATTCGAAAGAAAGATTCATCCGACAAACTCTGGAAATCTCTCTTCCCTTCCCTCCCTCATCCCCAATCCGATCCAATCGCGGTCTCTGCAACAGAAGGAACATATTTATTTTCCCGATAAAAACTTGCGCTGCAGCAGCTCCACGTCGACAGCATTCACCGTTTTGTTTAAAGGCTCCAGCAGGAGAAATTCACAATCCGGAACTTTCCTTTGTTCAATATTCCGCATTGGCATTCAGCAATCATTGTTTTTGAAATCACGTCTTCCATGAAAAACAACATTTTCCGAGTAGAAGATTTCCAAATGGAAAAATATCAACGAGTGCCATGTCGCTTAGAATGCTGAGAAAAGGCATAAAACCGCCCGCTTTCTCGAAAAATATGCAATAAACGTAAGTAAACGAAGAAACGGTTTCGGAATGTTTATAACGGCAATGCTGAGGCAAACCGATCGCAGCTGACTTTTCGGGGAAGCAAAGCACTGAAATATTGAGAGCATCCAAATTTCGATGCCTTCTGAACTCGACGATAAGTCACTGTCAAAGGAAAACCTTTAAATTCCCAAAAAACCGATTCACATTGAAGCCTTTTAACGGTTATCCGGAGACTGCGAGTTGCAGTGCTGCCAACGCAAAAAGGCAAATTTCCATTGGTCGGTTCATTTGACCATAGAGTGACTCCTTTTGAAACGATCCTTGAATTCCTCCCCTGGAAGACTTTCGAAAGGAATCTGTGCTGAGTTGGGGCGGTTGTAACTTTTCGCCGCCCCTCCCCCTCTTTGGGCGAACCGTTTTACACGAACTGAATCAGTCGAATGCGTTCGTGTCAGACGCTCCATTTTGAAATTATCAAGTCCTCCAAAATCACGAACTGCCATTGCTCGAAGGCAAATTTTCCTCTGAAGGCTCGAGGCGATGGAAAACCAAAGAACCAAAACTTTGCTGCATATTGTCGCCAAGTTATCGGTTGGTATTCGCGCAACTAAAATCACTCATTCACTAAATAAAATGGTAGTATAATATAAATTAAATATGTTTTATTTATTTTTATTTATTATTAAATAGTAAATATTATTAATACTATAATGATAATAAATTTAACACATTGCGAACCCTCAACGGGTTTAGAATAAAACATAATTCTTTTTTAAATATAAATATTACGTAAAAAATAAGTAATGCGAAAAAAATAAATTTTTATATTGCAAATAAATTTAAAAATAGCTCAATAACACAAAATAGTAAAATATATTTTAAAAAATGAATAAAGAAGTGGTTATTTTTGAATTTGAGTAAATATAATGAAATTTGAACGCAATAAAATAAAATCAATTGAAATTATAATAAAAATAAACTGTACATTGTTTCCGTTCGTCTTTCTGATAATCTTCTGTCTTTTTCTGTTCCTCTTGTTTTTCTCTTCTCTTAATCTTTCTTTTCTCCTTTTCCTTTTCTTTCATGACATTTCCCAGTTTCATCTCTTCTTCTCTGTTTATCAACACAATGATTTCATTTTAGCTTTCAACCGATCTTTGGCAATGTTTCCCCACAGAAGAATCCTGCTCTCTCACCTCATTCGGACACAATCCATCCGGGGCGACTGCTGACGGCTCACTGTGGGGGGCGGGGGGGGGGGGGAAACGCTTTACAGTATGAACCTCTTCAGCTCTCAGTGATTTATACCGAAAGCTTTTCTCGTTTACTTCGTGTGGAGATAATAAAAAATTGAGCGGAAAAATTTATGTTTTATTGAGTAAAGCGTGTCCGAATGATGTATGAGGCTCTGACGAGAGCTCCAACAGCGGATTAAAAGTGCTTTTTGGTTTCAGGCGGTGTCGGATCTTCTGCTGGGAGTGTTCTGCATGCCGTTCACCCTGGTCGGACAGGTTCTGAGAAATTTCATTTTCGGGGAGGTCATGTGCAAATTAATTCCCTATTTTCAAGGTGAGTTGTACTTCCCTCTTGAAACTCCGTCCGAAGGTTCGCCCTTTCGCCATAAATGGAGCCTCGTTTGCACACAATCCGTCTTCTCCCATTTCCCACGGGTCGACGTTGAGCGAAAATGTTAAAAACTGTTTATACAGTATAAAAAGGCGAAGCGATGTGATCGGTGTTACGTCGATCATCAGTAAATATTAATTAACGGATAAAAATGTGATTAAACGGGAGATTAGTTAAGTGGAGAAAGGGGAGTAATCCAATAAAATTCCTGAAAATGGGAATTCATTAAAGGAACGGATTTAAATAATCCCATGTCTTCCATATCCTTTCTCTTTTCAGAGATCGATTTTATATAATTTTTCCCCGAAATATATTTCCAATGAGAATACATTACAATGGCATCTTTATTAATTCCACTTTAAAAAAATACATTTGTAATTGTGATTTAATTAGTTGTAATGACCTGATGACATTTTGTATATATTTTGTAAGTCAATTTGATTTCAACTGTATTCGGTGAATTCTCAGTACGAATAATGCAAAAGGAAATATTTTATCGAAAGAAAATCGTTTGCGATTCGGAGATTTTTTTTTAAGTGGGCAGAGAAATGAATAGATAAAATTAAAGTAGAAACGTGTTGGAGATCGGACGAGTGCAGCTGTTGGACGAAGTGCTCATTAAGAAAAGTCAAGAAAAGTCAAGAAAAGTCAAGAAAAGAAAAGAAAAGAAAAAGAAAAGAAAAAGAAAAGAAAAAGAAAAGGGGAAGAAGGCAAAGCTGTGAGGGGCAGAGAGGCGAAAGCCCGGGCAGAACTCGGAGCTTCCGATCTCCATCGCCCTCTCAAAGGACACAAAGGAAAGAGCAAACTGGGAATCCCCTCGGTTATTTTTTAAACCCTCTGTTTATTTATTTTTGGCGAGAGGAGCTCAGGAAAATAATTTATCGAAAATTGGTAAAATATAACCAAATTCTGGGGTTCCTTCAAAACGGGAAAAGAGGAACTAAATGCGAAATGTATTTTCCTCTCTTTGTTGGGCGATTTGCGTTTCCGGCCCACTTTTTCGGCTTTTGTTTATCTTTTGCCAGCTTTTCCCGTCTCGGTTCCCTCTCATTGATTGCGGATTATTCACGGCTGATTTCCCCCTGGGATTTTATCTTCCGGCTTTTCTCTGCGTGAAAGGAACTGTTATTTCCAAAAGAGCGGTCCCCGGAGGGGGAGGGAGGGTTTCAGGATTGCCTGAAAGACCTTCAGGAATTAGCGGTGGGGGTTATAAACTTTTTATCTTTGTTCCCCTCACCTTTCAACTTTTCCAAAAGTAAACCACAAAGCGAAATTCCGACGTGGAAAAAATGCAGTAAAAAGTTTATTGTACTGAATTAAACAGAGTTATTCAGTTTAAACTTAATTTATATGTTAACCTATTTTAGTTTTATTTTTTGTTGTATTTAAATAATTAATGTTACCCCTACTATTGTCTGTTTTGTTTTGCTTTATTATTATATTTCTATGTAACCCGGCTATTTACTGGTTCTCTATTTATTTGCAAAATTTACTCTTATCTATTATATACTTATTGTTTATTTATTTATTTTACGTTTTACTATTATTTATTGTATTTTACTGAAAAAAGTTTGTGCACACCCCTAATATTTACGGGTAAAATAGGGAAGAATTATATTATTATTATTATTATTATATTTAAATAATAACTTATTTTATATATATTAATTTTAGTTAATTTACTACTGTTACTTTACTTATTACTGTTACTTTTTTTTAGTAATTACCATTATTAACTGTGTCCTTCTGTACAAACCCTTACTGAAAATTTAATTTAAAAACTGACTTGGATAAAAAATTAATTAAGCTAATTTTGTTGATGAGTGCGAACTGAGGGATCGGAAGCAATCAAAATGTCAGCAAAGCGTTCGGTGACTGGTCAGCTTTCGAGCCACCACAATCGAACGCCGATTGAGGTCCCAGCCGCCCATCAGAATGGAAAGAAAGAGTTAATCTCGCCGACGGAAAACCACAAGAGAAATTGCTTTAAGAGTCGATGTGGGACATTTTGGAATCGCTCGCGAACCGGAAACCTTTAAAACCCGAATCAGGAAAAATGTCGTTTTGAGGTTTTATCAAATCCTTTCTCTCTCGAAGCAGAAGACGTGCGGTTTTTTACTTATTATAATTAATAATCACACCCATAATAAAAAATATATAATTAAAAATAAATAAAAAATAATAACGACTTAATTTAAAATAAATATTTAAAGAATTCGCTCATTTTTCGAGAAACGAAACGAACGTTAAACCCACCAATTACCTGTCTCTTTTCTTTTGCCGAGTCCCACTTAATCCTCCATTCCAATAAACCAATCATCCGCCCAGGGGATGATAAACCGCACCCCCAACCCCTCCCGACCACACGAGACCCATCAAATTATTCGACCGCAAAATAACTTCCATTCAATTGCTCCTTTCATCAACTCATTCAGTGATTGAATTTAATTAAGAATCGAGCTCACTCGGGGGAGGGGGGAGGCTGCGGGCGGAAGGAAAGACAGAGAAAGGGTTGGAACCGGAAGTGCTGCCAAGGCCACCCCCGCCCCCCCGGACTTTATTTTTAATGAAGGCGGCGGACTTTCCCCTCAGTCAGAAACCATCAGAAACCATCAGAAACCATCAGAAACCATCAGAAACCACTTGAACACTGTCAGTGTCAGTTAACGGCGTCAATTTGGGCCAAATCAATTGAGTTTGAATTTGACGGGGTGGGGGATCGGATTAATTAAGGATTAGAGAAATTGGGGTGAGAAAAAGTCTGTAAAATGTGGAGATGGAAAAAATTGAAATATTTTTGGAAAATTTATAAAAGGGGTGAGAATTATGTTTAACACGAGTAAAAAAGAAAAAAATGTGATTTAACCCGATTTTCAATTCATTTAACGAATGGAGGAAATTTAACAAAAGTCTCCTCGTTTGAAATAACCGTAATGAAATAACAAAGTGCAAAAATTAAAGAGAAATAAAACTTTATATGGTTTTATTCGTTTTATATGGGAAAAATATGAAAGCTGAGTCTAAACCGGAGTCGCTTATTATTGGCGTCAGCGGCCATTTTGTTCCGATTTCGCTTTAATGAGAGAATTGCGGAATATTCAGCCGTTCTTTGAAAGAACGAGAGCACAAAAGAGGATTTTTGGGGGACTTTGCAGGGGATCTTTCCCGAATTAAACATCAGAGCGCCCCCAAATCCCACAATAATTGACGTGATTATTTCTCTTATGTTCCCCAGTCGGGGTGAGAGCGGCGCGCCATAATTCACCGGATGGCGACATGTCGCAGTTGTCGCTCTGCAAAACGCGCGACAGAGCGAGGAGAATCGCCCCTCCATTATGCATTCCACTCGGGGATTAACGCTGCTAACTGTTGCATTTGTGGGAAGCTGGGGAGAATAAGGGTGAAGACTTTGGCGATTGTCTGCGGCTGCTTTCGAACGCGAGTGGCTGTGGTTGTCTGTTTGTCCACCTGATGAGAATTTAAATGAATGATAAATTGGATTTTCCAATGCAGTAAGTCGAAAGGGGACATAAAATACATTTGCGTCCGTCCGTGATGAAGTGGTCCCGAGGGAACGATCGCCTTCCCTGGGCATTCAAATTTAATCGCAATGATGGAAAAGGCCTCGAAAGAGAGAAATTGGAGGCGTTCGCTGACTATAACTCCATTCTGGCAAAAGTAGTGCCAAAGGTTTCATTTTCTAGAGGTCAAAGCTAAAAAATTAGTTCTTGGCCAAATTCAGCATAATGGTAGGTTTTATCGTGAAATTATCTAAAAAAAATTTTTTTCTTAGGAGCCACCGTTTCTGAGATATATCGACTGCAAAAGTTAACTAAGTTATACTTTGCAGATTCATTTAACGTTATCAGAAATTGGCCACTGTGGTTTTTTATGAAAATGGAGAATAACTCGCTTTTTTGACGTTTGATCCCCAGCCAATTTTCCCCCGAAGGACTTTTCGTGATTTCGTGATTTCACCCCTTATTTTTGAGCTGATTTCACAGAACTAAATACAAATAAGAAGTTTAGATCGTTTAAGTCTTTTATTTGTCTTTTCTTTTTTATAACAAATGAAATGAATTTAATTGGTCAGTTATTTCAGTTATTTTTTTGCCAAGACTTCATTCAAAAGGTTATAAGGTTGGCAACACTGCTCTTTCCAGCGGAAACCGGAAAACGATTTCCCTTTCCGTTTCCGCCGACAGCAGACGACCCAAACCCAATTCGCGGGGCTTTCACTTTCCATGATTTAAAGGAGATCCCACCTGTTGGCGCATTCCTGTTGCTCCCGGCTCCTTTCCCCTTCTCCCGCCGGGTGCGGACAAGGAGAGAAAGGATTTCAATGACGGATTGGCGGTGTTCCTGTTTTCTATGATAATGGGAAAATCATTGAACCATATGGAGCGGCGAGGGTGAAATCGGGGGATGGAAACGAGGCGGAAATCCTTAATTTTTTTCCTTACCTTTGCCTTTTTTAATAAATTTCCCGATCGTATTGATTGGCAGGGAAAGTTGTAAAAAGTTTTTTATTGAGGATCGCTTCCTGTGAGTTCCCAAAGCAGTTCCCAATGGCAGCGCCATCAAAAAGGTTTCATTGCGTTATTTGTTGCCGCTGTTGGGTCGCTCACGTGATTTTCAACTTAAAATTAAACCCTTTCATTTTGGACCCGAGTCCTCTTCCGATTTCGGATAAAATTTTGTTTTTTTTTTTTGAGTGCGAACGCAGAGCCGAATAGATTTCTAAGAATAGACTTTCTAAAATAAACTCCTAAAAATTTATTTCTAAAAATAGATTTTAAAAAAAAGACTTCTAAAAATGGATTTATGAAAGTAAATTTTTAAAAATAGTTTCCTCAGAATAAATTTCCAAAAATAGTTTTCTAATAACAAATGTCTAAAAATAAAGTTCTAATAATAACACTGTAACATCCGGGAGAGGTCAAAATGACCGCCGCATCACATTTTGGCTTTTTCTTACAACTCAGATTAGAATTTAACTTTTTTTTTCTGACAAAGTCTTTTTTCTTCCACTTTTCCCTTCATTTCTTTCCTTTTTTACCTACTTCTTACTCTTTTTAATATGGGAACGAGAAGGAGAAAGAATATCACACAAAACTCTTTTAATGGGGTTTTAACATTTTAAGAAACCCTTTTAACTGATTCAACAAAGGAAACCTTTGACTTAAGACTTTCTGACTGTCCAACCACAGAGAAGACAATGCGGAATTAAGAACGAAAGAAGGCCAAATTGAAAGAGTATAAAAAGAAGATTAGAGTTCCCTCAAATTGACCACTTCGGATTTGAGTTCGGCCATTTCGCTTTCCCTCCCCGCTCACGAACACTTCCGCTTTCAGCTGTGTGCGTCTCTGTCGGGGTGTGGACCCTCGTCGCCATTTCCCTCGAGCGCTACTTCGCCATCTGCCGCCCCCTCAGCTCCAGGATATGGCAGACTCAGTTCCACGCGTACAAGATGATCCTCTTCGTCTGGGCGAGCAGCCTCCTCTGGACTTCGCCCATCGTGGCCGTCTCCAGGCTCAAGGCCATGAAGAAGGGTGAGTGTGAAAACAGCCCTCCCGCCCGGATTAAAAGTCGTAATGGCATGTAATCCGAAAGGGGCGAGTCTCCCCCAAGGTGGTTAAACGTACCCTTAAAAGCGGTCTTTCGACGATTAGCGGCAAATGCAAATGGGCAATTAATCGGGGCGAAAGCTCGTCTTGGAATTAGTGGGGGAGGGAGGGGAGGGAGGGGGAGCGCGGTTATGAATTATCTCGACAAGTATCTTATTAAGGGAAAATTTACAGTTTCGTGCGGGGAAAAACTCACAAAATGGACTTTATAAATTTTTTGTGTTCGGGCAAAGGTTTGAGATATGAGTATCCAACCGAGTCATAATTTGGAAAATTTATGAGCCGCGAAATTTAGTTCCGACTGTTCTTTAACCGAATGCAAGCTTTGGAATTTCTGGATCTGGCCGGGGAAGACCAGGGCCAAATCGGCAGAAAGGGATGATTTTCACTTACTGGGGACCGCTTCAGCGGTCGGCCAATCCGAGAAGGCGGTGATCGCACTTACACGACGAATGTTTTACGATTTCCTTTTCACTGCAGTTTTATTTATACACTTAAGCTCCTCATTTGTGCTTCTTCTGGCTCGTTTGTCTCTGCAGTCTTCGCTCGAGGTAAACCTTTCATTGTTCCTCTCCTCTGCGTAATATTATTCGATAAGTCGTTGCCTCCCCCTCTCCTCCCCTCCCCTCCCCTCCAAATTCATTTCCTCTGCAAATATTATTTCTATTCCCAACACCGTTCTCAGCAGTTATATAAACGCTGTCCAAACTCATTAAATGAAAAATACAATTCCGTCTACTCTTAAATCCGAGTTGGGGGAAGAAAAATTGCGGTTTAACGAGAGCCAAAGTCCCAAAAAAGCAGCGCTGTGGTGGACCGCAGCTGCAACAGCGCCTCTTTTATGACAGAAAATAACAGCAGTGGTCGTTGGGGGTTGTAATTACTTTAAACCACCCCAAAGCAGAATAAATGAATGGAAATTTGAAAAAAAGCAAATGTACACCGCAGGAAAATTCCTTTCGGGGTAATTAACATCGAAGAGGACATTACGAATACTGTCCCGTTTCGCCTCCGTTCCTCTGGGAAAATGGAAGCGCCCGAGAGACGAATAGATGTCATTTTCCGAAGAGTTAGTCTCTTCTCTGCTCCCAAAGAGACCTAAATTGGGAACGGAAGTCGGAGACAGGAGCGAGAAGAGACAAAGAGGGTAAATGAGAGGGAGAAAAGAAATTTATGATGGGAACCCGTTTCTTCGGGGCCATTGTGCACGAGGGATGACGGAGGAGATGAATGTATCAGGTGACGCGGGGGCGGACGGGGGTGGCAGGAAAGGGCGGAGATGGGGGTCCGGCCGCGTACGCTGCGTAGAATGTGTTCGTGAGATGAGCAGAATATCAACATTGTCGGCTTTCAAACGGTTTTTAACAGAAAATTTGTTTCACATTGTTTCCACAAACTTCCCTTTCCCCTTCATCAGAACTTCTTAACTTTTCAACAGTTAATTTATTTAAAATGGGCGAAAAGTTGAATTTCGCATTGGCTACGCATCGCCCGAGGAAATGACGGGAGATTCCATTATGCGATTGTGAGCGCCGAAAGCTCTGCCATCTTTGACGGGGCTAAAAGCTCTCTCTAAGATTTATGGACTGCCTTCTCCCACCCACGTCCCCAAACCTCATCCCGTCCCGATTTTTCCCGATAAAACGCCAACCCCGAATCTCCTTCAGCCCCCACCTCAAAACCGCCTCAAACAAAAGGGGGTCTTCTGCTCCCCACCTATTCGCGCCCCGATCCGCCGAGTAAACTTCATTAAAGTGACAATTGTTTTCTCTGGGAAAATTAAATCGAGTTCGGAGGTCGGTTTGAAATGTTTTCTGGGGGATGCAATAAAACGCTTAAGACTAATGAGTGGGATGCGGGAAGTGCAGAATGAGTGGCAGGGCGCTCCTATGCTTAGCTTATGGAGCCGCCTCTCTTCTCCCATATCGGCGGTGGATAATTAAAAGTAAGCTATTGCTCTAAGGGAGGGGGGCGTCGATGGTGCGACTCTTGGAAAGAATGAGGAAACAGGTACAGCCTGTGGGGTACAGTTGTGCATTGCTTTTGTTCTACTTAGTTCGGTGGAAAGTCTTTGAAATAATCATCGTGTCACTGAGGGGCGACATTTTTTAAGATCGATAAAACAAATCCTTAGAAATCGGCCATTGAAAAATGGCGGAAGATAATCCAATGGAATTTGATTCGGAGATTAGTCTGGGACTGATGCATTGATTGATTCATCTTTTATCTCACTGTTCTTTGCTTTTCTCTCCCTTCCGCTTTTTTTCTTTATTTCAAAACTTTTTTCTTTCTCTTTTTCTTTTACGATTTTCTCTCAATGTGAACATAATAATTCTCTTCAGAAGCAAACTCCATTTCAAATAAAAAATAATTTTCTTAATAAATTTCCAAAAAATAAATTTTTAAAAATACATTTTTTAAAAAATATTTATCAGTAACAAATGTCTATGAAAATATTCCAAAAACAGATTCCCAACATTAGATTTATAAGAACAAATTTCTAAAAAAAATTTTTTTTAATATTTCAAAAAATTGATTTATAAATATAGATTTTTAAGAACAAATTTATAAAAATATAATTCCGAGGTATGATAATAAGCCAGAAATTAGTCGTAAATAGCAGAAGGGTTTTCGGGCGAAGGGATGATCGGGTCAAGGAGTCTCTTCCCGCAGGAGAATCAGAATTCTGTCAGGGTGCGAAAGGGTCGCCCCCAGGGGATGAAAAAACTCCAAACTAATTGCCGAACCCTGTCCACATTTTGTTTGCACTCCGCAGCCGCTGTCGGGGGATGTCTCATTTCCACCTCGAGTCCGCCGGTGGAAAGGGTTGCCACCCCCACTCTTGCGCCGCTTCCCGGGACCGCCCGCAATGTCACTAAACGCGTGTAAATGCAAGACGTCGTTCGCTTTATCTTTCCGCTAACGGCCGAACGTGGCGTTCGCACATGTCGAACCCACCCCCGTCGTGCAGCCATTAATTTTAAACTGTTGAACGCTGCCGTGTTTTTATGACTGCGGGTTATGCAGAGGCCGCCATTAAGCGTTTCTAACGAAAAGGGTGGTTTTTCGAGTGGGTCTCCCCTTTCCTGCTGCTCCTTTTCTTTTCTTCCCGTTCACCTCCTGCCAAGGGGTGATCATCGGGAATTTCTGTTCAAACGGGAGCCTCTCCCCACTGAAATGACTTCCACCCTTCGGAAGGGCGTCAATTAAAGGATTTTCAAAAAGGTGTTCGGAACGTCCGCCCTTAAGAATTTTCCAATGAAAAACTGGGGGTGATGAAAGATGATTGATGACGAAGGCATTCGGGGGTTGAAAATGACGAAACGCGGGGGGTGAACGGTGGACGGTGCAGCCCCTACCGTCCTCGAGGGTGGAGGAGAGGGGGAGAAGGGGCTGCAGACGAATCCATTGAATTTCGCCTCGGGGAATGGAATATGTCCTCCAAAGTGAGTTTTTCTCCAAAAATGAAATTTATTGACAGAATTAAAGTCATTATTAAATGAATCAGAGATTTGTAAGAATAGTGTAACTACGGAAAGGGATTTTCCGTATATTGTGCTTTACACAATGTTTTGTATTTGTGATATTGTAATTTACATTTACATTAATAATGTAATTATATTATATTCCATAACGAAATGATATTCAAGAGATGGAGATAACATCTAGGAAACACCATTAAAAAATAGATGAAGAAAGATGCAAGAAAAGTGAACGCAATGGAAGAATGAAAAAAAAGAGAAAAAAAACATAAATGAAATTTGTCTGCTTATTAATGAGTGACTTTCTCTCATTCGTTTATTTGTTGTAAAAACTCAGGAGATCGGGAGCGAAAAGAGGCAAAAGCGGAAAAATCCCCTTGCCAGCCATTCCTTTGTCTGAGGTCCTTTGACAGCTGACAAAACATCCCCAGCACAGACCGAGATGATTTCCCCCTGGGCTCTGATTAAGGGAAATTCCTTTCCAGGGAGCCACAAGTGCAGGGAAGAGTGGCCGAGCCCCACCAGCGAGCGCGCCTTCAACCTCTTCCTCGACGCCATACTTCTTCTTGTTCCTTTGATCATAATGTCGATGGCGTACTCCCTGATCGTGCTCAAGCTGTGGAAGGGGCTGAGGAGCGAGATGAAGCACAGCTCCAAGAGGATTAGGCAAGGTAGGTGGCCGCGACCGCGGCAGGAATTTAATTTAATGAAAGCCTCCTTTGAGAGTTCCTTTGAGAAAAGTTTCCCGGTTGGGAAGTTCTCGCGCCAATTTTCGAAAGCTGCCGAGCGAAACTGCTGGCGAAGGGAGGGCAGTGGACGTGAGAAGCATTTCTTTGGGTTCTGGGGGTGGAACCGAGCCGAGGGGATGAAAACAACTCTTTCCGCCCCTGCCGTCATCCCCCTCTCACTGAAATTGAAGTCTCCAAAAGTTGGTATCTTCCTCCGAAACCTAAAAACTTCCCTCCTTCGCCCCCGAAACCCGTGAGGGTTGCTTAAAACAACACCCTGAAATTTCCCGGGCCTCTCAAGAAGCTCGCAATCTGAAACTCCGATCCGATATTACGAAGTACTTTTCGGGGACTTAACAACCCCCAAAAACCACCCCCCTTAATGCCGTCTCCGGCGGAAAGGCATTTTAGTAATAACAACCCTCGAGCGCCTCGGGGACGATCTTTAATATCCCTTCGGCCTTTGTTCTTTTCCTTTTCTTTCAGCGAAATTTTTAAGACAGAATTCGGTCTTCCTTTGATTGCCGTCCTTTGACTGGTCTTCCCTTTTCATGCACCCGGCACACATTCGCCTGCTCCTCCCCCGCAGGTCTTCGCGCGACACCCCAACAGACTCCGCGTTTCCACTTCTTTATTGAAACTCGCTAATGAATGAAAGACCAGATAAGGGAAGAAACGCACTCGTAATAAATCACGGAAAAGCGATGGGGAAAGCGGCGGCAAGTCGTCAGAATTATGAAAGAATTGGTGGGCTTTCTGCGCAGCCAAATTTTAAGCCCAAATGCTGATATTCATTTGTCTGGTGGACGCAGTGCATAACCAACAAGTGCACAACAATGGCGGGGCCATAACTGGAAAACCACTTAATTCGCCCCCACATTTCCTCGGATTTGTCCGACTCTCCACAGTCGCATCATCTTCCCATCACCGAAATCTCCGAAATCCTTTAATGGCCTAACCCCCCGCATCCCCTCCGGGGTGACCGCGTTCGCATTGAAATGTTATGTTTCGGCCAACTTTGCCGCAATCTCGAACACAATGTCAATTTCTTTTCCTGGCGAGGAGGGTAAATTTTTATCCTTTCCCAGGGGTGCAAAAGCTCTGGGAAGGCGACGTTGAAGTGGAGTAATCCCTCCAAACTGAATGGGCGGATAGCGGAGACGTCTGCCATCCTTAAAGCTCTCTTCGGCGTTGACTCACCTGAGCGCCGACGATGTCAGCAGCTCTAAATGCTGACTAAATGTTATTTCCGTTAATTATGAGACGGCATTAAGTCTCGAGCGCAAACGTTTTTCATTTCGAACAGTCGGAATTGTTTTAGAAACGATAATGCACGAGAAAATAAAGATACAAAAAAAAAAAAAAATAAATAAGTCGCTTTCGGTAATTAATTATAAGTTGAAAGGGAGTTTTGGTGCGCTGTCGCAGTGGAAACGCCTTTTGGGGACATTTAAAAGCGTGTTTGCTTGGGGGACGCATCCCTTATCCTCGCCAACCCCTTTCAAATGGTCACAGAATTTATACTTAAATGGACGTTGGGCTCCGGCTGCGCTGTACATTTTTCTTCGAGTCTGGGGTGGAAGGGTGAGGGTAACCCCTCTGAAAAGGTCGTCCTATTGGGCCCCAATTAAGTCACCCCAATTTCGTGTCATCCCTTATTGAAACTAATTTGCGCTATTTCCCATGGAAAGCGATGCAATTGAATAAACGGAGGAAATTCAGTAATTATAATCGGACCTGTGAATGATTAATTAGTTTTCTCCTCCGGAAAGTTTTTCTAATGCAGCCGTTTTCGAAAGGTGGAGCCTTGAAAGCTTCTCTTTCCCGGAAAAATTCCATTCGATGAAAGCATTGAGTTCCAAAGCATTTTCCGCCCTTTTCGATTTGTTGCCTCCCCTCAAAGGAAAACCCCAAAGTGAGTCCGTTTGACATCGGCCAAAGGAGAAACGTCTTTTCAGCTTCTCAAATAACCGTAACCGCAGTCGAAATCTATTTGCTCGCCTCCATTCCGCGTTTCCTTTGACAGCCCCTCTTTTCCTTTGGAACCCCTTCACTCTATCTCTTCCGTAATTACACTCTTCGATTCAGGGGAACCAAATCCGCCACCTTTTTACGGCCATCGATTATGCAATCGCACAATGGAGTATTCTCCAGCTCATTTTTCATATTTTCAATGCTCCCGATAAAAAAAACAAGGCAAGAACGGGGCAGGAATAACGGATTTTATTACCGCATATCGATCGGTGAAATTCTAAAAGCGGTGCGTTT
Source organism: Brueelia nebulosa (assembly GCA_028293925.1). Taxonomy (NCBI): domain Eukaryota; kingdom Metazoa; phylum Arthropoda; class Insecta; order Psocodea; family Philopteridae; genus Brueelia; species Brueelia nebulosa. Next base: position 377,438 of record JAQIBA010000003.1, on the reverse strand, counting down.
TGGGGGGTGACTTTGCATTTTCGGAGAATTCCCCTCCCCCAAAAAAACGAAAATTGCCTTTCCATTTCTGATACATTCGAATACAGAATAAACCGCAATTGCAATTGAGCGGTGAACATAAAATTTTATTTGGAATAACGCGAGCGTGGCTCCTTCGAAAACAATGTCGTGATGAAAACAGTCGACTCATCCCTTAAAACAGGGGTGAGTAACCTTTTCAATCAGTTGGGAATTTTAAAGTGACTCTTATTTGTAACAAACAAAGTGAGCATTTCGTTTGTAAAATAAAAACAAAGGATAAAAGAATAAGAATAAGGTGAGGAGAGGAGAAGAAAGGAATGGAGAAGAAGAAATATAATTGGGAGAAATTCAGCAAAATAAACGAAAGTGAGCCGTGGCCCGTGTCTTGCTCACCCCTTATAACATCCACTTCAACCCCCAGAGAATCGCCAGCGTTTAAATTAATTACGAAGAGACGGAAAAGTAAATTAGCTCGAGTCAAAAGTAACTTCCAATTTGGCTAAGTGGATTCCGTTGTTGACTCCGACCCTTATGTGACGCCTATGCGTAACAACATCCATTGCTGCGTTATTTATTCTCCACGGTTGGACTTTGGACAGAATGGGGACACAAGGGGACACAAGGGGACACAAGGGGACACAAGGGGACACAAGGGGACACAAGGGGACACAACGGGGACACAAAACCTTTGCCTTGTTCGCTTTCAGGACACTGCGCCGGGAAAGCGTCCCTTAACGGAGTACTTCTCGCCAAAGAAGAGACCGACTACGCGGACGAAGACCTCGAGGAGACGCCGTCGAGGTCCCTCTTCGGCCAGCGGAAGTCCGCGGCGTTTCCCAGGGGAAAGGGGCCTGCGGGAGGCCCCACCAGAGTGAAGCTTTGGCTGCGACAGATCGGACACAAGGTGAGTTTTCCCTTTCCCTCTTCTTGGTCGCCATCTAAGGTGATCAATTATTAAGGGGAATTAATTCTTTGACGGGGGGATCCCTTTATATTCCTTTATATTTCTTTATATTCCTTTATAAAATATACTCGGTTTCATTGTTTTTATTAATACAGAAAATAGAATTTATATTATTGATTTTAAATTATATAATTCTATTTAATTTATAATTTTTCTATTTGATAGTTATATTTAATATTTTTTTCCAATTTACAATTCTTCTACAGTATATTATAAATGTATGAGAGAATGTGAGTCCGTCCGGGACTTCGGTTAAAGTCGGGATTGTTCGGAAGTATTCGTACTAATAAACAACGGCGGTGGCTGAGTGGGGTGACGATGGAAAGGGTTAAGTTGAGGGGACGGGGAGGGAAAACAGTTTTTTTACATAAAGATTACATTTTAGGAAAAAGAGTGAAAAAATAACAAAAGAAAAAAGGAGAGAAAAGGGAAATATCTAATATTTAAATAATACAAATTTATTTAATTTAAAAATTAATATAAAATTTTTTAATATATATAAATTTTCCCTGCGTTAGTTATCCCTGGCACCCTTACCACCCCTTCCTTCCGGGGGTCACAATGAATCTGCCATCATAAATAGAAATATTTCAACATGTTTCAACCATTTTGGAACGATCGCGGTGGTCCAAAGTTGACCTAAACGAAAGGGGAAAAAAATTTAATTAAAATATTTATTTAAATATAAATTATTTAAAATATAACAATATAAGATATAAAAAACATAGTCGATGTGGGAAAAAATCAACCGTTTGCATGAAAATTAAAAATGGCGTTGGAGGAATTGAAAAAACCGTTAATTTTGAACTTTTAATTACTTAAATCTCAGAGCGCCTCCGGGAAACTAATTTCCCATCCATTCCAAGTGCAACTCACCATTTTTCACTCCCCCACTCCCCCCACTCCCCCACCCCGCCATTCACCCCTCCCAGCACCCCCGCAATTGTTTTCCTTACGAAAACATTTACCCACAAATTACACCATGTTAATACAAAATGAGACGTTTTCCCGATAAACTGCTTTTGATTTATGTCGCCAACGGTCACGGCCATTTGCCTTTTCCAATTTTCCGGAAGACCTGCTTTTCCAATCGACGACATTCCCGTACTCATTAAACTCACGGTTTAACATTCACGTAAGCACTCAGGAAAATCCCGGCCACAGTTCGTTCATTCCTGACACGAGTGGGTGTTCGGACGCGGTCCCCCTCACCCCCGACTAACAACTCTCACCCTCTCATTTCTCCACCCTCAGGTCACTCTCTCCAAACGGCAGTCCGAGAGCAACACCCTCATCACCTCCATCATGCTCACCCCCGCCGTCAACCTCCCCTCGCGCTCCGCCTCCCCCAACGACGACTGCAGAGAAGGTGAGTGCCTCACCCCCACCCCGCCGCCGCGCCCCTAACCCCTCAGCCCTCTTCCAGAGACGGAGGCGCCCGACGACGGGGAGACCGCCACCTCGTACACGTTCTCCAGGCACGCCATCAGGTCGAACTACATGGACAAGAGCATCGAGGCGAAGAAGAAGGTGAGTGGGGGGGTGGTGTTCGATGCGGGCTCTCAGAACGGGGGTTGCAGGTGATCCGGATGCTGTTCGTGGTGGTGGCGGAGTTCTTCGTGTGCTGGGCGCCCCTGCACGTGCTCAACACGTGGTACCTGTTCTCGCCGGAGGTGATATACCAGTACGTGGGGTCGACGGGGGTGAGTCTGGTGCAGCTGCTGGCGTACATCTCCTCCTGCTGCAACCCCATCACGTACTGCTTCATGAACAACAAGTTCAGGCAGGCGTTCCTCAACGTTTTCCACCGGTACAGGTGAGCCACTTTCACCCATTCGAAGCAATTGGCGGACTTATTGATTTTGTTTTATGTTGTTGGCCCCACTGAGGGCCGCCCATTTCCTTTTTGCTGATTATAGTGTGATGTTCCTTTGCGTCTTTATTTTTATCCTCATTTTTTTTGTTCTCTTTTGTTTTTTTAACTGCTTGTTTGTTTTTTAATTATTTCCCTGATTTTTAATTTTTCTTCCACTTTTTTCAAATTTTATTTATGCTTTTTTAACTGTACTTTTGCTTTTAAATCGCTTTTTTTGTGAGACCGTCTGCGAAATGAAAGTCATCGGCATTAATTGAACCGAATTCAAATATGCATCGCTGAACTTCTTCGGGGGATTTCGCCCTTAATTAAAAAGGTCCTCCACTGAAAGGCTGCCATCTTAGTAATACGTTGAACCGATTAAAATGCCCCCAAACAAAATCACCCTCTACCGATCGATGGATTCCACTTTTCAAAAAATCCCCCAGGAAGGAACAACTCTCTCTGTCTTTCCAGGCTGTGCTGCCCTCCCAGGACGGCCAAAGAGAACACCACCAGGGCCAGAACCAATTCCGTCATCTACGAGGGGAGGCTGACGAACCTGGGAAATCGCTCCGGTGAGTGGCTGTGCAGGAGGGGTTGAAGGGGGGTTGAAGGGGGAAGCATCGGTGGTAAGCTAAGCATGGACTCGTCATCAAATTTGGGTCCCCGGGAGGGTGGAAAAGTTAAAAATTGAAAATGGATCGCGATCAAAGGAAGGTCGTCCTTTGAAGATCGCGGAAAGAGGAAACGCTTCGATGGATTAAATAATTATAAAAAGAGTAAAGAGCGAAGGATTGAACGTTTTTCCATTGTCAGAATATTTCCTTTGCGTCCAGTGGAAAATTTAAGAAGTCGAACACTAAAAAATACAAAAGAGGGGGTGAGTTTTGCGGGTTGATTTCACCCCCTCAGTTTCCCTAAAACGAAAACGGTTGCTTTCGAAAGCTTAACATATGCCCTACACACCGGTGCTGAGATTTCCTTTCTTCCAGAAATCCTCGAGCTCGAGTCGGAGGCTCGTGTTTAGCAGAAGGAAGATGGGGGCGTCCAAATGAGCGTCTTCTGCTGGAACCGCCTGAGGAGAGGAGTGGAGAGAGCTGTGAAATGTTGGATGGGGGGATGCTGATGGGCGAGAGAAATTTTATTTTATTTTGTATAACGTCGTTCGATTAAGATAAAAAAATAAAAGTTTTTAATGCGTTCTGGAATTGGATTGATGAATCTTTCCGACCTCAACTTATTAAATTCGTTAAAAATAATAAAAACAATCAAAACCGGCGATGCGTTAATTAAGAAAATCCGATTAGGTGGGAAAATTCACTTTCGAAAGTTGGCAATCATTTTTTAAAACCGTTACTTTTTTCCATCCGATCGGTTTTTATGAGAAATAATATCCAGCGGTTCTGTCTTTCGGGGAAGGAACGACGGTCACTTCCGTCTTTTAAAGCAAATAAAATAGGATGAATATGTGGATGGATGTGTGTGTTTGACAGAATGGAATGTTCGGCCATTAAGTAAAATTTTGTTTTCACAAATGAAAGCTCTTTCATTTGTGAAAAGGGGTGTCGAGCAAAAAGTCAACATGGCAAAGTTTCATCGAATATATTTTTTTAAGGAAGTGACAAAATGTGACAAAATCAAACAAAAAAACCGTGAAATGCATAAAAAACTTGTTCGGACAATTATTTATTACGTAATATTTGGACGATAACTTTTTATCAATATCCCAAATATTAACATTAATATCAAACTTTGTTCTATAGACTATTTTTATTTAACTTTCCGGGTTGATTTTAACACGTGCAGACCAGACCTCAATGCATTGGGAGCCCAGATGGAATCTTATTTCGATTAATAAGTCAATTATTTATAAAATTTAACATATGCTATATTAAACTATAAAATACTTGGCTGTGTTCACTATAAAAATAAAATCTACGCTATAAAAAACTTGAAATGACACTGCATCTCTAAGGCATTCTCAATTGGTTACAAATACTGATTTAAATAATACGTAAAATAATGGAAGTGAGCTGATAAAAGTATGAAAAAATGTCAATTATGCCAAATGTTAATCGTCGGCTTTTTTCGGGATTTTCGGGTCGCTCTGAGCGAAAAAGCTTACTATACTCTCCCTCTCAACCCTCGCCACCATTGTTATCGTCTTCTCCTCGTCTTCCTCCCCCTCATCCGTCTCCTCCGCCCTGTCCATCACCTCCTCGCTCAGTCCCTCCTGCAAATCCGACGTCGTCCCCCGACAACTCCTCTCCTCTGCGCACGCCTCATGCTGGTACTGCTGGTACTGCTGGTACTCAAATTCTGAGCTCACTGACACCGGGGTCAGCTCTCCGCTGTCTCCGCCTGACAACCAAACTTTCCATGTTCATCCGATATTCGAGCTTTATGGGGAATGATTTTACCTCCGAGCAGCTGAGGAGAGACGGGAATTCCGCCGGTGGCCGTTCTTTCCCCCGGGTCGCGGAAATGCCGGCAGGAAATGTGGCGAGACTCGTCCGGTCTGGGGGCGGTTTCCAAGAGAATGCCAACCCTGGCGAGATCCTGGTCGAAGGCCACGCTGTTGGGGAATGTCGATGAGGCGTCGCCGCTGCGTTCGAATCTGTAAGTCGCCAAATATAAAAAAATTAAATAAACGGTAATATTTGTAAGCGAAATCGGACTCGTGGCGAACTCTGTCGCACAAAATAGCAAACACTCGATCACGAGGTCAACGGGCGATGCGTCTGTTGTCTAAGTGGACAAGCATTTATACGCTTCGCCTAAGCTAACAATGAGCGAGATCATTCGCCAACACTCCGCCGCCTCTATAAACCTCCACGCCCATAAACGAAACATGGGGGAAACACTCGAGAATGTTCTCCACCTAAGCTAAGCATGGCCGTCACATTACCAGAATGTTCTCCATCACAGAGCGGCGGGTTCGCACTTGAGCACGGCTCCTAATTGGTGGCGTAAACGGCCATTATTGCTCTGTTTTTTGGGATGGATTTTGGGAGCGAAAGGGGAACCGGCAACAGAATTACCCGTCAATGTCGGCGGTGATTCCACGGGGTGCAGACAGGTCGATGAAGGCGTTGGGCGAAGACGGTCCACTGCTGGACACAAGGGATGACGATCCGCTCCAATTAACGTCTAAAAGAGAAATCAGTAGTCTTTAAAAGAGCGCCAATTCTGAATTAAAATCAAAGAAAAAGGGTTTTCAAAATGAATAAAATGAGAACAATCTTTGCGGGAAGTGAAGATGTTCGAGCCTGACCACAGAAGTAAGGTACAGAAACTACAGTATGTCCTGTCTAAATGTCTAATTAAAGCGCAGATCCGAGAAAATAAGTTGAAAGCTAATGGTCTATCACAAGAAAAAAATGAGACTTACCAATAAAAAAATCATGTGGTGTGAAAGCGGTCACAATATTATTAATAAATATTTAATTATTAATTAAAAACAAAAGTCGACAAAATATGTATTAAAAAGCTTCAAAAAAAACGTTTTCTTTCGCCACATTTTTTTATTCATTCGAAATGAGCACTCGGACTTCCCTTCAACTGACGCTTCTTCTTTCAGGTATTTTCATTTTGAAATACAGTAGCGCTCAAACTAATTATAAATACTATTTACTATTAAATATACTATTAATAGTATTATTTCTAAAGATAAACTCTTTGTTTCTTCTGTTATTTAATTAATGTTGTAAAGCTTACTTACAAATTGAAATTTGTAAGTTTTGTAACTCTTACGGGTGTAAAACTAAAAATTTTGTATTGTTAATATATTATACTTTTGCGCGCTATTGTACATTTGAGCTCCTCATTTGTGCTTCTTCTGGCTCGTTTGTCTCTGCAGTCTTCGCTCGAGGTAAACCTTTCATTGTTCCTCTCCTCTGCGTAATATTATTCGATAAGTCGTTGCCTCCCCCTCTCCTCCCCTCCCCTCCCCTCCAAATTCATTTCCTCTGCAAATATTATTTCTATTCCCAACACCGTTCTCAGCAGTTATATAAACGCTGTCCAAACTCATTAAATGAAAAATACAATTCTGTCTACTCTTAAAGAATAATAGTAAAACAAAGCCATTGCCTTAATGAATAACAGACAATCTATGTTGACACGTTTGCAGCCTTTATTTTTTAATAAAAAGCATAAATTACAATGGTTTCCTTCTCGTCTACTGCTTACGGAACTCGGTAATGCTGTCGTCGAGATACTCACTTCCTAAGGGGTGGCTGCTCGGCTGGGGGGTGGACGGCAGGTGCGGCGGGGTGCTGGTGGGGGTGCGGTAGACGGGGGCGGCGCTCATCTTCTCCAGGAACAAGTCCAGCTGCTTGAGGGAGAGGGCGTTGTGGAGGGTTTCCAGCGGCCGGATGGGAGGAACCCCTCCGCACCCCTCGATGGCTGCCAATGTGAACGGACCAATTATTAGAGCGAATGCGAGGGGGAGGAAGGGGAATCCTAACTGTTCGGCCGTGACACAAAGAAGCAGGCGCTAGCATAGAAAGCTACTCTGAAATAGTTGTAATCCTAATGCGGACGTGATAAAGCAACTATGATGTGGTTCATGATGAAATTCGCTCTACATGGGATACCGGAAATTACACCTGCCTTTTCTAAAGCTACGACGGAAGTTTACACAAAACTGCCCAATAACTCACTCATTTTCTTATTAATCCAATTTTCATAAAGCTCGTGAATAGTTAAATAGTCGTTCGCGTGCCCGCCGCGTTTTTGTTCCGCTCTTACGCCCGCTCTTGGCTCCACGGTCAACCGCTCTTCCGCCCTCGAGGCCACCACCCTCGGTATCGAGTACCACCGAACCCGGTGCTGCGACACTTGCAACACTCTCGACTCTAACCGAGAACAAAGAAAAACCCTCCCTTAGTCTCCGGGCGCGACTCACCTGACGCCGTCGCGCTGCTCCCTATCGGGTCCCTCAGGTTGGGGGCGCTCGAGCTCCCGCTGATCACCGCCGTCGAGAACAGGCTGCTCGTGCTCCCCAGGACCTTGCTCTTCGTCCGCTCGCTCTGGCTGAACATCACTCCGGTGGGCCCCACGGAGATCCCGTACAGTTTGAAATACGACAGGTTCTGTTTGAAGTTGTGATGACCTGCTACACTGTGCCTGTGGCGTCTAGGTGCGTCTGTACGTACGACAGGTTGCGGCTTTTTACACTGGTGCGGGGCTCTGCCCCTGGAGGGGAGCAGGGGAGAGGAGGTGGAGTGGCTCAGGAAGGAGGGGCCCTGCTCTTCGGGGGCGAGGCACTCGGGGCACGCCCCGCCGGGGGGGGCGCCCGCCCTCACGCGCTTCTTCGGCCAGCACGCGGCCCCACTCCGCGCCTGCGCCGCGCAGGCCCTCTGCCCCTGGGGCCCCTCGGCCTCCGCCGGCGCCGAGAAAGCCCCGTCCGAGTACACGAAGTCGGAGGGGATGGACCCGGACTTGACCCTGGAGCCGTCCGCTTGGTCGGCTCCCTCCGGGGCCTGGGGGAAACCGCCCTTCTGGTCCTGGTTGGCCCCCGTGGCCTTGACTGCGATTATATTGGAAAGCGTAACTTCGGGGAAGCTGAAGCCCAAGGCCCTGTTTTCGGGGGAGATTTGGAGGTACCTGAGGGACGGGGACTCGGGCAGGACGTCGTTGGTGGACTCCAGGGTGAGGGGGACTGTTTTGGGGATGAGGATCGGGGCGGAGGGGGGATGTCCCCAGTGGGGGAACTCCTCGTCGGGCTTTCTGCACTCTTCAGATTCCTCAAGGGTGAGTTTCTTTGACTTTTTCGATGCTCTTTCAGGGTGGGAGGGATCGCAGCCGTCGTTCTCCTTCGCGGGAAGTTCGGGTGAAAGATAAGTTTTTGGTTTGGGTGGAGAGTGTTCGCCTTATTATTAGTAGAAAAACAGTAAGTAAGAGAAGGAAAAAGACAAAGGATAGACCGAAAAGAAAGAGAAATAACAGTTGTACTAATTAACATAATTAAATAAATTTTGTGGGTAAATTAAAAATAAAAGTAAAATAAAAAAAAAATAGGGACTATTGTTCGAATAAAAAATTCAAATCGAAATCTCCCATTTTCATAAAAACGGGTTAAAGAGAGCTTTCTCAAATTAAAAGCAGATAAAAAAAAAATACTCTTGGTAGAAGCCGATGTGGCCGAAGAAATGTTCACCGCCCAAATCCACTTCTCCCGAATGCAAACAAGTTACTAAAGAAAGCAGAGAAACATTCTCCGGTGGTCACCGGTGGTTCATGCAGTGGTGAAAAGCACCCCACATCGGTTAGTGGACCCAAAGCCGAAATGAAGGGGGCCAAAGGGTTGAGAGCGGTCAGTTAGTGCAAGCAATGCTTAAACACCGCAGACACGGAGTCGACACGTCATCACACAACTTCACACAAGAAACGATGCGCAAATGGCTGAAAATCTAATGGTAAAATACCTGCACTCGACTTTCACGCTTTTATAGAAAATTCCATTTCTTCTTTCTTCTTTTCCTCTTTCTTTAGTGAACGAAGCTTTCCACTCAAAAGTCATTCGCCCTGGCATCGCCCCAACAGAGTGGGCTTTCTATCTCCTATTCTAAAATCTAAAATATCTAAACTAACAATAATTGAGCCATAAATGAAAACTTTTTTCTGGTCCCAATTCATCGTCTGCCGAACAATTCCGAATAATTCCGAAGTGAACCGAAGTCGCGGACGGACGGACGGACGGACGGACGGACTGACGTAGTCTGTCATTTCATACAAGATTTTGAACGATATTGTCAGTTTTTCTTTTGGACGCCTTTAAAGAGAGAAATTGCTCTTGAACCTCGAAAACAGTAATAAAGAAAAGAACAAAGAAAATTATTGAATTTTAAAGAGCGAAAAGAAAGGAATGCAGTATTAAATAAAATTATAATTTCCAAATAAAAACACAGTCGAGGGCAATTCAAAAACGGGAGGAGGAGAGCACGGGGCTGTCAGTGAAAACCTCAAGGGGTAAAGGAAGTAACTCTGAGTGAAACCATAAATTTAACGTCAGCAGTTTGTATGTTATGGAAAAAGTTAAAGGAAAAAAGTATTTTTTGCTGCAAGCGGGGCGACCTCTTTTCCCCGAAAGAACCTCACCCAAATGGATTACTTCAACTTAAGTAAAACCATAAAATGTGCGCTGGAACATCATGCACACAAGCAGTGGCACAGGTGAATTATGTTTGGATTTAACCCTTTGTTAGGATGAAACCGATTATTGGCTGCTTTTTCAATATTAGTTTGGCTCCCATTCATTCAGCCTTTGCTCCAGTTCATACTCGAATCCAAACTGAACTTTGTGGGAAATTTTCTTAAAAGCTTTAGTTAAGTGACAATAAAAACAGGTTCGGCGTGAACTCTTCACTTTTAAAATCAAACAAAATAAACGCCGTTTTTTGAATTAACTCAATGTTGACTTACCGCTTTTGTGAGCTTCGTCGAAACTCTGATACACTCCTGGACCTGAAAAAATAAGTCACTTAAGTACTGTATAATAAGGGAAAATGTTTTATTTTAAGTTTGGTATAGGATTTCAAAAAAAAAAAGAAAAAAAACAAATACATAAAAGCAAATGTTGTGCATTTCGTATACCGCGAAAACACGTTAAGTGAATTGATTTCAACATCAACGGTTCCCTAGGGAATGGGGAAAGACACATGCCAACATCATTTATAATAATTTTTCCTGCTTTTTAAACAATTATTTTTAAAAAATCAGAGGAATTTATATTTTTATCAATTAATTGCTAATTAAAGACAAACATTCCCTGACGGTGTTGTATATGAATGTGAATATTCTGCGTAAATATTCTGTGCAATTTTCTCATTACTTTTTATTCATCAACAATTACAAAATGGCGGAACGCTTTTTATTTAATGTCTGTCGAAATATTAAATTTCAAAATATGGACATTTAAGGTTACATAAATTCCTAAGAAACTGAAACAGTCCAAAGCTTTTGTTTCGCTTTTGTTTCGCTTTTGGTTCTCTTTTGGTTCTCTTTTGGTTGGCATTCGAAAACAAAGAAATTACCTCTCTGAGAGCTTTCATTTTCTCGTGAGTTATCGAAACTTCTCGATCGAGGTTCGCTATCTTGGAGGCACCTATTGAGCCTGGCCGTTAAATCCTTCGCCAAATCGCTCGACCTCGACTCCAGCTCATTACAAACAGCTAAAATTTATTATATTATTAAAATATATTTTACCACAAGAAAATAAACCACTTAAACTGTATCCATTCTTCTTTCAAATGTTTCTCTGTTCTCACAATGGGGGAAATAAAAATCCTTTTTCCGTTTTTTCAGCAAATTAACTTTAGCTCCAAGAAGACCTAAAACCCTTTTCTCGTTTTCCTTCGTGATTTCCATTGCCAAATGCCAAAAAATGGGCATTTGGCAATTTGGCATTGTCATAAGAAAAAACAAAAATTGACGGAGCTTTTCATTCATTAGTAATTTGGAAACAATCAAATGCCAGCTTTCAAATGAATTTGTAATCATTAAGAAATGGTTACTGAAAGGGTTCGCCAATGCTCTCCAAAATTTCTCCTTTTCAGTACTTTGAAAATTGCACCTAATTTATTTTCAGGGACTTTATTGTTTTACAAATAAATTCATTTAGTTTACCGTTGATTCTTATCGGTATGGGCGGAGAAGACCACAAAAGATTCTGATTCCTCTTCGAAACCGATTTCATACTATTTATATCTGGGAATAAACAGTATTTTAAAAATGACACCCGACCATTTCGGACTCTCTGCCACATCAATTCACCGACGCCGGCAGTTTTCACGGCAACGAACAAAAGTGAAAACTACGCTTATAATAAACGCATACCCGACTGAGGATGGCTTTCCCTTTTCCTTTCCTCATCTGTCATGTCTTCCTCCTGGACCCACCGTTCTGCTTTCGACGTCCCGGCTGCTTCCGAAAATGCAACAACACCTCGACTTCCGGAACCTCCGCTTTTGCCTTTGGAGCTTTGCCCAACTGAAACACATTTGCCCTTTCAAATAAAATAAATAATACAATGGAAAGCTCAACTTTCGAATGAAAAAGGTTCTTTTGAGGGCGAAACTCACCACAGCCTTTACTTCTGCCGCCATCGTTTTTGTGGCTCTGCTTCGAGGAAGAGTGACTTTGCACGTGGCTGCACTGACTCGATTCGGCCGAGTTTTCCTTTTCGCTCCTTTCCAAAATGTCCAGCATGTTCTTCGTGCTTTTTATGGAGATTAGATGAGTGGAGCTGTGCGGGTCGACGTTGGTCACGTCTTCGCTGCTGTGCTCGCAACTCTGCAAGTGAACATCACTCGTGACGAGCTTTCGAGGAGAACCTTGGCCGAAACAATTTTTTTATTAAAATGAGTGAAAACCCACGGGACTCAAAGAAGTGGTGCTGCTTTCATTTCGACTGTGAGGCCTGAATCCGGGGCCAGGAGGCAAATTCTTCTGCACGCAGCAATTGACCCCGGGGGAAAAGTGCAGCTCAACGTGAAACCGCTCCTCTGAGGTGGGGTCTTTGGTGGGATCTTCGTACAGCATGATCACTATTTGAGACATGTAGTTGAGCTCGGAAACCATTGAAACGTACTCCATCGCTCTGTGCCATTGTTCGTCCCTTTTTACCTGCAACCGATTCACTGCTTTCAATCACGTCCAGTCGACGACCAACGGTGTGCTTTTCGACGCATTCAACGGGTCTACTAACATCGAGTAACTCCCCAAAGCGAAAAACTGTGAGTAAACTATGAACATGGCTTTCGCTGGTAAAATACAATCTCGTTCGAACATGTCGTCCTGGACTGGAAACGCCATGACTATACCTGGGATTTAACCTGTTCACGGATTCTTCGCCACTTTCTTCTATGTTTCTTTGTAAATCTGCTTTGATTTTCTTCAGCAGGGGAGTGCAAATGCCCTGACCAATCGTCAATTTTTCTTGGACTGTTAAACCGTACTCCTGGAAAAATGGAAATTGCGCGAGCGTTCACCAGATTTTCAGTGATAACTCGTGAAAATTCCAACGAACCTGAGGGATGACAATGTCAGCCAAATATTTAGCGTATGTGTACAACTCCTCTGCCTGCTCGAACTGTAGAGTGTGCTGATTGTGCTGCAAATCGTACTTGATGCAATCATAAATGTCCGGAATTTTGGAAATGTCGAATGTTTTATTTTTCTGGCAAAAATCCTTATCGATTTTTCCCCATCTTCGACCCATGAGTTCCCAGGTTTCTCCATGATATAAAATCGCATCTACGATAAGATCAAGAGAAGGCAATTAAGGCGATTAAGGCAAAAGAAACGAAATCTTTTTGCTGAGGAAACACTCGATCAAAGGGAAATTATAAAAAGACAAACCTTTGGTTTTCGGATCGTCTTTTTTCGCTTTCACTATAGACATTAGTTTCTGTATAAGTTCCTGGACTCTCTCACAGCACTTGACGGGATTTTTCACAAAGTCCATCGCGAGTGATATACTGATAGCGTTACATGGATTTATATTTTCTCTGTCGGTGGGAGTGAAATCTCTGTCTTGCTGCATTAATTCGTGCAGCCTGGACTTCGCCCTAAGAACAAGAGAAAGCATTAGCCAGGGTTCAAATAATAATTTCAGTTCAATTTTTCGGACTAAAATGATTACATATTTTGATATTTGGACGAATCGCAGTCGTTGTCCAAAAGGCCATTTGTGTTGGCGCTTTTCACCATCTGGACGAGAATCGGCGTCAGTTCTCCCTCGAGAGCCAATAACCCTTTGGCAAAAGCTGCTGCGGTCATCTGAACGCGGCCTTCATCGGATGCATAAATTTTCAAGTCATGACGATACGTCGAGTGCAGCCTTAAGAGGCCCAATCCTTGAGTTCCTGCGTATTCCCCTAATTTTTATAATTAAACAAAAAATTAGCAAAGAAAAACAATTTTCCACTATTTCCTTTCCGAAAAAGAGCTTTTGGTGAGCACATACTGTAAAAACTATGTCGCAAAAAGAGAGCAATAAAAATCAATTTCCGCAGAATATTCTTATTTTTATAACTTAAAAATTATTAAATCAAAATAAGGTGAAAAATTCAGATTTAACCTCAACAGATTTTCTTCATTGCCGAAATTAAAATAATTAAATTAAATAATAAACAAACAGTCAGACGAAAGTAATTAAAACGAATAAGTCATTCCATTTATTCCATTTTGCTATAGTTTGATTCAACTCTTTCTACTAAAACGCTTTACTAATACATTACTGCCTTTATGTCATAACGATTGAACCCATTTCAAATAAAACTAACGATAGTTTTTGTGTATTTTTCTTTAAAACTAAATTCATCCAATTATCAGCAAAATTTAAAATTAATGCTCCTAAAAGCGCTAAAAAGTGCGTTTCCCCGTCTCGACAAAGCTTTACAAAAAGTTAAAACGAAACTATGCCTACTCATTACAACAAATACTAATTTATTGAAAAAGCAAAGGACATTACCTCCATCCGAGGTCACATTACTTTCTCCGGAATCGAGAACTGTAAAATATTTATCACACACAAAATGAACAAAAATTTATTTATAGATTTTTAATTAATGTTGGAACTCTGAATTTGGCAAAATTTCATTGAGTGACCACAACAATGTGCTACTCTCTACTTATACCGAGCGAAATACATCCAAGACTACGAACCATTATGAATGTGTCTACCTTGGCCGCCCGGGTACATACAGCGGAATATTCGGCCCAATTCTTCCGCCTGAATTCTTCCGGCAGGAGTCAGTTCGCCTCCCCACTTTAATATTAAAACCAGAGATGGTTCCTTTGGTGCATCTTTTCAAAAGACAAAAAAATTGAAAATAAAACATCAGTTCAAAAGTAGACAGAGAAAACTCTTCGGAACCCACCGTCATCACTGGATGATCCCCTCGGTCTCCCTCTCGGCTGATATTTCATTTGAACTTTTCGATTAATACCGGAAAAGTGGCCATACATTTCGAGGACGCTTTTCAGTTGCTCTAATTTCCCCTGTTTTTCTTCTATTTCCGGATCCGCTATCGAATGCTGTATTTCTGATAATAAGGACCTGATATCACGACAAGAAACTTTACTTAACCTCGAGCTTTAATTAAACTCAAATGTAATGCCTGGTGAGAAAGTGCTACCTAGCTATGTCTAAAATTTCTTGGAGTTGTTTTGGCCGTTTCAGTTTGACGTGGCCATTTTTGTAGCCGTCGTACTTCTCGAATATTTCGAAGAATTTCGGATGTCGAACCTCGACTTTCATTTTCTGTTTTGGGGTGCGATCGCCGTGTCTTATCACCGCCACGACACACCTCAATTCCATCCTGAAAAAATACTCCCAATTAAAAAGAGAATAAAATGGAAACGTTAATTCTATAACTTCTAATATTACATCTTTCCAAATGTTGTGGGGACAATGGGCGGATCGTCCAGCTGGAAAGGCACTGACCAAGGAATGTCCAATGTGGGAGCCAGCTCTCTTAAAATCATGTTTCCCAATATTTTCGCGCAGTCGTCGTAATATTTGTTGGAATTCTTCACGAAACTAAAACCGTTCACGTCGCAGACAAAAGATTTCCCGTTTGCTCTGAAAAAAAGTTTCTTTTTAATTTCTTCCAAAATGAAATTATGATCGAATCAGACAGATTCATACTTATAATAAGGAGAAACGGCCGAAGTTTATATTCTAAAACCCGTAAAAAGACTTGGGCAGAATAAAATCTTTGATCCCAAATAAATTAAAACAAAAATTAACCACAACAACGTTAATATATCAAAATTTAAATGTACTCCCAAAGCAACAACTCAAAAAAGAAACAATCTTACTTACCTCAGTAAGTCGAAGCCGCAAACAGTTTGCTTGAAAGCTAAGCAAACTTTTCTGGAGATAAGCTTCTCAGCGTTGCTGAGAATAACGGGGTAACGTATTTCCTTTCCTTCCGAATCCCTCTCGACTTTCCCGTCAAGAGCGGGAGATTTCCTGGCCTCGGCGTGCGCATAGTCGGGGCCCACAGTGTATACCTTCACGTCTGTGCCTGAAACTCAATTCTTTTTTTAAAAAGCTCCAAAATATTATAAAAACCCGAGTCAAGAAAACTGACCGTCGGTTGGCATAAAGTCTTCGTAAATAAAACTTCCTGTTTTCCTCACCCTGGACTCGGGGGAGTAAACGCTGCTGCGACTCCCAATCTGCAATCAAATGTCAACATAAGAGGTACACTCACTGCAGAAGTTAACTGCAAAAGTTCGATTGACATGGGGGAAAGGAAATAACTTTTTAGTTACTTTTCTGAAGAGTCGTTGACTGCCCCCTCCTGCCGAAGTCGGATAATAAATATATATATTGTGGTCCTCCGCAGAAACCGGCTTTTCCACGAAAGGTTTATTGAAAATAACGCCATTGACCTCAACGTGATCTTCCGATTCTAAGAGTTCGTCTCCTGAAACGACACACGGGATCATAGGGAAGTGTTTCTCCTGAGCGAAGACCAGAGGATCTTTTCTGCGATTACTTGTGAACGGAGAATCCCTGTCCAGAACTGCGTATCTGGGTATTTCTATCCCTTCGTTTTCCAGTAAGGCGTAAACCTTTCTTCTGTCCTGAATGTCGTACTGCATATCTAAATTATTTATTATGAATGGATTTCTTAGATTTGCATATTGCATGGCTTTGTCCAGGGGAAATCCTTTACTATGGAATGATATTAAACAATCACAGATGGGCCATTCGTCTACGGATTTCTGAAAAAAACACAATTATTTAAACTCCATTCTGAAATGCGTATCAAACAAAATACAACAGATTCTAATAAAAAGCGCGAAAACTGATGCTTTTTTTCTCCGGCAGTTGAATCACGTGAATTTCTCTGTAACTGAGATCGTATTTAGGTATATACTGTAGGTGACTCAAAATGGACAGAGAAAAAAGTATCAAAAGTTCGGAGTATAAAATATTCACATTGAGTATTGTCTCCTCAGGAAAAACCAGCATCTTGAGGTACTCGAATTCCTCCAATCTGGTGAGGATTTCTTTCATTGGCTTGCTCTGGGACTTCTTGGCCATGGCGCACACGCCGACCACTACCTGTTTCCCTTCCTCATTCCCGCCCTCGTCGTCGGATAGTTCACCCTAAAACAAGCAACAAATTATGTCTCAAAACTTTTAACTCCTAAGAGACCAAAATGTCTGACAAGTTGGAACCGCAACGCTCGTTCAAAAATAAATGAAAAACACTTTCTTATATTTCGCATTTGAAAACACGAAAACGCAGTCTTTTCGTCAGAATGAGCAACCAACAAAGGCTGATCATTACTAAATAAGTGTTTTCAATACAATATATTAAGTAAATACAAACATCACTTTTCTCTATTCTGAACTAAATTTTTTGGTGACGTTAAAACTGTAAAAAAGATTTTCTACTTAAATACAATAACATAAAAACTTATTTTCTGTTTTAGAAAAACCATCAATTAATCCTGAAAAACAATAATAAAATTGGTCAGTTTTTACCATTTACAATATTAATTCTTAATAACTTCAGAATTAAACAATTTTTTTTGCACAAATAACATTTTTATTTGTCTATAATACAATCAAAAAAACTGGGCGTTATAAAAGCTTTCAACCACGTAAATATAACTGTGCTTAATACATAAAAGTGCAGACAAAAAACATAAATAGTTTAAAGTTAAGTAAAAAATTGCATATAAATAAGATTCAACTGCATTATAATTTTTTTAATTGCGCCAAAAACAGAAATGCTTATTTATTAACATAAAACACGGGTTAATAATAAAAACCGATCCAAAAGTGAAAAGGGAATTCCAAAGAGAATCAATTTTTCAAAATTTATTATCTTCCTTTAACAAAAAAGCAATGACTTGATGGAAAAAACTACAAATTACTCCTCATAAAAAATAGGATATTTTATTAACGAGAAGAACTGAAATGATGGGAGAACAAATATGAAATGTTCTTTTGGAAAAAGTTCCAATGGCGGAGGTTTACACGGAAAATAAATCGATTGTCAGTTCTCCTTCTCATTAGTTCACTTCGCTGAAATAAACGGAGCCATTTCAATAATAAATTCTCCTACGTTAGCAGCTTAAAAGGCTAATCAAAGAACAGATAATTCTCATTTTTTATCAGATTAAAATTCCATTGATTTGCCACCGATTTTCACATCGCTTATTCATATAAATTAAATCCACGTCCTCAGGTATACAATTTATAGGATAATAAATAAAAGTTTTCTTAATCACTCAGTGAATAAGTGGAAATGCAAGGAATGCAGTTGGGGGTGAGGATTACGCAGAAAAAACTGGCCCAAATGAGTGCAAAAGTGATCATTCGGGTCCAAACTTTGGGTCGAAACGTTGTGTCACCCATTTTCGTGATCCAAAAGGGGTAATTCAATTTCAAGAAGCAATTATTGGTCCAAGTTTTTTGTCAAAAATGTTTTATTAATGGCAAAAAAATGGATCTAAACTGCGGTCCACGAAACACTTACGTTCACGCTATGTATCATCATGAGCTCGATAAATTCTAAACCGCCATAGGCTTTTTCATTTTGTCCTAAATCATCAGTCAAACACTGCCGGAAATTTTCCATTTTTACCTCATGCAAATAACCTTTTTCAGAGTAAAGGGAACCTGTTTGTAACAAAGAGAAGCCGTTATGTAACGCCATAATCGAGGCTTGTTGCCACGGCGTTAATTCACGGCCAAATTCACTGCAGTTTGCTTCGGCCATTGCCAGCAGAATCCAAAGTGTCTTTCCCATTTTCCAATTAAAAGACATTTCCATCTCTTTTCTCAACAATTAAGAAAGAAAAACTGAGCAAATAACCGAAAAGACAGATTAATGGCAGAGTGTGAGCAAATTCACCTTTTCAGTAAACAACGCAGCATTGGTTCAAAATGGATTTAAAATGTGGCAAATGTTTAATTTATGGTAAAAAACGTCAATATTTGAAGACTCACGTCGACGGAGACCGGCAACAAGACAGGATTTAAGTAAATTAATTAATTAATTAATTGATAACCATCCCGCAATAAAAGAGTTCAACATTTTACACAGTCGGACCTATCGATTCTGTTTAGAAAAAATTTTTTGGGGCATATTTGAGGGGAAAAAGCGAATAACATTCACATATGAATCTCTTCGTGTTCACTTTGAGTAAAGCAGAATAAAAATCAGTACAGAGATAAAAAATAAAATTAAAAAAAGAGCTTGACTAAAGTGCTTAAATGAGTCAAAACTGGACGTGATTACTTCAAGTTGAAAACATAAACAGTAAACACTATAAAAAATAAAAATATTGATTCTCTGGAATAAAAGGAACCGAAGCACTGTGCAGTGAAAACACGTGAAATCCACTCACTTCTGAACCTAAAACCGACTCAACTCCTCATAAGGTGAACTTCCACCCCAAACGACTCACAACAATTGCAATGGTGCATTTCTTAAATTGATTTTAAATTATTTAAAAAATGAATTAATGTATAAATAATGTAAAGTAACTTTTATGAAGTTTAAAAAGAAATGACAACGCTAAAGGCAAATAGAGAGCAAAAATGAGCAACTGTCAGTTAAAAAAAAGTTACGTACGATGTAAAACGATGCTTCCCCCTCACGAGAATTTTCATCTTTATTGCTTTTTCTCAGTCTCCACCAGTCTTTCCACCAGCTCCAGGAAGTTTCCATTCCCGCCAAAATCTACTTTCTCACACAGCCTTTTCACACTGACCACCCATTTGTAAAACATGAGAAAACATCTAAACTCTAAAAAAAATGTTTTCACATCAGTATTTAAAATGGCCCAAGTGGCGGTCGTCTGCGTTAGTTCTAAAGTTAATGGAAATATCAAAGTAAACGTGCTAAATTTGTTTCAGGTAATTTCTTAAATTATCACACCCTCAAATATTATGTCTTGTGCGTGTTTATTTCAATCGGAGGCAGTGTATTAAAATTACTAATTTATCTGAACGTGTAAGTCAATGTTAGTCTGTTTTTAGAAGGTTAAGCGCTAATTTAGACTCAATCGAATTTCGAACTTCTACGAAGTGAATAGCATTGAACACACTTCGCGCTAAGTTATGCATTTCATTTGGAGACCCTTTGGCTCTTGGAACCTTCAAATCGAAAATAATCCATTTTAACTGAGCAAAATTAAGCTTTCATCATAAGCGGTGCCTTTTCGATTGGGCGGTTTTACCCCAAAAGGAATGGCCGCCTCCGCCTTAAATAACAAATTAATTAGCAACACAATTCCCATTTTTTCTCATCGAGTACATCAATTATTGCAGGATTTGCCGTTTTAACTCTATTTTTATCGGAATCAAGAGAAACTCGGAAAGGTTAACACATGCTCGGCACTGACATTTACAATTTATTATTAAATGAAACATTTAGTCGAGTCAAAGTCACATAAACTCAATGACAGATTCTGTTTTCCTGCAATTCAACTTCTTGGAAGGTTACATCGAGAAAATCAAATTCAAAAGAGAGAAATCATTTCATTTTTATTTTGTAAAAATTAAATGGGCCAAAATAATTAATCAATCTGGTGTTCTAAGTCCGAGGTCTGCATTATCAGCGCAATACATAAATACACGACAACACTCGATATTTATAGATCCATGTTTTCACGCGTAAAGAAATACGTTAGAAATACGCGTAAAACGCAGACTCCTTCAACCGAAACTCGTCATTCATTAATGTTTTTTAATTATTACGATTACGAAAAACGTCCTCGCCGTGAGCAGAAAATTAGCAATAATCCAAAGCGAACATTTTTCCAAACGAATTCTTCCCAAATGGAAATTTAATCCAAATTCTCTATGGTGTATTCAAATGTGAAAAATACTAAACATTTCAATCCGATTGAATACAATGAAAGGTAAGTCGAAGTGTGAAAAATACCAACGATTTAAGATTTAAACTGAAATCGACTCATCTACTCGAATGAGTAGATATGGCGTTCAGATAAGGCGACGTGATGGAGTTTTCGCTCCATTTCAAACTCGCAGATGGGAAGTTCAAAATGAAACACGCAAATGAACACACTCTCTTATGAAATTTCCTAGTTTAACAGTGTGGCCATGTCGTCACCGAGAAAACCGCTTTCGAAATCCAACTCTACGACATTCATATGAGTTAAAGAGCAATCGTTGAGGAACTGAATCTGATAAGTGAAAAAGCATTGCCGAAACAGTGGGCGATCGCAGCGCCAACTGCAGGCACTCGTCCGAATGAGTGACTCACGTCAAATTATTAATAACTTTTCCCTGACTAATAATAACAGGTAAAACATTCACGAAAACAGAAATACATAATTACGAAGCTTTTAGGTTATCCATAAATGATCCGCCGCTTCCATTAAACAGTCGACCCGAAATTTTACGATTTCTGTTCTCAAAATCGGACCGTAAATGAAAAACACTTTTGAATGTCAAAACTAAAAACTCCAGTGAAATTGTGTAGCAATTTCTTAAATGAAAAAGTCGCACTACTTTTACTTTAAATCATCCAACTTATTTGTTTGAATAAAATAAAATTAAACCTTATCTCTTATTTATCGCATATTTTTCCAATGCGTTGCTTTTTTTATTGATCAGTAAATTAATTTTGAATCAGATAAAAAATTTATTTGAATAAACAATTTGGAAAATTTCGGCGCTATATAAATCGGGTTCTGATTTCAAATGCGGCTCTTCTGCTAAACCGCCCTCCCTTTTATTACACAGAATACACTGCAATGTAAATGAAATAAATTTAGATCTAAACTATTTCTCATAATAATTTGGCCATTTATTGATATTTTGAATTTCATTCTCCATAAATAAAAATGAACAAATGAAAAGAGTACTGTTATAAAGTTGCCTATTAAAATATATAATGGATGTGAGAAAAAAATGTGCATAAATAAACATTCCAAGTGTTACAGTCAGGCCAAAAAGAATAAAAACATTACAATTATAAATAATTACAAATTTGCTAAATACAATTAATTTCAACAATACTAATTTGACATATGTTTTCCACAACTGCTGAATAAAAAAAATAAACATTCTTATCATCAACATCAAAAAATTACTCTAAATCAACATTTGATAACTCAAAGTTCAATTCTGAGCAACTGCTTAATTGTATTATAATATAAAGGGAACTTTACTTGAACTTACTTCTCAATTTATTAAACTAATTAAACCACTATAATCAATAAAAATTAATTTTATACATACAATAATAATAAGTAACAGAAAATTGATTAATGGGACCCTTAAAACAATGCTCAGAATTCTGCCCAATCATCTGAATGAAGTTCAAAAGACTGATTGACCAGAAAAATATTGATATTCACAGGACTATTTACAATATATATTATATATACACATTTCCTTGGTTTGATTTATGATATTTATCTTAATACAGTAAAAATTGAACCCTTGAAACCAATTTGAATGAGTTAGTTACCACTTATACAAATAATATTCACATAATTTAAATAAAATAAAAGCATTAGGCCATGTTTTGCACAAAAAACTAAAGGGTTACAAATATCTGTTAATGGGCTCTTTAAAAGCAGATAATTTCACTGTGATACTCACAGAAGTGTGCTGGTGGTGATCCAGTTCTAGGCCAATGTAAAAAGTTGGACGAGAGCATTTAAGTCCTTGATACCCATGTTCAAGTTCACTGTATGACATAATGCAGTGATGAGTCCTGACTGCTTCTCTTCTCTTTTCCACATAACTGATTTATACCTGAAAATATTTTTATAAGTAAATTGTTGTATTTTACATAGATTAACCATAAAATTACACTTAAGGGTAAGAGGAGGCTGTATAAATAGTAAATGTTCGCACCTAATTTTTAGTTGTAAACAATATAATTTAAATTTCAATACTTGTAAAGAAGTTTATGTGCAGGCTACATTACATGTGAGACGACTTAAAGAGAATTTTATTCTGAAAGCACGAAAGTAATGACATTGTCGTGTTCAAGCAAATTTTTATACGAAAACTCCTAATCGAGCTATTAACGGTTTTTAACATGTTTAGGTTCCACTTTTAATAAGGGAAAAATTGTTAGGGGGGTCCAAAAATTTTATTCTGGGATATTTAACGAAAACGAGATGTGAAGGGACGCCAAGACTCGAGTTTACAAGACTGGCACTCGTTTGCCCATCAAACACTCTTATATTGCACATAATACGAGTGCAACAATTAAGAAACCAATTAAATTTAGCTCTTACATTAAGGGTTTATGCGATGATAGGAATGAAAACTTACAAATGCAACGCTTTCAAAAATTATCAGAATGCATTGAAATATCCCAATTTTATTCCATTAGTTAATGACAGAATTTATTTTTCCTTTTTACCGCATTTTTCAACGATAACAATCGATTGATTTCGAAAGATGGCCGTCAGTTCGATCTGCAGAGTAACAAAACGAAATGTTAAATTTTCAGAAAAGGCGAAATACGCCACATTCTAAATAAAATATTACTTTAAACTTCTTTTTGCCTTGAATTTCTATTAAAGAGCAAGCTTTCCCTTACCATGCAATTTTTTTTTAGCCTGGGTTCTGCAGAATCGTATTGTTGCCATTTTGAATCCCGGCATTTTGACTTTTGCACAGCGTTGCAGTTTAATCTTTGTTCTCCAATTCAAATTTTTTACTATAAAAACCCACAGCACTAACATGTTATAAACACATACGTAACATTTTAAATTTTAAGTTTCCTTACCCTTTTTTGCAGTTGTTGATGCAGTCATCCTGGAAATAATTGCTGGATATCCTATAATAATATACATAAACAGAAACAGTAGATCTCTAAATTTTGCCTTCTTATGAATAAAAATCAGTTTTCATTCAAGGAAATAAGATTAAAATCTTAAATTTCATATGGGAAAATGATTAATACTTAAAATACTTTAACAAAAAAAAAAATAATATATTGTAAAATAAGCAAGAAAACTGTCTTCTGTAATATTTTTATAATACTAATAAATCTCCAATAATTTATCAGTGTTCAAGATCTGATGATAATCTTATGAATAAAATATAATCATTAAATCTGTTCCTTTAGAAAAAAAAAGGCAACTGGTATTAAGATAAGCCTCTCAAGAAGCTTAAATTTTACCTACAATGATTTACTATACTCTATTAGTGAATAAATAATTTTTAATGTTATAGATGAGCTTTGTCTGGTAAATTTAATCCACATAAATTAGTGAAAGGAGTAACATTTTTTACCAAAGGTCTTATCTCTTTAAATTTTGGATGTGATGAATCCACAAGAAGTTTGAATATAATATTTTCAGTTGTGGCTATAAAGCAGCCAATTTGCTTCATCCTCTGAAAAAGAGAAAATATTTTTTTGAATATTTAATCAACCCTGTAAATCCTCATTTAAGTATAATCTGTGAGAGAAAAAAATCAATACCTCCAGAGCTAAAAGCCTATCTTCTTGGCTTCTTGATGTGCAACCATCAGCAACTACATGAATATCTAATCCCTTTCCTTTCAATTCAATGGCTGTTTGCTCTATGCAGGCATGGGTTTCTATTCCAAACAAGACAATACAACTCAAGTCTGTAATTTTGTTGAGCTCATCAAGTACCTCTGGAATACACATGCTGAATTTTGTTTTAGGAAATACGCCCTTTGCATGATCTTTTTTTATTTCAGTAACACTATGACCCAAGGACTTTGGATTTTGCTCCGTTACAATAAGCGGTATATCCAAGATTTCAGACACTTTCACCTGTAAAAAATAATTATTTGTAAATCATTAATAAGTTGCAAAAATATTTTAAAATAAATTTGAGCTTTCCAAAAGTAATACTTTGCACAAAATGATTGTCATCGATGACCTACCAGTCTGGAGGCATTAAAAACAATTTCCTCGAAATGTGACAAAATTGGTCGGAATTTTTCTTGCAAATCACATAAAAGAAAAGCGCATTGTTTTGCCGGTAAAAAGCCAAATTTCCTCAAATTATTTACCATGTTGTTAATAAGTTAGAAATACTAATGATAAAAACTCTCGCACGATAGAATACATTAATCTCTACAGTTGTCAGAATGATAAGTTTAACGGCGTTTTCGCGGCAATTCTTTTGAATTTCTTTTTAATAATTTTAAATAATGTTTAAGGAGATTTAATTTTTACTTAAGACTTAAATTAATAAAAGCTTTCTAATGATTTATATCATTTTAAAATAACCTAATTATTTTCATTAATGATCCAAAATTGAAAAATTTATTTTGCTTTAATTCAAATTTTTTAGTAACAAAAATGGCGGAAAACCTTTGTGTGTACTGAAAAGTAAAATTAAACTGAGTAAGTCAGTGCAGTAAGTAGTCCACTTTTTAGATGAAATAATTAACTTACTATATTCATTGCAAAATCAGTTATGCAGTAGTGCTTTGAATTTGTAGTTTTTATTTTATTATAATGTAAATACTTAGTATTCGTACTTTTTCATATTTTCTAACCCAATGAGGTTATGTATTTTTTTATTTATTTCCTTAGATTTCAGTATGTCAGGACGCGAAGGTGGGAAAAAGAAGCCTCTGAAAGCCCCGAAAAAGGCGGAAAAACAGCTGGATGAAGAGGATATTGCATTTAAACAAAAAGCTAAGGTGAGTATAATAATATTAATTATAGTTTTGGTGCACATGTGATTAATCATAATTGTTCTGATTCTTCTGCCTTGCATTCCTTGCCAAATGCCAGAATGGGCTCTTGGTTGGACCTTATATCCCCTTAAGTGTTTGGGGATCAGGAAACCCATTTTACCAACATTTAGTACTTGTGAGTGCATAATCATTGAGAGCCTCTTTGTGTACACTATTTCAACCTCAGATGTTGAAGATACTTTGATGTTTTTAATCATTTTTCTATTATGAAAGAACATGAATAAGTTAATGTGCACTTTATGTTGCTTTCTCCTCTCTGAGTTTCCTGTGAATTTTTATTTCTCTTATCATTTTATATTGGTGTGTTTGATTGATGATTAAACTGCAATGAAACTTTTTAAATTTTTTTTCAGGAACAACAGAAGGCTTTGGCAGATGCAAAAGCTAAAGCAGCACAAAAAGGACCCCTTATTGGTGGAGGTATTAAAAAGTCGGGAAAGAAATGAAAAAATGTATAAATAAAAATTAATAAAAAACATTTCTCACATGTGGTTTATTTTTATTAAAACTGTTTAAAAATTCAAATTCAGTCAATTGGTTGAGATTTTCAAAAAAATTACAAATTGGGGAAAGCTTGATCTCAAAAATCAGTCAACAATCTTTATCAAAAAAGTCCTGTTACTGTTTTTTGGAATAAATTAGAATCCTTAATAAGATGAAAATTATTTGCAGTTCAAAAAACAATGTTTAATTTATTTCATCTGAACACAATTGGTAATTTTATCTGACAAATTTTAGATTTTAAGTATAAATGTGTTTCAAATGTTTTGCAGAGAATATAATAGCAATGTTGTAATTTATAAAAAATAATTATGGATCATTTGAAGTTGCCCTTAAATTATTATTAATTTTCTGACATTATTTATATGTTTAATTTTTCTATATTTTCTGAGTCTATCTGTGAAAGTTTTCTCCTAATATCTTTGAGCAGTCTTTGGATTTTCATTACACTTATGATTCAGCAGCATGCAGGCCTCTTTGTCTCTGTACCTAAATTCTGATTAACAAAACTTGACTCTCCTCCACTATTTGCCAGTGATGTTCTGTCATGTTCAGAGTATTTTAGCAGCTCTTTGGCAGTATTGAAAAATATTTCTTGAACACCTAAAAATTGAAGTATTAATACGAGTGTAAATAAAAAGGCTTCCCCAATTGAAAGAAGCACAAAAATGTGAGTTTCATTACCCTGGAACTCTTGCACTGAACTTTCATAATAAAAAGCTCCGATTTCGTTTGCAAAGCGCAGCGCTTCTTCCAAAGGAACCGTTCTTTGTTTAGAAAGATCTTTTTTATTTCCTATTAGGGTCAAAACTATTCGTCCGTCAACTTTTAAAATCAGTTCTGAAACAAAAGAAACTTGTTCTCCTCCTGCGGCAGACCAAGAAATAATTTAATAAAGAATCGTCCACCCACCGTTCGCCCAAAATTTGGCTACGGTGAATGTGTAGTGTCTGGTGATGTCGAACACTACAAAAGCCGCGTCGACGTTTCTGTAATACAATGGGACCATGGATCGAAATCTTTCTTGACCGGCGGTGTCCCATATCTGGAAAGTGAAACTTGGATGCGCTTTAATGCCTTCGGCCGTGGCTATTATCTGAAAACTTTCAGTCTTACTTGCATATTAATGAGAGTATCATTGAAGTTCACACAACACTTGAAAAGAGAGGCTCCTATTGTTGGGGTGACCACACGGCTGAAGTTCCTGTCTATGAATTTGAGAACCAGACTTGTTTTGCCCACACCTGCGCGTATGAATAAGTCAATACAATTGGTGATAAAATAAAAACAAAAATTAATTGTGCTCTCATGGAAAATAATCAATCGATTTCCGTTAATATTTAAATAAAATGAAAAAGTGAAAAAATTTTACCTTCGTTACCCACCAAAATAACTTTAGCTGCAAGTGTTTTCATTTTGTTTTTATGCAACTTATTTATCGGGCGGAATATATTATCCCCAAAGCAAAACGTTTCAATACATGATTCAAACTAAACGCTTGCGTAAAGGAAAATCTGCGATTCGTCATCCCGAGTTTCTTCTGATACGCCATGGCCGCGAACTTCGGGATTACTCCGCTTTGTCTTCCTTCCCTTTTTGTTTGCTTTCTTTTTATAGTGACACATTCACTGTTATCAAAAGTTTGTGTTGTCACTGTTGTTACATGTACACTCAGTCTGTATTGAACTTTTAAAATATTATATCGTAATGTATTGGCAGCAGAATTTCAATAATGATGAAGTGAAGTTATCAATATATTTCATAAGCGATTTCCTAAAGGAAAGATTCACCTTATCAAGTGTCCTTTCTTTTATCTTATTAATGCTCATCCTTCTCGTTCGCTTCTGTTGCTCGGATTATTTTTATTTATTTTCTTTTAGTTCCTAGTCGATCTTTATTTTTTATTTTTCAACTCTGTCTGTATTTTTCAGTTGTCTGGAAAGTATTTTTTTCCATTTTCAATTATTTCTTACCAAATTTTAATGTTCATAAATGTCAGAAATCGGTAGCAATCTTAATTTTCCTTTTTTTTTTTAAATCCTGTCAGACAAAAGTATCAGTAAAATTATTTTTTTAAGGTTTAAGGTTTAAAATTTACATGCTAAACATAAAGAATTCTTTGAAGTGATTCTTTATTATGTTTCCGTGATTGATATCGCATTTCGTGATTTAGAAAATGTTAAATTTTTACTTAAAAAAATGTATTCGATTGGGGGAAATAACCGAAAAATGATTAGTGAACTAAAGCAAGAGGAAACCTGTAGGAAAGCGTTCGTCTTGTTGCTTTGCTCCGCTCACGTAAATAATTACAAAATAAAACAGGTTAACAATACAATGTCAGTCATCAAGTAAGTTTGGCCCTGAGTGGTGTGTTATTGAGAAGATTCTCGCTTTGTTAAAGAAATTCGTAATGGCTTAAATTTGTTGGATTCTTTTCGGGGCCTTTTAAGTAAATTACAATTAAGTTTTAATTTTAAAAAGAAAATATCAAAAAGGATTTCACTTAAAAATTAAAAATGGCCAAGTTAACTGAGGATATGGTTGTGGCAAGAACCCGTGCTTCGGATCTGTCTGCGATTAAAAAACTCAATTGTTGGTAAGTTTTTTCACGTGTCCTCATTGATTATCAACAGTTTGTTTTCTTTCGAAGTTCAAACAGGAGATTTCAAATCAAATAAAACGTATTCTTTCCTTACATCTATGTTGTTTATTTTAATGAAATTAAAATTATATGTTTGCGTGGGAAGTCACCCAAACCGTAGTTTCATCTTTTTCTTCGCGATTTTAAATTCAGCCGCGATTTTGAAAAACCTTTTTGTTAATTTAGAATTATTAGCTATGGTATTCAGTATAAAAAGTAATGGAACCGTTGACTGATGATAAATAAAAATATATTGTGATAAATAGTTCACTTGCAGCATAAGGTATCCTTTCTTGCCCTTATATTGTTGTCTTTTGTGCTAAAAACTCAAAATCAGATGATCCTTTTATTTTATTTTCTTTTCTTTTCTTTTCTTTAACCTCCCCATTCATGAGAACTGCACTTGGTATTCATTCTAATTTGAACTTTTTATTATTTTTTCCAGGGGAGGTGAATTGCAAGATATCAGTTTATTGAGGAGAATGAACAATGTTGAAGTTCTTTCATTAAGGTTTGTGTTTGCTTTTAAAATAATTATTTCTTCTTCTGATACAGCAGTGTTACAGCAGCAAATTAAAAAACCAGATGTTTTAGTCACTTACACCCATTAAGTGGGTGGATAATATTGTTATGAGAGTTTATCCCTCACAGCAAATGACTGCATTTTGCTCTGTTGTGTGTTCTTCTCATTAAGAACTCATCTTAAACTATCATTTTTTTATAATGAATTGTCTGCTCTGTATAATTTTTCCCCATTTTTGTTTCAACAGTTTTGCCTGCATTTGATAAGTTAGATTGGTTTTAAGGAAGAAACCATAAATGAACTTTTATTGCAGTAATAATAATTTACAGAGGAATTTTCTACTGCCAAATTGCCCTAATTTTTTCCACCTCATTTAAAACAATCTCATCTTCCTTCAGATTATTTAAAAGAATCACTTTCACAAGTCTTTATATTTAGCATTCACTTATTGATTTTTGCTACTCTTTACACTGCAGAACTCCCATTTTGCTTTTCTAACAGTCAGTGAGTTAAACTGTTTCTAAAATGTGGACTCAATGAGTAGCCAATGATTTTTCCTGCATTTAAATTAATAATCTCAATGAATTTGTACCAATTCACACATTCATTATTTTTTTCAAAGCTTAATGAGTACATTTTAATTAGTGTCTTTCAAAGCTTTCCAAAGTTCACTATAAATAAAGTTTCCTTATTATTTTTCTATTTAAAAAAATAATTTCATATGAAAGTAAATTGAACATTCACATATTGATTTAGCATTTCTCTTTCTGAAATGAGTGCAAACAAAAATTAAATGACTCAGAGTTCTTTCAAACAACATTTCATCTTATTGATTTTTACAAACTCTCTGTGATTAAAGAGTTTCTAGTTTTTTTTAATAGAAAATCCAATTCGAGACTGATTTTTGAGAAAAGTCAATTAAGTCGTGTGTGAAAACTGACGCAAAAGGGGATAAAATGATTATTTGAGGGTTTGTTAAAAGTATTTTTTCACGAGTGTGTTTTCGTTGAAAAATTAAAAGAAATCGGATCAATGGCAGATTTCAGCAGGCAATCGTTCCAGATAAGTGGAATTTCATTATGGGAATTAATACGTATCGACTCAATAATTATTTCCTTAACGAAATTAATGCAATACGGAGAGTTGGAAAAGCAAAAAGAAAAGAGTTTTAATTTATTTCCTGGATTCCCCGTGGTCACTAGCCCTGAAAATTTTATTAATTGTCGATGGATTAAAAATGGGGGGAAATTTGCGTTGCAAAGAAAGCGGCCGCCATTTCCGGTGTCAAAGGAAAGAGAGGAAAGTTTGCGGCCCCTATTTCCGGTGTCAAAGGAAAGAGAAAAGTTTGCGGACTTTTATCAAAAACGTTTCCAAACCGATCCGGCCAAACGAAACTAATAAAAATCGTTACAGCGTAGATTTACTTAAGAGGAAGTGATATTTAATATATAATTAATAAATTGTTGAAACGTTTTGTGCGAAATCACAGAAGCAAAACGCGGTTGCGTGTGCCTTCAATATGACGTTTTTATGGGCGAAAACGCTTCTTCCCATACTATTCCCAAATTATTCTTAATATAATTATCTCATCCCTAATTTATGCTCATTTGCTGGGATTCTCTTAAGAAAGGCCCACCGACTAAGTGTTATTTTGGGAAATAATGAAAGATGGAATGAGAAAGAAAAGAAACAATGAAAATATAAAAGATTTCATGCGTAACTAAAGTGTGGAAATGCTTCTCTTGTATTTCATGGTGACTTTTAAGGAGTTTCTCCTCGTAGGAGCGTGTTCATGTCAGGAAAATGTTCCACTTTTGGGCGCCATGCAATGTCTCCTGTCTTTTATTTAATTCATTAACTGCACCCTTTGGTGAAACTCCTTTGAAAATCAGCACCGCATTTTATCCCTATAAATTTACCTTTAAAGGGCGAATGGGAGTATTTTGTACGTATTAATGTTGAGTGCGCACACAGTCGATTGTTTTGGTGTTTTCGCGCATTAAAATTGGCGCAAGGAAGTGGCCAAAGAAAACCCTAATCGGATATGGGACTGCTTGTTGCTGGATGTGCACAAAAGGTGGGCGAACTTGTCGAGTCGAATCGAAAACTGAAAGTCAACCCGTTCACCGAGATCATTTGGCTCTTTGGCTCCTCAGGACCAAGTAAGGAAGCGTTCGTGGGCTCTTTCTCCTCTACCATTCCGCCATTTTATTTTTATTTTATATTCGTCCTTAACCAAAGTACCCGGTTTTTTCGGTCGATCATTTGCTCGCCAGTTTTTATTTTCACTTACGGCAGCGCTCCAAACTATTTGAAAATTTTCCCCTTTTCCACCCTTAACAGTTATTGTTACAGAGTGAAATTTGATTGGTTTTCGTTAAAATGCTTTTCAACAGTTCTCACATTTACAAATATAATATTAAAAAGCAAATTAATTTTTGATGTACAATTTTATGAGTTGCGATGCATTCCCAAAGTGGCCCATAAAAGTAAACAATTTGAGGACTGACAGAACAAGAAATTAACAAAACAGAATATATCTAAAGCACGTAAGAACCAGTGAAAATGTGCATTCACTTTTATGTCTCAAGTGCGGATATATGAATGGGTTTTGTTTGGGTGAAAAACTGTGTCTTTGATTGCTTCGACCCGATTTTCACCGCATTTTAAGACGTTTAGCGCATCTCTCCCCGAAAATAGAATCATTCAAGCAATCCTTGAAAAGTAACATTTTCATAAGGAGGCACAAATGCACCTGAGGACCACATTTGAGACATTTGAGTGGCATTTCTTCTTAATGATGGAAGGACCTACTTTTTGCGGTCACCGCGAGAAAGTCGGACCGAATCTCCATATTAAAAACTCATATTTATGGGCATTTATAAGAAACGAAGACTGAATCGGTTTCTTTTATCCTCTCTTGCGAGGCGAATCCAAACTTGCAAATGGGGAAAAGGCAGAACTGTTTTGAATTCGTCCGACTGATAAATATATCGCAACGCCCGGGGAAATTGAGGAATCATTAACGGAATGTCACTCCCATGTCTGTGTGATGGCGGCAAAGGATGCGGCCAAGGACGGAATATTTCGCTCTTGGGGTCCTTGCCTTGGGGTAGGTGCCTGACGCGGGGGTGATTGCGCCACCGACGGGGGAGGGAACTCAACAGAATGTCACTCTGTCACTCCCATGTCTGTGTGATGGCGGCAAAGGATGCGGCCAAGGACGGAATATTTCGCTCTTGGGGTCCTTGCCTTGGGGTAGGTGCCTGACGCGGGGGTGATTGCGCCACCGACGGGGGAGGGAACTCAACAGAATGTCACTCTGTCACTCCCATGTCTGTGTGATGGCGGCAAAGGATGCGGCCAAGGACGGAATATTTCGCTCTTGGGGTCCTTGCCTTGGGGTAGGTGCCTGACGCGGGGGTGATTGCGCCACCGACGGGGGAGGGAACTCAACAGAATGTCACTCTGTCACTCCCATGTCTGTGTGATGGCGGCAAAGGATGCGGCCAAGGACGGAATATTTCGCTCTTGGGGTCCTTGCCTTGGGGTAGGTGCCTGACGCGGGGGTGATTGCGCCACCGACGGGGGAGGGAACTCAACAGAATGTCACTCTGTCACTCCCATGTCTGTGTGATGGCGGCAAAGGATGCGGCCAAGGACGGAATATTTCGCTCTTGGGGTCCTTGCCTTGGGGTAGGTGCCTGACGCGGGGGTGATTGCGCCACCGACGGGGGAGGGAACTCAACAGAATGTCACTCTGTCACTCCCATGTCTGTGTGATGGCGGCAAAGGATGCGGCCAAGGACGGAATATTTCGCTCTTGGGGTCCTTGCCTTGGGGTAGGTGCCTGACGCGGGGGTGATTGCGCCACCGACGGGGGAGGGAACTCAACAGAATGTCACTCTGTCACTCCCATGTCTGTGTGATGGCGGCAAAGGATGCGGCCAAGGACGGAATATTTCGCTCTTGGGGTCCTTGCCTTGGGGTAGGTGCCTGACGCGGGGGTGATTGCGCCACCGACGGGGGAGGGAACTCAACAGAATGTCGGTGGGTCTCGAGATACGTTACAAAAAACCTGGATTGTTGGTTGTTATGCATAGAAACAGCCCCCGCACGCAACACTCCTTAAACAAACGAGGCGTTTTTAATGAATCAGTCGAGTTTATAAAAAAAGGAACTGCGAGTGTCTGATTGTCCAAGTTTAGACTTTTTCCAAGACAAACACGATTGAATCCGGGGAAAAAATATTATTTAACCCTCTGCGACGTTACTTTCACCCGCTTTGGAGTTTATGTTCCTGTATTTTTTTATTTTCTTAAATTAATGCCTGAAACTGTTTTTTTATGTTTAGATATATACTCATTGTTCGTTTATTTATTTATTTAATTATATTTTTTGTATGTATTCTTTTTTTAAATGTAATTAAGGATTTTTGTTTTATTTTTTGGTTAAATGGTTTTGTTTATTGTTTTTAAATAACTTTCGTATAATATATTTTATATATTAATAAATATTTTTTATAAATTGTTTTTGCTCAATTGTTTCTCAGGGGTGAGAAACCCCCTAATGTCTACGGGGGAAATAAAAATCACTTATTACTTTGTCAATCCAAAACAAAAATTGTTTATCCTTTTAATTTCAGTGTTAATAAGATATCCAGTCTCGTGGATGTTCAGTACTGTAAGAATCTTAGGGAGCTTTACGTGAGGAAAAACGAAATTAAGAATCTGAATGAGATTTGCTATTTGAAAAATTTGCCTTATCTCAAAGCGCTTTGGTTGGGTGAAAACCCCTGCTCAGTTTCGGACAGCCTGTAAGTATTTCTCTTTTATTTATTTATTTATTACCTATCTGCGGTGTTCTCGCATTGCCTTCCATTAATAATCGCGAGTGACATTGAAATCCGCACAATGTCTTCA
Organism: Brueelia nebulosa; assembly: GCA_028293925.1. Classification (NCBI taxonomy): domain Eukaryota; kingdom Metazoa; phylum Arthropoda; class Insecta; order Psocodea; family Philopteridae; genus Brueelia; species Brueelia nebulosa. The sequence goes on along the minus strand of JAQIBA010000003.1, from coordinate 343,288 downwards.
TTGTGCGGCCACACCCCGCCAACTTCGTCTCACGCCTTTCCATCTCACACACGACTGAGAGAAGCTGTGCTGTGCCCCAGGTACCGATACACCGTCATAAAGAATCTCCCCAGCCTGGAAAAACTGGACGACGTGAAGATCGAGCCGGAGGAGAGGCAGGACTCCCTGAAGAAGGGCAGGGACTTGGTTCACCCCGAGGACTACGACTACGACAACAGCAGCCCCGCGCAGAGCCCCGTCCGACCCTCAGTAGGTATCCCACCCCTATCCACCCCCAGGGTGAATGGGGAGAATCCCCACGTTGACCTCTCCTTTCCGCGCAGGACGACCCCAATGGTTTCGTAGTTGGCTCATCAGAAAGGGTTTTGCAGAGGTCGCCTCCCGCGAGCGGTCGCTCCTCCGACCAGGACTTCGAGGACTCGAACGAGAGCAGAAAATCCTACAGTCCGGACTACGAGCAGACGACGTATGCGGGTTCGGACAGGTACGGCCAGGGGAACGAGCGCTACGAGAGCAGGAATTACAAAAGCGTCCGGCGACCGAGCGAGGCTTCCTACGAGGTAAGTCCAAACAAGGTTGCACGGGGTGAGTGAGTAAGTTTAACCCTTTGATGGGAGTGGAGGGGTGAAGGAGGGGGTGAAGGGGGGTGAAGGGGTCAAGTAATAATCATCCCCTCGTGCTGTTTTGCAGCAGAATTACGATAACGGAGACGTGAACGAAAGCATAGCGTTCGAAAAGCAGAAAGATCCACAAAACTCATCTTACCTAAACCGATGTAACTCTGACACTTCCATTATACTAAAAAAAGAGAAAAGCTTATCTGAGTCTAACCAAGCGAAGGGTGCTCATAACGCCACTAACCAACTGGAAGACTCCGAAGGTGACTGTACCATAGAAACGAAGGTAGGGCTCGCAGCGGATTGGCCAACGGCTTTGCGTCGTCAAAGTAACACTGGGACTTTGTTGAAGGAGGGCTATTGTAATTGTTCGGGGCAACACCAGGACCGGCGTTCGCAGATGAATGTCTCCCGCTGCAGAGACCGAGGGGAGACCTTAAGGTGTTCCAGCAGCGAAGGGAGCGGGCGCACAAGTCCCCAAAAGGTGGTAAGTCGTTCCCCGATGCTGTCGCCGGCTTTCAAGAGGAATTTTCTCTCGGGAGGGCAGCGCTTCATGCCGGCGCGACTAATACTGGACTGGTTGCCTTTGCAGCAAGAGAGAGCCTACAGACAGTACGACAATTACCGGATAGAGGGCGATAGGTACTCGAAAGGATCTCCTTATCCGCCGCGGCGACCGGTCACGCGGGTACGTAACGCTTTCGTGTCGGCCATTTTCATTTGGGGATAATGAGAATGCAAAAAATGGTTTCAGAACTCAAACCTCCTGTCTGCAGTATTATGTTTAATCAAAGAATTAGACTACCCAAGTCTGGAAGTAGTTGCAATTGCGGTCAGATGCAGAATGGACGAATTCGACGATTAGCATCCGGCCGAGGACAATCCATCCGAAGCGGATGGAAACAATTAATTAATTATAATTAACAGACTTTGCTGATAACGGTCGAGTGAGAAGAAAAAACCATGTTGAAATAAAATTATTCTAAACCGTTACACTTCATTTACGAGGGTTGTATGCTAAAAGACAAAAGGAGTCGATCCCGAGATAACGAAAGTAAAAAGTAACAATTATTTTAATTATGAAAATATTAACAGGCAAACGGTGCAAAGGAATGCTGTGTGTGAATGGTCGTTTTATGCGGAATGTGACAGTGTGGATGACACTAATTTGTTAGTTAGAAATGAAATTTACGCTTAACATTTGAAAGAATGTCTCATTTTTTAATATAAATGAAGTTGAAAAATTTGTTTTGTTATAACGTTAAGTTGAAAGTGATGGGATAAATTAAGATATTACTCTCCTTTTTTGTACTATTTTAATTTATATGATTTTAAATGAGGATTTGATTAAGATTTTATTAACAAAGGGCTGTGACCAGCAAAAGGTTGAGTTAAATTGAGATTTTAATGAGCTCTCGTAAAAGTAATAAATGTTTCTCGATTAAGAATCAGCCCGAGTGTAAGTTTTAAAGTGCAATTTAACAAATATTACTTAACCAGTTTAGATTAGTGGACTGAAAAATGCATTGTTAGATCATTATTTCTTTTTCATTGTTGGCAAGTGTATATAAAGTTTTGGAGCTGTCAGAGTCTAATTATGGGCGAGGTTTTCCAGGGTCTCATTTGACGCTTCCACTGAAAACACTCAAAGACGGCGCCATATTGAGGTTGGGAAACCGTTGGCATCAGCCATTGGTGAATTGGCGGGGCGGCCTAAAAAGAGCCTAAAAAGGGCCTAAAAAGGGCCGAAAAAGGGCCGGAAACCGCTTTTCCTCCCACACCTCAACAGACCAAAGTTGGAGAGTTAAAAAAGTATTTTATTTGGGAATGAAAAGATGAAAATATTTAAAAAGTCATATTCCCGAGAAAGAAAACTGAGTTCTGTGCACACCCATTATCTTCGGCTTCGGCTGAGTAATTAATTATTTGAATTTGGGTAAAATATCGTCGAGGGTTGTGTAAACTGTAAATAGGCCGTTTTCTCAGAGAGAGAACGATTTCGCCGAAGTTTATGGTTATGAAAACCGGTTGCCAAATCGGCGTGTGTTCGCTTGTGATGGTTTCGTGCAATAATGTGACTCAGTTGTAATTATTTAAATTTAAATTTCGGAGTCGGTCCTCTATGAAATGTCAAATGATAATTATATTATAAATAGTTCTAAGAAATAATAAATGCTGCAGACGTTGTAAGTGTGAGCGAGGAATATAAATAATACATTCCATTAAATGAAACAATGATGAATGAGTGAATGATGAAGACTGTATTATTTAATTAATAAAAAACAATTAAGGGAATACTAAAACCGCGAGTGATATTTTATAGAGATTAATTGAAAATTCTTCATTTCTGACTGAACAATTCAATTATTCAGTTTTTTTATTGTAATCAGTAAGTGTGAATAAATAAAAAGCGCGCGCATATGAATTATTTTAAAATGAAATTAAAATTGTTACTCTAAAAAAGTCTATATTTACATTAAATTTGAGCTTTAACGAGCGTATTAAATAAAAATTTATCAACTGGCTTAATAACAATGAATGTTTCACAGTTTTTTAATTGAAAATTTATTCTCTCGCAATCATTACGGAACAGTGTTTTCAAAAACGATAGGAATACTTAAATGTTTAGTTGACGTACTTAACATTTGTCCGGTGTTTCATCAGTATTAATTTTTGTAAGTCAAACTTTGTTAAACTAAATATTCTTCGGATGAATTAACTCTGTTCACATGAAATTTTGGAGTCATTTAAAGCTCCTCGGTACGAAATTGTAACGCTCTGCTGTAATCTTTACTTAATTTTTTTTTAAACCATGAATGTATTTTATTCTAGTCTGTTTCACCGACAAAAATAAAATTTAAACTTTAATATCGTAAATATTTTTTTCCTTTTTGTCCTCCAGTTTATCATTTGTGTTTACTATAGTTTTTTTAATTTGCAAAACCTGTTATTGGCGCCAGAACCGGACCCAAAAATATAGTTTTATCCTATACTATTAATAGTAGAATAATTGGGTGTATTTTAGACTTTTATAGTTTTTCTACTCTGCATAGTTTCTTATTTCCTATTGTCTTGAGAGCCCGCAATTGGATTCCCTTAAATTTGAAGAAACGGTAATGATTTTATATAAATTCCTTAAGGCATTTGCCGCGATAAAGGCTTCATCTAAAACGGTTTTGTCCTCTAAAACTAAAAGAAAAGCCGGGAGTTTGGGTTCAAAACGGAAAAGTCCCAATTTCGCGAGTCTTTTAAGAAATTTCTTGGGGAAAAATGGCGGAAGATTTTGGAACTAATTTTGAAAATAAAAATGGAAATATTAAAAAATAAATACTTGAATTTGGTTGCAGTTGTTTGTGGCAGCATTTTGTACTTATAATTCGCATTAATAATTAATCTGAGTGCATTCAGTCATTATGTTGATGTGATTTGACGGTATCTTTTGAGTCGTAGAAGGCGGTGTAAAATGGCGCCCTACGGTTTGTTTCTATTATGTTCAGTTTATTATTAAAATAATCCGTTGTGAATTTTATTTAGGACTCGTTTATATGAACCGCAAGTTTATTTAGAGATTATTAACCGTTGATTTTAAAAGTTATTTTGAATCGTTAGCACAAATCTTAATTTATATTAAGGAATTTTATCGTTAAATAAAGAATTTTTGACAATGTCTGGAACTCTTCATCCATTCGCCACCGGTTTTCCTGCCAATCAGTCACAGACCGGAATGCACAACCCTTTGGCACAGTTTAATAACACCGGAGTCCCCAACATGCCAGTGGCGAGAGGGACCGGCTTACAATTCAATTTAGGTCCCAATCCGCAGACCGCAAATCAGGTGAATAAACCAAACTTATCTAATTTTACACTTCCATTACACCTAAACCATTTGAAAAACGTATTTAACAGTCAGCTCCGAACGCCGTACCTGTTGCCTCCCAAGCGACCTCCCAAGGACCCTCCGGGACACCCAACGGGAGCACCAACGACTCGATGAGCAGTTCCCAAGGCAGCGGAAGTGCCGCTTCCGCCCGAGGGAATTCGGGAACTCCCGCAGACAACGCAACCCAGTCCACACAAGCCTCAAGGGATATAAACACAGCAAGTCTGTGTAAAATAGGCCAAGAAACAGTTCAGGATATAGTCTCTCGAACTCAGGAAATTTTTCAGACTCTTAAAACAATTCAGGTGAATCCTCATCTAATGTTGATTGCATACTCTTTAATTAAGTTTTTGACAGAACAGAAAAGTATTTACTTTAACACTAGAATGATGGAGAAATAGGATTAACTTAAAAGCAAGCAGTTTTTGACATCCTCCATTTTAGTGTTAAACATCACAGTAAAGTTTCTATTTTTTATTCAGCCTCCCAATGGAACAATTCCTGGTTCAAACACATCCAATGAGAAAAAAGCCAAAATTCAAGAACAGCTCAGGACAATCAGGTTATTGTTTAAGAGGCTGAGGCTAATCTATGAGAAATGCAATGAAAACACACAACTTCAGGGAATGGAATACACACACATTGAGGTAAAATCTCTCATGTCATTCACATATTCTGCAACCCATGTGTAAATAGTGTTAAGTGCACATTCTCAAACTTTTCAGTAGTCTGTACTTTTTCCAGCTTTTAACTCCTGGAAAGAGTTTAAACCATAAGTAAGAAGACATCTGAAAAGTTGAGAGTAGTCAGAAATGCATATTTTATAATATTTTCAGAGTTTGATACCCCTCAAAGAAGAATGGGACATGAAAAGTGAGGAGAGAAAGAACTCAGAAGCATACAGGCAGGCCAGTGAGGAATGCAAGGAGCTCATGGAGCAAGTTGCAATGAAAAACAAGCATTTGAAAGAAATAGTGGATCACTTGCGACGAATAATCTGGGAAATAAATACAATGTTGGCAATGAGAAGATCTTAACAATTTTGGAGTTGTTTTTTCAATTTTCCTCAACTTTAATCAGCTTCAGTGTATTTATATGTCAATGCAAAATAATTAAATGTGAAAATCTTTGGCAGTGATATGTAGATAAATCTTTTTTTTTTTTCAAATAAAAGCCATTCTCTGTATCTCATTTTTAATGACTGAGCATAAAGTGGAATATAGAACGCGTAAATGCATTTTTTCCTGATTGTTTTCAATTTAAGTAATTATTAATTAAAATAATTGTTTTTTGGTTAACCTATTTTTATTTTTCCTTTCCATTGAGAAGAAATTTATTACAAATTTTATGTAATTTTCCGTTGAAAAATTGACCTTTTGTTTTTAAGATGGGTTTCCAAAGGTAATAATACTTTATAAAGGCCAATTACGCAATTTTTGCATTTTTATGAGCGACACATGTCTGCATTCCAGAATACTTGACGACTCTTCATTTCCTGCGACAAATGGCACTCGACACAAAAAAGCATAATTTTTGATGGGGACCGAAATAAATACACAAAAAAATTCCAGTAATGTATTTCAATATGTATAAAAATACGAACGTCATAATTCTCTCATGTATAAGTTCTTCCGAAGATTTAAAAAAAATTTAAATACATTGTAAATTTAATATTTAAAAATTTTTCACAAGGTACCATTCAAAATTACAATATTTCTGAATGATAAATAAAAGAACTTATCTACAATGGAGAAATTATTGATGTTTTATTTTTAAATCAATTGTAAGAGAAATTAAGTACAAAAATTATTTCTTTGTCCCATAAATGAGAAAGATTTCTCCGTATATTCATCACAAATGTTTTGCAACTCAAAAAAAGGAATAAGCATTTCAGATTAAAGACACAATGCTTGCTATCAATACAATCTCAGATAAACAATAAATGTTTCAATCAGTATTTGCGTGAGTTTCGACGAAGCCACAGCACTTTTCCGGATTAAAGAAAAAGAAATTATTATGCGGTGCTTCTCTTTGAGACACAGCTTTCACTACTTCTTGCGCGAGAACGCCTCCCACAATGGCGCAAACTGGACTCACTTCCGCGAATATATTCCTGAAAAAGCAATTCCAAAAGTAATCAGCAATCGGTTGGCGGAAGCTTTTTCGCGCAATTCTAATCAGAATTCATACCCAAAAATGAAATCTGGAATTTTCTGCTCAGGTACACAAAGACTGTTCAACACTGTTCTGCTCAATGCTTTCAAAAGTTCTATTTCAGAATCTCTTTCTTTGGGATCAGGCTTTCTGTTATACTTTGTTCTGAATTCCATTAATACTGAAAAAAAACAAATAAATGTGTAATGTTAAGTCAATTCAATGGATGCAGTTCTGATTAAACAATTTACCTCTCATTAAAAAGTAAGAGTAATCCATTTTGGCAACCTTTTTTGCATTTTCAGGCTTTGACCAATCAACTGAAAGTGCTTTGGTGAGTGGAACGAAGTTCGAAGTCAGTTTGACTGTGGTTTTCTCAGGTTCACATTTCTTTTTATCTGCCTCTGGTTTATCACCAGGCAATTTTACAATAACCCTGATGAAATTAATTCTTTTTATTAAAAGCAAAAATAATTGCAGCATTGTGTGAACAATACAGTGCATTTGTAATAGAAAGCTTTTTATTTGAACCTTTTGTTCTTTTAATTTTTGTTTTTAAATCAGAGGGGTAATTTGTAATTAATGAGTGAGAAATGTAAATGATTGGCTGCTTTTCTAATCATTCACTCTAATGTTGAAGACATTACAAAGAATATTGTCTTTTGAGAATGGAGACAGATTAAAGCAGAAAAACATTACAGAGTGATCTGAAGGGTTCATTTTGAACATTAAATGTTTCCATTCATAAGAGAAGTTTATTACATTTGCACTGAAATGCTCACAAAAGGCTCAGTGGTGAATGCTCTTACTCTGCAAAACTGTGAATTTGAAGATCAGAGAATATATAACCAAACATTCCATAAACATCTCCACAAAAAAACTTAATGTTTTTGGCTCTGCATATTGAATTAATTCTCTTGAGCTCTGACAGAGTGCATTCAGTTGCAACAATCACATCAAATTTAGAAAAGTATTCATCCTGCTTGTCTTGAATTCTGCCTGTGTCAGCTGCCAGTTTCACCATTGGGTTTAATGCTTGAGCTCTTGCCAGAGACGCTTTAGCCCTCTGAAATTGGAAAACTTTTTAAATGCACTCATTTATCAAATCAATCTCAAAAGCTGGCAACATTTAAACCATTAATTGTAAAGTATAAATAAGGTTTCTGTGACTAATCAAAATTGAACCGAAAAAAGGATGCACAAAAACTTTGACTTACTGGCGAGCCGATGGCCTCAGTCGGCGCAAGAAACTGCGAGCACAAATCTTCTTCGGTTAACAATCCGTCATCCAACAACGTAACGGCTTTAACTCCTGCCAAAATAATATTCTTAGCAGTTTCAGCTCCGAATCCTTTAAGCCCAATTATAAGTATTCGCGCACTTCGAAGCCTAAATGTAAATAATAAAAAATAAATACTTAAGTAACACAATTAGTTAATCAAACTGCTTTGAGATTTTGATTGCCAATTCGAAAATACAAATACGGCACATTTCTCTGGCAGAACTGAATAACAGTAAAGATTAATACGACTACTCACCTTTTCTGCGAATCAAGACCCCAGAGACGAATTTGACGATCGTACAATTCAGCCTCATCTTCGGTCAAGTCAAAAATTTGGCCGGCAACCATTTTTCTTAAATTAATTTGAAAAACCTGAGAAGCAGCAATATTGCGACATTACAGTCGTGCACTCAGAATGTCGTGGCAGTAGAACATTTAAATAATCGAAGCTTTATTCTCGAACGGGATATGTTGTCTTTGCGATTGCGGGTTGGGAATAATTATTTTCCACAAATATAAAGAATTCATAATTTGCTTGTACAATCATTTTCTAATTATTTTTAATTTAGAAAGTTTGACTATGATTATGGCCGGGAGAGGACGACGGCTAACCGACACAAAACAAGAACCAACTAAATCTGTCGGGTTGTCATCGCCCCTAGAATCCTCTACCAACTCTGCCAACAAGTCATTCGTGGCAGTGGTAAATGAAATTAATTTAACAGGAGTGAACGCATCGGTGTTTCCAAAAATCCAGGCTTGCGTTAACGAAGTGTTCACCACCAAAGACGCTATGAGAAATACACTTTCTCATTTGCACAGCAAAGCCTTATCAGACCCTCACTTTGGGGAAAAATTAGTGTTGGCTTTAGAACAAATTTCCAGCTTTGAAGTTGACGGTGTTCTGCTTAGAAATGAACTACTCTCTTTTATACAAAATGACTTCAAAAGCAAAGAAACACTGTTTCAATCAGACAGGGATAAATTTCTCAATGCAGTATTATTATTAGGGGGGGTTTTTAATAGAATTAAAATATGTGGTGAACCAATTGAAATATTGGCTTTAGCACTTTTAGATTACTTTGATCTTTTAATCAAAGGAGATGAGGCAGAATTTAAACTCTTAACTAAACAGGTTAGTTTTAAGCTTAATTTTGTGGCCACAATTTTATTTAAAATACCATACATCAGTCTTTTCATTTTTTATCTTTAATTTTTTCAGATTTATATAAATGGAGAGAAATTAAGGAAAATAAACAGATTTGAGTTAATAGAGAATGACCTTAGGAAAATTATTGTTAATGAAAATTTACATTCTAAATGCAAATGTTGGATCCTGTTGGCAATAGATGTCTTATCTCATGGGTGCAAGCCCCTCAAAGGCATTGTCAGGAATTTCTATGTAGCCAATTTGGGAGAGGATTACAAAAAATTTGAAATGCTGCTTCCAAATGAGAGGACAAACCAATCAGTTTCTCCTAAGAGTGCAAATAGTGGAGAAATGACAGTGGAAAAAAAGAAAACTACACCAGAATTGAGTCCTGGCAAAAGGGAAAGTTATCATAGGGATTTATCAGAGAATATCTCCAATTTAAATGTGAAAGGAGAAAAGGGGAATAAGGAAAGGGTTCAGTCACCACCAGGGAAGGGCAAGAAAAAAGATTATTGGAAATCCAGTGGGAGTGCAAGAAAAAGTGGACATGATGATCGCTTTGAGAGGGAAGAAAACTTTTATGGTGTTCAGAAGCCGAGGCAACCAAAAGTGGAAAATCAGAGGGCCAACTTTAATGAACCTTAACAAAGGATTTTCTCAATGCAGACTGTTTCAGCTTTTTTTGGTTAATTCTGCTGTGAAATGAAGATTTTATTTAAATGCATACATTTAATTTACTTTCAGACTTTGACCGGTGAAACAATTTCAGTCAATGAATCACAATAAGATGTTTATTTGCCAAAATAATTTTTAAATGGAAATTTATAATTTATAGAGAATATTTAAAAATTTTTTATTTTGTATTTTTTTATTTATTGTCAAACTGATTAATCAACAAATCTTTGTTTTTTGAAAACTTGTTTGTATAAACGCCAATAAAATGCTTATGAAGAGTGTAAAAATGTTATGTGATAACTTACACTTGATTAAGTAAAAAATATGATTTTACTGTTACATTAGTCTGGTTTTCATAAATAGTATTAACACAAGTTTTTTCTGTGTTTCCCCCCCCTGCAATAAATAAATAAATGAGGGCTTTCCTTTTAGAACGTCCAATTTGGCCTTATTTTTGTCTTTTTTTCATCCTTACCGTTCGAATATGAAGAAAATTACGCATTGATTGCCTTTATTTATAACAATTGCTTTTATTTAACTGGAAAATCTGCAACATTATGAGTTTGTCATTGAGACTTCATTATTTTTTACATTGAAACATTTTTTTCTTTTCTGCCTTTACGGCTTTTTCGGCCATTTTCCGGCACTGCTTTTGTTTATTCAGCTCCGATTACTTTAATGGATAAATGACAGAAGTTCAAATTGTTTTCTGCAGGGGATGATTCGCTCCCCTTTCGGGCTTTGTCCTCTGAGTTACCTCCGGAATTCGGTTGGAGGAATCCTTTTCTTTTTAAATATTGTCAAAGCACCTGTTTTTGAGGCGGGCGTTCATTCTTAAAAAGTTAAAATTCCGACAAAAGATGTTCTGTAATTGTTATAATGACGGAGCAGAAAACATGGTTGAAATAAATAACAACATATTGATAGGTTTTTTAGTGAAAAATTGGGATTCGAGCATTGAAAAATAAAAATAGTAAGTTTATAAATTAAAATAATTAATTGTTATGAGCGAGATCTTTTTGCCGAAATGCAAACTGGTTTTTAGGTCGGCTTGAAGAGCGCGGATAAAGACATACAGTAGAAATTTTCGAAAAAAAAACAGCCGAAGCAAATATGATCGGGAGTCAGTCGTGAGACTTAATTAAAAAAATAAAACGTTAGTCGAACAAATTTAATTGGAGCCGGGACAATTTTATTTATTTTATCTTTCCTGGCGTTCGAAGTCGTCGAAAAAATTTCCAAGTTGGGTAAACAATGACAAATTGGCCAAACATTGAACAATACAGAAACCTAGATGCAAAATTCATTGATTCTGCTGCGGACAGTGATTTAGAAACAGTAATTAAAACCGAGTACAATGAAAAGGACAGCGCAGACGATGTGAGCAACTCCAAGACCGTTCGCTGTGTCATTCAGAAGGACTTCGAGGAGGCCTTCAAGAAGGCCGACGGGGCCGGCGGCCGCGGGCCGGCGCGGGCCAGGGCCCAGGAGGCGGTCGCCGCGGACCGGTCGCACGCGGACCGCGTCCGCCTGCAGAACCACCTCAGGTGGAAGAGGCAGAAGGAAGAGGAGTACCTGCAGAAGAAGGAGGCGGAGAGGGAGGCGCAGCGGAAGAGGAGGGAGGAGGAGGCTCGGTTGGAGAGGGCGCGGAAGGAGAAGGAGAAGGAGAAGGAGGAGAAGATGAGGGAGTGGCAGGAGCAGAAGGCGCGGGAGAAGGAGGAGAGGAAGAAGGAGAAGATGGTGATGAAGATGCTGGAGAAGGAGTTGAAAGTGACTCCGTCGGTGGACAAAGAGAAACTCATTGAGGAGTGGGTTAAATTGAAAAACAAACAGAAGCAAAGTAAGTTCATTTTTGGGCGCAGCCAATCCTTGGAAAGCCTCGAAAGCTTTATTTCAAAACATTTCAGTGGAAAGCGAAAAGAAGGCGGAGTTGCTGAAAAAGGAGGAGGAAAACAGAGCGTTGAGGCAAAATCAGGCGGAACTGAGCTACAGACAATGGAAGGAGAGAGTAAAAGGAAGAATGATGACTCTGCCAAAAAATGGATACCGTAAGTTTCATTTGCTTGTGCTAATGACTCATTTATCCTCCGTCATCGAATTACTGTCGGTTTCTTCGGGTGTAACGACAGCGTTAACAACATTTGCAGGGATAATTTTAATGTAAAAGCAATCGCCCCATTCCGATTTTAATCTTTTTTAATCACGCTTAACTCCGGCGATTTCTTGCAGAAATATTTGGGCCGAAACCTGCGCCAGTCGTGAAAGAAGACTGGAACCACGACTTCATCAACGGGAGCCCCCGAAGTGGCAGCAACTGTCTTCGGGGAACCAAATCGAACACGAGCACTTCCCTCACTTTCCGGCCGGCGATGAAGGAAGTGGAGACGCTTTCCAAAGACATATTCTACCTGGGGGACCTGAAAAGCAGAAGTCCGAGCTTCTACCACCTGAAGAGGACCAAGAGCGGAGTGAACTTGTGCGAGAGCGGAAGAGGGGCCCCCAAAGGGCAGTGCGAAATGCCTCTGAAAGAGCTGCAGCCGGGGACGATCGATCTCAAGAAGAAAGGGGCGAAGTCGGTTAAGGGTGGTTTTGAGAAGATCATCCGGGAGGGGAGTAAAAGACCCGATATGAGTTTTGTGGGCAAATTCCGGGCGAAGCAAACGGAAATTTATCTCAATGATTTTATGTGCTTTCAAGCCCAGGGGGATCAAAACCGTTCCGTTCCCGATAAAAAGTCCGAATTTTGGGATTCCCTAATCGGATCGGAAATTCTGCCGAGTAAAAAAAAAATCGAACTTTACATAAACCCTTGTCCCGAAGAGAATCCCATGTTGGAACCTCAGAAGAAGAAGAGTTTCAAGAGTAACGAGACCAGGGCGCAGGGAAGAACAAGGAAAGACTCCCTGGAGAAAAACCTCGCCAGCGAGAGCGGCTGCAAGCAGAAGTGCTGTGCACCGAACCGCACCCGGTCGCTGAGTCTGCAGAAGGACGCCACCAAGACGGAGAAGGCTGTGAAAATGGCCAGCAGGAAAGCAACGGGATCGGAGACGGGGAAAAGCTCAAGAAGGTCCCGCTCCTATGACAAATCCCTGAAAAAAGCATCCAAGAGCGAACAAAAGATGAAAAACTGTTCCTCGTCCAAGTCGATGGCGAAAATAAGCCTCGCCGTCGACGCGGGCAAAGGCAGAAGCACCGCCGAGGGGAGGAGGAGCCAGAACAGAAGAAGCAGGAGCAGGAAGGCCGCCTCGCCCGAAAAGAGCGACAAGCAGGAGCAGGAGCACAAGACCAAGAAAAGGCCCAAGAAGAAGAACCCCCTGTCCAAGTCCCTCTCCTTCTGCGACAGCCCCTACTGCGCGGACAACCCCCCCAAGGGCCCGGCCAAGGCGAAGCCCGGCCGCAGGAAGAGCCTGAAGGAGGTGGGGTCGAAGAGCGAGGAGGGGGAGCGCAGCCGGAAGGCGTTCATGGCCAGGACGTAAGGGAAGGCTTGACCGGGATGACCTCCTGAAGAGTTGCTCTGCGGGCAGGGAAGAGAGCCTGCGGAATGGGGGAGAATCATTGCCTTGGCTGATTCTGTGTTGCTCGAGGACGAGCGGCTGAAGATAGCCAAAGTATTCAATGATATCAATGTAAAATGTGCTATGTGTATTATAATGTATTGTAAAAGTTTACACAAATTTGGCGCCAACGTAGAAGTAAATAAAGGTACAGACATTGACTGATTATTTTTATCTGTTGGAATTTATCATTTATAAAAGATAGTAAAAATGGCAAAGTCTCAACAATTTCGTCGTTGAAACATTTTTAAATGAAAATTCAAATAAACTACAAAATACCTAATTTTATATTGGTCAAAATAAAGTACAGGTCAACAATCCATTTTTAAAAATTCAATTTTACATAAAAAAACAATAAATATAAAGTTCAGTTAAACTAATAATAGAAAAATTTAGAAATGAGGAGTAAAATACCGAAGGATATCAATAATTAACCTCTAAAAGTATATAATTCATTTAATGCGACTAGGTTTCGTAATGAAATGCAGCCAATGTGGAGGACGACCATAATCGCGTCTCTTCTTCCCTCGGGAGCCAACGACGCCCATTTTCTGGGAGAAACGCCCTCATTCGGCGTCAGACCAAATCGGAAACTCTGCATCACAACATCTTATCAACATCTTATCACACAGAATCGCACATGAAATATACACTACAAACGTGCAAATTTACTTTCGTTAAAATAATTCTAGTACGGTGTGTTTTGTCATTAAAATGTTTCTTCGGAGGCTCCTTTTTATTTTTTTTTTTTCATTAACGGACCGGAGAGAGGTCCGAGTGTCAAAATGGCGCATAAATCTTCTTTTTGAGAAAAATGGGGACCGTCTTCACGGTGGAGGAGGATCTGTTCTCTGGAGTCAAAGCTCAATGACGACTGCGACTTGTTTTGGATTCCAAACCCCTCTCCGGTTGTCTTCAGTGCGTCTTTCAATGAGCTCACCGAACAAATACTCATCATAGATGTCTTTTACAGAATTTGGAAGCAATGATTTCAATCGGAGAAAAGGCCTCACTCCGCTCTGGTCGTCACACTCCAATGGTGATGTTAAATTGTTATAAAAAAGGCGCGGAAAAGAGCCAAATTTAAACGTTCTCGTCCTCGATGGCGATCAACTAAACAAAACGAATACATCAATGATATATCAAGTACATTCTATTGATAGCTAACAATTTCGCACTGAAATTCACTTAGAAGACAAAATGGTCGAGTTGAATTGGCCCCTTCACTGCGAGAACTCTGTGTTGCCTCCATTTATTGCTCCACCGCCTGAATTGACACCAAAGTTGTCGCCTTCGGTTTTCTGTTACAATGGCGACCACCAAAGGGAACTTTCTTCTGCGAGTCTCGCATTAAAGGGGAGCTCAGTGCCAATTTTATTCGAAGCACCATCGTAAGATCTCTCAGATCTCCTCTGGATCTTTTATAAATTACCTTTAATTATTTATATTTTTTCACTTCTTTTTTACGATTACAATCATTTTTAAAAAAATTTATATAAAATGCTTTGTTTATACAAAAATTTTTTTTGCTAAATAACCTGCCCGTGTTATTTTCGTTCATCACTCTATAAATTCCTCTTGTTTCGTTTCCAACTAATAATGTTTTTTCTTTTTTTCTTATACTCGATAATGAAAATACAAACTATCCGTTATGTACACGCGTTCGCTTCGGAACTAATTCAAAATAAATCGGCAAACATCTCAGAGAAATATTTTCAAAACAAAAGCCGCTCACAAAAACCCTAACTAAAATAAATAAATCACTTCTTTTAATTTATTATACAGTACTTTGTCCTCCACTCTCAGAGGAATTTGCCTCTTGAAAATTTACCCGCCATTTCCTTTTGTTCACAGTATCATTTCTTTATGACTGATCCCCCCACTGCCCATTTAAAATGCTCCCATTTTACATTATTCTGAAAGATTCCAAACTTTTTCCTTTTCGAGAAATTTAAAGGAATTTAAATAATCTGTTAATCGGGGACGGACATTCACTTCTTTTGAAAATCAAATGGCCACCGTCTCAAAGAGTTACTGCATCTCATCAATCAGATTTGTGGCTCAAATATAAGCAATTTTCTCTCTGTGGCTGTAACAATAAGGCGGTGAGTGCACAGTGGCGAAAAAGCGTTCCGTTAGCATTCACAGGGCCATTCTTAGAACGGGCGTTGATCCAGAGAAACAGACAGCTGTCTCCCTAAACACTTTCAGTGTTTCTAGTACTGTATAATAACATATGGTTTTTACAAAAGAAAACTTTTATACAAATGAAAACAATTTGGAAAAGCACAGAAAAATTAGCAAATAAAATAATGGCGAAATAGGAACTTAACTAATGACGCAATGACAACGAACTTTGCCTCTTCGTTTCAATGTAAGCTAAAGAAAGGGCCACCCTTCCTCATTTTCACCAAATCGATACACACACTCGCAACGCACTCACCCGAACTCAGAGTGGGATTTGGCGGGAAACAAAATGGCGTCGGGCACTCCCCCTCGCCGCCGGCCCGGAGAAAGGAGTGCTTGAGCCACCGCTGGACATTCAACCTCAAAGAACAACATCGGGCAGGGACCGCGAGCACTAGGCCCTCGCGTTCTCGTTTTCGTGGACAATCTTCCTCTCCTTGTAGTAGATTTCCTCGGACTCTTTGTCGCAGAGGAGGAGGATGACGGCTCCGAAGAGGAATATGGCGGCGCCCCAGCCCACGCCGTAGGCCCAGCCGAACTCCCAAACCGTTCGGTTCCCCTCGTTCAGTTCCGCGACGAAGCAGACTGGGTACACAACGAGGGCGATAAGAACAGATATCACTGAAACGAAAACAATTCATTTATTTTCGAGAGATAACCCCGGTTCTTGCGTTCCCGGTTCTCGATTCACTCACGGGACAAGATCATCACGTATACGGCGATCCTGTAATACTTATACTTCTTCCTGTGGTCGCTGCTTCTGAGGCCCAGCCCAGTGAGAACGGTCGCAATCACGTCCGTTAATAATGTTATTATGCAGAGAGCCGCTGCAGCCCGAATATATGCTGCAAAATGAAACAAAACTCTTTCAGGCTCGTTGACTAAGAAAAACCCCAAAAACTTTATAAAAAACTATACAAATTTGAAAATAGCCAAGTTTTTGAGACGATTTTCAGACAATGCCTTCTTCTACTTATATAAAATCCCGGCTTTTTGTCTTATTTATTCTTTTCTTGACCGAAAAAGCGAAAATGAGTGCCTTTGCCTCAAAAGCCCCTGGCATTCACCCCCGACAGAGTGGACATTTTAGTTTCTATTCTAAAATGGAAAACGTCTAACTGTGGCTATAAACTGTCCTTTTTGCTCCCGAATCCTTTCACAATCAGTCACCGCCTTATTATTTCACTACGAACACTTTCGAATAATTCCGAGTTGAACCGAAGTCGCGGACGGACGTACGTACGTATGCATATGATGATGATGTTTGTACGTATTTTTTTAAGTTTTGTAATAATTTCTTTTTTGAGGAGTTTTTATGTTAACATCTGAAAAGTGTGAAGGATTCCTCTTTCGGACATGGAAAAGCCTCCCATCCAATAGTGTTTCCGTTTTTCCGGAAAGGAAACTCACCGACATCCCTCGCCGGATAACAGTCCGGAGGATCGATAACATTAAAAGGCAGTGGAGTGGGCGCAGCTTCTTCGATGCAATGGGCGAAGAGTCCTTGTCGCCAACCTGCGGCCATCAGCCAATCGGAGGACCCCAACGCCATTATCATCAAGATGATCACGATCATCCCGCAAATGAAAGCAATAACCTGAAATTAAAATTTCATTTTCTTTTCTCCAATCGAATCGTGATCCTTCTGAGGTCGTCCGAACGCACGCCACTTTAAATTCGATGCTTTAACAATGGATTCCAATTATTTGAGAAAATCACGTGGAGTTGGCAAAGAAAACATTCTCACAGAGAAATATAAATCATATTTGCCATAGGAAAAGAGTAATTGGGGAAAGATTGGGGAGGAAAACCGGGTCTCGGATGACGTGGTTTGTGCAAGGGGATCAAATTAGGGAGACAACCCTCGACCAGAGTGAGGCTCTTCGTCCCCTGACACCGGGGCGCCCTTCCCAAGGAACCCATTCAACATTCCTCATGTTGGTCATGGCGGTCACCCCTTGGCCGGCCTTTCTGGATTCCCAACTGTCGCCATCTCTCAGAGAGGCCTTCCTCGGGCTGCAACCCGCAGTTAAAATGGCCAAAATGTATTCCTTGGACAACGAGAGCGACGCTGCTTGTATTTTATTGTATCGCCGTAGTTTGCTCTGGCTCAAAATTATAAAACGCGTGGAAGCACAGACTAATTGTATTTCAACAAATGCATGTTAATTTTATGTAAAATCGAAGGTTTAGGTTTTCGATTGCTTGGTTTAATGCTCATGTGAGTGTAAAAGTAATTTCCATTAATTTATGATGCAAAGACTGATTGTATTTATAACTGCTTATGCTACAATCATAAATGGAGATATAAGTCAAGTTAGTCCAGACAAAACTTAATAGCAGAAGACTATTTTATTATTATTTATTTAAGTGCACATATACTCGTATATATATATTTGGATGTTCGTTTGTATGAGCGTATGTGTATATAGTTATTTATTCTTTTTTAGCCAATGTTTTATTTATCTATGTAGATCAAGTGAATGTACATAATTTTAATTACCTGAGCAATATTAGCTTCCGACATGATTTGGATTCCCCCTTCGATTCCCAGCTCCAAATTTATGTCTCCGAATTCACATTACAAACTGTCCCAAACGAACGTCATTTCACCTGAATTTCTCGACGAACACTTTCGAGCACAACGGTTCCATCGCTTTCTCATTCATTTGAGTCATTCCTCACTTTCTGACCGTTCATCTGTTAGAATTTCATTTCGACTGTTCAATTCCTGATTTCACCTACTGAAAAACCCCCAACAAAACGATCAACTTTCCATCCACCCCTGCACATTCCCTGACCTCTGGGGGGAAAATGTTGCTTCTTCACCACCACCACCCCCACCAAAAGAATGTCGTTCATCGACAGAATGAAAAATGCCGGACATTTCTAAAATTCCTAAAATCTACAGATGGGCGAGAATGATGAGTGAAAGGATACACTCCGCACAAATTTTACGAACTCTGTTTTCAGCTAAAAAAGGGGACTGAAAATCACGGATTTCGGGACTATTTTTAATATTAAAATTTGAATAAATTATACGTAAAGCATTGTATCTGCTTTGTTTAATTTTTAATAGCAAAGCATTGAATACGAGAGTGCGAACATCTAATCCTGGCTCTTCTCAACAACTTCAAAAATCAATAAGCGAAGCATAACACAAACTCCCGAGGACAATGATTCACTTCATCCATTTCAAAATTTTATTATTTTGCCGCAGGATTCGATCTCGTGAGGCCAAAATGTGCACGAAAGGAAGCGAATCCCCGCCTCTAAATCCCGAAAGGCCTTTTGGGCCTTTTCAGGCGTGGGTCGGCCAAAAGGGCTGTATCCAATTATTAAAGAAAAACAATTTGAATTTGTAAAAAGGGTCAGTGTGCGCTGCCAAAGGCGGCCTATCTTCCAAAATCTCACGTGCAGCCGTGAATGAGGCCCAGAATTGAACCCTTTTAACAAATTCCTTCTCCCTTTTTAAAACAAATCGTCAGACATCTTGTCTGAGTGCTGATGCTCGGCCATTTTAAAGAGATGAGCAAACGGCACCGTATAAATCATCGAATGCCAAAGAGTAAATGACTTCTGTCAACATTTCTCTTCCCTATTCCGAACACTCTCGACGTAAAACTTATTAAAAATAATAAATCACCACCGTTTCACATTTTCTCGAAAAGACTGTGTCCGACACACTACGGAAAAGCCAGAGGGAAGGGAGGCGAGAGGACAGAGATGGAGATAGAGAGAAAGAGAGAGAGAGAGAGAGAGAGAGAGAGAGAGACGCGGGGAGAGAGGGCGAGAGAGGGCGAGAGAAAGAGAGGGGAAAGGAGAAACAGAGCGGGCGCAATTATCTCATTTTTGTTTCAGAGTTTTCAGTTTCGAATGGAAAACAATGAGCACCGATCCGAATTACCATTCGATCACTGTCGAGGTCTGTCCGAAGTTAAACTGCGCCGCCAATGGCACAATCGATCAGTGGGAAAGGTTGAATTTAGAAAGTAAAAAGGTTCCTTCAATAGTAATTCAACCAAAGAAAATTCATTTATATTTCGGTGACATTTCCTCATTTCACAATGCATTCGGACATTATAATTCGCCGAAAGGAAATGGAAATGTTTTCTTCGTTTGAGTGCATTAAAGCAGAAAATGCGCTTATGAGCACTTTCGAGTGAGGAAACCATGACAGCCTGACTGACAAGAAAGACTCACGAGAGACACTTTGACAGCAATGAAGGCCTGAAAATCCGATCGAAAAGCGGCTCCTGTTGATGTCACCTGAGAAATTCATGACCTCTGAACCAGACAGGAAAAAGCATGCGCCGACATTCTCTGGCCCTTTTAGAGGGAACACCTTTCTAAAAGTTCCTTCTGTGCTCGTTCTTGGGCACCCTTATTCGAACCGCAGACTCGTTTACATTTATGAAATTCAATCACGAGTATTTAATAACTCATTAAGTGAAACACCATTTGAAAATTCTCACATTGTTTTAAATCGTTGGCATTCTTTTTCGCGGAAGAAAACCTATTTTTCGAGGGTGGTTTTACTTTCCTTAAAACCTTTTTAAATCGACATCCCCGCGAATGTAAGGAAAAACGGAAACCGCTTTTATTTTATTTATTTTGGATTTCAGCGAACAGAGATAGTGACTTTCGCAGGGGTATCGTTTGCTTTGCAAAATGCCATAAATGGACGTTTTGTGCGATTGATTTATTTTGTGAGGTGCACCGGATTTAGAATAATCAAAATGTTAACATTCTGGAGCCCATTATAAAACTATTATAAAATTATTTACGATAACGGCGTGTTTTAATGTTCGTCGGACGAAAAATAAATATATTTTTACGAGTGCATTTTAATTCAAAGTACGAAATTAAAAAAAGGCAATTTCCCGACTGTTTTCCCCAATTCCCCCCGTCGTAACTCACCTTTAACGGTCTTGTGATGGTGACTGTCTCTATAGTGGTGGTCGGAGCCATTTTTCCTACTGAAGGGCGTCTCGAGCTAAAAAAATAAAAATCCTCACTTACTTTTGCACTTGACATTTTCCGCCCTTTTCAACGGACTTTATTGGAAATTAGAATCGGAGCGTTTGAGCTCTTCCTCGATAAAAATGCACATTTTCCGCGCTTTCCCGGAGAAAAACCACCATTTCTACACCGCCATTTACGGTTCTTCACTGCTTGGCCTTGCTCGAGGCACAATGAGAAACTGCTTTTTACTTATCAGTGTTTGTGTATGTTAACACTCCGAATGACTTGGCAGCGCCCCACGATTTTACTTTTATCAATTTTCCAAACATTATTTTTTTCCAAAGATATTGTCGCACGAATTCAATGATTGAACTTTGTTAAAACGAGCGGACAAAATGTGGAATAAAATGTCCCTCCAGGACGTTGAACACAACTGGTTTTCATCAACTTTGCCAACAAAATGTCCCTTCTGGTATACACTATATCCGAAGCCGTTATATTTAATTATTTTTACAAGTTTCTCCCGAAAAAGATTTCTCAACTGTTTTTCTTATTTACACTTAAAAATTTTTGAAATACGGATTAACCCTTTTTCATAAAGTTTTTCCCATTTTAATCTTAATTAAATAATATTAATTTTTTAAAAAACAATTTTACTAATCAACTGAAATTATAAAAAAATATTCAAAATGCAAAATAAAAATACTATTTAATTATTATGATTTTTACATTTAAGTTTTGTCTGAATCAAATTTTTTATTAATTTTTATAATTACATAAATTAACTCCGAAACACAAAAAAGTGTTTGAAAAGGAATAAATGATTTGGCAAAAAGAAAATACTTACCAAAATACTGGAATTCAGAGAATTCAGAGCAGAAAAAAAGGAACATCAATCTTCCTGTCAATGCCTGCTGTTGAAGAACATGCAAAACAAACAAAAAGCATTTCATATTTATTTAATTTGAAATTGTTGCAAAAAACACACTCATCCTGCTTTTGCAGAGATGCAAAGACCACACATATCTGCCTTGTATTACTTCAAACTTTTAACTGGTGTTAAGATAAGATAGGAAATACAGCAAGGAAGTCACTTATGAAGTGCAATGCTGATCTAATGTAAAATTAACACATAATTCATTAGCTTGGAACTCAGCAATTTCTTTTCTTTGGTACACTATTACTTATGTCTGTTTTCCAAAAATAATACTGCTCTTTTGACAAAATTTTGTTGTCATATCTCAGTAAAATATGTCTTTTAAAATGCACACTGAGGTGGTGTGCCTTATCTGGTTGCCCTAAGTGGTCTGAATGTTATAGTCTGTGCACCCCTCACTTATTGTAAGTTCAATTATGGAGTCAGTAGATCACAAATTTTCAAATATTTTGGAGAAATCACTATGTTTATAAAAGGAAGTTTGGAAAAACAATCAACATTTCATGTATCTTTTGAAATGTCAGCATTTTGGTAACTATAAACAATAAAACTTCACAGAAAAACCACAATTAGACTTACTATAAACACCCACAACAAAGATTACTCTAAACAATGACCAGTACAAAGGGAATCCACATAAAATATGATAAGACAACAACCAAAAAGAAAATTTATGTATCAAAATTTTATAAGGAATATATTAATAAAAAAAATTGCTCATTAAAAAGCTCAAATTTTTTAAAATTACAGTTCTTGTGGTATATTTGTACAAGACAAAGTCAATAATACAGAGAATTCAATGTTCAGGAATTATATGATATAAATAAACTCCAAAACACTCAAAGTTTTCTTATTTTAAGAAAAGCCTTAAAATTAGTCATTTTTAAAATAATTTTATTTGCATTTAATAACAATAATTTAAAACTAAAGTTAATAATTTTCATAACCCCAAATTAAACTCTGAGATGTTATCAAATATTGACTGAATAAACAGCAAATCCAATGAATAACTGGGAGGTGGACTCTTAATATTAGTAACTACTGGATGACGTCATTAAGTTGTCTTATAAATTGACCCCATTTTTACGTTAATAAATCAAGAATAAGCTGGAATAAATCTTCAAGTTAATTAAATATTGATGACTCATAAAAATTTACAAAAAAATCCACTGAATCAACAAAAATAATTCTTTAGTTTGCAGGCTGTAAAATAATCTTTCAACGCCCAGTTGATTTAAACATAAAATTAGTATCAGCTTTGGTTACTTTAAAAAGATTACATCTTCACACCAATATAAAACACACCTGTCTCCCTGATATTCTTCAATAACAGAAGTGGAATCAAATTCACTGAAATCCGGTATAGAATCACCTTCAAAACTAAACTGTCCTAATACACTAATTTTAGTAGCGGGATTCATGTTTGTATTTTTAACCAAGATGGCTTCTCCTAAGGAAATGCCCACTGGACGCCATTAAAAGCAGTGCTGCCAATTCCGCCATAAAATAACGGCAGTACAGTAATACTCTAATCTCTAATCGGTTTTCCTTTGATGTCAGTTTTTAGGTTCTCAAATCAAAATGCACTAATCAATTTCTTTGCGAAAAATTCAGTTTATTATTTTAAATTGAAAACTAAATTTTGAAATGTTTTCACAAAAGAATTAATTAAATTTAACTAAACGCACCAGAGTAATCAAATTTTTTTTAATCGAATTAAACATAGGATTTTTAAAGTAACTTTAAATTGAATTTTCTTCAAAACCTGTTTATAACATAGAAAACACTTTTTTAATATTAATACAAACGCAAATGTAGCTTAAGAGAAAAAACAATTTATTTCCAAAGCTTCTTGATGGACATATTTTTCTCAGAATCCTTTTGCATAACTTTCGCGACTGCCATTTCAAAATCTTCTTGGGTTACATGAACGCGCCGTTCTCTAAGAGCATACATTCCTGCTTCAGTGCAAACCCCCTAATAATAAAGATCATTTTGTATTAAGGAATTTAAAACCACGCAGTGAAAACCTTATTTGAAAGATGAGGTACCTTTACTTCAGCTCCCGATGCTCCGGGCATGAGTTCGGCAATTTTCTTCAAATTAATTCCTCTGGTCAAATTCATTTTTCTTGAATGAATTTTTAAAATGTCCAACCTGGCTTCTTCATTTGGTGGAGGGAATTCTATTTTTCGATCAATGCGTCCGGGGCGCAATAATGCCGGGTCGAGAATATCTATTCTATTTGTTGCCATGATCACCTGGAAACAAAAATGATCGGCTACATTGTGAAGGGCTTAATTCGTAGAATTAAAAAGATTAACACCAAACCTTAATATTTTTAGTAGCTTCAAATCCATCCAGTTGATTCAATAACTCCAACATGGTCCTCTGGACCTCTGAATCTCCCCCATTCCCAGATTCAATTCTGGATGATCCTATAGAATCAATTTCATCCATGAATATAATAGAAGGTGCATGCTCCCTGAAAAAAATTAGCAATTCTTCAACTTTCCACAAATATCATCTTCGAAACATTATTTAAGAAGAATGGATTACCTGGCCATGACAAATAATTCTCTGACCATCCGACTTCCTTCACCAATAAATTTTTGAACCAGCTCAGATCCAGACACCCTTATAAATGTGCATTCTGTGTGGTGGGCAACTGCTCTTGCCAGCAATGTTTTCCCAGTGCCTGGAGGACCATACAGAAGCACACCTTTGGGCTGAGCAATTCCCAGGGCATCAAACAGCATGGGATGCTTGACAGGAAGTTCTATCACCTCTTTAATTTCCTTAATTTGCTTATCAAGGCCACCCACCATTTCATATGTTGAGTCTGGCACTTTCTCCACCATCATCAAAGACACTAATGGATCAACCTAAAATAAGTATTAATGAAAAACTGATTTGCATTTACGATAACATTTGGATTTTTAACAAAAAACTTTGGAAAACTGATTACCTTATTGGGCAAAATTTTGTGCAAAGTATAACTTTCATTTCTTAAAGCAACTCTTGAGTTGGGAGTGACATCATTTATATCAATATTTTTATCTATGTCAACCACAAACTTCCCCTCAGGATGAACTTTAACCAAAACCTTTTTTTTATCCATTGGTTTTACTACTTCTCCTACATAAGAGCCTTGTTCCTGAAATAAATGAATCATTTTTACTCCTTTTTAAATGGTACTATTCACAACAGATGAAAGTTTAATCCTAACAATCATTAATTAAATGGCTCAATTACTTTTTTGCATCAAATGAAAGTACCTGATGTTTGTCTTCTAATATTTACCTGCAATAACTGCAGTTCTTCCCTCAACATTCGCACCTTCGCATTCAGTTCATTTCTTTGAGCTTGAAGACGTCTCAAATTCTGGCTTTTTTCAGCAACAATAAGTTGCAGCTCTTCAATCTTTGTCACATAATATGGCCTGAATCCCTCACCTTTGTAAGATTTTTCATCAATTTCCATCTGCAAAGTTTTACATTTGTCAACTTTAAATGTCATGGAATGTAAAATAAGGACACATTGACTAAGTGTATATTTGTTTCTATAAGCAAGTAACAACGATAATTTTATAATAATTTATATTTCCAAATGTATAGTTGTGAAGGAAATATATCAATATCAAACAATATTGCGCATTTTGGATTTTAAAAAATTAAAGTGAAGATAATAAACACAGTAGAGGAAGGTTAAATTAACTAAAAAACGATTAAAATTCATTTTAATTATAAATAAAACTTACAGCAGTACTGGTAGTTGGTACCGTTTTATGTTGAACTTTATCGGGAGGTTCATGTGTATGCAAATTAGCAGTTTTTAATGAGAGAGACATTTTTCAATTGAAATATTTGGCACAACTTTTAATTAAAATCAATAAACTTGCTTCAAACGAAACTGTTCTTCAAATAAATTAATAAATCGACACGATACTTGATAAAGACACTTAATAAGTACAATTTACTCCCAAATTCACAAAAGTCATTATGGCTTCTCTGTCATAAAAATACGGAATGACGTGAAAATAGAATAGTGACGTAAGAATCCATAAGTGACTTGTTCAAAAAGGCTGTGGTTTAAATAGTACCGCGAAATTCAATTTCACTTGTGTTTGGTTTTCTCTCTAAATCAGATCTGATTAACAACTTAAACAAAAATCTTTTTTCTGATCATTACTTTTACTCCACTGAAAGGCATTTATTAAATTTTATTACAAAAAGTTGTTAACCAAAATCTCTGGAGATTACTATTTTAGTTGGATCTGTTATTGAAAATATTGAATTTATAACGTACTTTCACTTTTACCAGTTTTTAATATCTGTTAGGCATTCGTAAAAATTTTTAAAAATTAAAAATCGTCTTACTTTTAGATTCCAGGTTTTGAAAAATATGTTAAACATGGTTTAAAAACTAAACAGTATATTTAATTTATCACTATTAGTAAAATTAGTTAAGTTTTTTCTCAACTACAGATATTATTATGCGGATTCTCATTTTGAATTTTTTAAAAGTTTAGCGATCTGCCGGAAACTGCTCTTTTAAGAGAAAACAAAGATGTGCATTATTCTAAGACAGCCACATTAAGTGTCCGATCCGTGCAAGAGAAATGCACCACTCAGGAGTGATTTCCAATAAATAGCTAACTCCTCAACCACTTCAGTCCAACATTACGTGGTAATTGTAATAGGGGGAGCTCGACCTCATGTAGCTGGCGCCCATCATGCCCCCACCCTGGGAGCCGGAGTGCTTCGTCTCGAACTCCAAAGAGCCCACGTCGTAGTGGTACCCATTGAACCCGGTCTCTTCCGGTTTGCTGTCGGAGACCTTCGATTCCACTTTGCTCGGCTTCTTCACTATTTTCTGCACGGTGTATCGTCCCGTGCCGACCTTCCCTCTCATCGTGATCACTTTCAGGGATTTCTCTGTGGCGGCAACGCCTCCGGGGGCGGAGCCCTGCTCAAAGCTTGAAGACCGCGAGGGGTAGTGGTACCCCGGGAGCCAAGTGGTCGCAGGCTCGGCGCTGCTGGTGCGCACTGAGGCGGGGGTGATTGTGGAGGAGACGAGGGTGGCTGAACTGGCGGGGCTTTGGGCGCCTGTGCTGCCTCCCGTGTAGTGCCTGTAACCTGGAAACAGGCTTAAGTGGAATCTTTCCGCGTGAACGGGTGGATTCTTTTGCTCTTTGAGCAGTCACGAAAGCTTACATGGTGAGAAGAACTCTTGCGAAAATGAAGTCTTACCTGATTTGGTCTTCGTCGGTGTCGAAGTTTCCGCGTTGGCAAATCCCGCTGTGGTTTCCTTTTTGCTCGTCTCCGGTTCGAAGGCATTGTAGGTGATTGTTCCCAGAGAGACTTTTCCTTTGTCGGTGCTGTCTTCGATTGTGCTCCCCAGGTAGCCTATAAAAATTGGCCGAAATCAGGGGGAAATTGCCTCTGATTTTGAAATCCAAATCAAAGAGAACCACAAGGAAGAATTCGAAAAGTCAAAATTAATCTTAACGATATTTCATACCGCCAACAACACAATCATAATTGCGTCCTATTCGTTATAAAAAGGAAATGAAAGTTTCAAATTATCTAATCTCTTCAAATAAATTTTAATTAAAACGAATACGTTTTGATTCATTAAAGCAGTATTCATTGAAAAAAAAAACAATATTATAATCAAAATGACAAAAAATTTCAACCAGGAACACTATGAAAATAACAATTTTATTAAAAAATAAGTGGTTCATTTTATTCAAATTTTGAATGAAATACAATGAGAATAAGTTTTCGATGTGGCTTTTTCATATTCGTTGGAAGATAACGTCAATTTTTAAGTTTTGCTGAAGTGAAAGAATTGAGTTCTGTTTTCGGTAAAAATTACATTGGCCGGGAATTTGAGTTGGTAGCCCTGATGATTTTTCAGTTGAGCCTCAAATGAAATATGTGTTCATTGCGCTATTTTTCTCTTTTCTGCTTTTTATAGTTAACGGATCCACTCTGACTGGCAGTTGAAGTTTAAGGTTTGAAATTAGGTTTTTTACCTGTTGACGATATGTATTCAGCAGGGGAAATCGATTTGATTGTTTCCACGATGACTTTGCTTTTCCCGCTTCCCTGGTTCTCTTCAAACCTTTCTGTCGGCGCCGGATAAGAATAAGTTTCCACAGCTCTTTTTAGACCTTCGCTCCCTCTTTTTTTCAACTGCTGCGTCACGCCGTGGCATGTCGCAATTAGGACAATTACAAATCCGATCTGCTGAAACAAAATTTTCCCTTCGAGCAACTTTACTTCATCTGCATGAGTTTTTCTGCAGAGAAACGGTTAGAAAAATCTCCGCCATTTTGAACCGCGCTTGAAAGAGCATTTTACTTTGAAAATCTCTTTCTAAAGACAAAATAAAAGTATTTTTTTTCGTTGATTTATCGTAAAAGAGCGTTAAATTAAAATAAGATTATGAGGAGCCATTTTATGTGCCTTTTCACAATTAAGGGATCCAAAACTCAGATAAAATAAATTGTACAAACGAAAATATTTATTTATTTGCTCTAATTTTTGCTGACTTCTGAATATTTTATAAATGTGTATTTATTTATTTATGCGGCCCTTTTCCTGCCCATCATTTTGTTCAGAGCCCTCAAATACTACGAAATGGACATAGAGAGTATATGTTATTATCGTTCGATATTTAGTTTTTAAAAGAATACGAAAATATTCTCCACAACGTAATACAAAAATTTAAATTAGTGACCACATTATAATTGTTGAATAGCGAAAACCAATAAATAAATTATGAACAAAAATGGATATGTTTCAAAAGAAATGAAGCAGAAGAAATTGAATCTCCAAAAAAGAAAACTGCGATAAAAAAAATTGGTTTGTGTATTAAAACAATGTTTGATGTGCGAAAACTCATACATAATTTTTCGAAATGTTTAATATTTTAATACGTAAAATAAACACTAATCAATGATTAATAGTTTCTTATTAATTTTTCTCGATCCTTACAGACAAAGATAATTACAAAAAGAAAAGAAAACAAAAACCTACCCTGAGCAACCACATAATTAGTTACGTTCAAACCTTAATGAAAGAATCACAGACTAAAGCTGAAATCCCTTATGAATAATAATATATATTTATCTGAAAGATGAAAAGGAAGATAAGGAGAGAGAGAGAGAAGAAACAATGGTTGCCCAACGAATGGTTATGAAATATTGGGAGATGGTTCGAGAACTGTCTTTTCGCGAGGAGAGCCAAAACATCGTTCGCTAATTGCACCCAATTTACGCTATCAAATGATGAGCAACGGTTCATTATTCCGTATTTTTTTTCATTTTGCCACCTTCCCAACAATAATATTTACCCCGAATTCAGGAAGAGTTTCCATTTAGTGGGGAAACTTTTGCCCAATCCTCGGCTTACATCACTCCTTCATTAATCAAACGCGACGAGCGGGATTCGACCGTCGCCATGACGGTTCTCCCGTTCGTCCGAGCCCGGCAACGATACGTTTTCGCGCCAAAAACTCCGTTCCGCTTTGCCAGAGTTCGCGCCTATCCTCGTTCATGATTATTTTACACGAAAATCAAACAATGCAATGCTGACATTGACATGTAACTCAAGCGTGTACAATATTCCTCAGGAGTTGCCACATATCCGCCGGTCCTAATGCTTTTTTTAATTACGCTCTTTTCATTTATTTTTAATTTTGTTTCATTAGCGAAATCACCTGATTTTCCGATGGCGATCCCTTTCCGAATTTTTTTTATGTGCAATTCTGGACATTTCGCAAGATTAGTTCCGTTGCCATTCCTCTCTTCTCATTCGCTTTCGTTGTAATTCTGTGAGTTTTTGCGAATCGTGCGAGCATTTTTTCTAGATAATGTCACCTCTTAAATAACACTCAGAGGATTTCTCAACTTAATTAGCGCCGGCCACCCATTTCCGGAGCGAATTCGGCGGTAATTTTCCACACTTTCGACTGGAAGACGGAAAATTGCGTAATCGGTAGTTTTGCGGAGGGCCCAGGACGATCTCCGAAATTCAGCAATCGGACGGTGCTCCCTAAGGCGTTCCCAAATTAAATGCAAAACCTTTGCGCGCAATGGGAGCAGCACAGCGACACAATTTTATTTCGGTTGACGGAGTCACGTCGGCCTTAAGCCCTTCATTAAGGTGCCTGGCCTGGGTTTGGGGATTTTGGCAATTTCCTGGGCGAAAGACGACGAGCAGCGTCGACGGCTGTCGTCTTCTGCTGAGAAGTGCTGAGACGTCTGCTGGAGAGACGAATGCCCGACGTCGTTTCCTTTAAAAGGTGAAAGGTGTAAACAAAAGGGTCATTAAGAGCTGACAAGGGGGTTTTTTCGTAAGACACCCGCACCTAATAATGGCCGGGCAATTACAAAATATTGCTCCTTAAGGACCGGCGACGAAATAAACGATTGTGAATATTTTTTATTTAAATAGCAAACGCCGAAGAACAATTCTTTATTGTTTGCGAGGAAATTGCCGCATAATATGGTGAAAACTAAAAATAAAATTTTTTATTTTATAAATAAAATATTTTATTTTTTATTTCATTATGACGCCTCCCTTTTTACTTACTTTTGTTCATTCGGCCGTCCTTTGGGGTCGGGTGAACAAAAGTAAGTCTTCTTGCCTCCCTTCATTTCATCAAATAATAATAACTCAAATTTTTTAGGATAAACTCTTAAGCACGAGATAAAAAGAATAATATTATTTTTTATCGGGATTTAATGAGACGAATGTAAGTGCGTATTAGTAAAAATTTATCAAATGTCGATGTTATTGATGACTGCGTATTATTCAGCGTAGTAGCATAGTCATCATTGCAGCACAGAAATTATTACATTATATTATTCGCAATTTGCGAAAACCGAATGGTGTGTGAGAAAATGAAAAACAGTTGTAGCTGTTACGGTTTATTTTAATCATAAATCTTAATCATGGATTCATAACTGCAACTGATGGCACAAACCTTTCAAAGCCAAAGCATCCATCCATTTTAACTGGCAGAAAATGATTGTAAAGAAAAAACAGGCGTTATGTCTGCAGGGATTTGCTTAGAGAAAAGAGAATTTCCAATGTTGAATTGCATCGCTGTGCCTCACTGTCGTTACAAAAACCAACATTTGAGGTCACGAAAAATACTGGGTTAATTTTGGAGCATGAATGGCAGCAACGAAATAATCACTGATTAACTGGATTAATAGTATTCCATTGCATGGCGCTCATGGCTCACGCGTGTCCAATCGAAATAGAATGGAAAAAGCCTCGTTTTTGTTTGGACTTTCAAAGGAGAACCGGGCGTGCGACACAGTTCAACAATGTTCTATTCGCAGATGAAACTCCTGAGAAATGAATGTCTGCAAAGTGAAGACTACAGAAAGTGAGTTTGGGAAGAAATCCTACCTTTTCCCGATGTGTCCCAATTCCTAAACGCCGCCCACGAACAGGAAACCTGAAAACGTGGCATTTCGCTTTCCCGAAAACGGCCAAAACCGCAGACGCGTGCGTTAACTTTCAGGTCCGTGGCAGGGCTGGGAGCGGAAAGTCTACCGTTACTTAACTTCTTTTTTTAATTGCCTGACAACTAATTGTTTCTGATGAGGGCTGTTTGACATTTTCGGCACAATCGAAACCAAATTAAGCAAAATTAACGTTTTCCTAATCAACAAAAATTTTCTGCTTTGAGCCAAAGATAAAAAAAATAATTTTCTACCCATTTTCGAACGACGCTCGCTTCATTGGGATTTAATCAGCGACCTGAAACGGACGCAGTTTTTTGCGGTTCTCACTTCGGAAATTTTCATGGGAAAGGTCGGCGTATGCTTTCTGGTGATTTTACGAACACATTTGCAAATAATATCAATACAATGAGCAAGTGGGTTGTTTGTATGCATTACGATATTGCATACTGCATACAAAGTCCCGTTTCGCTGACTTCTTTCCTTAGTCTTTCGAATAAAGAAAGCACTGCTCATTTCGAAGACGTCCCCCGACGACAGAGGCGCCGCCAATCTCATCAATCCCTGCTTTCAATTTCGAATCCGTTCCCCACATTGGGAAACAATCCGTTTCGGTCGAGCAGACATCGAACTCGAATTACTCAAAGGCTTCACTCCGTCGGCGGGGGAGGGGGAGGGTGTGTAATTGTATAATCCCTCATGTAAGTTATATTTGACCACTAAATTTAATGTGCGTCAAGGGTATTGTTCCGATATATACGCAAACTGTTGTAACAGATTTACAAATAACAAGGTTGAATAGTTTTTTGTGCCCTCTCCGGAGGCCTTTCTAATTAAAATAAAAACGGTCCCGTCACCGGCCCCGTCACCGGCCCCGTCACCGGCCCCGTGAACCGTGTTCGAATTTGGACACCTTATTGCCATGGAAATCTCTGCGACAAGACCGGAGAAAGTACGCATTGTACTCACTAATGTGGAGCGCAGACAGACAGCGATCGCCGCTTTTTCACCGCAAGGTCGCTCCTCATTATTTCCACCGACTGACCCCACCCATATTCTGGAAAACCAATTTTTACAATTACAGATAATGCGGATAAATCTGATGGAAATAACACTTACAAGTTTCGAGTAACAGTTCGAGTCGGGTTTCCCGTGAGGGGCGCGAGGGGTGCGCGCAGAAGGGGGGCTGCGGGGTTGCCCCGGGGGCTCAGGGCTCTGGATCGCCCTCAGCAACGCCCTCAGTAAGTTCAATTTTTGACAGGGAAACTTTTAACTTTTCCTGTGAACGGGAAAAGACACACAATGCGAGGGAGCGGCCCCCCACGTTTCCAGTGGGCCAAAGGCGTTCGCGGGCCGCGGTTTGTCCACCCCTGGCTGAATGCAGCGATCAATGCTTGTCCTCATATCTGCTTATTAACGCATGAGGGATTTAACGAGTTGGGTTCTTTTCTTCGGATCGGCTTCCTGGTTGTCTGCAGAAAATGTTTGCATCGTGACAGGAACTGCGAGAAACACAACATTGAAATTAGTATTTAAATTGTCGTTAACCGTTCGATCGGCGGAGTTCCGCCATTTCTTTTCTGTTGGTTGAAAGCCGTTTCCAACTGAAGAAGGAAACTGAGGAGGAGTCCAAAGTGGAAGGCGAGGCGGTCCATCTTCGGAGCGCCCTTAATTCATTATCTCGGGATTCTTTTGAAATTTTTCATGAAAGACATGATTATTTTCATTAAGACCTTGAGTTCTGCAATATTCTTTGAGCACGTGTCCTAAATGCCGAATTTTTTTCGACAAACTCTGAAATGTTTGTTATTGTTAATAATCACCGTGATCAAGATTTTGCGAGCTCTTGCAAATCGCACTGCGGAGGGAAAATTAAACTTTTCCATTCCTTTTCCTCCGTTCGTTGGTCAGAAATTTTGTTTACGTAACTGCGACAAAGGTTTTGCTTTTCATCTGCCATTTATCCCAAAGTTAGAGGGCATTAACGCACAATAAACAGCAAAAAACCGTAGCCTTTAATAAATAATTTTAATGCATAATTTGGTGGTCGGTCAGGAAAAGACGTCCAATGTCGTGAGACACATTTTAACATAGTGATTTTGTCATTAAAAGGGAACTGAATTATAGTAATTATAAAAAGCAGAAAGCTTCAAAGAAAACTGAAGAAAAGAAAAACCTATTCTCCATATAATCGAAACGGAGAAATATACAGCATTACAATTGTATTAAGTATAAAATGTGTGCTGTATTGCATTTATTGTATACTATAAACTCTCTCTTCTACAGAACAAATATAAATGGGTCTCTCTTTGGTCTTTGTTCAGATTCGACCTCCACCGCACTCAACGCCGACAGAGATTTTTAAACGGTTTTTATTCTAAACTCTAAATATCTAACGCTAACTTTAGATATCAATTCTACAACAAATTCTCTGAAGATTAAAAAACCACTAACGCTGAACCCACGCTAACTACTTTTTATCAATTTTGTTCGTTTATCAACTTATTATCAGCTTTGGCCACTGTACTCAAAGTCAACCCTTTGACAGCAAAAAGTTATCTAAACCTAAACAGGTTTTCTATTAGAAATGAGACATAGCACAGATAATTCTTTGGAAATTGGTTCAGTGGTTCTTTACATCTCAGCTAACAGAAAACGGTGCACGCACAAATACTAATATGATATCTGAAGAAAATGCGTCAGAAATGAGGATTATTACTCGAAATACATTTTCTTGCACTTTTCAACCTCGACGTAATCGAAAACCGCTATTTCAATTACATAAAAGTGCACCTGCACTCGCCATTCCCAACGAATGGCGGGGGCGAATGGGCCCCAGACCGCCCCCCCAAAACCGCAAAGGGACCAAGGATTTGCGCCACTGCTCGCCCTCGGCGTCCATGCGATTGCTCTTGTTGTTTTCTTTTCTTCTCGGGCGCAGATCGTGTCTCCTTCGGCTTTCATTCATTTTCTCTCCGGACGCGGTCCATCGCGGCTCTCCTTCTTCTCAAGTCCTGCTTCTTTCGATTCTTTCGAAGGATATATGGGAGAATCGGAGTTGGCAATTGATTGGGTGAGTTAAAACTGAATTGAATCGCTGTTGAAAATTTGGAAAAGGCGGTCGCCGAACAAATATTATTCCAAGAAAGACGAGATGTCGCATTTAAGTGAATCGTTTGTCGTAGAAATTATTCTAATTTGAGTCCGATCAGCGGTTTCATCTAAATTTGGAAAATTAATTCTAACTTAAACGACTGTTTCTTTTTTCATTTTATTCTCTTTTGTAAATTATTTAGTTTAACTTCGTCCCACTTTCTCAGTCTAAATCACACTTGGTCGAGTTTAAATCTTAGATAAAATACAATCCAGAATAATTTTTTTTCATTTGTCATATGCACCAAATGGGATTTTCAGTGTTAATTCGTTTAAATTTGCATTCATTTTATCGAATCATTTTTTGTGTATTAATTTCTCCATCATCAGATCATTTTATGGTGATCTTATTACAAATGGTCTAAATGAATTTGAATATAATTGTACTTAAATAAGTACTCC
The DNA here is from genome assembly GCA_028293925.1 of Brueelia nebulosa. Lineage (NCBI taxonomy): Eukaryota > Metazoa > Arthropoda > Insecta > Psocodea > Philopteridae > Brueelia > Brueelia nebulosa. The sequence continues at coordinate 308,842 of JAQIBA010000003.1, read as the reverse complement.
CTTAATTAATGCAATCAAAAAAGAAGTTAGATCGCGTTAAGATGTCGTTCAATTGATAGCGAACAAAAAACCATAAAGTAACCGCAAAAATCTTTCAAAATTTCAATGTCAGATTCGGAAATGGCCGAGCCAAAATTGGATTATGGGCTTTGCAACGCTCATCCTTGCCTTATGTCTGCCACCCAGAAAGCGTTCGCAAAGCGGAATTCCCGCCGAACCACTTCCGGTTCTTCCCTTCTCCTCATACTCCGTTCACGTGCGAATAACTCTTTGGTGGGAGAAGCGAACAAATGAAGGGAGCGGCCAATTTCCCGATTGTCGGGGAATTCTCCCGAAGAGGAGCAGTATGTGTTCGGGTGTTCGGATGTTGGCATCGCTTTTTCGACGACGTTCGCTTTCTGGGTAAGCACAATTTCTGGGTAAATCGGGAGAGCGGCCATTTGGGTTCTTCTGTTCGTCCTTCCAGCCGGGAGCGTTTGTTCCAATACTCATTGCATTTGGCGCGATAACGATGTAATAAGCGGGCAAACAAATCGATAATAACTTTCTTTAAATCGTTACCTTTAGTTACCCACTTAAATAATCGCCTCTTTGGAAAATTGCAACTGGAGATTAAATTTCAGTAAATATTTCTGCTCCACAACCTTTCACCATCTTTATGGCGGCTTTCAAGTTTCGTCCTTCTCTTTTTTTCTTTGCTTCTAATTGGGTCAAATTCTTGTCTGAATAAAAGTCTTTGTGTACGATGGCCGATGGCCATCTGTGGTCAGATATTCCCACTTCTCCTTTGGGACGCTTTCACGCACTTAGGCCTCCCTCTCGCTCCAACCACCGCCCCTTAACATGGCGGACACCCCTCGCAATGGACTCATCTCGGTCCCCGAATGGAGGCAAATTCCGCTTAATTGACCGCGTTCCGAACCTCAAATCACTGCCTTATTATGGAGCAATAAACTGCAAATAATTAATCGTAATTGAATAACTGATAATTAACGGTGATAATTAGTTATCAAACAAGAGTTTCCACAATTTGGATTTGGAGGGAGGTTCTTTCGGGGTATTTGAAAACGGTCGCAAAAACTGAAACCCCCATCGTTAGGTAATAAATTCGCGTTGAGCAGTCATCCATTAAATAAATTCATGATCTTTTGGTTCTCGTGAAGACCAGTGGTTGACCATTGGCTGAGAGAAGAAAGTGTAAAAGTCATTTTGTGAAGTCATTCAAGGCGTGACATTATGTTTGAGACATTTCTCGAGCGATGGTCTTTGAGTCATGTTTAATGGAGTTACATAACGGCATGTATTTCCTCCGTTTCCGATCTCCCCTCAGTCCACGATGACGAGCAGAACCCTTTGACTGGTCACCGCTCGGGAAAGCAGCTCGCCCAGGATGTCGTGGATACCCAGAGACATGGCCGCCCTGTGCCAGGAGAACGACAGCTTCACCACCTGCGCCCCCGCCGCCCTCATGTTCCTGGCGCTGGTTACGCGTCTGCTCGGCCAATCTAGGGACAGCAAGGTGAAACTCAATTCCCTCCTGATTAAGCCAAGGTTCCTGGACAAAGGAAATGTGCTCTTGTCTTTTATCTTCAGATTTACACTACCTTCTCTCAACAACTCTTCACGCCGACTTTGCAATCCTTTAGCGCAAGTTCCCCCGGATTCGGTCAGGAAATTCTTTTCCCCGCCGACGGGGCGACCAATTTCAACGACGACCTGTTCCAAGGCCGGTGGATTAACAGGGAGACGCTCTTCGAGCCCCACTCCCAGACGGAGGAATACGACTTCATTGTGGTCGGCGCCGGGTCGGCCGGCTGTGTGGTGGCCAATCGCCTGTCCGAGGTCGCCCAATGGAAGGTAGCCCTGGCAACAGGCTTTTCCGCCTTTCCAGCGCCTTTCCAGAGGGAACTGCTCCTTCTGCTTTGCCTCTGACAGGTGCTCCTGCTGGAAGCTGGCATAGAGGAGCCCAAGGTCGCGGAGGTGCCCTCCTTCGCGCCAATGCTGCAGAGGAGCAACATAGACTGGAACTACATGACCGAGCCTCAGAAACACGCCTGCCTCTCCCGACCAAACAGACAGTGCTACTGGGGAAGGGGAAAGGTCATGGGTGAGTGGGAAATTCAGGCCCAAAAAACAGGAATAGGGGTTTGCTGACGAGTCGGCAACAGTGAGTGGCGCCTGCAGCTGCTTATGTGTTCCGCATGTTGCCATTGCAGAATGTAGCAACACGATAAATGTTACTGTTGTTTTAAGTGGTTTGTGTCGGGTTTGAATGGCAACTAAGAGTAAAATTTGTTCCTTCCAGGAGGATCGAGCACCATCAATTACATGATGTACGTTCGCGGGAACCCCCGGGACTATGACAACTGGGAGCAGATGGGGAATTACCAGTGGGGTTACGAGAGCGTTCTGCCCTACTTCAAGAAGGCGGAGAAGAACACCGACCTGGACGTCCTCCTCCACAACCCCGAGTACCACGGGAAGAAGGGCTACCAGCTGGTGGGCAGGTTCCCCTACCTCGACCCCAACGTCCAGGTGCTCATCGACGCCTGGAACGAATTAGGTACGCCCTCGGGTTCCCCCGCGAGGGAACTTTCTCCTTCTCAACCGGCGATTAGCACCGCAATTAAAATGTCCGACTCATTTTCCGCGAATCTTTCGTCAAAGGCCTTGCTTGGAACAACCGATTGCCTTGTGACGTCTTCTGTCCTCTTCGCAAATAATTACGAGCTCTTGTAGGACGTTTGCTTTTCAAAAACAGAACAAAACAGAATTTTCTCCCAACGAACAATTAAGTCATAACGTCATTCGGCTATTTTTTATCGGTCCTTAATTAATATTCTCAGAGCTGATGGGCAGGGTGGGCAGAGCAATAGGGGTGGAGACGAAGGAAAGAGAACATTTTCACACTCCAAAATCATTTCTCTCATTGTGAAACTCTCTCGAATTAAATAAACGAACACTAAGCGGGTCAGAGAGCAACAAAGCCACGGTTGAAGACGCGTTTTTTGCGTCCAAAGCAAAATTGTCAATTGGGTCGGAATGGAATTGAGCAACGCCTCGAAAGCAGGGCTTTGTCCATTTCCAGGGCTCCGGAGGGTTGATGTAAACGCCGGAGACATGCAGCTGGGGGTAATGAAGCTCCAAATGACTCAGCACGACGGCATGCGGGTCAGCACGAACGCCGCCTACATCCGGCCCGTCAGGTACAAGCGCAAGAACCTCGTCGTCAGGACCCAGGCCCACGTCCTGCGGGTCCTCATCAACTCCGAGCGCAGGGCCTTCGGCGTCGAGTACCTCGACAACAACTTCGTCAAGACCGCCATCGCCCGCAAGGAGGTCATCGTCTCTGCGGGGGCCCTCAACTCCCCCAAGCTCCTCATGCTCTCGGGCGTCGGCCCCAGGGCCCACCTCGCGGACTTCGGCATCGAGACCGTCTCCGACCTCATGGTAAGCCAGAGCCGCCCCAGGGCCGGGCCCCGCTCACCGCCCCGTCCTTCCAGGTGGGCCACAACCTGCAGGACCACGTCACCATCGACGGTCTCATATTCGCGCTCCACCCGAACATAACGGCCATGGAGAGGGACGTCAGCGAACAGATCAGAGACACCTACAGCTACATAAACACGGGGAAAGGCCCCCTCGGCGCCACGGGGCCTCTGTCCTGCGGAGTCTTTGTCCAGAGCAGTTATGAGTTTCAGCCTGGGTGAGTGTCAGCCGAGTGCCACTTAGATTGCGAACGTTTGCTCTCACTCTCAATTGGCATCAGGTACCCCGACATTCAGTACGCGTTTGAGGGCGTCAACATCCGGGATTTCTTGAGCGACCCGGCGAGGGCGGCGCTCTACAACGTGGGGCCCCTGGCCTACTACGACGGCATTCACATCAGGCCGATCGTTCTGCCCCCGAGGAGCGTCGGGTAAGTGTCAGGCGGGTCAGTCAAGTGTCTCTTGTCAGTCAGCGGCCAACGAGACTCCATTCCAGGTACCTCGGCCTGAACAAGAGCGAGCCCATCCTCGGCGCACCGGAAATTCAGGCCAACTACTTCTCGCGGCAGCCAGACCTGGACATCCTGGAGGAGGGCATCCAGATAGCGATACGGCTGCTGGACACCGCCCCCATGCGGCACGTGGGGGCCCGCCTGGTGGAGGTGCCCCTCCCCGCCTGCAGGGGCCACCCCTTCGGCTCCTCCGCCTACTGGACCTGCGTCATCGTCCACTACACGACGACGATCTTCCACCCCGTGGGCACGTGCAAGATGGGCCCGGACACGGACCCGGGGGCGGTGGTGGACCCGGAACTGCGGGTGTACGGGGTGAAGGGGCTGAGGGTGGTCGACGCGAGCATAATGCCGAAGATCGTCAGGGGGAACACCAACGCCCCCACGATAATGATCGCGGAGAAGGGGGCGGACATGATAAAGCACCACTGGGGCGTTTTCGAGCACAAGGCGTTCCTCGCAGCGCATAAATAGACTTAATTTGGATTTGCTGAAGAGATCTCATAATGTGCGAGGGGCCCTTGTGTCTTTGATGCTGAAACGAAGGGGAAGAAACTGAGTGTGAGTGGAGGAAAAGTGGGTTTAACTTAACCTCAGTGTCAGCAGACATTAAAGGTAAACCCTTTTCCCGAATGAAAATAGTATTTAGGAAAAAAATAATTTTGAAATAAAATTCAACTACCTCTTAATGCTCTTAATGGTCGCCAAAAGGAAAAGGCAATTCGCTGTGACGGTTTTAAAAAATTCATAAAAATATTATTTTGTTTATTTTTACTTTTATTTTAATAAAAATATGAATTTCAAATACTTTATTTTTAAAAAATCCTGACTAAATAATTTCTAACCTTTGAACGGATAAAAATACTGATTAAAAGTTGGGTTAATTCGTCAAAATACCTTTAGGTGGAAATAAGTTAAAAATATTTATTTATTTATTTAATAACCCTCTTTGGGTTAATCGCCGAAAAGGGAAATAAGATACGTACATAAAAAAACATTTTCAGAAAAGGAACAATAAAGAAAAACTAAATCTACCAAAAGAGTTTACCAAAAAAAGGAATAAATTAATAAATAACATAAATGAAAGAGAAACGCAAATTAACAACACTTAATAAGTAAACAAATAAAATTAAAATAAAAACACATAATGAGCTAATTTATTAAAATTTAAATCTAATAAAGACATAATAAAAAAGGAGTAAATTGATACGAAGATAGTCAACGTCAACAGCGAGAATCCCACCAAATGAAATTATTAAATTAAAATATAAAAGCATTTCCGTTTCCGTTGCGAAGGTCGACTAAATTTGTACACAGAGACAGAGTTTAATCCGTCAGTTGCCCCACCGTTGGCCATTTGTGGCCCCACGAGGTCCCCGGGGCGGCTCCTCTGTGCTCACCTCCCCAAAGGCCGCCATCTTCGGTCGAATGGATGACCGAGTCCAGACTTCTTCAAGGGGAAAAGGTAGGATTCCCGGTTACGCTGTCATCTCCAGAATCTCAGCTGGAGTGCAGTCCTTCCGAGGCGAACTGGAGGGGAAAACTCCCTAATGGAGAGACGCAGATCGACAGAGCAGGGCTGAAAGCATGAAAGGGAAAGGCAAAGTTTCTCCATTTCCATTTCCGGTCCTTAAAGTGCTGACAATCGGAACGTGCGAGTTACACATACGCGTAAAATGGGGCGTAACATAAGCATAAAGTCGATGCAGGAAATGTAGTTAAAGTTTCATAACTTCAGTTAAAAATTAAGTTTCCGCTGCGAAGGAAAAAATAGGGGAATATTTTATAAGGGTGAAGTAAACAGATATTAAAAATAACAGTGTATTTTATTGTGGCAGTGATTTCTCTATTTAATTGTACATTTAAAAAATAGAATTCTAAATATAATTTTTATTAAGAATTACAACTTAAAATAAGTTTAAAAATTTTCTTTGAACAAATAAACAATAGTTTCGTATAAATCTAAAAAACACATCCAATTCCATTAACGTTAATCTAAATATAATTTTTTATTCATCTAAAAAACTATTTTTCATTTAAATTTACTTTACTTTACTTTACTTTTCTTTAACCCGCTTTTCCGTTAGGGTCGCGGGGTTTTTGCGAAACATTTTGTTCGCTTGCACAGCGCCTGAATGAACATGTCAGGTACTGTAGCGGGTGGCGAGTCCACTGACAGTACTTCACCGAGCTGTTCGCAGGTGAATGCAGGTGAAGGAGGCGGAATTTCGTAGTGTTTTGCCAGACTTTCCAGGCGCAACACCACGTTATTCCGTCCTCCCAGCAGTGGTCTAGGTACCTCGCAGTGCTGACCAATCATCTGCGAGGGAGAACGGCCTTAGAAAAATACCACTGTCGCTGGGATTCGAACTCCGTCCGACTTCTCAGCGAGCAGGCGTTTAACACACTGAGCTAAGGCCGTGCTCATTTTTTATTTTTATTTTTCATTTAAATTGTTTTTAAAAATATAAGCGATTATAAATATAGACAAAATAAATCCAAACACTTTCTGCTTACAACTGAGACAGTTCTGGAACAGTTCTGGGACAGTTCTGGAACAGTTCTGGGACAGTTCGGGACAGTATAAATGTGAAAACCCGTATGAATGTAAGGGGAAGCCGCCATTTATTGTGTTTCTTTTACAACATTAAAAAGATTAAAATCTTTTAATATTTGGTCCTTAAAATCGAATTTTATATTCCGTAAAATCGTCAAATTGAAAACTTTCTCTGAAAAAATTCCACTCCATTTAATTATGTGTTCATTAATTGGAAGCAATAATTTTAGGAATCTTTTTTTAGGAATATGCGTTTTGCTTTTCCACAGTTCCCTTAAAAAAATTTTAATTTTTAACTTTTACAGTTAAAAGTAGAAATGAAATTTACATTTGAACCCAAACTATGTTTCTTCTTTATTTAATATTAATTACACACTTTTAATTAATTATTTTATCTTTGTTATTTCTGCAACGACGAAAGGTTTAATTCCTGCAAGCAAATTTGTAATCTAATTTTTTTTTAATTTCCAGATTTAATAGTTCTTCCAATTAAGGCAGAAACAAAATTTGGTTAAACAAATCGATGAAAATATGAACAAAGAAAATTATGAAAAAAAGTTTAAAAGAGATAAGTTATTTGAACTTTCTGAATTTTAAAACTCTAAACTGCCATTTATTTTAAGTTTAAATGTAAACTTAAAAGTTTATCTAAAGCAAACTTAATTAACATTATCAATTTTATTTTAAATTGATTAACTCATTATATAAATAATATACTGATTAATAATTTTTACTAAAAAAAATTGCGCCCTGTATAAATGAATCCTTAACGGTTAGAGTTAATCAATGAGGGGAAAAATGAAAAAATCGGGCTAAATAACGGAAATAAATTTGCAATAAGGTTAAGTACAACGGAGAAATGATTTTGAGTTCCCCTCCCAAAAGCGCAAAAGCCCAAAAGCCCAAAAGCCTAATTAATTCTAATTAGGCAATTTTCTGTTTAGGGCGAATAAAAGCGAGTTTCAATTTTGTTAAAAAAAGATTGCACAGTTTCAAAGACTCATTTTGATTTAATAATTGAGCAGATAAAAGCAAAACGCTTTTCATCGCAGTCGATTGTTCAAAAATTACTTTTGAGCGGTCAAAAAAAAAGAACGGAATTGAGATTACTGATTTATATGATGTTGATGACGTTCTATTGCTATGAATAATTTTTTAACGAATCTTAGAAATGAAAAATGAAATGTCCGAAATGGCTGTTTTTCAAAATGGTAAGTGCGATTGGATTGGTTTGGTTAATGATGCAATAAACCGCACAACGAAAGACAAAAAAATAGGTTTTTTGCTCAAAGTTATTACTTTTCTTAAAAAACTTTATTACTTTTATGAAAACTCGGGCATTTTGAAATTAAAAAACTATTAAGAAAAAGGCAAGAAATGAATAGTTGTAACCTTCAGTCGAGCGATTAAAAGTAAAAACTAAAAAACTTAAAACTAAATAAATACTAACACTAAAACAACACTTTTACTGAATAATTAAAACTCGGAGTGTCAAGTCTTGTAAATATCTGCAAATTGTCGATGAAAGCAATCAAATGAAAATTTGCCAACAAATGGCCAATTGGCTTTTATCGCTCTCACCTTCAGAAAATGTCGACATCCTCGTCAAATTTGCACAATTCGGCCGCTCAAACGCTTTCAGGAACACATAAAGTCCCAAACAAGTAAGTAACTTTTCGGGCGGTCACACACTTAAGCTTTAACTCATCGTTTAACATATCGTGTTCATATGGCACATTTGCCGACTTTCAACTGTTATCGAAAGGGTTACTGACTAGCCATTTAATAAGGGTACTCAAAGAAACTGATTTCTCTCTCCAATACGACTTCCAAAAGACCGGAAACGACTGCACTTTCATTATAACTCATTATCACAGGAAATATTCACAATTCTCTTAAGTATACGTTTTCCTCCCCTCGAGACGAAGTTCATTCCTGCGTCGCTTTGTGCAGATTCCCGGAAAGGGTGGGATCGGGTCTGCGCCTCTTGAAGAAACCGATCTTCCACAGCACGAGCACGATCAACAGAAGCAGAAGAATCCCAGCGCAGGCGGCCACGATCTGAATAAGAGAAAAGTTGACTTTTGGCCGGGACATGGGGGCGAGGGAGAGGGCAACGGGGCAGTGCACTCACGATGATCCACAGGGGAACGTGGTCGGGCTCCGCCCCCTCGAGGGACTCGGGGTAGGCCAGGGTGGTGGCGTGGGCGGCGTCGTCGGCGGTGTCCTGGCGAACGACGTCGCTGGTGAGCAGGATCTCGGCGAAGGAGGAGATCCTGATGTAATCGACGTGGGGGTAGTCCTCGACGAGGGTGGAGTTCCAGAGGCGGGCGTTGATGCGGACGGTGGCCTCGTCATTCTTTTGGAGGGTGTACACAACGCATTTGAATTTCAAGCACTTGGCTGTCCCGTTTATGCAATTCTGAAAAATAATTAAATTTTTACTCAGGAGACGATTAGCAAAGGAAGTTATGCGGAGCCAATCCAAACCCACCATGTTGACGACAGTATGCTTCCGCCCCTCGGAGTCGACTATCTTCTCGGAGCGGACGACCATTTCCTCGTCTCTCCTTCTTCTGCCGCCTCTAAGGGGTAACTGCTCGACCGTCGAGGAGTTCTCCAGCTCGCTCGGAGGCGGAATCTCCACGGCCGAGGACTCGTACAGGCCGGGTCTCTGCTCCAGGTGCAGAGGATTGATGTCCTCCGCCCTGATGTGGCACTGGCCGCCGCCGTTGGCTGAAAGGCGAGAGAGGGGCAAATACTCGTCGTGGCAGTCGAGGCTGTTCGAGCACAGTCTCGCCTTGTTCCTTACCGTCAACAACGGGCATGTCCTCCAGGTACAAGAGCCACTTCCCTTGGGGCTTGTTGTTGGCCACCTGGAACGGCCATTTGACATGGATTTCCAGGTTGCGCAGCCTCCCGGGACCGGCGTTGTAGGCTTGGAATGTGTGCACCACTTTGGAGCCTATGTCGTCTTTGAAGATCATGGCGCTCTCCCCCCGGATGACGCCCCCGTAGAAGACTTGCTCGGGCCTTGCCGACCTGAGAGGAAGGAGAGATGAGGAAGCGCTCCCTTGGGGAGGCGAGTGGGTGCTTACCCCTTGAGGGAAACTTCCGCTTTTTTCACCACCTCGGCCGTCAGGTGAGAGGGGATTTGGGGGTTTTCCTGGAAAGAGGTCGTGTTGACGAAAGCGACGAAATCAAGGTGAGTTTCGCTGTCGTCCAACTGCTTCGAATCAAACTTAATTTGAAAAGTGGCCACTCCGTCTGTCTTCACGGGGTTTCCGATATTGCAAGAGACCATGGTTTTATTGAAGCTCTGACAGGACACCAACTTTGACTGTAAGAAAGAGGTTGGCAATTTGTGAAAAGATCCGAGAGCATAAGAACCTTGTTTAACGTTACCTGAGTCTCTATCCTGTTGTACGGAACACTCGCTGGATGGCTAATGAAGAGCTGCGTTTCGTAGGCGCTTTCGCCTTCGTTTCTCACGGTCACGTTCACGGGAATATCGTCCGAAGCTCCCAGCATGAAAGTCCACAGATTTTTCCGCGCACCTGAAGGCAAGCAGAGACGTTATTAAAGGGAGAGTATTTCGAGGATATTTCGAGGATATTTCGAGGATATTTCGAGTAAATTCGGGAATAAGAAAGGCACTCGCTTTTGGGCAAATCCAGAAACACGTCCATGTGCAGATGACTCTGACAGATGTCATCACTTCCACAGTCTTTTTGGAAAGTGGCCACCAATATTTTGGCGGCCTCTTGCTGGTTCAGAATTGGGTAGTTGTCGATGGAAGGCAACGGTCGTCCGGCCGCGGGGATCTCGGGCTCCTCTTGCACCAATGTGTAGCTCAACTTCATTTTTATGGGGGACTGTATGTCACGAGTGTTTTCCTAAAGATAATAACACGAACATCATTCAAGACTAACTACTTTTAAGTACTTTTAAGCAATTTCATTTGAGGAGTTTCAAATTACTTTGACGTAAACCGTATGTTCCTGGCAATGAACCAAAGGCCCGTCAGGCTCTCTTTTCCTGAGCACGATTGTCCTCGCCGTGAAGGAGGGTCGAGTCACGTTGTCCGGTCCGAACCACACTCGGGAGAACTTCCGGTTCGCCTGGAACGTCTCGGCCTCGATGCGATGGAGAACGGTCAGGGAATTGGCAGCGGCATTAACTACGTTGCAGCAGGTCTCGAAATAAAAGCTGGAACGAGAGAGTACGGTGAGCAGCCGTCAGCGAGAGACTTCTCTTGTTACCTCGCTCCCGAAAACTGACCACGTGAACTCGGAACGCTTGTCCTTGGGGCAACCCTTTTTCGTGGGGTCAATGTTTTTAAGGTTTTCCGCCGGCATGATTTCGGTGGTTATGTTGATTATGGGACGCGCTCTGAGAAGCACTGCCGAGTCGTCTTCGTAGGCCCCCACCAGGAGGTCCGGGTACCCGTTCAGGTCCATATCCACTTTGCCGGAAAGGGAGTAGCCGAAAGTCTTCGGTTTTCCGGCTATCTCCTGAGCTCTGATCACCTTAGAAAAGTTACCGCCATCGTTATTTCTCAGTCCAAGCAATGGAACGTGAGACATGTTTCTTTTATACCTGAGACGGTTCCTTAATCAAACCGTTCACTGATCCAAGATAGACGTAAACAACTCCGTAATCCTCATAAGGAGCTCCGATGGCGATGTCATCAATTCCGTCCTTGTTGAGGTCCCCTAAACTCGTTATGGCGAATCCAAATCTCGATTCGAGTTTCCCCGTCAACTTGTGAGGTTTCTTGCACGTCAAACACCGCTCTGGATTGTTGTAGTAAATGTAAACCGCTCCTCCGGATTCCTTCTCGAAGTAAAACGGAGCGCCCACAATCAAGTCGGGAAGTCTGCAAAGCAAAACTCCTCTTCCCGTCACTCGTCACTTCCTCTTCCCGACCACTCCAGGAAAGACTGTCCACCCACCTGTCGCCGTTCACATCGGCCACGGACACTTCGTAACCGAAACTCGAGGCGAACTGCTCTCCGTCTATGATGAGCCTCGTCGTCATCACGGCGTCTTTGGGGTTCTTCCTCGTTTTCGAGAACAGGACAACTTGCCCGGAGCCGTTCGAACGGGGCGCCCCCGCGGCGTAGGACATCTCGTTCCCGAGGAACTCCGCGCCCACGACGGACATCCCTTGAAAAGACATGCGGGAAAACTTCACTTTGGTTTCCGCTCTCGCCGATGCGGGGTGACCAACTCCGCACCCATTCCGTACCCAAGTAGCTGTACTTGTCCACGGGAGACACGTTCTCTTGGTGGGGGCCGTAATAATGAGTTTTGTCTCGGTGCAGATAATTTTCTGAGAAGGACATGAGGAAGACTGTGCCTCTCCAAGTGTAGACCCCGGGGGTCCCTATGAGGGCGGTGTCGTCATCCAGCAGGAGACCCGAAGTCCCGGCCTGGCAGTAGCCGTAGTCTTCGTGAGCTCTAAACGGGAGCAAACAGGAAGGCATTTAACACCGCTTTTCCCAGATATTTGGCTGAAAGTGAGAAGGCAGAAAACTTGCCTGTCGACCGGGCGACCTTTGCACGGCTCCCAAGTCTCCTCGTAATCGAGGTACTGACTCAGAGTGTAGCACAACCCATGGCCCCACTGGAAGTCCACTCCTTTCCTGATGTATCTGTGCGCACACACCTTGAGTCAAGTTCAAAGGCAGTTAATCACCAAACCAGAACAGAGTAAAGTTTCCTCGACTGCTTACAATACGAGTAAATATAACCAAAAGGAATATTTTGTCGTATAATCCCAATTTTCATCCAATCAATTCGAAACTGAATGAAAATTGAATTTCTCGAAAAAACGACCTACCAGGACTTTTCCTCCAGGCTTTTGAGACTTCACGGTGACCCCCATCCACTGTCCGTCCTTAATTTCGTCTTGAAGTGGCGGGTAGAGATCCTTTGAATCGATTACTATCAAAGAGAAGAAATGAGAGATTAAAAACATCGGCCGAATGGTATTTCCTCGTTAATAGGAGAGGCTGTCTGTGCTTCAAACAAAATGCATTGCAAAAGCAAAAGGAGCCGTCGCAGTGAAACATTTTAGTTTCTTCGCAAAAGGATATCAGCGACAGAAAAGTAGGAATGCACACGCTTTGCAGGCGACAGGAAATTCCCTCATTCCCGTCCGGATGACGTTTCTGCAGAAACCAATGCTCAACAGCAAATGGGCTTTTATGACCTAATTTTCATTTCTGGGCAAAAACCTTGAATCACTCTTAAGTTCAAACGAAAACTCAGATAACAACGAATGCCGTTGCTTTTCAATGAAAAAGTGCCTTAGTCATTGCGTCTGACCGCGTTTTACGTGCTTAAAAAAGATCAGGGAGCGTGATAACTCTCCTTGTTCTTGGCGGAAAATAAATTCCCCTTCCGCGATCAGCACCCTGGCAGAAGTAACCCCGCAAAACCCTTCCAGAAAGCTCTTTGCCGTGCAAATCCGTAACGTAACGAAGAGTAACGTTACGGAAGAACCGGGACTGCAGACCATAATGGCTGTATACAAAGACCAGGCAAGTTGTTATCAACTCTTAAAAGGCAGCTGCGCCCGTCTAACGAGAAAGAGTTCAACAAAACACAGCTCGATGTTATTATTAATGGGCGTCAGAAACAAATTAAAAGCCCACGCATTCATCTCTGAGTAATGGTTACTTGAATGAATGTCAATGTGTTTTTCGGACTTCGTCTCCAGAGAAAAAGTCCATTAAAGCGCATTTGTTTGGAAGGAAAAATGAACGCTGCCTTTGCTGCCTTATGTTCAGTATTCGCGTTTGGTCGGAATTTCGAAGCAACTATTGGGATATATATGTGCGGTCGCCCTGTTCAGAGGTTTCGGACTGCACTTGGGCCAAATTAGCCGCAGTGGGGATTGACTTATGTCTTTTAGTGTGCATTAAATGTCGTGTGGACATCCCGAAGAAAAGTGTGGCGTGAGACATGCGTGAAGAGCACACTCCACTGCAGATTAGGAAAAATTGTCACACTGAAAGAGACAATACAAGTTAGTTAAATGCAATTTCGGCTTCTGCCATCGACAACTCACCATTAATCGAAATTAATTTACTGAATGCAAATTAAGGTGTCTTAAGTGCCTTTTACAAGCAATAATTTCTCCATTTTGAAATTGAGCATGTTTAGCAAATTCAGTTTGGCTTCAAGGCTCAGTGATTCATTGCAAAATGCTTTTCCAATAGTTTTTGGAATAACTTTTCCAAAAATAAAAATTCAATTTCCTATTTTAAAACTTCCTAAACAGTGCAGCTTTTTTAACAAAGTTTTTAAGAATTTAATAAAGAAATTCTGAAAATAGCAGAAAAAGTTGGAGCACAATTGACCACCAAAGTGCAGAGATGCAACTTTGACACTTTAAGTTTTTAATTGGAAGTGAAAGTTCCAAACAAATAGAAAGTTTAAATGGTCTTTGAATTGCCTATGATAATAGATAATACAAAGATTCACAGTAAAATTTGGAAAAAATTTGCGAAGAAATGATTATAAAAATTTAATAGCGCATATAATAATAATTTCTAAGAATTCTAATCTTAATTTAAAGGTGCCGCCCTCGAATTTCTTTTAATAAAATACAAAACTCCTCTGACAATATTTTTTTAACTCAGGAGAAAATGATACTGATTAAATAAGTGAGCTCATTATAATGACAGAAAGGTGATTTTTTGTGTTTGGAGTTGCAGCAGAAGCTGAAGTGAAGACCAAATGTAAAAAATTTTTTGTGTGAATGTGACACTGTTGCATAACTTTTTACACAAAAAGAAGTCTGCAAATATTTACAATGTGTCTTTTATTTGTTAAGGTGAACACAAGCAAAAAATATTTAAGTAAAACTTCAAACCTCCACACTTTGAAACTTAAACTGTTGACTTACATAACCGATATCTCCCAGCACCATCTGTTAAAAAAATAAATGAACAATGACAATCAAGCCTAGAAAGTAGTCAAAAATTGGTTGTGTAAAGTTAGTTTCATATTTCCCCTACATGAAAGAAATATTAAGGAAATGCAAACAAAGATTATCTTTTGCCCAAATCACACTTTTAACCCAAAATTAATAAGGAGCATTTGCTTAAAATTAAATACATAAAAATAGGAGATTACTGGTCATGTTGACAAAAGCAATTCTAATTAAAAAATCCTAAAATAAAAAAACTGGCAGCACTGTGCACAAATTTGTCCATTAAAGGGTTTTATTTTATTTATGGCCATATTCTCATTTTAATTGCCAACAATACCAAACAAATTTAAATACTTTGCCCTTAAACATTGATTCTTATCACATTATGAGAGCATACTGTTTATTCCACTTCTCACCCCTTTCCCAGGAAGGACTCAGCTGTATTTGAGAAAACCTTCTCAATTTCTATGACAAATTACACCCAAATGTGCACATGAGGAATTCACTGCTAACAGCCTTCATTGTTAGTGACACTTACAATGTTTACATTTACATTATTAAGTTAAGCAATAATCATTAGCCCAAATAACATAAAATTATCTTCAATATTCATTCATCTAATCAGTTCTATAACAGAGGAATAAAATTATGAAAGGACTAATACTTATTAAATGCTTGAATATGAACAAATTTTGGCTAATTAACCAATGGAAAAATGAATAATTCAATTCTCAACTGAAATGTGGAAATCCCACATGAATATGGCTGCCTGTGAAATCAAAACCTAAACCACCAATTTTACCTCTCTGGCCATCAGTTATAACTTGGATGCAGTCATCCAGTCTTGTTGTCAGAGGGCATTTCCACAATGCACCACTGTGGTTTGTTCCTGGCTGGAGATTTTCATCTAAAGGGGCACCAACTAGGAGCCTGCAAAAGAATAAACAGGAATTAATTTTAAAAAATCTTTTATATTTACAGGCTGCAAAATAAATTAAATAAAGTTACTCAAATTGATCTTGGTATTAATAATTAATAAGACTATAGTCCTATTGACTAATAATAACAGAGTACCAAAAATCAATAACTCTGGTTTTTTTAACATTAAACTCAATTTCCTTTAGTTCTTTCTCAGTTAACTTATGTACTGAGTTGAAAAAGATTTTAAAAACAAACAGACACATAGAAATATTTAAATGTTTTTTGCTTTAACAGAGAATAGTTTTGGTAATGGAAGTAGGACATTGGTGAATCACTGGGACTGAATACAGAGCAGGTAAAAAAGAGCCTTAAACTTTATGGTTCTACCATATTTTGAACACTTTCATTCAATATTTTGTTTGCTTAGTCAGATAGATTTACCACACAGAATGTAAACAAATTTTTAAGAGGGCTTAAAGTTTAGTAAGTGATAGCAAGTTTCTTCAATGAAATATACCTGATTTGAAGAAGATCCAATTTGAATCCCCCAAGAATATTATGGGAAATCCCAGTTTGTAACAACACATGCAGCTACTCACCATGTATTTGTAATGTTTCTAGTGACATCATCAACGCTTTGATGTTGGGCTACTGAAAATCCAAAATAAGAATTTGCTTGCCCTTTTTTTATTACTGGTATTTTCGTGTCTAAATTAAACCCATATGAGATGCAGAAATACAAAGGCACAAAAAACAAAGGCACGAGACATTTCATTATTGAGATTCATTCAAAACTTTTCATTAACTAAAACACTACACAAATTCCATCCAAAAAGTTTCCATCGCGAACGTGGCAACAGAGTCCCACCCACGAGGGTCGTGTCATTAGATCAGAGTAAAGATGGACGAATTGCGGGCGCACGGAAATTCGTTTTTCAACTTGGTTACTTTAACTTACAGATTTCTTTCGGAAGAAATAACAGTTACGAGATACTATGCAGGTATGTGAGAAATAACCATAAGAAGTTTCTTAGGAGCAGTTTTTAATCAGTTGTCGACATTTCTTGGATGCTCAACCGCCAACAACTGATTCTCATCATATAAAAAACAGGTATTACTTATTTAAATAATATTTAGCCTTACTTTAATCATTTTGTTACAGATATTAATTTACTTCGACCAGCAGATGAGTTATAAATTTATCTAACCTAATCTATACTGAGTATGGCCGGATTTTAAAGCTAACGTTGAATAGAAGAAATAATAGTTCTTTGATATAAAATGATATAAAAATTATATGTCAAATGCAATATATATTATGATGGAGTGGATTTTATAAAATTTGTTTTTATCGAAATTTTAGTAATTAAATAAGTAGTGAATAAATGAAATTCAGAAGTTATATTATTATTAACTTATTTTACAAATACTGTACATTCTTTTAAAATACTTAAAAACTATTTCTGGTTTTTGGTTTCCAGTGAGGCTTTAGTCATGGAAGTAATCCACAGAGGATGAGAAGGACAAAAGATGCACATTTCATAATTATATTTTCAAAAAGTTGATGAAGAAGATAAAGTCACAAACCCTATTGTTGCTGTTTATATGAAACCACCATATTTCTGTTGGGCTTCTTACAGTTTTAGTTTGCTCTTTTGGTAAGAAATCTCTTGTTGTTCATTATCACATCAATTCTTTAGATATTATTAATAATATACATTTATTGCAGGGAAAGGATTTTAAAAAAATGTTTATAGCTATAATTTATTTATGAATGATTTCAAGACTAAACACTGTTTTAAAAAAATTTAAAAACATAAAATCTGAAAAGGCAGACTTTGTTTTTGAAGTAAATTGGAAAAAATTAATAATTTTAGGAAAATAGATTTTGAGTCAAGGAATTAAATAAAGATTTTCAAAGTTTTATTGTTTATCTGAGACTCCAATTTTTGGAGATTAAATTTCTCAAATTAAGCATGTTGGCCTGGCACACACTGATCCTTTGGAGAAGAAACCATTCACCAACACATTCCTGGACATTAGCCAAGCAATAGAAGAAGTTCCAGTGGGAGGAGGGATTTGCAATTACATTGTGAACCAGAGGTTAATTCATTTATTGATTTGGGGAATTTGGGGAAAAATAATTGCACTTTGGGAGAAAAGGTGAGGCAGTCTCTTTCAGGTAAACCTGATTTGTAACCCAATGTGAAATGGAAATAAAATTAGTTTTGTATAATTGCATTCCACTTATATTATTAACTCCATCAATCTGCCACTTCGTTGAGGAACAGCATAACATTAATAAATGGTGACAAACCGCGTATTTTATGAGTGCTTTGTTCAGTAAAATGTCCAGAGGAAGGAGCAGTGAAGAAAGTTTTTTAGACTCTGCAAAAGTAATTCCATTGTAATTAATGGCAAACTTTGACTCAGCTTAGAAAAGCTCCCATTTCGTACATCTCTGTCGGAAATAAATGTTAGCTGGATTTTTTTCTGTTAGGGGTTAGATGAGTTATTGTGTCGCCGGTGGTCACAAATTAAATTGATTTTAATTTTTTAAAGTCATCTGTGGATGTTCAGTCCTCACTCCTCCAGCAAAGCACAAGAAAATTTTCTAAATTAAATGGAAAGTAATAAGGAAGACTTTACTGCTTTACGAGAAAATCTCACCATTCGATCATTTGCACTCTCCAATTCTTAAAACTCAATAAAACTTTGGGTTAATTGAGGGCGCCGCCAACTTGTCAATAAAATATAATATCTGTAAAGGTGAACTCTAATTTGGTGTGAGGAAACCGAGGAGTTTTTGGCCTGTTTCAAATTTGTTTTTTATTTATCCGAAATTTTCCTGATAATAATTTGGAACTCTCAGTGCTCCGTTATTCCTTTTTTATTAATACTTAGCATAAATGCAACAATCATAAAAGAATTTCATACTTACTTTCAAGTAGTCCTTTCATCGGGAGAATACGAAGATCCTGATATTTTTTAATAGAAAATAAGGTTCCCAAGATTTCTTTTATATTCCTAAATATTTTTATATATTGAATATTTCCCCTATTTTCATTGGATTTGGTCATTCAGTGTTGCATTGATCGGTTATTTTATTTTTCACATTTTCATTTTTATATAATTTTGTTGGATTTGGCTTAGAGAACATTTAAATAGAATCGTCAAAAGTGATTCTTTATTTTCATTTTTAGCACAAATGAACATAATTTAATTAAATTTATTTCCGACCGGCATCGTTGAGATTCTTCGGGAGCCCCAAAATGGAGGTAATGATTTCGGAATTGCGTTTGCGCGGAGCCAAATTGCAGAGAGCCAAATCGCTATTCTGCACCGTCTGGATCACCCATTTGGCCACCTGTCGCACAACCTGGAATGAGCACAGCTTTCGTTAGGTTGGCCATTGCCAAAACAAGAAAATTTAGAAAAATGAGATGTGAATAAACTTTTGAAAGCCGCTCGCGGATCGTTTATCAGATTATTCAGTAAAAACAAGTTTTCAGTTAATATATTCTGTTAACTTTTATTTTTTATTATTTAAGCAGTTCCAAATTCCAATCCCAAATCGCTTTGGGAGGCTCTTCGCTTCCGAGAACCCACAAAAGGGTAAATCGTCACTGACTCATTCCCCCAACCCAATCGACGTTTCGACCATCCTCAATGTGGCTTTTACCTGGGCGGCCAAGAAACGAAAAAATGTAATGAGTAATGTCTTTTGTTGTGTCAGCCACCGACGCAATGGCTTCGGCTCCCGAAATGGGGAGCAAAATTCATTTCTCTGACATCTTTCAACTTGGCTGTGACACCACCCGAGAAAAAAACAGCCCTTAAAACCTTTCGCTTTTCAAATAAAGTTGTTTCAGAAAAATGCCAATTTTATACTCACGTCTCGATCGTAATATTTTTCACCGCTGTAAGGGTTTCCGCTCACGAGTCCAACAATGCAAAGGATCAGAATAAATAAGAAAAGTGATCTCATATCTAAAAAAAATAAACATTTTGGTAAAGCCGTTTCTCAGCACCGGAGCCTCCCCCTTCAAAACGAGAAGAAGGAGGAAACCCCTTTTTATATTTTATTATTTCAGACTGAGGCGGCTGTCTCAGTTCTGCTGTTGGGCCAATAAAGAGTAACAACTCTTTTCAATTGAGAGCAGTCATTTCTCTGAGCCCAAAAGCCTGCATTTTTCTAATTATGCTAAAATGTGACAGATTTATAGAAAGCTCTTCATTTATAGAAAATGAAAGCCTGATGGTGATGACGTAATAAATACCTTCTCCAGCTATTTCAGAACGCGGAACAATTAGCCCAATTAGACGCAAAATGGAGGAAATGTGAGAATTCGAATACGACGTCACTGTGAATTTAACCTGCGGACAGTTTGCTTACTAAGCAGTTATTCAAACACCGGCAAAAGAAAATGTCTCACTGAAGATTTTCGCATTGAGAAAATGTTTTTATATGTATGCATACATAAGAGCTTAAATTGATTGAAAGTTTCATCCCAATTACGTAAACCGAACGGATTTGGTTTCTTCGTGGGTTTCCTCACGGTTGTCTTCCTTCAGTTGTTGTACGTCAGCGAAATTATATTCAATAAAGAGGCAATCAAAATGGAGCAGTTCAACCATGAAAATTATGAAAAAGAAATACAAACGATTTATTTCCCATTTACATCCACCTAAGATGGATGCATTGAAACCTGAATTCACGAGCGACGGATTCTTCTCCGCATTTTAGAGAATACAGAAACAAATAGTAAGAAAGAGAAATGATTAAAAGTTTAGTCGCAAATTCCCAATCAATCGCAATTACGTGTGTGAGCATAGGCGAAGAGAAGATGGATGTGGGGCCTCGTGAGCAACAGATTGTAAATGAGTCTGCCCCCAGGAAAGCAGCAATCTCTGGCCAATAGCTCATTCTCGGCGGGGCGTTGAGGGCGAATTTGTCAACGCCTCCGCCCAATTGGCCATTTCCGCAACGGATGGAGGTGGCCAAGAAGAGTTTTCGCTGAGGGAGAATGTACCTGTTGAGCTGGAAATATTGGAGATGGGCGACCTTCGCAAGGCAAAACTAAGTGCGAATCCCCGTTGTAGAATGTGTTGGGCAATGTGTGTCCGCGTGTTTGGTTTTCTGAGGGCAGCGGAGGTTACTGTATAATGGATCTGTCGTTGGCGTAAGGAATTGCGAATGACAGTTTGGTTAGGTTTGGGAATTGTTTTTGAAGAATGAAAATTGAAGAGCACATTGGCAGTTTTGAAATAGGAAATGATAAAAGGCAGCCGGAGGAAATGTTGGGTGGAGGGACGGCGATGCATCAAGAAGCAATTAAAAGCACACCCGCCCACAATTTATTAACGGCCCGGAACGCCTACTTTGGTGGTAGTACACTAAGTTAGTCATAAATATTAACCTAACAGTACTTACCTTATAAATTGAAAATGGAAAAGTTGAAAAGCGCCGCCGGAATCAATAATTATCTTACGGTTTAAGCGGTTTCTCCAGCAAAAAAATTTCTATAAAAACTTGTCCCAGAAGGTTTTTGACTTTTCATCTCAAGTTCAAGGTCTTCTTATTTCCCATTCGGTTCTGCATCCTCTTATTTGCCACCCCTTCCTGCTGCTAAATTCCTTTTAACCAATCATTTCGTCTGCAAGCGGTCACCATTTCTCAAAGAAGTAATAAAGAAGCCAATGTTTATCCTCGGAGGGCAGAAGGAAGGAGTTGTGCTGAGCACATGTTGCCTGGTGGAGGGTATTGAACCTGAAAGAAGAGAGGAAGGTGTCTGATTGTAAAAAGTTTGATTTATACGTTAGCAGCGAGCGTAATTGTCATGGTAATTTCCGCTAAAGCAATTAAATGAGTCACGCTTTTATGAATTAAAATTTGTTTAATTTTCCCTCGGACACCCGTCGCAGTCACTTTTTCAAAATCACAAAAGCCGTGTCAACGACTGACCCCTCCCAAAAATTCATTTTTTCTTTTTAATTAGTTAATTTTTATTCACAAATCCATTTTCTTCATCTTTTTATTTTAATTCTTTTCTGAGTTTAAGAAAAAAATTATCCCAATGAGGAATACGTTCTTAAGATGAAACCAAAGGCAAATGGCCATCTTTTTTTTAAATAACTTTATCTGAGTGCCGCTACAATAAAAGGAAGCCTTTTAGAAGGGCCTTTTCCTCTGAGATCGTTGCCACCTTTTCATTTGAGGAAGGTTGTAAACCGCGAGAAAAACCACCAAAAAAGTTTAATGTTTTCGCGTTTGGGGAAACAACTCAGTTTATTCCTTTAATTGCTTCCGTTCACAAAAGAAATGCAATCCTAATTTTTACATTTTTTAAAGATTTCATGAAAAATTAGTGGATCTCACTTTCAGCAACAACAGTGGCACAATTTCATGTGGCAGCGAAGAAGAACACGAGAAGAAGTTACCGACTTAACCGGAAAGAGGAGGAAAGTCAGCCCTTCTGAGAGATATCGCCAATGAGAATGAATCCAAAGAGGCAATGAAGGAGGCAAACGCCCAACATGCAAACAATAATAAATAAACACTGCATCGTCTGCTGGTCCCACACCCGTGGCCAAACACCTCCCCTCCCACCCAGGCTACCTGAGCAGCAGTGACAAAGCCCGATCGCCATCACCATTCATTGCCAATGATTAATTGACAGGCGACATTCTGAGCTGCGTGTCATTGTCAGTGGCCCGCCAGGAAGGTTTGCCCGGTGCCTTAACGCGGGAAAGGCGAAAGGGCTCAAGGCCAAGAGGGCCTTTATTAAAGACAGACTACTGTTCCTATCTCTCTTTTTATTTTCTCCTCCCATTTTGACATTTCAAACAAGAGACTATCGTTGCAGGCATATATAATAATATATATAATGGATAAAAGCGAAATGGAGGAATAGTGTTGATGAGCGGCGGTTGTGGTCACCGCCAAATCTTGAGTGCAGGTCAGTTAAGAAGGCGGTGAATGGCAGAAAGCAAACTGGTCACGGATTTAATAAGTTTAATTAATGGGATTCCAAAGGCAGATGTATGAGTTGCCGTGTCCTCTCGAGAGAGCAACTCGGGCCAAAGTCAATTGGAAAATAACTTCCGCACTCTGGATTTCACCTTTGACCTTTCGCTCTTGACTCCATCTCCAGAGTTTTTCGACACGCAATTAAGACGTTTCTGTCCGAATATGTGGCACCATCTCCGACCACGTCCGCCACTCACTCGAGCATCCACACTCAAAGATGAGGGGTGAACGCTCCGTTAATTGAAGCTCATCCCAGAAGTGTCTTCGGAGGCGTCTCACTTCTTTCGTCTGCCAAGGGAGAAAAGGAAGGAACCAAACCCTTTGGTTAATTCTTTATAAATACAAATCAATTATACCAATTTATAAATTATTTTCTCTTCAGTCCACATTGTGAACCTCACATTCACATTGAAGTATTGCTTTCGTAATGTATTCATCACAGACTTGAAAAGAGTTCGCAAAGAAAAACAGCCAAAGTCACATTGTGTCCAGACAAGCAGAGAACACGCACAATATTAAATTTACTTGTATTATGTCTCTCTCTCTCTCTCTCTGTCACTCCAAATGGGCTTTTCTCCACTCCGCCCCCCCCCCCCCACACTGAGATGCTAAAGAATAAAAACAAGCAGAAGAACGTCAGAATCAGAGAAAATACCAAAAACTCAAAAAGTGTGCTTTAGAACACAGTACAGTGGGGCCCCGCACAACGAACGTAATTCGTTCCCGGAGTGCGTTCGTTGTAAGGATCGTTCGTTGTACGAAACACAATTTCCCATATACTTCTATGTTTAACCGATTAATCCGTTCCGAGCGGAGGGTGTGTGGAAGTTTTTTGTCGGGCAAAAATAATTATTATATTTTTGTTTTTGTAAGAAGCTGGTGGAGGCACCCCAGAGAAGCCCTGAACGGTCGGTCCGTGCCTGTAACGGAAAGCCAATTCAGGTTCACCGGCCTTTGGCAGAAAGTCCCGAGGGCACGGCCGCCACTTCCAGAGGACGGGACCTTCAATAAACCGGACCTTATTGTCCCTGCCTTTGGCCGCGCGAGTCATTCACTCCTTTTCATTAACTCTCGATGCTCATTAGCGGAATATCTCTGACCGGGGGTCATTTTGCCTTCCGTCACTGTGCAATTGCCAAATTATATAAAGTATTTACTGGCAGCCATCGCAGATGTCTCATGAATGCAGTGCTCCCATATTAAGTGGGAATATTAGCCAAATCAAGAGGATAAGAGAGTAAACCCTTGATTGTGGTTGCCAACCCTGACTGCATCATAATGTACTACAAGGCGTATTGTAGTGCCGTTCCGGGCTGTTTCCCAGGGCGTTCCTGTTTCGGAGGGCGAAAAATAAACTTGGTTCAGTGCAGACATTGGTTCTGGGGGAAGGGGCAGTCCCCCCGGGCGACAGAGGAACGTTCCAAGTGGGCGCAAGGAACTCGAGGAAAGTTATGTGAGGAAAAAATTCCAGGAAGCCTGTTCCTATCTTCGATGAGACGTTGCTCCACCCAAAACCAGATGAAAAGCCAGGTTCAAGGTCAGGCATTGCCATTTTTTGAGTTAAGGCATTCCACGTTAAGGCATCTCGGCGGCGCCCTAAGCGAAGCATTGCGGTGCATCCCCGCCCGCAGACCGCCACTCATTAGCTCTTCTACCCCCGGGTCCTCCGTTATCGGACGAGTGCCTCCTCAGTGATCGACCACTCTTCGCCGCGAACGCTCCGCAGTCGCACCTCGAAATGACTGCTCGTGAGCACTCGTGCTAGGGAACAGTGAGAACAGTAAGAACAGTAAGAACAGAACAGTGAGAACAGTTATTTGGCTTTTAATCAGCCGAACAATTGCTTGTGGCGTGCGATTGTGCGTGCGATTGTGTGTGCGACTGTGCGTGCTTTCATTTGTTTACGCTCATTTACGCTCATTTACGCTCATTTATACTGTATAGTTTAATCTATAATTGTCCCATCGCGTTTAGGGACTTTGTCAGGATGTGACATCGAAAAGTAATTAACTCATATTTGGAACATTTAGTTTTAATTCAGTGGTGAGTATTTGATTTGAGGCGGACGTCGGAGGCTTAGGTTTGCTCAACTCTTTGCTTACTCTGAAACAAAAAGGCTGCACTGGAATGCGACCTGTTCTCTGTTTTATGCTGCTTTTTCTTCTGCACAGTACACAATCAACTTATTAATTTTGGCGCGAGTCTCCATGTTTGAAATGAACATTTCTCGTTTAGCTTATCTAGGAATTTGTTTCCTATTTTTGCGCGCCAAATTAATGGGATGATTTTCTTTTTCTTTTTTTTCTTTTTTTTTCTTTTTGATTCTTAAGCTTTTTTATTAATACACTAATCAATTTTATGTCATCCATCTTTTAAATAAATGAAGAGTATAACTTATGTATTTATTACTTAATTCCTGTTATTTCTGTAATTGAATTGGCCCACCAGTGGTCGCCTTTTAAAGGGGCCCTTTGTGTTGTGCATTTTACACGAGCAAACACTTGGCCATGTTGCCAATGGGCGACGCTTGGCGTCGTCGCGAGCCTCCAATAACAAAAATTCCCCAATTAGTATTCTGCTCAAGCAAACGCCTATGGATGCTTTTACGGTCGAACGGGCCTAAATATTATTCTTCCATCAAATTACCTAATTTCGATATTCACATGGTTATTTTCCCAGCGAGCATTCGAGTTTTTTTCAAGTGGTTGTCTTGGATTTTTTTTTTTTTTGCAAAAGTCACATTCTGTCCGCCGAGAGGAATTTGAAAGAGAATTTGCCGACCGCAGACTTGAGCTCATGACGGATCAATTTCTGATAATTTTCGCGGAAATCCAACAAATTAAGGCGAACAGGCAAAGGATGTTTTCGCGGTTTTTTGGGTTTTTTGGCCCCGAATTTGATAAGTGAATCATTTGGGTGCAGTTGAGCCAAAAAGCACCACTTACAGAACAGTTTCTCTGTTCACATTGAATTTTGTTTACTTTTATAACTAATTTTTTGGGATTTTTCTCCAAACCGAACTCATTATTTTCAGTAATTGAGTTTTCCTAATTAACTTTAGGAAAACATTTCCGCTTTACAATTCTTTGCTATTCAAATTTTGAGTCATTTCCTTCTAATCGTTCCTTTCTTAAGGGCGACCGGCAAAATTTGTTTCTTTTCTTTTAATTAAAAACGCGAGAAACTCTTATTTACTTCTCCTTGCAGAACAATATCACTTCCCCATTTCTCAAACTACGCAACTAATTTCCCTCTTTCGCCCTTTTCACCCCCTCCCCAGCACTGGGATTTAAGCAACTTTGCTTTGCACGAACAATCTATTAACTCCATCTCCCATGGAGATTTTGCCAAAAAAAAACGGTTACAAAGTTGTTTCACACTTTTGCAAGAAATTCTCAAAACCTTTTTTTAAGACAAACAAAAAAGAAAAAAAAATATTTTCACTAATTTATTATATTATATAATATAATCAATAGTTTATTGAATTAGTGGAAATTGAGGGGATGGAAAAAATCTCTAAACCAGTTCTCATTTTGAGAAGAAAACGTTTTGTTTTAATGTCTGAAAGCTGACGCTGAGAGTTAACCCCTGAGTTAACCCCTGAGTTAACCCCTGAGTCAACCCCTGAGCGTCTCCCCAACATGAGACCACTTGGAAAAGCATCTTCTTCTCTGCGTTCCCCAAATTAAATTTAATACTGAAAACTGACTGGGTTAAATTCATTATTGGAATTTGACAATTTTTTTATTTCATCAAAAGAAGTTAGTAAGAAAAAGGTGAAAATCAGAGGAACTTTCGAATGAGTTTTACTCCTCAATGGTTTCCTTTTCCCAGAAATTTCTTCTAAATTTTACAAAGAAAACGATCAGGTCTTCACATGCAACATTGGTACAATGTTGGCGTAACATTATCCAATCCGGAAAAGTTTTTTCTCCTTTTGCTTTCCCAAGGGTTTTCCCTCCAATGTGTACTCTGCAATTGTTATCTTTTCTCTTCTCCCAAAACAAGAAGCAATTTCTCTACTTCTCTTTCTCACATTTTCCCTATTTTTACATTTTGTGAAAGCAATTCGGGAAAAGCCTAAGCCCGAGTGCCTTACTTGCCTTCAGGTAAACAACCCCACACGGCCAACAAATTATCCTCCGCACGTTCAGGTGCACAATGAGTAAGCAGAAAGTGGCCGTCTTTTGAATCGGTGGTGGCTCATTGCGCAAACATTTATTTGTTTACGGCCACTTGAAGACAGCCCAATATACCTGGATGACTGAGTCAACCTGGAACTCCCTTTCCCGCAGTTCCTCCACACTTTCCAATGTGACAAATGAGAACATGCAGAGGTCTGTGGAAAACCCTCGCAATTGGATGCACTTCGTTCAGCCATCATCGCCAGATTGAAACCATTGTGAATTCTTTTTCAGGAAATGAAGAGTCTTTTTTTGGTGCTGCTCCTGTCAGCAGCGACATCGCACAGCTCCGGAAGGCGACACTCGCCTTCTTTCCTGAGGGACTCCGTCGAACGGATAACCAATTACCCCTTCAACACGCGGCCCTCCCCCGCGAGCGCGAGGAGGGATGACGGCAGCAGGGAAAGGATGTCCTACTTGGTCGAGCACGTCTTCAGGAGCTTCGGCAGCAGGAACCTCCCCCTCAGAGAGGCCGTCGAGAGCCTCCCCGTGCCGCCACTCACGGCGGAGAAGAGGTGAGGGCCGGGGTGGGCCCCGCCGGGTTGCGTAAGCGGCCTTCGCCTGGGGCCCAAGGAGGAAAGGCTCTCGCTTTGGCAAGTGTCCACTCGGCCATGACCCCGTTAAATGGCCGACCACTGCCAGGTGTTGGCCTGCAGACAAACTCTCTTTGCTTTTTGACTTCTTTTCTCTCTTCTCTTCTCTGCTTCTTAAACGGCGCACTAAAGTCCAACGGGCACAAAAAATGGAAAAAGGGAAATATTATACTATAAAATATCACATTAGGTGTTCATGTGCATTATTTTTTATGTAAAATACACTTCAGTTAAAAGGGGAAAACAAAAAATAACGCAGCAGCCATTTTGGTGTTGTGCTTACATTTTTAAATTGATTAATTTGAGGAATAGAAATTAAACGAAGGCCCCGTTAACATTTTCAGGTCCTTAGCGACGGCGGGCAGGCTGCCCCTGAGAGACGCAGTGGAGCACAGCACTGCAGATGAGCCCCAGAGGTCAAGCCCCGGGTATCCCGGTCACCGCCGAAGCAAGAGCTTCAATTACGAAATCAGCAACGCCCCGTACCTTCAGTTCGACCCCGCATTCGAATCGCTGCCTTACCAGCTGGACAATTACCAGGCGAACAGCTGGTACGGCCCTCCGCAGTTCGCACCCTTTGCTGCCTTGGGCGACGACGACGTGGTGGAGGTGGTTCCAGATTATTCTGGCCTCTCTCACCGGGGCGGAAGCTCCCCCAGGAATCCCTTCCACAAATGGTGGAAAGGCGGGGATGAGAACAACCGCGTGGACGAATATCTCGGTGCAAGTAAGTCGTCATTTGGTGACTTCTCTCGCGGTCAAAATTGTGCACGATTTGTTTGACCCGGCAGACAACCAGGGCTACAGGAGGGTCTGCTACCTCCAAGGCTGGGCCAACCACAGGAGGGAACCCATGAAATTCAACACCGCCAACATGGACCCCTTCGCTTGCACCCACATAATCTATGCCTACGCGGGGATCGATCCCCACAGTTACACGATATATCCGCAGAATGAGGAGCACGACGTGGTTCAAGGTGAGAGTGGGCGAAGGGCTCGTGGGGTGGCGGGGGGTGGAGGGAGGGTGGAGGGAGGGTGGAGCTGAGTTGAGTCTTTTCCAGGGGGGTATCGCGCCGTGGTGGGTCTGAAGAGGTTCAATCCGCAGCTGAAGGTGCTCATCTCGGTGGCGGGGTGGGCCACCGGGGATTCGAAATTCTCCACGATGGTGTCGTCTGCAGCTCGAAGACAGAAGTTCATAAAGAGTGTGGCCAAATTCTTGGACACTTACCACTTCGACGGAGTGGATCTGGACTGGGAGTTTCCTGGTAAGTCTCCCTGGATGTTCGCCCCGAGCAGAAGCAGGAAGACGAAAGAAATGTTGCCTCTTTAGGAGCGGAAGACTTGGGCGGCAACAAGAAAGACAAAGAAAACTACGGATTGTTTCTCGAGGAGCTGGCTGAAGTGTTCCTGTTGAAGAACTGGCTGCTGTCGGCCGCCGTGGCCCCCTCCAGGTTCAGGGTCGAGGACGGCTACGACGTGAGGCGAATAGCCCCGTACCTGGACCTGATCAACGTGCTCGCCTTCGACCTCCACTCCGAGAGGGAAGAGGTGGCCGACCACCACTCCCCTCTGTACAGGAGGCAGCACGACCAGGGGCTGGACATATTTTACAATGCGGTACTAAGATTACTTTTTCCATCTTTTCTTTCCTTCAACAATGCCTTTCATTTGTTCCCTTGCAGGACTACGCAATGCAGTACTGGATTAAAAAAGGAGCGCCCAGAGAAAAACTCGTATTGGGGCTGCCCTTCTTCGGACGATCGTTCACGCTGCTGAGCCCCACCAGGTGGCTGCCCGGCTCAGAAATCAGGGGGCTGGGCAAAGAAGGCCCCTTCACGCAGAACAAGGGCTTCCTCGCCTACTTTGAAATCTGCGAAATGCTGGCCCGCGGCCACTGGAAAACGACCGCCGATTCGGTGGGCAGCCCTTACGCCGTCTCCGGCGACCAGTGGGTCGGATACGACGACGCCAGAAGCATACGGAACAAGGCAAGACAACTGCTCAAGTGGCCACCCCAGTCACTGGGCAAGGAAAGGGAAAGTGCCCAGTGACCACGTACAATGAGAGGAAGAAAGCGAACGGAGTGCACAAACACTATGCACAAAATGACTAAGTACAGTTAAATTGGTTGCAGGTGAACTACGTGAAAAAGCACCGGTTGGGTGGAGTCGCTATGTACGCGGTGGATTTAGATGATTACCAAGGCGTCTGCGGCCCCAAATGGCCTCTTCTGAACAGCGTTCGAAACGCGCTTTCTGCCTCCGGGCCCCAGGAAGTGGGCTCCCGGCCGCCCGCTCGGCCACCCAAGGCCCCGGTACGTAACTCCTTCGCAGAGCCTCAGGCAGAGCCTTCAGCAGAACCTTCAGCTGTGGACTGAGCGCGGATTATGTAATTCAGGTGCCGGGCACTGTGGTCGTGAAAGCGGAAAATGTAAACTGCACTGGCCAGGGATTTGCGAGGGACCCTCACGACTGCAGGATATACCATCGGTGCGAGTGGGGCTGGAAGACGACCTACATTTGTCCCGAATTCCTGCACTTCGACGAGGGCCTGGGACTGTGCAACTGGCCTGAGTTGGCCAGGTGCCCCCTTAACTTTCCTTTCCAGGACAAAAACCAAATTAAAGGAAAATCATCCGCTGATGGTAATCTTTTGCCTTCAATAGTCTGTCACCCGAAATCCGGTAAACCAAAAGCTGCTTCGCAAAGATTCTTTTGCAAAAGTACAGCTCTCATAAATGCATGAGTAATAACAATGTGGCCTCGTTTTCCTTCCAGAGGACGACTTCAAAATCGTCTGCTACTTCACAAACTGGGCTTGGTACAGAAAAGGCGATGGCAAGTTCGTTCCCGAGCACATAGATCCCAGGCTGTGCACGCACATCGTCTACGCCTACGCCAGTCTGGACCCCAACGAGCTCAAAATGAAGCCCTTCGACGTGACGGCCGACATCGAGCACAGTAAGCCATCCACCTCAGCCATTTGGGGCCAGCCTCACCGCCATTTGACCTCCTTTCAGATTTCTACGACAGAATGATGAAGCTGAGGGACCGCAGGAAAACGATGAGGAAACCTCGAATTCTTCTGGCGATCGGGGGATGGACGGACTCGACGGGGGACAAATACTCCAGACTCGTGTCGGACGCGGGGGCGAGGAGGGACTTCGTCTCGTCCACGGTGTCGTTTCTGAAGAATTTCGGCTTTGACGGATTGCATTTCGACTGGATTTATCCAAAATGCTGGCAGTCGGACTGCAACAAGGGGCCCGACAGCGATTCCATGAATTTCGCTCGATTATTACAAGTAATTCCCGCTTGGCAGGCGAACCCGGGATGGCAGCTCAGAGTTATCAAAAAAATTTGATTATTTTTCAGGAATTAAGCAGCGAGTTTAAGAAGCAGACACCGCCGTTGGAGCTCGCCGCAGGTATATCGGGATATCGCGACGTGATCGACGTGGCTTATGAAATCGGCCAAGTGTCGAAGGCGGTGGATTTTTTGTCCGTGATGAGCTACGACTACCACGGCGCCTGGGAGAAGAAAACAGGACACGTGAGTCCTCTCTACTACAGGCCAGGAGACAGTTTCCCGAGGTTTAATGCGGTGAGTGCTCGCGACAGGCGGCATTTCGCCATTTCCCCCCTGAGATCTCAATGAAAGCGTGAAAGCGTCTTGCAGAATTACACCCTCGAGTATTTGGCGGCGAAGGGCGCCGATCGGTCCAAACTCTTGATGGGCGTTCCATTTTACGGGCAAAGTTTCACTCTGAAGGACAAAAGCAAAAACAAGTATGGGGCTCCGGCGGAGGGTCCCGGAATGCCCGGAGAATTCACCAAGCAGCCAGGAATGCTCGCTTATTACGAAATTTGCGACAAGGGTAAGGCACGAGAAAGCGAACTGAGAAGGCGGGGGCACACTGGATGCTGACGGCATGATTGTCTCTGCAGTGCGCAGCCAGCAGTGGGAAGTGAGGCGCGACCCTCAGGGGGCGACGGGGCCTTACGCCCTCAAAGGCGCGCAGTGGGTCGGCTATGACGACGTCGAGTCCGTCAAGCAGAAGGCCAGTTACATTAAGGATGGCGGCTACGGAGGCGCCATGGCTTGGTGAGTGTTGCTCGGAGCGTTTTTCATGAAAAAGTGCACGCCTAATTGAAAGTGAAATGGTTCAGGACAATCGACCTGGATGATTTCAACAATCGATGCTGTCAAGGGCAGTTTCCTCTACTGAAAGCGTTGGCCAGAGTGTTGGGACATATTTCGGATGAGGAGCAGACGGTTCCGGATTGCACCCGACCTGCGCCCCCGATCACTCCCAGTCCTCCCGTCACCACCACAGGTTCGTCCACACAAACGCCAACGCAGGTTCGAAGGAAAAGGCTGTTGTAAGAGTTAGCGCTGTTGCAGGAGTGGATTCGGGAGCAAGTTCCGAGCACGAGCACCATCACACGACCTGGCCCACCTGGACGAAGCCTACGACGACGATGCCCACCACCACAGGTCGGCCATTGCTCAATTAAATAATGTTTCTTGGTCTCCTCCGCCCTCATTTCGATTATAACTTTTAACAGTGAAGCCAACAACTTGGACAACAACCACGCAGAAGCCCTGGTGGGAAATGACGACGGCGACGATGCCTGCCACGACACAGGATTCCTCAAGCACGCAAACACCCTCGAGCACCACCTTGAGCGAGAGTGAGGTCATAGAACCCATGGACCATTGCGAGCCTGGAAAGTACTACTCGGACCCCAACAACTGCAACGCCTACTACAGGTGGGCCGACAGGTAGACTTCCTCCTCAGCAGCAGAGGGTTGCAAAGTGGTTCTCCGCAGGTGCATTCTGGGCGAAGTTCGCAAACAGTTCTGCATAGTCGGCTTGCACTGGAACTCGGAACGAAACATCTGCGATTGGCCGGAAAACGCGAAATGCGATAAGGAGAGTTACGTGACGAGTACAGCGGCCACGGCCACCACCCCCACCACCACCACCACCACCACCACCACAGTGCACAACGACTGGGCCTCCACCACGTCCCCAACCACAATGAGACCCGCGAATACGGACGCGACAGTGAGTGCGCTCCCCACTCTGCATCTCTTTGAGAACTGTCTTTGACACGAGAATTCTCTGACACCCCAGGTCCCTCCTCCCATGTCTTGCGTGAACGGGATGTACTACCCCGTTCCCGGAAATTGCAACTTATTTTACATCTGCGTCAACGGCATGCTGGTCACTCAAACATGCGCTGCGGGGTTGCACTGGAATCAGCAAATGCAAATCTGCGACTGGAGCCACAATGTGCCCTGCGAGAGCGCCGCCAACAAACAGCAGGATTTCATAACTTTGGACCTGGACGTGTTGTCTCAGGCCTGCGTGGAGGGCACTTACGCCAACTACCCGGGCAATTGCAATCAGTACCTGTCCTGCATGTGGGGAACGTACGCGGTCTTCAGCTGCGCACCAGGTCTGCACTGGAACAACAGGGAAAGGATCTGCGATTGGCCGCATCGGGCGAACTGCGACCCCGGCAGCGAAGGAACCCTCGAGCCGCCGGAAGTTCCCCAACCGGAAGGTCAGTTCGGCCACGAATCGCGGCAAAGCCTCAATCTGGACTCGACTTAAGGGTTTGACTTTGTTCAGGAGAAAATGAGATCACGGGAGGAGAAGTGATGACGCCGCCACCCGTCGGCCCGCCAATGGGGGTGCAGACTACCACTCGGGCCCCGGCCGCGGCCGAAATGAGCCCTCTTAGTGGTGAGGACATGACTGGCAACATTGAAAGTGATGGAGCAGGGAGCCTAAATTGTGGTTTTCAAATTTGTTTCAGGTTATTTTAAGATTGTGTGTTATTTCACCAACTGGGCTTGGTATCGCCAGAGCGGAGGAAAGTTTTTGCCGGAAAACATCGATCCCAATCTCTGCACCCACATCGTTTACGGCTTTGCAGTGTTGGACTACGAAAACTTAGTAATTAAGGCCCACGACTCATGGGCCGATTTCGACAACAGTAAGGACCCTTCGGGAGCAAATGGGCCTCCAGGCTCTGCCTCTGATACGCCTCTAACACGCTTTTTAAACGGTTTCCCATGCAGAGTTCTACGAGCGAGTGGTGGCCTACAAGAAAAAGGGGTTGAAAGTCACGCTCGCCATCGGAGGGTGGAACGACTCTCAGGGAGATAAGTACAGCCGTCTGGTCAACAGTCCGGCTCACAGGAAGAAGTTCATCGCTCACGTGATCCAGTTCCTGCAGAAATACAATTTCGACGGCTTGGATCTGGACTGGGAATACCCCAAATGCTGGCAGGTGAGTGCGTCCTCGGGCTGCGCCTGCGCCACTTCAGGACCTAATAACGCATGATGTAACGGCCAGGTGGACTGCAGCAAAGGACCGGACTCGGACAAAGCGGCTTTTTCGACTTTCGTCAAAGAACTGCACGACGCGTTCAAACCCGTCGGTCTTCTCCTGTCGTCTGCTGTGTCCCCGAGCAAAACCGTCGTCGACGCGGGCTACGACGTCCCCGCTTTGGGCCGCTACCTGGATTGGGTGTCCGTCATGACCTACGACTACCACGGCCAATGGGACAAGAAAACGGGACACGTCGCCCCCATGTACTTCCACGAAGACGACGAGTTCTACTTCTTCAACGCCGTACGTGTTCGGGGCTTTTCTCCCTCCGGCCATTTCATGAACAAAACGAATCGCCTTTCAGAATTATTCCATCAACTACTGGATTGGCCAAGGCGTTCCCCGGCGGAAAATCGTCATGGGGATGCCGCTCTACGGGCAGAGCTTTCAGCTGGCGAAGCCCTCCGCCAACGGGCTCAACGCGGCCGCCCCCGGCCCCGGCCAGGCGGGGGAGTTCACCAGGGCGGCGGGGTTCCTGGCCTACTACGAAATCTGCGACCGAATCCAGAACAGAGGCTGGACAGTGGTGAGGGACGACAAGAAAAGAATGGGGCCTTATGCCTACAAAGGCAACCAGTGGGTGTCCTTTGACGACGTCGACACCATCAGAATGAAGGCAAGCGAACACCAACAATTTCCCTCTTCTTCTCTTTTTCTTTCCCTTTTGCGGAGATTACAACTTCACAAAATGAGACATTTTCCACATTGAAAGCAAGCACTCGTTTTGAGTTTTCATTGGCTGTGGTTTCACCTCTCAAAGGCACCGCTTTCGCCTTTCCTTTCAGGCCAAATACATCAGGCAGATGGACCTCGGAGGAGGGATGATTTGGGCGCTGGACTTGGACGATTTCAAAAACAAATGTGGCGGAGGCAAGCATCCGCTGCTGTCGGCCATAAGGGAGGTTCTGGGACCAGCTCCCGACGGCAGTGAGATGCTCTCGGAAGGTAAATTGTCCGCCAGTGGTTGAGGGAAGATGTCTTGACGGAGTGTTGTTCTGTTTGCGTGTGTTCAGGGCCGGGAGAGGCGGCGGCGAGCGAAAGGCCAGTGAAGCCTTCAGGAGAGCAAAGTCTGGGCACGACGATGGGTCCGGGAGCCGGGACTTCGGGCCCAGGGGCCGTTACTCAAAGACCACCTTATTCGGAGGAGTTTAAGGTCGTCTGCTACTTCACCAACTGGGCTTGGTACAGGTTAGGGAATTATTTAGGAGTTGGCTTTATTAACGGTCAGAATGGCAGAAGAAGGAGAAAAGCCCATTCAGCTTAATTAATCGCATTAAAAAATCCTTCTAACGGTGTTTTAATATAATTTTGTTATGTCATTTTATTGGCCATTTATGCTCAACATAATTTTACAGAAACATGGGTTCTCATAAATAATAAAATCTAAATTCATTAATTTTGCGACTAAAGTAATAAATATAAGCTTTTTCTTATTGGATTTAATTTTTCCTTATCAAAATTCAATATTAATCCAATTTATTTTTTCAAATTATTTTCTACTGATCTCGATTAAATATTGAATTTATGTTTGAGTAAATAATAAAAAAAATCCTTTTCCAGGCAAGGCTTGGGGAAGTTTCTGCCGAGCGACATAGATCCCGACCTGTGCACGCACATAATCTACGGTTTCGCCGTCCTCAACGGCGACCAGGGCCTCATCAGACCCCACGACACTTGGGCAGACTTCGACAACAAATTCTACGAGAAAGTCACGCAGTTCAAGAAGAGAGGGATAAAGGTGGATCGCCCGAAAGCCACCGCGATCACCTCAAATTTTAATTTATTTATTTCTCTATATCAGGTGCTGGTCGCCATCGGGGGATGGAATGATTCGGCCGGAGACAAGTACAGCAGACTGGTGAACAACCCCGCCGCGAGGGAGAGGTTCATAAAGCACGTCATTGAGTTCATAGAGAAGCACAATTTCGACGGTCTGGACCTCGACTGGGAGTACCCCAAGTGCTGGCAGGTCAACTGCAAGATGGGCCCCGACTCGGACAAACCCGCCTTTGCGGCGTTCGTGCGCGAGCTCAAGGCCGCGTTCGCCCCCAAGGGGCTGCTGCTGAGTGCGGCGGTGTCGCCCAGCAAAAGGGTGGTGGACGCAGGTGAGGGGGAGGGGCGGGGCGGGGGCGGGGGCGGGGGCGGTGCCTCCAGGGCGACTCGAATAACTCGCTCGCGTTTCCAGGCTACGACGTTCCGGCTCTTTCCAAGTACCTGGACTGGATTTCGGTGATGACGTACGACTTCCACGGGCAGTGGGACAAGAGGACGGGGCACGTGGCGCCGATGTACCTGCACGCCGACGACGTGGACGTGACGTTTCACGCTGTGGGTAGCTTGCGGCGTCGGGAGGTGTGGGCGTGAGGATGAGTTTTGGTGTTTTTGCAGAACTTTTCCATAAACTACTGGATCAGTGAGGGAACCGAGAGGAGAAAAATCGTGATGGGCCTGCCCATGTACGGTCAGTCGTTCAGTTTGGCGAAGGTTGAAGAAAACGGTCTGAACGCTCCGTCCTACGGGGGAGGGGAAGCGGGGGAGTTCACGAGGGCGAGGGGCTTTCTGTCCTACTACGAGGTAAGAAATGATCCGCTCGAAAAGTGAACCTCTAATTGAGGTTCTGTTAAAAGAGAAATAATTTCAGATCTGCCACAACATCAGAGAGAAAAAGTGGAAAGTTGTCCGAGATAAGAAGGGAAGAATGGGGCCTTATGCCTACTTGAGGGACCAGTGGGTGTCTTTCGACGACCAAGAGATGATTAAGCACAAGTCCGAGTACATTCGCTACATGGGCCTGGGAGGCGGGATGATTTGGGCGCTGGACTTGGACGACTTCAGGAACAGATGCCAATGCGAATCTTACCCCCTGCTCAAGACGATCAACCGCGTCTTAAGGAACTACCCCGGCCCGCAACCAGTCTGCGTTCTCGATGGTCGGTCTTGAATGCTTTTTGCGCTCAACTGCTCAGACAGTGGCAATTAATCCAACTTTGCTTCGACAGGAAAAGAAAACGAAATAATTTCACAGAGACCGGACTTCGGGGAGACTCCGCCCCCAGTGGGCCCCACCGCCGAACCAGAGCCAGTCACGCAGTTCCCCGACGCACAGGAACCGCCGACGACGCAGCCGACGACGCAGCTGACGACGCAGCCGACGACGACGCAAACCACGACAATGCTCCCGGTGACGACGAGCACGCAAATGCCGCCAGCAACAGAGTCTTTGAGCTGTCGCGGGCAAATGTTCGCTCCCCACCCGAACTGCAATAAATACTACCTCTGCATTCACGGCAAACTCCAGGAAATGAACTGCCCCGCCGGTCTCCACTGGAACAAAAACCACTGCGACTGGCCCCAAAACAGTGGTTGCAAATCGACGGGTGGGCTCCTCTTGAGAGATCATCCTTCGTCGAAAAATAACCCACGCGCCTCATTTATTTTAATTTATTTTAGTGTCTCACGGGGACTCGACCACGGCCACGACACCGCAGTCCTCAACGTGGGCCACGAGCACCTCGATGAGGCCCACGACGCCATGGACCACGACGGTCCAAACGACGACGGACACATACAAACCCGAGACGACGACGTCCGCCGCAACCAAACCGAACTCTGAGTACAAAGTCGTGTGCTACTTCACGAACTGGGCGTGGTACAGGCCGGGCATAGGGAAGTACACGCCGGAGAACATCGATTACGAGCTGTGCACCCACATAGCTTACGGATTTGCCGTTCTCGACCCGAACACGCTCACCATAAAGCCCCACGACAGTTGGGCAGACATCGACAATGAGTTTTACATAAAAGTCACCAATTTAAAGAAAAAGGGACTCAAAGTTCTAATTGCCATCGGCGGATGGAACGATTCGTTAGGAAATAAGTACTCTAGGTATTTCGAGATCGCCATGATTATCTCGACTGAAGGCGCCTTAATTCGTCCCAGTAACGCATTCAATCTGCCTATAGGTTAGTGGGAAATCCTCTCAGCAGACGGAAATTCATAGAAACGGTGATTCACTTCATCGAGAAATACAATTTCGACGGTTTGGACCTGGACTGGGAATACCCAAAATGCTGGCAAGTCAACTGCGACGCGGGTCCCGCCGAAGACAAACAAAATTTCGCTACATTCGTCGAGGAGTTAAGCAAAGCCTTCAAGCCGAAAGGATACCTGCTCTCGAGCGCAGTCTCCCCCAGTAAAATAGTCATCGACTTAGGTAAGGGCGCCCACTCGCCGGCTCGGAAGCACCACCGCTCCCCCCACTCACCACCCCAATGCCTTCCAGGCTACGAGGTCGCCAGGTTGTCCCGCTTTTTCGACTACATCAGCGTCATGACGTACGATTTCCACGGGCACTGGGACAAAGCCACCGGACACGTGGCGCCCCTGTACTACTACCCCGGAGACACGTAC
The DNA here is from genome assembly GCA_028293925.1 of Brueelia nebulosa. NCBI lineage: Eukaryota > Metazoa > Arthropoda > Insecta > Psocodea > Philopteridae > Brueelia > Brueelia nebulosa. The sequence continues at coordinate 270,795 of JAQIBA010000003.1, read as the reverse complement.
GACTACTTCAACGCCAACTATTCCATAAACTACTGGATCGAGAAGGGAGCCGAGAGAAGAAAAATCATAATGGGGATGCCTTTGTACGGGCAGAGTTTCCAGCTGAAGAGCCCCAGCGAGCACGGGCTCAACGCCCCCGCCTCGGGCCCGGGCCAGGCCGGGGAGTTCACGAGGGCGGCGGGCTTCTTGTCCTTTTACGAGGTCAGCGAGCCTTCCGCTTGGTTTCTCCCCTCGCCACGCCACCTGCACCAAATGAGCCGAGGTTCAAATTACAGATCTGCGACTACGTGAAAAGGCAAGGATGGAAAGTTACCAGGGATCCGATGGGCCGAATGGGGCCTTACGCATTCAAAGGCAGTCAGTGGGTGTCCTATGACGACGTCTCGGAGATCAGAAGAAAGTCACAGTTCGTGAAACAAATGGGTCTGGGGGGCGGAATGATCTGGGCTTTGGATCTGGACGACTTCCGGAACAGGTGATTGTGGACCTCCATTGCAGCGATGTCTTTCTGGAGTGCAAAAAATGTCTTTCACGTGTTTATTTGGCGCAGATGCGGCTGCGGAACTCATCCACTGCTGAAAACGCTGAGTCAGGAACTGCGGGGGATAGGCGGTCAGTTCTCGGACTGCACTTGAAGGCCGCGAAAGGGAGAGTCTGATACATTGCCAGAGCGAAGCACTCGCCTTTGGACTTGTTCCAGGCTGGAACGGGAGTGAGGAAGCGGAGCGAGCCTAAGGAACTGTAAAGCAAAAAATATTAGCTTTCGTTTAATATTTAAACAATTATTTATTTACTAAAATCATGACAATCCTTTAGTGCATAAGGCTTTTATGTTTTTTTTCAATCATTCGATTAAAAAAAACTGTAAAATTTCGTTGAAGAAATAATTTATAAAAAGTATAAATTTTTTTATAATTTTAATGTTTTTATTTGAAGTCGTCTTTATTTAACAACATATGCATCCTCCATCCATGACTCCCTAATAACACTTCTAATACACAATGTTGTCATAATCGTTTTATAAAATATTATTTCACATTCAAACATTAAACGTTATTTTTACGTTTTAGAAAAAGTGTTTTCAAACTCACTCTTAAAATCGAAAGGAAGTAAATTTTGTTGTTTTCTTTTAATTATGCTTCTAAAGCTGTGATGCAAATAGTTCATTAATATTTTCAACCAAGTATGAAATTAGTTTTTGTGATATAAACCCGCGGACTTTTACTTAACCGCTTGCGAAGAGAGTTGGATTCGCAACAAAGTCATCACTTCATAAGTTATCAATTGAGTTTTGCCATTTTGGCTTTTTCTTTGGAAAAAACAAAAGGAAAGAAAAACGCGTCATAACCTGAGAATGCATCAAAGGCAGCCCGTTTGGAGAAAGATTTATTTACTAAAACGAAATGAAATTCTTTCTCGGTGCAGTCGTTGCTTTTGCTAAATAAACTAAATTCACCTAAAGGATGATTTCATTCTTGAAACTTCTTTGTAGTTCCTTATTGGGTAACACAATTGAATTGAGTAAAACGACTTCTGAAGAAATTTTAACACTGCAGCCTGAAAAATTAGTCTAACATTAGGTTTTTTCCTCAAAGAAGGAAGAAAGTAAAAGGCATTAGCCATATTAACCTATGATGGTTATGGATGGATTCAAACGGCCCTCATTGTTGAACAGCGGCGGATTTTCCATTTTGGCAAAAGGTTTGTTCGGATTAGGATCGCAAGGCGTCCCCTCCACTCTCGACCATTTCCCAACCTGACAACAAATACAATTTCCTCCCAAAGTGGCTCTACAACTATGACAAATGATTCTGCATTGCACTGTTTCCTCACCTGACTAGAACAACCAATAATGCTGTACAGAATGAGACTGTGTTCATGAATGGAAGCTCCAGACAAAATTATGCTTTCCCTCAGCCTAACTCCAGGCCCTATAAAAACATGTTGACCAATGCTCACATTGGGTCCTATCTGTGAAAAAGGAGGGAACTGAATTTGAGCACCACCAAATTCTGAGTGACAGAAGCAAAAGACTTACAACTGCTGTTGCATCAACAGTTGCTGAGGGATGAATGTAAACATCTCCTATGATTGTGCACTTCCCTTCTACATTTCTGGCTAATCTGCTGGGTGACTTTTCCCTGTAGAGCTCTAAATAATGCCTGTTGGCATAGACTGCATTGCCAGCTGTCTTTACTTGGGACCACCATTTTAATGTCTTATATGCAAATAATCTGCCAGTTCCAGCCAGGGGCAGCAAAATTTCTGTTTCAAGATGTATCTGAGAGGATAAATTTCCATTGCCATTACTTGAATCACTTGAAAGTAAAAATAAAATAAATTTTTATGCTTCTAACATTAAATTGATTCAGAGAAATTTCAATAGATTACCTGTAAAACTCAACTTGTTTTCTGTCAAAAACCTGAGCCATTGATTGGAAAATTTCCATTGAAAATACATAAACACCACAATTAATTAGGTTTGAAACAAAAGTTCCTGGCTTTTCCACATAATGTGTCACTTCATCAGTTTCCTTGTCCTGCACTACACAACCATAATTCAATGATTGCTGCCTGGTTGCCTCAGTTACCATGACAGTAGCCTGAAATTTGCATTTGCACAGATTAGAGCTGAGCTTTTTGCCAGCAAACAATCATTAGTCTCACCAGGGCCCCCTTATGGTTATGATGAGATTCCAGCATTTCCTCAAGTGGAAAGTCCATGCAAACATCCCCATTTAAGACAATAAACACCTCTGGGCTCCCACTTCTGATTTGGTCCCTGAAGTGGTACATTCCCCCGGCAGTTCCTAGTGGAGTAAATTCCTGTAAGTACCTGAAGTAAAACATGATTTTTCTCCTGTTCTAAGGTTAGAATTGAAACCCAAATCTTTACCAATTGCCATTTTAAAAGCAAATACTTGTCATTACTAATAACTGATACCTAATATTGATTTTATATTCTTGAATCATCGCATTTACGAAAGATGAGAAATCACTGGCGGGGTAGTTGCCAAGAATAATTATTTCTTTCAAATTCGGAACAGCAACGCATGCTGCAATATGATGCTGAATGAGGGGCAGCCCTGCCACAGAAAACAGAGGTTTTGCTATATCTAAAGACAAAGGCCTGAATCTGGTGCCTGGAACAGAAAAGAGAGGAAGACGTTATTCCCAGAGCTGAAATGACTAAATTTATACAATGTTCAAGATGATGAGCTTAAAACCCGGGGTTAAGTTCGGCAAAATTAAACTTATACAATCAACTTCAAAGCTTTAATATTGTTTACCTTTAAGGGGCCCTCCCACCAAAATTATTGCTTTCAACATTTTTAGATTTACGCACAAAAATCTTACGCTGTGACCACGTATTCAAACACGCCGTGAATTTTATCAAAACAAACAGGGTTGTCACTGTCCCGGCAACATATTATTGTGGCGCATTTTATTTTAAAACCAAGTCTAACTTTTGCATTAATCAAGGAACAAACTGGACATTAACAACCGGGATAACGATCTTTTTCCAAACTGTGGACTCCCATTGAACCGCTTAAATTTGAACTTGGTTGTTTTAAATGTTTTCAATTTTGGCAGCACTGATTGAAATTAACCATTTTAGTTTTAAATGTCAGTTGGGCTGAGAACCCAGGCTGGGATGCGTGCTGTGTTGAAATGGCCGTGATTAATGTTGTTAATTTCGATATACGCTGAACGTTTTGTGCTGTTTTTAAACGGTTTTTCGTGATCTGATGAGAATTGAATGAATCGAGAATGGGAAATGGGCAAAGTGTTAAACAAGAAGCTCCCTCACAGCATTTTGAGCCGATGTTTGCCTCACAAAAACAAATTCGAGCAAGTATACGCTCGAAAACCCCCATGCCAGCCGATCCAAATGAGCTGGAGCGGAGATTCACTAAAGTTTTAGTAAGATTACATTTTTGTTTTCTTCCAGACTTCCGAATCCGATTTTTTCTTTCGATAAACAATTTATAAGCGCTGCCTTGAAAACTCTCCTCTATGAAAATATGAATTTCAAATATTCTCGTTACTCAATGTTCGAATGTGGCCTCTAAAATAGTTGAAAAGAATTTATGGTTGCTCTTAATTCTGTTGAATGTTTACATTTTTACTTTTAAAAATGGTTTTATTTAACCTTTTTAATTGCTTTAATAGGGTTTAGCACAAGTTTTATTAATTGATGAGAAAACAATGTTGTAGAATGTTTTGAGTCACGCCTGAGTGTTGATTCATTGATATCATGTTTTAAACAAAGCTGTGATAGGATTCATTTATTTAACCAGTGTCTTTAAATATTTTGTTGACATTATTTTGGGGATAAATAAATTTCAGAAGTACCAAAATTACCCAAGAGAAATTGAGAAATTGTAATAAATTGTATGCTCCTCAAATTTACATAAATAAAAATGCACTGTTTATATTATTATTTCTCAGAGCTGAGGAAAATATTATAAACGATAAATATTCATGTAAACTTTAAATAACACGTCAAGGCCTTCAAGAAAAATTTATCAAAACTACACTGCACATTCACATTATTTTTGTGGATCTTCTCAGGCATTTTAATCAAATTTATTGAAAAAATTTTCCTGTGATTATAAACTGTGACTCTTGTTGTTTGTTTTCCAACTGAAAACTCCAAAAAAGGCAGTGCAGAAAGTGATTTCTTATTGTTTTGGCTTCTGCTTCACATTGACAATGCTTTCATTAAGCCACTTTTCATGTGGACCCTCCAAATGACCTTCCTTTTTTCAAAGGAATTTGTTAACTTAACTAAACCACACCTATAATTAATACACATTTTAACAATGCTTCATATTGTTTATGAAGAAGTGCCTGTTTGTGTGTCTTGCAAGATGACTTCCTCAGAGCAGACAGTGCCTTGCACCAAAGGCTTTATTTTAAATATTTTATTTCACTGATTTGCCTTCGCCTTTTCCACAATCAGAAGAGGGCCACTAAAATCATCAAATGAAGTGAGAACAGCGCCAATAATTGATGAGGTGAATGACGCAACGGCGTTCTCCCATCTGTCCTCCCAAGGGAGAGGGCGGAGGGATATTTCATTAAGGCAATCCCTGTGGCTCCGGTTGTGGCCCCGGTTGTGGCCCCGGTTGTGGCCCACGACTTCTTTCTTTTCGGCGATTCATTCACATTTGGAGGCACATCCCGTTGAGCAAGCGGAAGAAGTGGTCGCCCCTTTCGGTGGCTGCTTATCTTTCGCAGATACCGGAGGGAATGATTGGCCGACGCCATCCTTATTTGGCTTTCCCAATAACGGAGGGACTCCTCTCTCGGGAAATGGTGAATCAAGTTTTCTTATCTTGGTGACCTCCTTGGCGAAACAATCGGGCTAAGAGCTCCGAGGAAGAGCCTCCATCACGTACGGCCAATAGTAAATCATTCGGGTTCACTTTTATCATTCTATAATTAACTGCATTTAATAACATCTAATCTCTGAGAACTGTTACGATTCGTAATGCGCTGCCATAATTGGACGCAGAGAGAATTTTTAATTCGTTGCACCTGTGACTTCTCAAACCTTGGAAATTTTCATGGCTTTTAATTTGTTTACGCCATGAAATCCTCTCGAGCCTGCTCTTGAGCCTTCCCTCCCTTCCTGCCATTTTTAGCCCAGAAAAGTTGTTAGTCGTGCGTGCTTTTGTAACCGAGATTAACTTTTCAATGCAACAATTAGATTAATGGCCACTCTGAAATGTCGGAGAGGTTCTGGCGGTGATTCTCACTTAACTGTCGGATGGGACAGCCAGTGAGTGTAGTTCTTTTTTTAGCTCACCCTCGAATTGGCCAATTGGGACCTTTGTCCCAGCTGTTGTTAGGGGAATTCCATTTCTGGGAGTTTTCCAGGAAACGCACAAATAATGGAAAATGTGTCGGTGGTTCTGGCCGCATTTTATCGTTGCATTGTTCAGGGAAATATCCCAAAAGGCGTTTTTAAAAGAATGCCACTTAATTTGGAGTCGTGGAAATTAAGAGGATATTAATTGGTTTGCTGGCAGCGATTGTGCTGAGAGCAAATAAGGAAATAAATTTTTTGTGAGTTGGAATGTCCAACATTCACTCCGAATCAGTTTTGAAAGTGATCGGTCCAAACCAGGTTTTTCCTAACGCACAGCTGAAGCAGAGAGGCGTCAGAAGACTTTCTAAAATGCAAATTTCCTTTACGACTTTTTTCATGGATCTGAATTAAAATTTTGCAAAACTCCCATCTGTCGTTTCCCTCAAGTTTTTCCGCTGCATTCTTCAGGTCTTCCCAAGAAGTAATTGCACTGCTTCTTTCCATCCCCCATCATCTTAAAACCTCTTCTCGACTTTCCTTTTCCTTTTCCTAGAAGTCGTCAACACGGCCTCCGGACAAAACATTCAGCTAATCTTTTCTGGATCCCCTCCACCATTTTTTCCCATGCGGTTCGAAAAAGAGTAAAAAACTCGCTTTCTCAATGGCGAAAAAATTAAAGTGGAGGTCGCTGGAGATTCTCAGTCTCCAATAAGAGAACCTTGAGATTCCGATAAGACACGGCCTTAATGAATAAGGAGCTCCCCGATTGTTGTGCGTGGCCCTGAGGGCGCAATGCCGGCGTCGACAGTGACCAAAGCTCCCTCGACCGCCATAATGGGGCTGAAAAGCCAAACAAAGCCAAACAAAGTCGGACACAATCGAAGGCTTAAGAATGCCCTCTTGCCTTGAGGATAATAATGCTTGGGAATTCAGTTACCGATTCTTTCCTTCCGTCACTGAATTTGCTGAAATGGTGGACGCGACAGCTGTGTCAACGCCACATCGTGCACGACCTTATCTTGTTGGTTGTTCATTGATACGATTGTTGGCAACCGACAGCAAACTGCATCCCGTTTGCAAAAATATTTTCCCTGCGAAGATGGAGTGCATTGTTTGGAACTTTGAAAGGTTATTTCAACTCCTTTAGCTGGCCTTCGGGCGTTCTGGTGCTTCTCTGATATCCGAAGGGAAAATGGATATGGGAGAAGTGCTCAGTAGGAGGCAAATGCTCGTCGGCTGCCGCAGCTTTTTGAGCGATTCAGTTATTTTTTTCCGAAATTCTCCCGCAGCGGAAAAGGAATGAAAAAAAATAGCGAAGCTGTTAAAAATAAAAGCGGTTTTGTTCTCTTCCCGTGTCGAGATGCATCTCGAGAACATCTGGAGATTAGTCCACCCTTTTACTCCTTCTGTTAAATAAAAAAGCAATGACGTCGCTTTCATTGTTTATTAAACGCCAGCAAAAGTCAGGCAATAGTCATTTGAAATTTGACAGTCGCAGTCTTAAAATGCTGCGCCACAAACGGTCGTCCCTAAGAAACCGCACCGGCCTTGACCCTTATCGCTGACTCTCTCACTCCAAGCATTCTTAAGCGAACTGCAGAAATTGCCCATGTTTGAGCAGTGATTGTTATGGGTGCAAGAATGCGTTCGGCGGCCGCCTTCGGAGCGAAGAATCCGACCACCTTGAACGTTCGTCAACTCCCTCTTGCATCGCAGGAGTCACATATCACGGCCGGAGGTCGCATTCTTTGTGTATTATGGTTGCACTCTATTGAGAGCAACTCTCGGTCGCGGTGGCTGATCGGTAAGCGAACCCGTGGCGAGTGGGCGACCACTTGAGGGAGTATGGGAGCATGGCATCACTCGAGCGAGGCATCCAGTTCGGGAGGTCGTGCCCACATTCCAGGTCATCGGTTCTTATCTCACCTTGGAAAATTCGGATTCATTCTACCGGTGAAAGTGGTGGCGGAAAGCACTGAGTTGTATCCGGGCGCAGGCTGTTGCAAAAGCGACTTGCTTCATATCCTGTCCGAGCTCGGAATGAAAATGGACGAGCGGAGCCTCTTCGGAATTGACGTGGGTTTTGTTTTGGTTGCAGACATCTATGGACCTGCCTCCCGACAAGGCGAAGCTCCTGAAACAGTATGACGACGAGAAGAAATGGGACATCATATGCGATCAGGTGAGCATTCTTATCATTTTCACGGCCGGGAACATCGAAATAACCACTGCATCATATTTTGATGTTTGCCTTTTAATTCAGATATGATATTATAAGATTATAAAGAATTTATAAAGAACATTTGGTTAATGTAATTGCCATTTCATTATTGCTTTAGATTGTCCATATTTTTTGAAGAATTTACCTGCTCTTATCTGCTTTTTCCTTTTCTATGTTTTATTAAAAAATATTAAAAGCTCAAAAGATGTAAAAAAGGTTTGTAAAAAAAGGTTGGGGACGTCTCGGTCGCAGTGTTAAAGAATCTTTTACGATGACTTAATGGTTTACCATTTCTTCCATAATTTCATTTATAATACTGTGACTCATTGCAGATTACGTAAACCGCGGTTTCTCGCTATTAAAATGGCCTATGTAAATGTGTCATTCACTTATTTCTCTAAGTTTTATCTGAAGGTTACACTTGGGAGGAGGCCTTTGCGTTTCCTACGGCCAATTCTCGCTGGATCGCACTAACGAGGTCATGGTCAGCGCTCTTCACGCCTTCCTTTTGCTATTTCGATGTCCGCGGTGCATTCGTCTTGGGAGAAGGGGCATAGGTGACATTATACGCGGGCAATGAGCAGCCGTCGAGGAACAGACGTGGGAGTGGGCCAGAGTTTAATGACAGCCTCATGACATTTGGAGAGGGGAGGGGAAGGGGAAGGACACCTCCCAGGGGAGGTCAGGCACAGACGACACGGCCTGCGAGGAAGAATGTTGGAATCATTGGCTTTGACTAATCATTCCAACATGAGTGACGTAATGGCGGCGTTATGCTCTTTTGGAAGCGTGACTCATCGACCTCCGAAGACTTGTGCCACCAGATCGGAAGACGTCAAGTGGTGGTGACGGAGGCCGGGGGGTTGGGGCGGAATGGGGTCCAGCCAGAGAAGGAATGGCTGCTTGAAGGGCTCTGTTTGTTGTTTCAGGAGCGCGTGCACGCGAAGGATCCACCCACGTACTACCTTAACAAACTGAGGACGTACCTGGACCCGAAAGCTTCGAGAAGTTCGAAGGTATGCTTCTCATGGAGAATAAGTGGTAGCGGTGGTGAAAGTAAGGGGGACGGTCATTGGGACAGGTATTAATGGCGATGGCCGGGCGAAGAAGGAAAGCAATGGAGCAAACAGTTGAGTGCTCACCGTCAGCCATCGCCGGCCCGAAGGAAGGCCACATTTCCAAGTTTCTTCTTTTTTTATTTATGAGCGGAAGAAGACTGTCAGATAAAGTCATGACAGGCTTCGGGCGAAAGGCACCGACTCTTTCCATGATATTTGAGCAAATCCATGCGGGTCACGTGGAAAAAGTTTTTTATTTTTTAGAAAAGTTTTTAAAACTTAAATCGTTGTTACTTCTACTTATTCTTCCAAGGCCACTCCTAATCATAACTCGGGAACCGATTTGCAGCAACAAATCCAGTTTCCTTTTAAGATTTATTGGGCCATTAGATTTTATAATCGAATAACAGAGAGTAACAACTTTTGTGAATTTAATCGCTTTTCACAAATGGTAAAAAGGACGTGGTCACGGAGGCCCTTTGTGCTGGTGGAAGGATGTGCAATCCACGTTCAGAGAGAGGCTCTCAGCCTCAGAGCAAAGAGGGAAATAAATGGCGAGTTTTAATATTCAACACGTGAAGTTCTTTGACGAGTGCTTCGTCTGGTATCCCTTCGAGTCGCCATTAATTTCCTCTGCTTAAGCTCCGAAGCGATGACATTGATATTTGGTCGGGAGTGCCAGTCGCCCTTTCCACGAAAACACAATGGCACCGAACAAAAACCTGTTGTTTGTCGCCGGTGACCATTCACTGCTTCCTATGTCGGATTATTATGTCGAATGAAGCCCCGGACGCGGTTTCTCGGCCACTTTTCCGCGACCGAAGGAAGGACAGGCGAAAGACAAAATCTGAAAGTTGAGGACTCCGAAACGACTCCGAAACGACTCCGAAACAGTCGACTCACCCTGCTCGGCCAACCATCTCAAGATGGTGACTAACTTTCGAGGCCACTGTCTTACATGTGAGACGGTCACCCCGCAGATGTTGCTCCCCAAACTGTGTCAGACAGATACAGTGCGGTTCATCGGAGCGGATCGGAGCGATTTTTATTGCGAGCTCAGCGGGGAAAGGTCGAATCGCTGACGATAACTGATGCGAAGCGGAAATGGTGGAAAACATCACCGCCCCTCACATGGGGAGGGGCGGAACACTGCCTTCGAATCCTGTCGTTAAGTAATTGACACTGTCCGGTTGCATCAATCACTTGACAGCGATCATTAGCGGCGTTCACGAATTTGTGGCTCAGCCCCCACTTGGAAAAGGAATTCCAAATGGGACTCCCGGTTCTGATGTAGAAGTACCAAATGAAATGCAAAGCCATCTTCTCCCGGGGAGGAAACCCTCTTCGCAAGGGTAGCGCTTTGTGAATTTCCGGGGGGAAATCCGAGCCAGACTGAGTTTTATTCAAAATTTTTTTCTAGAAGAGGAGACTGCTGGGAGATTCCACGTCCACTCAGGTTTTGAAGGACTTGGAGATTTCCCTAAGAACCAACCATATCGAGTAAGTAGGATTCGGTCGAGAGTCGAAGAGTGGATTTCTAAAGTGCGAGGTCCTTTGGCACACGCCGCTCTCTCATCTGCACAACTTTCGACTTTCAGGTGGGTTCGAGAGTTCCTCAACGAGTCCAACCTCGGACTCGACTCCCTGGTGGACTACCTCAGCTTCAGACTGGTCATGATGCGCCAGGAGCAAAGGATCGCCGAATCCAGAACGAGTTCCGAGGAACAAGTCGGACCTTTAAGTGAGTTCCCCGAGGTTCCTCCCGAGGTGAAGAGACAGGCACCTATTGAACCTTTCCGTTTCAGGCAATGACAAAAATTCCACTGTGATAAACACCCTCTCAAGTCATTCTTTCAAAAACGGTTTTGTCCACGCGAACGGAATGAACGGAGTACTGACGAGTCCGAACCTGAAAAAGCGGTCGCGGCACATTCAAAAGCTCAACATGGGCCAAGCGGAGGACGACATCCACGTGTGCATAAAATGCCTTCGAGCCTTAATGAACAACAAGGTTGTTTTTTGGGTTTTGGCTCGGCCGGGTGGAGGGCTGACGAGGGCGGTTTGGTTTCAGTATGGGTTCAACATGGTCATGCAGCACCGGGAGGCCATCAACTGCATCGCGCTCAGCCTCACCCACAAGAGTCTCCGGACGAAGGCTTTGGTTCTGGAGTTGCTGGCGGCGATCTGTCTAGTCAAGGGTGGCCACGAGATCATATTGTCGGCTTTTGACAATCTCAAGGAAGTTTGCTTCGAGAAGCAGAGGTGGGGAGACGGCGGAAGGGGGGAGCGGACGCCTGCAGCGCACCCGCCCTAATATTTGCCTCTCCAGGTTTCAGACCCTCATGAACTACTTTTTCAATTACCAAGTTTTCCACATCGAATTCATGGTCGCCTGCATGCAGTTCGTGAATATAGTTGTGCACTCGGTGGAAGACATGAACTTTCGCGTGCACCTGCAGTTCGAGTTCACGGCTTTGGGCCTGGACGACTACCTGGAGAAACTAAGACTGACCGAAAGTGAAGAACTTCAAGTGAGTCAAAGCGAAGAACTTCGGTGGAGAACTCTGAAAATGCTCACGGTTCTTCGCTCGCTTTTCAGGTTCAAATATCCGCTTATTTGGATAACGTCTTCGACGTGAATTCCCTGATGGAGGATTCGGAAACGAAAACGGCGGCGTTGGAAAAAGTTGCGGAGCTAGAAGACGAATTGGGCAATGTGAGTGAGCTCTTGGGAGAGAGGGATGCTAATTTCTCATGCATGATTTCTCATTTTCAGGCACATGACAGGTTATTAGAATTAGAAGCGGACTCTCTGAATAAAATATCAGAGTTAGAATTACAGTTGAACGCGCTCAGGGAAGAGCGGGATGCTTTGTTGCATGCCCGACAGCAAGTGGACGAAGAAGTGAACACCCTGCGAAGGGTGGTGCAACAGCACGAGCAGGAGTCCAAAAACAGAGAATCAGTGCTCGAAAATAAAATAATGGAACTAGAAACTTTAACGAAATCCTTGCCGAGGTAGTACAATCCGAGCTTTCCTAATTGTGCCCTGTAAAAGTGAACACAATGAAGTGAGCCCCTCGATTCGATTTCAGGTCGGGGCGGACGTCCCCCGTCGCGAGCTCGGACGCCCAGCCGTCGTGCCCGGCCGCCAAAGCGGCTCCCCCGCCGCCCCCGCCTCCCCCCTGCCCCGCGTCCACGAACCACCCTCCTCCCCCGCCCTGCCCGCTCCCGCCCCCCGCCCCCGGCCTGGGGGCGGCCCCCGACGGAGCCATGACCATCAAGAAAAAGGTTCTCACCAAATACAAGTTACCGACGCTGAATTGGGTCGCCCTCAAACCGAATCAGGTGAGTCCGTTTCCCCTTTGCGAGGAACGGCTTTGAGTGTTTGCGAACGGTTTCCTTTGCCGTCAGGTCCGAGGCACGATATTCAACGATTTGGACGACGACAGAGTTTTCAAAGTGATCGACTTCACCGACTTTGAAGAAAAGTTCAAAATCGGTTTGAACGGACCCTTGCAAAGCGGGAATTCCGAGGTGGACGGCCTGAGCAGTTTCCCGAGCAAAAGGTTTAAAAAACCGGAAAACATCACATTGTTGGAGCACACGAGACTCAGAAACATTGGTAAGGCTAATTGAAGTAAAATTAATTGAAGTAAAAGATACAGAAAAGAATTAATGACTTTTTAAGATCGGAGAAATGATCTTAGAAATTCATATGGAATTTTATAATTGACTGATTTTTATAATTTTGCTGAATTTGACTGAGTGATCTGATTCCAAATGAGCAATAAGATATATGTTATAAAGGACTACATCAAAATACATTTTATACATTTCCTTAACTGTTTAAGTGGTTTATGTAAAATTAAACCTAATTAGATCAGTTTATTAGTGAAGAAGTACGGCTGCGTACACTCGTACAAAGTGTCTTGAATTGCCTTGAATTCTGGCTATGAAGAGAAAATGCTTTGTCAACCCTTTAAATCCCCTAACTGGCTCAGCGGGAATGACATTGGTGGACCTCTTTCTTGTCAGCCATTTCGAGAAGGAAACTGGAAATGCCCATAGACCAGGTGATTGCCGCCGTGAATTCCCTCGACCTGAGGTTGCTGTCGCTGGAGAACGTGGAGATCCTCCAGCGGATGGTGCCTACAGAACAAGAGGTGTGTTCTCTTCTGCGGACGAGGGAGGTCCCGCCCGGGAGATGAGGGCTTAATCGTCTTGTTGCCATTGCAGACGAAGGCCTACAAAGAGTTCGCCGTCGACAAGAAGAACCCCAACCTCCTCACGGAAGAGGACAAGTACCTAATGCAACTGGGACGGGTGGAGAGGCTCTCGGCCAAGCTGAGCATCATGAGTTATTTGGGGAACTTTTTCGACAACGTTCACCTCATCACCCCGGTGAGTCTCTCGGCGACCTCTGACCTGGCTCTGCCTTAGTTTTTGACACGGGACGTTTCTTCCAGCAAGTGCAAGCCATCATATCGGCGTCCAGCTCCGTGAAGAATTCCAAGAAATTAAAGAAGATTCTGGAAATAATTTTGGCCTTTGGCAACTACTTGAACAGCGCCAAAAGGGGGCCCGCCTACGGATTTAAACTGCAAGGCCTAGACACGCTGCTCGACACTAAATCCACCGACAAGAGGATCTGTCTTCTGCACTACATCGTCGAGACGATACGGAACAAGTTCCCCGACCTCATCAACTTCGACTCGGAACTGCTCTATATAGAAAAAGCGGCGACCGGTGCGCATCGATTCTGCTCTTTGTTTTGCTGAGGGAGCGACTGTTAATGTGGGGTTAATGTGGCACGTTTGGGTTTCAGTGGCTCTGGAAAACGTGGTGACGGACGTCCACGAGCTGGAGAAGGGGATGGAGCTGGTGAAAAAGGAGCACGAGTTGAGGGGGAAGGAGAGACAGAGCGTCGTCCTCCGAGACTTCCTCAGCAACTCGGAGGAGAAGCTGAAGAAGCTGAAGGCGGACGCGAAAGTCGCGCAGGAAACGTTCAAAGACTGCGTCGAATTCTTCGGGGAAAGTCCGCGAACGACGGACGCGAACACCTTTTTCTCACTTCTCGTCAGGTTCACGAGGTCTTTCAAGGCGGCGGATCAGGAGAATGAGCAGCGGAGGAGGTTGGAAATGGCCGCGGTTGACGCCGCCAAAGTGCACAGCGAAGAAATTGTTAAGAAAAACAAAATTAATCAAAAGAAGCAGCAGGTGAGGAAGCGTTTTCCTTTGTTGACCGCTCTCAACTGTTAAACGTAAATGATAAATAAATCCCAATTTGCGAAAACGCATTTGAGAGGAATAATTTTTATGGGAAACCGAAATTGAAATGAAAATCCATGAAAGACAGAAAATAATAATTGTAAAAACTTTTAACAGGATGCCGTAATCAACGAACTGAAGTCGAAAACGAGAATGGTGGAGGAGAAGAAGCTTTTGCATCAGGACGAAGTCTACAACGGCGCCCTGGAGGACATCCTCTTGGGGCTCCGCAGCGAGCCCTACAGAAGGGCGGACGCAGTCAGACGGAGCCACAGGCGGAAGATCGACAACAACCGCCTGTCGCGGACGTACGACGAGATCGAGTGCTGACGAACGACTCGTGGCCGTCGAGGCGGAACGAATGCTTTAATTATTTTCCCATGAGCATGGTGTGTGAGTCGGTCGCGGGAGAGAAGGGGCTGGAGCTGAGCTCTGTGGGGTGGCGGCCGGGAAGGGCTGAAGAGCTTATCACGTGCCTTCACTTGTTATATGATTAGTCTTAAGAAAATGGTTGCGTTGAGCACTTTTAAGAAATAAAATTCAGTAAATTAACTGTTTAGTTATGATCGCTTTAAAGTATATCATGCCTTGGCTTTTGTTACTTTTAATCATTGTCTCGTACTTTTGTACGCTCTTTTGTAATAATTTAAGTTGAAATTATTAAGGAACTGTGTTTCACATCTGAGTAGAACATTGCAATAAATTATTCTAAAACAGGGTCGAATCTGCCTTCCATTTAACAGTTGTTTAAAAAGCAATGAGATTTCTTTTTTGGAATTTTATTATACGATTAGACTTTAGTGTTAGCGCTCACTTTTAAAAAACGCACAAAATTACCGCCGCGTGATGCGTTAAGAATAGATTTTACTGCATCCAGTGCCTGAAGGTATTGCCTTAATTCTTTTACCATTTGGTCATGTGCGCCCCATTTACATTTGATGAGGGACTCCCACATAAACGTCTGTGCCTTCTTTTGCTTTTCTTGTGACTCAAATAAGCAAAATATCTTCGTTCACGAGGGAAGAAACCAGACAATTTTTCTTTAATCGTCTCTTGCCGGCTTTCAGGACGAAAAGCAACTTCATTTTCCTCCCAATATTCTGCTCTCAAAAGCGCACCACATTTGTGGCTGAGTGCCTTTTCGTGCGCAATTAAAATGTCTCAAGGAAATTGTTAAAATTATTTCTCGCTCGTCGTAAGGCAAAGAATGCTTTAATGATAAGGCGAAAGTTCACTTACCCGCAAAAGGGTTGAGAATTTAGGCAGATTTTCGACCTCTGCGTGTCTTCGTCGGCGTTAATTCCATCTTCATCGTGAACTTTGCTCTCTAAAACAGTGTGAAATCCATGAGATTTGCAAGCATTTCTTTTTTTGGGAACATTTGGGGCACAAATGGCCACGACTCAAATAATTTCATTTTTAATTGTATTCATTTAAAAAAGGCCTTTTTTAAATTCTGTATATTAAGCATATCGTTTTGTATTATACGCATTGTAATTATTATTTTTAACAGAAGTTTTATGGAAAATATATTTTATCCTTTTTAATTAGTTTTGAATTTATTCTCACTTATTTGTTCTCCGATTCAGTTTTTGAGGTGAAAATTGGGGTAAAGTGAAAAAACCATTGATGAAAAGAAACTTGAATTTATTTAAAGAATTCAATAACGAATCAAAGGTAAAAACTAACTACAATAAATAGTAGTAATAAAGTTTTAAGAGCTTTAAAATCGTTATATAATTGAAAAAAGAGAACTTGTTTCGTTATACTTTGCAATCGAAGCCAAAAACTCTCGAAAACCTCGGACATAAAATGGTGAAAAGTTTAGGAATGCATGTGATTTACATAAGAATACATGAGTTAGCCAATGTGCAAATACATTGAAGCATTTATTATTGTTTTGCTCCCGGGAAGGGTTTCTTTTGAAACGAGGAAATCTGGGAGTTTTCGGTGATTCGCCCTCAACTCCTTCCTCACTACAAGAACACATTAAATACTTAATCAATCTATAAAAAATTTAACAGTGAAACGAGATTTATAAAAATATTATTTCTCGATTAATTAATTTATTTAAAATAGTTTTATTCAACAATATTAAAACAGTTTACTTTTAAAATAAATTAGTGCTCACGTGGTTGAGCAGACTTCAGAGAGAATATCGTCACTAAAAAATCAAATATTTGCCGAGAGAAAATTTTGATTATTCAAAAAATGAATAAATTTCAAAGCATTTTTTGCCAATTGCGGTGCAACTGAATGTTTCGCTCAAAGAAAAAGTTGTGCGGGTTTTTAGAGAAGTTTCTTTTTAAACATCGTTGGCATCGCATTTTCACGTTGCATGTAATTATAAAAGACACGAAGGCCTGTTCGCGATTACTGCGTCAGCAGCAATAAGAAAAGAACCTGAAACGGTGTATTCAAAAGAATGGCAACGGACTGGAGGTCGAAATCCGACTTAAAAAAGTAAAAAAGGAGGCTCTAAACATCTTAACCTAAATATAAATAATCTTATAAATAACAATAAAATTTAAACATGAGAGGATATCGCCCCTAATTCAAAATTCGATGACTAGCCAATGCCATAAAATAACCAATAATTGCTGACTATTCCACAGGAAAAGAAAGGTAATGTCCCTCAAAGGAAGCTGATTAGGCCATTTTTGTTTCTATTATTGGAGCGAATACCAAATGGGAAACGAACAATGTTCGGCACAAACTTCCCGAAAACCCCGCGGAAATATTTACAATTGTCTAAACGATAGGCGCAAATAGTGAATTTTGGGTAAGTCCTAGTTTGGTGTTTTGTGTTTTTCCCTTTCCAGCTAAGAAAAGAAAATGATTCAACGTATAAAACATAAAAGATTAAATATGAAAAGAAAATAGCACACCACCGGTGTGCTATGGTGTAAAATTCGGCTTTAAATTTAAAATGTTCTTCAGTTAAAACATTAAGTACAAAAATTTCTAAGATTAAAAATACTCCAAAATAAATTAACTCTTCCAAAAACTGCTCGAGTGCCTCAAGACTCATCTCTTACTACATTTTCTTACAGTTGTGGATTGACAGAATAAACCAAATTAAATTTTTGATGGTTCTATTGTAATAAAATCATTTTTCTTCCTATTTCACGTGCCGCAAGTTCAAATTTCTAAAATTCTCTTTCAGAAAGATTAAAATGTTCGATGAAACGGTGCGCTGATTTCGGTGGTAAGAAAAATGTAGCAATGCAAATTGTTTAACGTATTCACCCCATCTGAAGAGTTAATCGCGTAAAGCAAATAAAAACGGCTATTCGAAAGAAATAACCACAATTATTTTTCTCAGCCTGTAATCCAACAATATTCGTGCAATCAGTTAAAAGCTAATCTAAGAATTGTTTTAACAAAAAATTCTAAAAGCAAAGACTTATTTACGCACAAATATTCACCCGAAACAACAAAAGTTAATTAAACAATCAGACTTTCTTTTAAAATCTCTCTCATTAATAATAGTAATGAAAAAATTTTACGAAGACTTCTCATTACCTTTAAATACGAAAAAGATTAAAACACCTCTGAATCCACATTATATCTTCGAAAACCGTTATGACGTGGAAGCAGAAGGCAATACTGAAATCAGCCGAAAATTAAATGTTCAAAAATTCATCAAATGTACACATGACTTTGTAATTTTTTAATACGATTAATGAATGTATTTTGGTAATTTTGCGAAAAGTACAAAAATTTTTTGTAAGTCCAGCATATTGGTTTTATGATTTTTGTAAAAAGGCCGTGGACGGTTTTATTGAATTTAAAAAGGTTTTAGTTTTCTTTTGCCCCCTTTCGAAAAATGCAAAAATTTCATATTTCAGTATATTTAATTTCTCTTTAATAAACTCTGTCCTGTCTCGCCAGCTTTCTCAATTTCAGTTTTTTGTAGTTTTCACTACTAAGAACTGAAATCACATTATTTTGGAATGTTCTAAGTTTCGTAAAGTAAACCGTTCGAAATACGCTGGATTATATTTGGTGTTAAAATACTTCAAAGTCAGGTAAAAAATGTCAATTTTACAATGAATTTCAAAAACAAAATTAAAAATTAACACTAAAAATAAAGTGTGAACCGAACTAAAATAAAAATCACTTTCTGTGACTGTTCTTCATTATATGCGGCAGTTTTCTAACATTTCTAATAGATGATTAATGACAATATATAATACATTCAATAAAATATCAAAACGCTCAAAAAATTTATGAAACGATCTTTATAGGATGGATTACATTACCAGAATCGAATTGAGAAAGAAATTTCTTGTAAATTTCCTTAAATATTACTCTCTAAGAGATAATGTACTATAGATGTATTCTTTTCCAGTTAATATTCCAACTGCTCAAGAGTACAACTCATTCAAACTCATCCCTTTTATTTATTATTAATAACAAAATATTTTACTACCTATGAATTTGTCACAATTTTATAATAAACTTTGTTATAATATTAACTGATAATGAATTGATATGTAATATTAAAAAGTTGTCAAATGCGCTCGCGCAAAAGCGTAATGTTTGTGCCTTTTTAGCGTTAATTATCACGCCTAATTAGAGCGGAAAGAGCTGAACGAGTTTTGATTGTCTACGTCGTCTGCTACAGGTGAAGAGAGAGAGAGAGAGAGAGAGAGAGAGAGAGAGAGAGAGAGAGAGAGAGAGAGAGAGAGAGAGAGAGAGAGAGAGAGAGAGAGACTGTTTAGGCCTCTCAAAAAGAAAGGTATATGAGCCAAAAATTCATGAAAATTGAAGCGATAATAACATGTAAAAGACACAAACACTCCCTTTATTAGTAACGTTAAAATAGAAGCGAAGCTTTTCTTAATTTTTCCGCAAAAAGTGAGGAACACGACCCCGTGTCAAGTATTGCTCTTTCCATCATTTCCAATATTTATAAAAATTACTTTCTAAAGGGAATATTAAAAAATTCAATACATGACAAAAAGTATTAATTATACCTTTGAACCGGTTTCATTTTGAGTATTTTATAGATTTTAAAAATATTAATTTATATTCACAATAAAATAGACAAATTAATATTCAATCCATTAAAGTAAAATATCTTTTCATTGTTTATATTCTTTCCTCCAACTTTCGGAATTTCCAAATCGGAAATGCGATTCAGTATATATAAAGATAAAGCATTATTTCGCTTCTTATTTGTTAATAAATTCCCAAATTTCTACAGCTAAGAGGCTAATCTACTCAAAATTTCATCACGTTATTAAGATCAAGAAAATAACCTTGTTTATATTTTAATAATTAAATGACTAGATTACTTATGAGAAAAAAAGTTGAAATGGAAGAGTTTTACGAAGAGGTAACGGTTGTCTCAAGGGAGGAAATCACAGAAATGAAAAGCAAAATATAAACTCCAAAAATGGAAAAATAATCGACATTTAACAGTGCAAAAGCTGATCGCGGCTGCCTTGTATCGAGTTTTCGGGAATTTTGGGGAATTTTCGGGAATTTTTGGGAAAAATCAAGCGAACGAATGAGAGGAACTCAACCGTATTTCGACAATTGGAACATTATACAACGTCCAGGCTCTCATTAGAATTAGGCGCTTAACTTTGTTGGAGTCTTCCCTTTCACGGGTTTTCCAACTTCGATCGATTTAGCGGCAAAACGGCCGACAGCGGAGAACGTTTTCATACATTATAAGTGACTCCAACAAACACAACCCGAGAAGCAGTGTAGTCTCAAATTAGATTATATTTCGTAACTTAACCACCAAAAAACAACCAAAATAAATACGTGAACAATCAAGAATATTTACATTAACAAGACGCTAATTAAAAAGGCAATTTTTTCAATAATTTTATTTTGGATGGTTTAAAACTTTTTGTCAATTTTAATTAAATTTAAATATATATTTTCTTTTCTATTCTTATTTTTGAAATAGCGAAGTCAATTTCTGACTAATCTAAGAAACAGCTTAGGAGCACCCGAAACAGCTCAAAACATTAGTTTTTTGTTTAAATTATTTATAAATTATAACGATAACTATTTACCTCTATCACTTTTTTATTCTTTACATTTTTCAATCTTTTATATGTGATATAAATATTTACATTTGAAATTATCAACGTTTTGGTAGTGGCAAATGAACAGATGCAACCTGATTAGGTTTAACTTCAATCACCTTTAGTCAGGTTAAAGCGAGTTTTCCAACCAGAAAAACCAGAAAGATAAATATTAAAAAAAAACATTTTCTGGAGTGAGAACCCGGTCAAAGTAAATATTAATAAAATCTTTGTACTGCAGACCTCGAGGGGAATGAGAACTCTATTCAACTCATGTCAATGAGCAATCTGAAAAAGTATACAAATTTAACATCCTTTTCAGCATCTTTCTGATTTCCTCTGGCAGTCCTAATCCAAGTATTAAAAATGTACTCGAATTAGGTTTCGGGCGATAACCCGATTGTTTAGCATTCGAAATTAACGGTGTCAAACTGTGCCGCAGTTCACCGAATATTAATTGCGAATTGCTAATTCCCGGTTATAACCTATCTAAACTTTAACAAAAATAAATAAATAACTGTGACTAGATGAGGCTTAAAAAAGCAGCAAAGTATCATAGCTTCTTACAAGGGCACTTCTAAAGACTATGATGCTTTATAGAAGTTTTGGAGTTATGCACACTTTCATCCCCTTTGACGGCGAAGGGCGTCGAGCATTCCCTCACATCAACTGCCGTCGCTGTCAGGGTTTTTGTCACAGCACCTGCAAGTCATCAGCCAAATCAATTCAAATCAAGGCAAACTCTTTGAACACCCGTTCGCTGACCTGTTATTTGGATCTAAACTGTCTGGAGATGGCAACCTTCGCCGGGCATCCTGGGAGAACGACCGGGCATCCTGCCTCTCTTTTTCTGCTGCCAAAGCTCGTTCTTTCTGCAATCTGGAAAAGAACATCGGGCACTGAAGGGAAAGGATCGAAGTATTCAAAGCTGACTCATCAAGGGTTTCAATTCTTTTAAGGGGGGAAAGAAAGTAAATATATAATATTCAATACAGCTTTTATTGAAGTGTGGGGAGTTGGGCTCCTCAACTTGCAGTTATTCCTCCCAGAGAACTTACCGGATTTTCCAAATTCCAGATATGACTTGTGAGAGAACAAGAAAAATTTCAGTTAAGGAATTTTGTAAAAAGTGAAACAACGAAAAGAGAAAACTTTACCGACAAATGAGCATTTGAAGAAATTTCAAAAAATTCTTACTTATTTTTTGATTGTCTCATGAACTGCTGGATTTTGCAGGCAGCCTGATGTTGTCTTCTCTGGGAATAGGTTCGCCTGCACACAAGGAAAACACTTCATCTTGTGCTCGTGGGGGCGGGGGAAAGGGGCCGCTTCGGAAAACTCACTTCAGTCCCGCCGAGGGCGTGCTTTCCCTGGAAGCCCTTCGAGACTCTCCCTGTTCTTTGTAGTGCCTGTAGTAATTCTGTATGCAAACGGCAGCTTCTTGAGATTTTTTGAACCTTTTGTGCTCGCAGTAGGACCTGTATCCGTTTTGGATCACCATCGCAGCATGAGTCACTTGCTTGAAATACGCGTACTGGAAGAGAGTTGTTCCATCGGATTCAATTTTCATTCCACTACAATTCACCGCGACAAAGGCACAAGACAACTTTCTACCTGTTTGTAGCGCCTGTAGTAATTTTGGATAAGCACAGCCGCGGCCCTTTCTTTGTCTTCCTCCGACTTTTTTCTTCCCTTGTACGACCTGTACGCCTTCTGAATTATTTTAGCCGCCTCGTACAGTTCTCTTTGTTCTCTATCTGCAAAATAATGACAACATTTAACGCAATTGCCCCCATCAGAAAATCACATTTCTACGTCGTTATGTTCCGGATATTACCCGAAAGAGTGAGGTTGGAAAAGTCCTTCTCGAAAATGGAGCCAGAAGCCTGGAAGAACTCGCAGAAGTCCTGGGTGGTGGGCGGCGGCGAGGGCGAGTCCAGAGGGAACCCGGGGGAGGGCGACTGCAGGCTGCTCGAAGCCGGGCTCAGGCTCGAACTCGGAGTTCCGACGTCATAGTACCTGCGCGCCTGGGCCATTAGCAGGGCCAAAGCAGCAGTGGCTGAGAGGGGAGCACGTACCTGTAGTTGTGATCGCTGAACTCAAAATTGAACTCTGTCGGGCGGAAGGAGGAGGAGGGCTCGTCCAGGAGGGGTTCCATGAGGGAGTCGCTGAGAGCGTCGCTTGCGAGGGAGGATTCGCAGGGCGGACTCGCGTCCAACTGCATCTCCTCGCTTTCGTTCTGAAGGGAAGACGAATTCAAGTGGTACTTTGTCGATGAGAGCAAACTCATTCGGGAGGTTTACCTTTATCCTCTCGGGAATGGCGGCGATGATCTGCTCGGCTAAAGTCAGCACGCGAACTTCTTGCTCACCTATAAACAAACGAGTCGTATTATTGGTGTGCAGAAACCATCTGAAAGAAGTGGCGAGTCGCGATGCAGAAACTGGTGAAACAGACATGCAGGCACGAAACAACAGGCAGTCTTATGGGGCGAGACTTTGCCAGAGAATTGGAGGTTGAGATGAAAAAAGCTAAGGGAATCTGGTGGTCGAAAGAAAGAAGACGAGTCGCCTTCTATGCAAAAGCTAATATGCAGACAAGGTGAAACGTACCGACGTGGCCATCGTTAAGTCGAACGTCATCGTCGGAAAGGCTTTCTACGTCGTTAGGTGGGCTGTTGGAACTCGGTCCGGCAGCAGTGACCTCGCCTAATAAATGACACATTCCCGCAATCAAGACTAAGTAAAAATTTAAATCTAAGCGGAATTCAACATAAAAAATGTTTTACTCTAAATAAAATCTACGTTTTCTCAACTCTTCATTAAGTAAGTAAACTGCAATTGAAACCGTGCCTTGTGTCAACAATAAAAAAATATATAAAAATATTTATAAATACTTGTTCTGTATAAGTCTACGATATTTCTCATAAATTACAATGAAAACAAAACTCACATTTTATAATGCGAGTTTTTTTCAACGAAGACGACAAAAAGGAAATAACTTTTCACGGCATGCGAATACAAAAAGCGATGAGATGAAGCAGTGCTTTGCTCTTTGTATGTATCAATACTTGTAAGTTCCGTTAGAAACTTTGTCTTCTTCATTTTTCAATTCGTTTCAAAATTACTCATAAATTACGCCAATTAAACTCATCTACATACTACTAATCAAAATAAATTATGATGTCAAGTGATTCACTTGGAAAAATACAATGGTAATGGGCATCGTAGTTATAAGTTTTTCTTCGAAACGAATAAAACTTACCGCCTGCTCGGACAGAACAAAGGCAAAATGAAAACTGAACCGAAAGAGAATGATAAGGGAAACAAACACTCACACAGGGCGAAGTCCATTCTCCGTCCATCCGACTCGTACGAGTTGCAGATGGCAGATGAAGGCAATGACATACTCCGATCGAATCTGAAATCACAGAAACGATTTACTGTATATCATTTACATAAATAATTTAGATGATTTAGTATTTGCGCGTCGAAGGTCAAACCTTGATAGTTTGGGGGTTTCTCCGCTTCCGTTGCTTTTGTTCTTGGAGAAAGACCGCAGAGATGAAAAGCTGTCGGACTGAGAAGATCCCAAATTGATTCCCGAATCGACGGAAGGTCTTTTCACCAACTGGGACTCTTGCCCGTCCACTAAACCTGAAAATCCGACGACCACTCTTAAAGCAAAGCCCTGACTCCGGTTTTAGGGCCGAAAGCCACTGTACCTAATGTCGGACTGGGAGATGTGCTCCTCTGGGAAGAGTTGAAGTTAAGCCCGACCGAAGTGCTCTTGAACCTGCCGAGGTCAGCTCTGGCAACGGGGTCGGGTCGAAGAAACAATCCGTCGTGCGATTTGGACGAATTTAGCGAAATGATGGAGCAGCTGGGCGACAAGTTGGGAGTTGTGTCCGACTGGCTCAACCTGAAGAGTTAACGCAGTGCATGAGAAGAGGATTTAGCGGGGCGCAACAATGTGAGTGAGCAGAGGCGAGCGAGTGGAACCTGTCCAGGTTGTTGGAAGTGGCGGACAGCACCGTCATGTTGGTTTCCTCCCTGGATTCCTCCAATTTCTCAATTTCGTCGGCCAACGCCAGCTGCCCCTTCGCTCTGGCATAGCCCAAAGCGGTCTGCTGCGAGGAATTGTGAATGTGCAAAGCCATGTGGTTCCACCTGTACAGCACCAGAGCGGTTTCGCGGTGACCTCGACCGCAAGCCCACATCTACAATTAAAGAACCATCCGACATATGAGCTAACGTGAACATTAGGGCGAGCGTAAAGAGCCGCGAGTTGTTACCAAGGGCGTAAAGCCTTCGTCGTCCTGACTGAGAGCATCTATTTCGGTGTCGAGCAGCAGAGAGCTGTTCTCTGCACGCCAATGCAGCAGCGCACAAACCAGCCGCGTGTAGCCCAAAGAGGCGGCCAAATGCAGTAATGTCATTCCCCGAAAATCCGATGTCCAGTTGGGCGAAGACTCGTCTCCCAAGCGCCACTGCCGGTTCGTCATGTCTTGGCAGTAACTGACTATCCTCTCTTCGAAATTTGCGCACTGGTGGTACATCCCAGCAGAATCGGACTGCAACCAGAAAGAGAACTGTCAAAATGTGAATTCAAAAAGCAGCAGTGAAAGGCGAAAGAGACCAACCATATCGCCGCCACCGGGTTCCTGCTTAATTTGAAGCCTTTCGTCAACTGCTTCCAGCCTCTGAAGTAAAGTGAACTTCAGCAAATTTTCGTTTTCTTCGAGTTTGGGTTCTTTCAGTTTCACAGACTCATCGGTGGGTGGCCTTTTGTACTCGAACATAACGCTGTTTGATATGACGAATCCCTCACAAGCGACCTGAACGGTGGCCAAACCCACCTCGTGCGCTGCGAAAGGAAAATCAAAATGACTGCAATTATAACAAGGACCCGAGATATTTTTTGATTCTGTCGAGCCAGGAAATTTATACACATTGCGTCAAGTTACTTTTTAATTTTCTTCAATCTTATAATTAAACCGTGTAATTTCCTGCCTAAATAGGCCTAGATTTATAGAGCGAAAATGCGAACAAACCTGGGCAGAAACACCGAAGTACCCCGGACTGCACAAGAGACGTTGGCGCAGGAAACGAATCAAATAACACCGTATACGTGGAAGTGGAAGAGTACCAAGGTCCCGTCACCAGGACCTTAACGCCCCCTTCGGGATAGGCCCATTCCGGAGAATAATCCGTTATGGAGGCGGAGCCTTCGCGAAGGTTCGACCGCAGACTGGAAGCGGAGGAAGAGGAAGATTCGTTCTTCGTTCCTTTGGAGTTTCCCTCTTGGTTGGATTCTTCTGCACTTTGCACCAGAACCGGTTCTGAGATAAACGAAAACAATGAGTCCCAATTCCCCCGACAAGAGGAGAGTCCAGGCTCACCGGAGTTGTTCCCGGAGTGGTCCAAGACTTCAAGCTCGGGGAAATCACTTAACATGTCGAACGCGTCCAGGTTGACGAAGACGTCGTCATCCACCACCGTCGGGGGCGAGTCCATCAGCTCTATAGGATTCATCTCGGAAACCATCACGTCCGAATGCAAAACCGTCGCCGAAGGGGACGGAGATTTGCTGTGCGAACTTTCCCTGCAGTGCGAAATTAGCAGTTAGTCGAAAGCAAAACACGCAGCAGAGCTTTTCCTAAATGTTAACAGAGGGGCTTCACATATTTTTGGATTACACTCAAATATCCACTCTGTTCATTGCATGCTTGTCATCACCTTGAGGATTTACGGTTCTTTTGAGAGCAAATGCAAGGCTTTGGAAAATCACGTTAACTTTTTAGCGCACCTGTGAGAGCCGAGTTCTGTGAGCGGCATGTTTGCAGAGAGAGTTTTCTGAATGTCTTCTTGTGAGAGGTCCAAGGTTTCGTTGTAAAAGCTGGAGTTGGAAACGACGGAGGAAACTGAATTTTCCCGGTTTGCGTCGGATGAATTTAATATAAGTATGGTGTCATCTGCGGAAAGCGCTCGAGTGAGATATCGAGCAAAGTCATGCGTTTTAGGAGGTGACTGAGGCTACCTGAATTCTCGCAGGTCTCCATGCACTTTGTAGGAGTCACGGGGGCGCTGTTGAGGCCTTTTCCCACGTCGCTTTTGTCGCGAGAGAACAAGGCATTCTCAAAGGTGGTCATGTTCGTTGTGATCATGCTGCCGCCGTTGCTGGTGGCTTCCTCGATTTGGTGCTGGTGGCTGTTTGAGGGGGTCGACATCCGACAGCAGGGCAGGGGATTGGTGTCCATCGACTCCTGCTTTAGAATGACTTTGTTTCTCGGGTGGTGGTACTGCTTGAGCGCGGGCTGCTGATGTGGGATCTGAGGGGCCGCGGGTGTGCATTTGAAATTAGTGACCATCGCAACGGAAGTGGATGGATGACCGGAACTGGTGGTGTTGGAGGGGTTATTGAGGATTAACAAATTCGTTCCACCCTGTATGTGGGACAGCGACACTCCCCCCCCGCCCTGTATCTGGGAGAGAGAGAGAACCAACGGAGAAGAGTGAGCCTGAGCTCCGTGGTGAAGTCGCTCTGTTCTGGTGGCTCGATGATGAACGGTGGTGGAATTAGATCCATTGGATCCGGAACTTGTCAACAACATCCCAGAGCCAGTGGTTGACGAAACCTGAAAGAGTTTCGGTTTTTCAACAAGAACTGATGAAAGAAAATATATTGCGAAGGAAACCGAAGAAAAATATAAAAAAATAATTACCTGATTGTTATTGTCAACCTGTAGAAGTCTGGCGTTTGATTCTTGCTTGACGTTTGCTGCCGTGATCCGCCTCATCGGATGTGAACAAGTTTTGCTGTCGGCGCAAGTGGAGTCGGGACACCCGCATTCCAGCTGCTTTGTCAGGGTGGCTGCACGAGCGGCTCGTTGTTTTTCCATGAGCTGAGTCACTATTGCATCTACTGTTTCGGCAGTCTGAAAAAATGTTTCCAATCAGAGCTTAGGGAAAGGAATAAACCCTCTCCAATCTGAACAAGAAATTTTTAAAATTTTATTCTCGACGGATGAACGCATACGTCTTCTTGCGGATGTACAGTATTTTATTTTATTTCATTTCTGCTTTCCCTTCTTCCGCCTTATGGCGGTTCTTTTATTCATAAGTGCAGAAAACCGTCAGCTGGCTTTGGGAAGCACTCAAATTTTATTACGTCTTAACTTAAGCCGTATCACTTTACTTACGGAAATCTCGAGTTCGTTGTTGAGATCCCGTTCTTCTTCCGAATAAACTGAAAGAACACACATTTCTTAGATGATTCATTAATATAAAACTCGCTAAAAACGACTGGGCCCTCCAAAACCGGTTTATAGTCTTAAATGCAATCAGAGAGTGCATCTGGAACGACAGAGAAAAATCTTTCAAGTGCGGTTGAGCAAAACGCAAGGAAAGCGAATGCCTAATCGTTATCGTAAGGAAAAATATAAAAAACGAGATAAAACTATCGGTCGTCCTGGAAAAGTCCACAGGACCGCCTTTCCCTCCACCTCCTCTAAAGCCACGAACGGCGCGTGCGAGTTTCCAGCATTTCTTTAGAGAAAATTTCAGGAGGAACAATAAAAATGTTGACGAATCGGGTTCGTGGTGTCGTAAATAAGTAAAGAAAAAGTGTTCGCTCGAAAATGAACCAACAGTTCCATTTTACGTCTAAGAAACTGATTTGACTTTTGCGACATAATTCATTTGAGGGAAAAGTTTTGGCTGTTTGAAAATTTTTAAATGGAAGCTTCTTTATTCGAGCTTGATTTGTGTTCATTGATCATGAAACTACCAACTGTGCTTTTATCGGGTCGGTACCAAATCTTTATATTTTAAAAGGGTGTGCGTGTCGTGCAGTCTGATGAATTACAAGATTTAATCCGAAGGAGCTTTATGCAAAGGAATGTATAAATTCCATTTCACTGTCACCTCCGCTCATTCTTATTGCAAAGACATCAGGGAATTCACTGGCGCTCATTCAGTTCGTACCGTTTCAGTCCGCACTGAGGATTGGTCCGATTAAGCAACAGATGCTGCCATTTCTCGGTCAGGGTTCCTCAGCACTCTGAGGGATCAGTGCTACGAATTTATGGACTCCGGCCCTTTCCCAATAGCCATCTCTTGCAAAACACTTCAAGACAATAACCAAGTTTACGGTAAAGGAGGGCAAGTAAAAAAATAAATTAAAAAATGCACTGGCTATTGAGTGACATGTTTTTCGTCTCTCTGAAAAGAATAATAAAACGAGAATCAGACTCACACATCGGCTTTAATTGGCTGATCAGTTCTTCCTTCGTCCATTCTTTTTTGTCTCCCCACAGAGCCAAAGACGGCGCTAATACGGCCAATTTGTTGTCGTCCGGATAAGGAACATTCAAATAATGAACTAAAACTATGTCGGGATTCTGCAACAACAGATGAGGGATAAGACAAGGCGGTTTTCATTTGGCAGGGCGAAGTCTGTACCTGAAGAAGCCAATAACACCTGCGATGAAAAGTGGGAAGGATGGCCGAGTGCACATAGCAACCGTAAATGCACTCCGTCCCCTGAACTTTGAGCTTCATGTGATCCTCCCGAGTGGTTTTGCCATCTTTTCGCTTTTTCCAGCAGTAACCATCTCTGCGATACCTCACCTTTTTTCTGCTGTAGAGAAGCATCGAACCGCTCTTTGGTCTAAAAGGAGGGAACCAACATAATAACTCAATTTCTACTTCCTGTCTAGTTTCCAAAATCTGAAAAAAGACCAATTAACTTACCGAATTTTGACTTCCTTGGACTGCCAGTCATTATGTCTATCAAAGCTGATGAGAATGGCAGCGATTTCCTGCGCACAGAACACATTCAGACATCAAAACTTGCCAAGTAACGCAGAAGAAAGTGAGGTTTGTATTAATATTATTAAATAGCAGGGCGACCCTTGGGGCCGAAAGCACCGGCCGATGACTGTAACTGAAAACCTGGGAGTGCACTGGTTCAGGTCAAAAAGAAAAGGAGAAAGGAAAGGTGGAATACGTTGGGATTAAAAAAACTGCAGTACGACCAAAGTAAAATTAAATATACGCCGATCTTTTTGGGAAGCAATCAAAGGAAACCCCGGCACTTGTCCCCATATTAGCCAAAAAAAGCGAATGCCTTTCAATGGAAAATACCGCAGTTCCACGTGCTGTACTTAAGATAGCATTTTTTTGGCTTAATGAAAAAGTCTTTGCTTAGAGAAAAGAAAACAAAATCCATTTCCAAAAAATATGAGCCTTTTACTGCCTTTTTATTTTACTTAAAATTAATATTTCAAACTCGGGGGGTTAATTAATACACGTTAAAAAAAGTTTTTTCTCTGCTCAGTTTTTATTGCCTTCGCATTTATATAAAAAAAATGATAAAAATTAAAATGAGGTCGAAAGTTTTGGTTTATGACACCCCCAGAAAAGTCCCCTCATCATCCATTTTAGGAGACGAAGAGGGTGAGCGCAGCCTCACGAAAACCCATAATTCCTTCTTCTCTCTCAGCTGTATCTTCAATCTCCACATTAATATGAATATTAATTTACACATGACGAACACCAAACGTTACAGGATCAGAATGCTTGCAAGCAGGCTGTGAAGGGAAAAATAATTCCGAATGTCTTCTAATTTTTATACGGAAAACAAATTTAAACTGTGTTCTCGCAACAGAAATAGCCAACGTTGTTAAGAAGTGCCATCTTGGAGGGGTAAAAATTAAAAAATCGCTTCTTAAAAAGAAAAATGGGAAAATAAAAAATAGCGTTTTCAATTTCATATTTTTCTTTTTCTTGTGAAATGAATAAAAAAGGCGATAATGGCAACGGGAATACTTCTCCCCCAAGAGAAGCAACTTTTAAATTTGTTTTCAAATTCAATATGGCGAATTCTATTAATCTTCTCAAAGCGGAGCGGTATTTCTTATAGTCGATCCAAAAATGAATCCGTCAGTCTATTTGAACTGTAAAGAAAAATTATTTTCAAAGTAAACAATGCATTTAATAAATGAGCTGAAAACAAACAGAAAAGTTTTTCAAAACCCCATTTTCTTTCTTAAAAAGGAGGGAGTAACAAGACATAACAAGGATGAAAATGAAAGAGTGGGAGAAAAAGCTTGGAAATTTGCCCAAAAAAAATTTTTTTTATAAAAAATATTTCAACATTTTTTTTCAACAAAAATTTAATTTTTCAGAAAATGAGGTCAATGGGGCGAAAATTATTTGTTAATTAGAATTATTTATGAGATAAGCAGTGTCTGCCGAGATTATATTTGATAAGTTTGTTAATTTAAAAAAATTATCATTTCCAGGCCTGCTATATGAAGTTAATTAACTGGATTAATTGATTACTGATTTGCTTAATATTGATGAGAGTTATAAATTAATAAATTATGTCTACCTTGGAGAGAAATGCGCAGAAACACTTGAAATCATTGCGAAAGGAATTTAGAATTTTAGCAGAGGCCAATATACACTTTCAACTGAAAGGATAACATTTAATGGCGACGTTTCTAAGGAATAATCGCTCAAACTAATGCATAAGGAAGATGGATTTCCAATTTATTATAATAAATTGAACGCCTTCAAAAAAATGATTACATTATTTTGTCCTGTCATACACAAAAATATAATCAATAAATTTCAGGCGGTTTTTTTTAAATTATACGAATGTTTGGACGAAATTTATTAAGTAGACAAATAATTGCAGAGTAGAGTATTGCAATCACTGCTAGATAAAAATAACTAATAGATATTTCCCAGAGGGTGAGATAAGGCTTTCACAAACAACACTAATGATAATAATCGAAGTTTTCTTGAAGACTACTAAAAAAGTAATTAAGGTAAGCAATTGATTTTTTCCTTCTAAATCTAAAATCTAATATTTATTTATTATGATACTTTGCATCATATTTAAAGATTTTAGCTTGGGATTTTTTTCTTCGCTTTTATATTCAGGGACAATTATTGTTTCCTTCGTCCATCAGCTCAATCAATCACGATAATTCTTTAAAATACCTTAAAGCCAGGCAATCATTCATTTGAAAATCTATTCAAGTTCGAAGCATTCAAAATCAATGGTGCCACGTCGTAAAGTCGAACAACAAAGAAACAGCAGAAGCCCGGGAAAATTCTCAAAAAAACCATCGAATTATCGAAATTGAAGGTTCCAACTTCCCACTTCATAGTCGACAATTTCAAATTACATACTGTATAAAATTAAAAGTTTCGGCTGAAAAATTAGACCGATAAATTCCCCCTTTTTCCCTCGTAAAACCTTTTTTCGATCTTGGTAATTAGTTCGCGACATGCATTAAAGCATTGAACTCAAATTTTAAAATGGTATAAAACTAATTAAAATTTACCAAGTTTTACAATTAATGGGTGACAACGGCGAAGAAATGATTTCTCGCTCACTCTTAAATGGGATTCACAGATTCATGTTAATGTCACTTTAAAAAAAATTAATTGGTTTAAAAATAGTCTGCTTGAATGGGGAACAGTGCCGCATTCGGATAATATTCTTACTAGAAAACCTGCTTCTAAAAATCTTGGGAGTGCACTCAAATTTGCACTTCAATTCTTTAACGAATTAAACATTAATAAATTAATTACCTGTCAGAGTCTGAGCTAAATTATACCATTATACCGTGTGCCGAAACGAGCAAACCGTCCTTTACTTTTCGTTTCGAATGCGATATTCTCGAAAATACTTGTTTCGGATCTTATAAAACCATTTGGCTTTTGAGTAAAAGTTTGAAAGTACATTTGTACCTCCAGGAGCTGAGAAGCCGGAAAGAGGAAAGAGGAAAGAGGAAAAAAGAAAATGTTAGCAAAAACAGCCAAAGGGAGGAAAAAATTAAAATTAAGGTCACGTCTTTCTTATTTCTTGACTTTCCTTTCCTCTTCATGGTCCGAACAGACACCTGGGACTTCATTTCAGAGAAAAGGAACTTAATTTAGCCGCTTGAGTGCCATTCTTTCATGGCAACTTTTCACAAAGAACAATCAAGTGCCAGATTTCACCGAAAAATCTCTTATGCGGCTCATCATTCGGAAGCGAGGGTTGATTCCTCCCCCTCCCTTTTCGTGGGCCAAAAGTCTTTTAGCCTGAGAAATCCGCCACGTACGCGACGGAATTCAAGTCCCGGAAAAGGGGGACAATTTACGCTCAACTTTTTATTCCGTTTTTACGAAGTGTGAAATAGGCCTGCGGGTTTTTATGCGTGAAAACAAATTTAATTTTTTTAGCCGATATATCTTGGATTACTTTAATTGCCCCTTTTATTTATTTCTCGGTTTTAACAAATTTTAGCCTTTTTATTGTTTGTTTTATCTGGTTAGCAGAGAACCTATGAGTTTGAGTTACCTCCACGCAAAAGTGCTCCATTTTTCCCCAAACTCGCTGACTCGAATATGTTCCGCAAAAACCGTAATTAATTTTTTTGTTTAATTTGTAATACGGCTCCTTTGTCAGTTTATTACAACAGGCGAACCACACCAAGTTAAAACTTGCTGCATCAGTCTCTGGCTATTTCGCTGAAAAAGCAGTGTGACGTCACGTTAAAGATAAAAACCCACAGCACAGTCTATTTTACGCCGTTTCACTTTCAAATGCCACTGCTCAGTAATGAGACTAAGAGTGCGTTATGACTCCAAAACGCCTTTCTCTCATTTCAGGTGTTCGCCCGAGAAAAACTTAAATGGCTTCCTCTGAAACATTTGTGCTTGTGTAGTCTCAAACAGTGGTGAAATCTCAAAAAGCACTGTTTTTAGAAGCTTTATGTGCATTACCTTAATGTATTATATCAAAATATTTACTAAAAGACAAAACCAAAAATAGAAAGCTCAGAGATCGCTACATTGGCAGGCTAGAATTTAGAACAGCAGAAAAAAATCGGAGCAGAAGACTCATATAGAGTAAAAAAAAAATCAAAAACGAATATTCACCTTTCCTCTCCAAACCCGCTGATATTTTTATAATTAAAAAGCTGATGCGGAGAATATGTCAAAAGAGATGTCAAGGGTAGCAAAGGCAATGACGCGAATACATTTTTTCCTTATTTTGGGGCTGTGCTCAGACGAAATTCCCTCCCTCTTTCCGCCCACTTCCAGCGAATGAACAATGGCAAAACCGAGTCGGGCTCTTAGAGAGGGGCGAAGCGGAATGGCGGTTTGGGGGGTCCACTAAGTTGGAAAAAAGAGGCGGCGCCGGTGGTTTTCACTTGGGCGCAGCAGGCGCCTGGTACATCGAGGTCGTGAAATTTTTGAGTACATCGAAATGAAAATAAAAATGCCAAAATAAAATACCGAAAAAGCCAGAAGTAAAGAATAAATCTAATTTCATTCGTGTCAAAAGATTTTCGTGCAAGAATATGCAAAAAACGAAAGAAGAAAGAAAGGAAAAAGGAAATCTGAACTTGAGAATTTTTATGAAACATTCTTGTCTTTGTCCCCGCCGCAGCGTTAAGTGGAAAACTGACCTCATTTGTGTTCCAGCGATGTCTTTGTGTGGGGAAATGCTCTGCTTTGGGCACGCTTTCCAAATTATCGGGCAGTTTGATCGGTTCACCATCTGAAAACCAATGACATCTGTTAATTCTTCCTCGGAGGGAGTGAGGAGGGGAGGTAAATAGCGGTCCGCAATTACTCCATTATGTGCATTATTTCTGAAGCTAACCAAATGTCTAATTAAATCCTGAGCGAAGGGGGAGCACTACTGCTCACGCAACCTTAAATTAATCATTTTATCCAGTCTTAGACGAGATGGTGGGGAAGCTCACAAAAAACATGGAAATTGCATTCTCGGGACATTCTAGAATTATAACTTTTAGGGAGTAACAATATATTATTTCATCCGGAAAACAACATATTTTATAAATTGATAAATAATAAAAAAAATGTAAAATTGGAAGTAAAGTTGGAAGAACACTGGTTGGGGAAAGACGTGCTAAACATCCCCACTTAAATTATACATTTCAGTTTTCCTCCATTTGGTAAAAAGTAACAATTCTTATTTTCTGAATGAGTCTTAATTTATATACTTAAAGACTGGTAGTCTCAGAAAAACTTTTTATTATTACACATAATTACACTTGGTCGTCTTGACCCCGATATACTTATCAATCAATTTTCATTAAAGATTTTCCCGCTTCCTTTCGGCTTAGTCATTAAAGTACAAGAGTAAAATAATTTACGTGGAAACTGTTTTTTTTACGTTAAAGGCATTATGGTGGAACCGAAAATCCAAAAAAGAATGCCAAAATCATTTCCGCGCCACATAAATTACCGCAGATTTCTCAACAAAAAACTCAATTCGTGGGGGAGAGCGTCGGAAAAACTGTGCTGGACAAAACTCAAAAACCCACGTGAGCCACCAAAATCAATTTTACGTAGAGTGGAGTCAATAAAAAAAGAAAAAAGGAATTTTGTCGAGAATCTGGCATTTTATTTTCCGCTAACTCCTCCAACTTAAATGTAAATGAGGTACCAGAGAAGAAGATTTACATCTGCTTAATATATCGCTTTTCGGCTTTTTTATGGCGATACGTTTCCTTTGACCTCTATTTCCCTTTTTCATGAATACAAAAAATACTTTTCTCCCGCAACTGTCAATAAATTATGAAGGAAAGGCAGTCAATATACACAAGCGGAGGCGGAAGCAATGACTTGCAACATTTCCCGCCCCGTCCGTTGGTAAGCACAAAGATGGCACACCGCTCAAATTCTGCCACCAGAAATTGTCCAATCAACATTCCCTTATAGTTCCTCCTGCACCGCGCAATGCGTTTCCACCTCTTCAGGGGCTCAAAATTTCCCTTTCAAACTAAATTTCATCTGAAGGAATAAAAAGGAACAAAGTGTGTGAATAAAGGTTAGGCAACTCAAACATTTTCAATTCCAAAATGGCGCTTTTGGAATTAACAATGTTAATTATTTAAAAATAAACGGCCATGCTCGACGCGGACAGAGATGGCACATAAATGCGCCGAGATGGAAATGTCTTTACTTAAATAAAATCTTTCAAAAATTATATCCGGTCAACCCGTTTTTGAACTTTTTGGAATAACAATCACAAGAGAAAGAGAGAGAAAGAAAGAGAGAGCTTAGAGAGAGAGAGAGAGAGAGAGAGAGATGGATTTGCTTTCGATGGGTCGCCGTAAGAATGAATTATTCGCACGGGGGGTGAAAGAAAATTTGAATGAATTATAGATACACTCGATGGGTGTGGGCTACGATTTCTAGAAATATTATTTCCATTGAATTTTTCAAAAAAATATGTTGGAAAAATGTTTCCAAGTACAATTTTTTATTTTTAAAGCTTTTTAAAATATTCTAAAACATCCGACACAGCTGAGTTCACTCTCGAAACTGTTTTTTCATGGAAACCTAATTTTAAATACCTAACAGGGTTTGCTCCATAGACTTCGTGATTGTGATTTTCACAAGTGCGCCGACTGGAGAAGTACTTCAACGTAAAAAAATCGACATGAGCTATGTTGGCCAAAGTACCATTTTCATTCAAATTCAAAATAATCTAATAAATTGGTATAGTTTCCTCCCGAGAATACATTGGTCATTTTATGAACTTGTTTTGCCCCCTATCCTCTCGATTATTGTATGCAAGAAGCGTCGTCCGTCCGAGGAAATTAATCAAAGTTCGAAAAAAGTCACGTTTGTTTTGAAAAGTTTATGAAATGCGAATTCAAATTTCCCTATGGAATCGGCCAAACTCATAAAAAATAAAAGGCATTGATAAGAATCTGCAAAGGCGAGAGGGGGAAAGGGAATGTGAGGGTGAGAAGTCTTTTGCGGCCGAAGTATAGTTTTTTGAACATTTCAACCTTTTTGAAAGACCTGCCTTACTTTATGTATCTTGAGGGCATCTGTTCCACTAATCCGAGTGATTGTAAGTGAGCGAGTAAATAGTGAATACGCGACGTATGATCAAGGTGAAAAAATACAACACAGGAAAATCGTGACGGGAGCTTTTCCAGTCAAACTGGACACAATAAATTTGATGAAATTTTCTGAGAGTGTACACCCTATTATTTGATGGTGGAAATAATAAAGAAGCCATTGCACAGTACACAGAAGCAAAAGCGAACACTGTACTTACTGGCGTAGGCAGGAACAGAATTCTGGTATGAGTGGTGGTCTATAATTCTCGCGGAAAGGCTCTGGTGCAACACCCTCTGATGCTGGTAATTCATGGCGGTCCGGTGGCGGTGTTCTGGGCCATAATGGCCGAAGACGTGACCTTCCAGGGTGAGCGGAATTTCGGAGGCGAAACCCGTTATTGCTTCACTCACGATGGAAGGCGAGACCTGATGCCTTCAGAAAATGAGCCTTTGCTTTTAGGCGAGAGTGGGAGAAGTTCGTGCCCACCGTAATTCTCATCGAAATTATCGGTGCAGTCACCATTTGAGTTCCGCGCACTTGGAAATTAATGCACAACGGAGTACAGGAAAACAATAACGAGTTTTCGGAAGACAGAATTTCAAAAAATGAGCCCAAAGATATTCCTAAATTAAAAATATTAAAAACGGGAATCCCACTTAGCTAAAAAATTAATAAAAAGTCGTGTGAAATAATAAAGGGCAATACTATTTTTGATGGCGAATTCGCAAAGTTTCAAAATTCAGAGGAAAGTTTTCCCAGCTTCGATGCTATTAGTCTCTGCGAAATCTTTTTTGCATCGACTGGTAATGAGACAATGGGACAGAGAATGGAAAGCGGAGGAGACAATGGAAAATACAAAGCCATTGGTTACTATCATAACCTCCCTAATGGGAGTCAACAGAGATCGCCGACGAGGAGCACCAAATCAGCACTCAAATTCAGCATTTTGAAAAAATGACCTTTGAAAACACTCTAAAACTCATTGGCCTAATTTTATTAAATCTTGAAAATTTATTTTCCTTTTCCCAAAATTCTTTTTTCTGTCTAAGAAAAAAGCGTTCCTGGCGTTCTTTCGGCGCCAGAATAAAACCCCCCCACACAGTTCGGCCAATGGCTTACAAAGTCCTCGGATAGTTCCAAACCCTGGTTTCTGCTTGGCGATACCCCTAAAAAGGCGGCAAAAGGGCCAAGTAAGCTAAACATGCAAAACTTTGGAAAAGAGACGAGCGTGAAGGGTTTTTTGAGGCGAGGAGAGGGAAATGCCATCTATCAGCGATGAGGAAAATTTTCGAAATCCAACGCAATGAATAAGCGTATCGAATGTCGAATGCAATGATAAATAATCCCCCCCGAAAAAACACATCCCCATGCAAATCAGGATGAGATAAAAATGCAAAAGCGCGAGGAATATATAAAAACTTTTATCAATAAAAGGGACGAATATGGATGATATTGCGAACTAATGAGTGATGAGTTAGAGCAACATTTATAAAAATTCTCTGAAATATGACTCGCTGACAAAAAGTGTGTATTCTGTCATTAGATTTTGCCTTTCTTCTCCTTTGAAATCCACATGCGAAAGACTGAACGAAGATTTATGAGCAATTCTTCTCTCGAATACATTCATCAAATTTTAGAAAAAACTGCCCCCAAATAAATGTCTAACCTCCAAATTCTTATCCCTGCCAGGAAGGGGGAGAAATAACTGATAAGTTTCACCCTGTTTCGCACACCTTAAGTATTGGTTACAGTTTTTTTAATTTTCCTGCTCATTTCATGCTTTTCTTTTTTTCTTTGTTTTTTATAAATATATTCAGTTATATTAAAACAGAAGGGACTAACAAGTACTTCGGTGACTTTGGTCAATTTTGAGGACAAATAGGAAGGTTTTTTCAGGAAATTTCATCAAAACTCAATTCAACCATCACGAATTTAAAGGAAAACTCACATAACTTCAGTGGAATTTATTTTCTCAAAAGTAAACGTTTATTATAATCCACGAAAAAGAGGGAGGGATGGGGAACCCCAAAGCATAAAAAAGCAGCCCTCCGACCGGAACAGCAATAAATTTGGTATGCAAAGCAGAGAATAAAGAATAACAAATCGATACTCTAAGCACAGTTACTCCGTACAGCTGCACAACAAACGTTTCAATACCAACAAACATTAACAAAAACTTTAGCGACAACACCTCAGGAAAAACTCACACCGCACAGCAGCTCAAAATCACTCTCCCGAATTAAAGAGAAAATCACCGACAATGAGTGACAGCACTCGCTCCCATGGAGTCCCGAGGGCTTGCATAAGTTATCAGAGTGGCACCAGGCCAGAGGACGGCAAGAGTGCGCGAGGGCTCCCGAAGCGTGCAAAGTGTTTCGGAAGAAGTTTAGGTCGTCCTTTCGGGCCCCGACGAGGCCTAAACCGTCTCGAAAACCGGCTGGAAGCGAAGCTGAGACTTGGAAACGTGCTGACCGTTTATCACTCGGTTCGTTTCTTTCCTTCATTTTGTGCGCATGCACGTATTTTCAAAATATTTATTCAGCACGATTTTTTAATCGCTACCTTTTCGCTCTTTTCTGGGCTTTCTTTCACACCTCTGGATTCACCGCGAGAAAGCGGAAGTAACAGCTCATAATTAAGCAAGACATTTCATTTTGAAAGCGAATTTAGTGAAATCCTCCACTTGGTGATTTTCCTCTCGACATATTTGCTGCCACGAGACCATTTAATTTATCTCTGGATAATCTTTTCCATAGTAAGCAAAACCCGATGGTAACTGCTTTAAGCGAATTGTAAAAGTTCTTCAGTTATTTACAGCAAAATATAACTACCTGATCCAAGAAAAAAATCTCCAAATTTATTAACTAATAATTTAATAATTTCACGTGAAAGAGTTATACCCAAAGACAGCTGGAGTTGCGTCATAATTGTGAATTCTCTAATTAAACGTAACGGACAGGTAGCGAGTTGTATTATTCCTTTATCGACGGAGGGAATGTAAAACCCCACCGGAAATAAATTAAACTGCGGTAGAATAAAGAATGCCTTTGAGATGAGCAAATTCATTGAAATCGTCAAAGGTGAATCAAACTATGGACCCAAAAGCGCCAATAAAACTGCAACCCGTGAAATATATCATATTCAGAAGAGAGGGAAGGGTTGATTTCAATTCTGGGAAATTTCAACATAAATTCCGAATCGAACCAAACCTGCATTTTAGGTCAAACCCCCTGACCTTATAAATTTTACAGCGTTTGTACGCTACGCAAGACGAGCCAATCGCACGTGAGGACAAGCGGACAGAAAATTTTTCGGCTCTTAAATTTCGTAAGTTGCGAAAATGAAAAGGAGCTTTCGGTATTCGGAAACAGTGCATGATCGCCGCTCACGGTCACGACGCTCGTTATCTTCTTCTCGGATCTATCTATTCCTAAGATAGTTCTTTTCAAAGTTTCCCATAATAATTTTAATGTTCCAATCCAATAAGAAAAGCTTTCTTAGCAGCAGTCTGGGAGGTAAAAAACGAAAACTATTCCAGCTAATAAAAATGATGAATGAGCTTCGCAAAGTCAGTCTTTTCATCAACTCGGTCACGCCTTTTTGTAAAAATAAAAAAGATCAGATTAAACCTTTATTCGTTCATCGGTATATATCTATCGTTTAAGAATTTAAAAAATCCAAAAATTATAATTTCAATTCAAAGTAAAAAGATAGAGGAAACAACAAAACTCTTGAAAAACAACACCTTTGGTCATTTAAGCATTTTTCATAATTTATCGAATATGAAAACGGCTGACGGAGGCCAAGTCTCAATTTTGTATATGCAAAGACATTGAGAAAAAGTCAGCTTCCGCCTTAGGACACATTTAAAATACCGCAGTCATTGGGCCGAGCAGGCCTTCGCCAATGAAAAGGGAAAATGCCGGGAACGAGGGAACAATGGTCCCAAAGCGCTCCCTGTGAAGCCTTATTCATCTCCCTTTTCAGTGGCTGACATGGACATGAGGCCCACATTGTAAACGAATTTATCTTGGGTTACGCCTACGAACTCTTCGGCGAACTCCAATAAATAAAAACATCGTCTTGTTTTTCCAGGGAAATCTTGGGATGGGCAGTTTTTGTAGGGAATGGTCCTCCCCAGGGTGCGTACGTGTTTCAAGTAATTATATCCCGACGCGACTAATGCATAAAATTCTCCACTTGAAATATAAAATTTAATTTTTTTAACATAAAACCATTTTTTAAGAAAGAATTTTATGGATGGCAGAAAAAACAAATCATTTTTTATGGCAATTACAAGTGCAATAATTACGGCGAACCCTCGTGTTTTTTTTCGATGCATTGTTATTTTCACAACTCTCTTTAACGGGAACCATAAATTTTCCGGCAGTTTCTCACTGGATGTATTACCAAAATTAAAATTTTAATTCAAAATAAAACTTATTAAATGCTTAAAATTATCTTAATTTTGTTGAGATGTATCGTCCAGAAGAAGCATATAAAGTCCCAACTATAACTAACTACAACAGAACTAAAATAGAACGGAAAATTAGAAAGTTATACACAATTATACACAAAATAGGAGTGCCCAAGAAGAATTAAAAAAGAAGTACAGAGAGAATTTGAAGAAGACATTCGAACAAAAGTGTTTAAAAGTCACCGGGCACATTATGCTGAATGCACCGGTTGTCGTCCAATTACCGAGTCTGAAAATGCGGAAGAAGAACACCGCCATCTCTTCTGCATCACAAGCAGAAGAAAAAATAGGAATCAATTTTGAGTTTCAACAATGGCGGCAGCACTCGAGTCACAAAAATCTCCATAGCCTTCATTGTCATTGTAATTATGGATTTTTCAGTACAGACTTACAAACTCTACACGAGTTTATTTATTTTGTTAGGAGATATAAATTTTTACTGGAGAAAATAAGCAACCTTGACAGACTAATTACAATCAGTAAAGCCTGTTGCCCTTTAAGCAGCTTTTAAATTGAATTTTCTGCGATGGCAGTGCCAATCTCTGTTTATAGAAACCCCGCCGGAGAGAACTTTTAA
Organism: Brueelia nebulosa; assembly: GCA_028293925.1. NCBI lineage: Eukaryota > Metazoa > Arthropoda > Insecta > Psocodea > Philopteridae > Brueelia > Brueelia nebulosa. The sequence goes on along the minus strand of JAQIBA010000003.1, from coordinate 229,427 downwards.
TGAGAAAGACTGTTGCACTCAACACGGCCTTTCTTTCCCCAAATGCCCGCTCTTCCTTCTGCGAGCTGCTTTTGACCAAATTCCAAGATTATGGTCGTCTGTTTGAGTATGGCTGTTGCAGTGATTAATTACTGGGAGTTGGAAATCAATTTTTATGGCTGCATTTTTCAAATTAAACTCATCCCATTTTTAACTTTTTTTGCGAAGTAAAATAAGGCGGAGACTCCACTTAAAATAAGTCCTTCCAAAGTGGCCCAAGATGAAGTTTTAACACTATAGATTTGGATTAAATAAATATTAAAGCAAACCGGCGGAATGTGGAAAAGCACAAAAGCACTCACTCTGAAGGGCCAATTATTCTACTCGGGATTCGAAATCGAAAGGACAGAAATATTTCGCAAGGGAGATTCACACTTTAGAAATTTACGCGGGCAATTTCAGGTTGTTTATGTCTCCTCCGTAATTACATTTTTCCTTTGACTGCTTTCCTCTTTCTTATTATCAAAATTTAAATTTGTCTTCACTGGGCCGCGTGAAAGTTCTAAAGTTAACTTATTAATCGCCTTCCCTCGAAGAGCCGACGTTCCACTTAAAATAAGGTTCGAACCATAATGGGTGTGAAAATTAGGAAAATCCAATCCGCAGCCCCTTGAAGAATCAAATAAAACCTATATGAGGATTGAAGACCATATGTTCAATAAATTCTAATCGCCATTTGTAAAGCAAAGAAAGATAAAAACCCACTTCTACCCCATGAGGGGAAAGGGGGCAGAGCATCGGCTGCTATCAAACTTTCAGAGAAGTTTTTCCAAAGATTAGAATTTATAGTTCAATTAAACTTAAAATGATTTTTTCTTCTCCAAATTGATATTGAATTTAAAGGGCACGAGGGATTTCCCACGATAAAATATCATTTGTTAATTACATGACCTGGGAAACAGTTCACTTCCATTTTTTACCATCATTCCCAGCTATAAATTATTAAAATGAATGCTATTTGATAATTATTAAATTACTGAGATTCTCCAGTGCGTATTTCAACTGTTGGCGTTTCCTCTTAGAATAAAAACCTGGAATCGGCAGAGATCGCCCCATGACCCCAAGCAATGACGCCTGAAATAGGTCAATCGAGCCCGTTAAACGAAATCCATCATTATCCGTCGGAATTGTTATAATTGTATTCGAACTTAGAATAACAGTTACAAGTTTGATCCTATACTGACTGCTCCAGTCTTAATCTGCTTAATAGATGTATAAAATTTTCTATTACTCTTAGGTTTTATGATATATTATGCATTTCTGTATTCTGTCCACGAATCCGTTCTTCAGACCAAACCTTGCCTGGCATTCACTGCAGCAAAATGAGTAGTTGATGATGCTCAAGATAAAGAATGTTCATCATCCGCTGACTTTTTTAAATTAGGAAAAACTGTGCGAAAAGAAACATTACTTGTGCAATGATTTTGCTGACGAATCCCGCCGAATAAATGAAATTGCGCTAAAAATAGTTTTAAGCGTTGATACGTTCATACAGGATTTGCATGTCGGGATTGCTTTAAATGATCACGCTACAGCGCTATTAGGTAAAGTAATGTGGCAGAATTTCCTTCGTTAGGAGGAGATTCGAGCAGCGATCCCTCGTGACGGTTACGAGACTTTAGGCTTCGAAACAACCAGAAATGGGACCGGTACCTAAGCCCTTCCGAAAAAGGTTAACTCTAAGAAAGAGTTAAGCGATTTAGGAAGTTAGAATTTATTTATCGCGCGGGAAAGCGGGAAGGGAGGTCTCAGATTAACAATACCTATAAAGCGTAAAAATGAAAAATCGGCGTTGGTGCACTCTTTAGAAACCGCCAAACTTTAAATTTAGTTCATGACTGTAAAAACTGTAATAAAGAGTAAAACCGCAGCTTGTTTCTATCCATTATCTGTGTACTCGAATTGTTATAAACATTAGTTGTTCATGTACTTTCCTGAGTTGAGAAGTTCTCACTATATTATTTCACTTACAAATGGAAAGGAAACTTTTCTCGAATAAAACTCTTTCTTTTCTTTTCTGAGTGTATCGGGGCTGCATTGCGCTTCAAATTTCAAATTACACTAACCAGGCATAATTTCCATGTATAAACCCTCTTATTCCCTCCCCTCTTCCTCATTACTCAAATTACTTTACAGGGAACCATTTCGATAAGGTGCCGAACCTTATTTTGTGTCAAAACGACACAAAATTCTAATTTTATCTAAGAAGCTTACCTTTCTCACCCGCACTGCTAGAGGAGACGTTCGAAGCGCCCGTCGACACACTGCCCTGCTCGATTAATTCGATTTGCATAAGCTCAGAGTCAACGTTTTCGATCACCACGCTCTCGAGCATGGGCTCATCCTTCTTTGCGTTATCATTTTCTGTGCTTTGGTACTTCCCTTTATTGCCGTGGTTGCTATCGTTAAAATTGTTGTTGTTGTTATTGTTGCTATTGATAGTACTTTTCTCGTAAGTGTTCCTATTATTGTTGTTACTGTTGCTGTAGTTTCTGCTGGTGTTGGTATAATCGTGTTCGAAGGCACTGCCTTCGGCGCTGCAGTCCCCGAGGGCTTTGAACGATATCAACAGATTCGAGTCCGAACTGGTCGAGGGCCGGTCGAAGGTTTTCCCGACCTCATCCGTTCTTTTCCCGGTTTTGCAAGGGACCAAAAGGTCAGCGAGCTCATTCGGCGCAAGGAAATTTTTTTTCTCCGTTTCTGAATCGTCCTCATCGTCCAGGATGATTTCCACGTCGGAATTTTCCTCCTTAGAAAAACTGAGGTTGGGAAAATCCGCAGAGTTCACGCTCTTTTGATTCTGAAGTTTCGAATTGATTTGAATAAGTAAACTTTGAACTTCTTCGATTGACAGCTCCTGACTGATGATGAAATTCCCGTCAAAGATTTGCAAGAAAGGGGTTTCCTTCTTCAGAAAGGCTTTCGAAGGATTTTTCGCTTCGGAGTGACTCCGCTTTTCCGGCTTCTGCTCCGAAGAGACGTCATCGTAATCGTCTATCACTTCTATGTCGGAATTGAAAAAGCTCTCGCGACCAGACTGTATCAGTTGCGTGAGCTTTGCTTTTCTTGTCAGGAGATTTGCCGAAGTGCTCGGGTTCAATTGAATCAAATTTGACTTTTTCACATTACAGTTAGCGGTGACAGCCGTGCGATTCAACAGCAAAACATTTTTATTGTTTATCTGATTTTGGTTTCTCTCTTTCATCAAAACACTTTGACTCACGTTGCAATTCTTACTTTTTTCCCTGATCTGTGATTTCATCAGAGACTGGAATGAGGACTTTGCCTTTCACTTAAAAGAATCCCTTATCATTGTCACCTGTAAAAAAAAAAGTAATATTCAAGTATTAACTTGGAGCGATTCTCATTTTCCTTAACTAAACGCTTTCATATTTCCCGCATTCGTTTTGTTTTGCTACTAAAAAATTACAATAAAAATACTATTTTAGAAATGTCACGCGATAACATCAATAAATTTGAAAAGTCAAATCTCGGTGTTTCGATAATAGGTCAGAAAATATTTCAAAGTAACAGCCAGCATAGAATTCCGGAGGGAACAATCGTCGACTATTTATTTATTGATGTTAAACGGATGTTTCATGTAAAATTGCGGACTTAATCAGAATTTCCCAATAGTTTTTCAATTTCTATCAACACATCGCGTTGCATCAGCTTCTTGAAAAATTACCGCAAATTATTTATTAAATCGGGACAAATGCTCAACTTTCGAATGCAAATTCTAAGGGTTCAAACACTTCAAAGACACATCAGCGTAACTGATAAATGCCAATTATATACATTTTCATGTGGCCTTTTGTCTGTGTCTTCACCTCTGCCATTCGATCCCGCGCCAAAGACAAACTCATCTCAAAATGGTTCTTTAGACAACGACTGCCCCAAAGAAAATGAAGTGAATACGCCGATAAGGAAAACTTTGCTATGACGAGGCCGAGAAAATGAATTGTTTTTTGCAGGATAATTAAAAGCGCAACAATGGGAGAAGGTTAGAGAATGGGAGGAGGAACAGAGCTGCGAAATCAAATTATTTAGTTGCTTAAATTAGAATTATTACAAGAGAAAAATGAGGTTGGTGTTCTTCTGTTGAAAAGTTTGTGCGTCGGGAGTGGTATAAGGCTCTTTTTGTTTTTACAATTATTGTGGTTTCCCATCCGAGTCCTATGATTGTGCCAATTTATTTTCCGAGCTCGTGGCCCGTTTAATTTGCTTTTCGCCATCCCCCGGCTGAAATGGTTTCTATCCGTTATTTCTTATTCATTTCGCGAGAACATTATCCTTTTTCCACTTGATCTTGGTTTTATTACGGCTTTGTACTTGAGAATGGAAAACTAAATTAAAAAACATACTCTCACTATTTTCTGCTCAATTTTACGTGGGTTTTACGTCGTTACAAAAAGTTTTCATCTCAACTCCTCAACTCAAAAATATGTAATGTAAATTAAAGTAATGAAGCAGAAAGCGGGAATTCAAAAATGAAACACGAAAAAGAATAATTCTACAACTAATGAAGAAAACGACAAATATGGCTGCAGGGACGTTACCTGCCTGGAAAAATTAAGCAAAAAATTTCCATTTAATTCCAATTAAATGGCATCTTAAAAGAACACTTCTATTCACTCCGCAGATGTGTTCATTTAACTTCTGCGACCTATACCTTCGTTTATTCCCATATTTCGTATATTCGACCGTTCCCAACTTTATTCCTTTGATACCACAGCCTTGTTATAAATGCCTGTGCCTGTATTGCTCGTTTCTTTCTGCCTGATAAAATGCAAAGGAAGTTATAATGTTGAAATAAAAGTTGTTTGCAAAAGAATATACGTCTGCCAAAGGTGGAAAAATTGAGAAGAAAAACAGGGAAAAAAGTGGAAAGTTGAAAAAAGTAAACCAGCAATGATCAAATCAAAATACTGGATCCGTTGCAAAGATTTTTCAGTGGCACAGCATCGGAAGATTTCATTTTTAAAAATGTTTTTCCGAAATAGCTAATTTCTAGAAATCAATTCCAACGCAGACAAAAAAACAGAGCTTACCAACAATCCTCTTCAAACTATTAAAAATTTATAAATAAAAATGAAAACCAGAATTCCGAGTTTTTCTGCTAAGATTTGGTTTCAGAACAAACATTAAATATTCACGCTTTTCTTTATAAATGAATAAGAAAAAAATTGGGAACAGAAAGCAAAGATCTTCGGAGATTTATGGTTGTGGAAAGAAAAATGACTGAAAAGACCTTGAAATTTATTGAAATTCAATGCTCTATTTTCTCTCCTTTGCCAGCTCCATATTCGGAAGGTAGATTTATTCAGCTAATGGAAAATCGACAGAGAAGAACCGGAAAGTCCTCCGAGGTGTGCGAATAAATATTCCTCTGCAATCCATTGCTTCACCGAGCAAAAAGAGAAACCAAAACGTCCGTCAGCGTTTCCTATTAACAGCCCCTTTTACATCCGGGGACAGAAAAAGCCCTTTTGCAGCTAAAAACTGTAAACCTTTCATTCCTTTTGACTGACTGCGAAAGGTGAATCTTCTTACTAAAATTGTTCAGTCTGACACGACACAAATTAAAAATCACAAATATGTTTTATTCTTAATCGGGACCGGGACATTCCATTATGTGTCAAAGACAACGTAAACCTGACTCTCTGTTCTCCTCCAAAAATAATTTCTCTCCTCTAGATTTACAAAGTGCCTTAGCCTGTATTAGACTGGAACAACCACGCACATAGTGCAGTAAACTGAATATTACTTTCAGTATGGGACACAAAAGGTGGACAGTATGGGCAGAAGACAAAAGACACAACAGACAGTGTCAACACCCCAACAAAGTAGAAAGCATTTCAAAAACTTTGGGATAAGTATTTTTTTATCATTTGTCTCTTTGTCATTTCATTCAAATACTATGTGGAAAAAAAAAAGAAAACTATATCTGTTCATAAATTGACAGCCATAAATAATAATTTTCCTGATGACCAACTGTGTTTTCATTATCTCAGACTTAACTAAGGTGATCACAAGCATAAAAATTTCCATTAAATTATTCAATATGGTTGCACTGCATTACTTATATATTAAACATTTTATATCAGAAAATATTAAACTGAATGCATAATAGAAGATGTTAATATGTTATAATCACTCTGATTTTACTAACTGTTAAAAATTTTTTCTCTCATTCAGAATTTTGAGGGCCTTAATAAAAGAGATTTTCAAGTTAACATGGACAGAGTTTATCTTATAAGATTCAAAACCACTTTATGTTGCTCATTTCATTTATAATTTTTGTTTCTTTTGGTCAACCAGGACAGCTCCTGGTAGCTCCATGTAGCAGACAAGAAGAAAAAAGAAAACAAAAATCAAAGCAAATTGTACAATGTAATTTTATCGACTTTAAGGAAATACAAAATGTGATTGTAATGAAAAAAGTTTTGAAAATATGGATCTCACTTTTAAGTAAACAATTTCTGATGAGACAACCATGAAAATCAAATAAGACTTATTTTGAGAAAGTTCTGCTGCCCAGAGCATTAATTTAATTAGAAGGATTTAGATTTTGTTTCTAACTAACAAACATTGCTGTAATGTTTCATAAAAACAATACAATTAAAAGGAATTAATAAATATTCAAGACAAAAATCTCTTGACTACAGGCACTTAATCTGGGCTTAAGGAGCAGACTAAAAGCAGAAAAATAACACAGAAGAAACAGCATTTAAACAAAATATAATTTTAAAAAGGCAAAAACCCTTTTTCAATTTGAAGGCAAATCTAATTTTTACAATCTTTTATTATGGATCATTTCTACACATGGAATAATTTTCTACCATATTTAGATGAAATGTGATCTTTTAATCCCTAAAAAATGCTACAACAGAAATATAGAAAATCCAAATATCGTTTAAAGTGATAAACCATTAAGATTAATCAGTGATTAGTAGTAAAGCAGGTTATCCCCTAAGAGCACAGATTAAACTTGGAAATATATTTTTCCGATAGAAAAGGCGGTAAATTAAAAATAAATACTGAATAAACGATTGAAAAAGCCAATGAAAACATAAACTTTGAATACATAAAAGAATCTAAATGACTGTAGAGTAAAACTTACCAGCACATTAGTAAAAAAATTCGATAACGAGATTTTTGGCCCCTGGATCTTATCAAGGCCTTCTACGAGACCTTTGCCGATAGGCTTTCCGTATAACAATGGCGGCAAAAGAGTGCGGCCTTCAAATCAACCTTTCTGAGCCTTTTCTCTAATCTCATATTGCGGATAATCCATTTCAATTTCTCCAACAGCGTGGCGCTCAGGAAATGAATTATTAGGTGTTGATTTCAATTATTGTGGGCTTTGTTCTTCGCAAAAAACTGATTAATCTTAAAAATTATAAAAATCAAGTAAACATGAAATTCTTTCGGAACATTTTTTATTGTACATTTCTAACTCTGGTTTTAGTGCTTTTGTGGTAATAAACCGTAGCAAGACACTTATTAAAAAATTGATATTTTAAAGTACAGTCACGGTCTGTGCATAAAATCCTTAAACAATTTTAGGAAATAAATTGAAACCAATGATAAAAAATAAATATTCCAGCATACATTTAGAAACACTATGGAAAATATGCGCGTGTTGTCAGATTGATTAGCCGTGGCAGCAGCCTTTGAGCAGCAAAATGTCGTGGAAACAACCGCCTCAGAGTGAATACAAATTACCACAATAAAGGAATGAACAATTTTGTTTTACTCTTCCTGCATCCCCTAAAAAAAACAAAAACACTATTTTATAACTTAATTCCCAACAATAATGACATGGTCTGTTCATTCACTTAAATTAACATTATAATAGCAATTATAGTACTTCATTTTTCTTTATTTAACGTAAAGTAAATTTCACTAAATTCGAATTAATTACATAATTTAATCTAACGCTCTAAATTTACGTTTATTCTTCACGTTGAGAACTTCACCTGACTTATTAATCCAACACTTCTACTTAAGATTTTTATACATATTGATTTTCCAAACAATTTTCCGAATGATAGCTTTTAAGTTATAAATACATAGCTTTTAATCCTTTACAAGAAATATATATTTCTTAAAAGGATTAATAAATAATTATAAATTGATTGTTTTGGTTTTTCTTCGTCAACCTAGATCAAGATGCAAGATTAGTTCGGGGGGGCTTCATATAAAGTATTTCTTGCATGTTTTAACGATAAGTTCAAGTAAATATTTAACAAGTGAAAAAAACCAAATTAAGACTATGAAAGACGACATCTTTTTTGATCAAAGGTACTTTTCATGATGTATTTCCCTTTCAAACTTCAAAATATTTTAAACATTTTTCACTGTCTAGAATTAATTAAAAATCAGCACAATGCTTTTCTAATTCGAAAATAAAACACATTTGTTAAAAATGTAAAGTGTTTCCTTTCTTTTTAAGGGTAAGTAAATCTTTAATTAGTTTTTTATACTTTTATCATTTATTTTGGTGAATAAAAAACGCCGCATATTTTTAATAGACTTTATTTTTTTAAGGTGCCTTGATTTAAAATCTTTCTGGAAACGATTCCTTATATTAGGTTCCCAAGGCAATTCATCAAGTTTAGCAGAACTTAAATAATACTGAAATATCTTTGAAGACAATTAATTAAAAGCATTTCTGCTTGAACACAATACTGGATTCCCCCGTCCGAATAAATACAAACAAAGCGTTCGATCGGTAAAACCCACTTCTAAGGGGACTTGAACCTAAAATTTTAATAGAGGAAGAAAAAAGTTTTAATATCATTTAATCTAATAATGGAACATAAGAATGAAATCCCGAAAACTGAGAAATAATACGTTCCACCCAAGTAAATGCAAGTCGCCCACGCAACAGAAAGACTAAAAGATAGGAAAAGCACAAGAACAGAAGAATGGCTTTTTAGAGTATTTTATTTCTGACAAAATTGGCCATAAACTCTTTTTTAATGGCCATCATTTTTTAAGAAACTATTTTTTATTAAAGTTTCTTCAAAAAATCAAAATCTAAAAAAATTGCTCAAAAGCAACACTGTCAGTACAACAGAATGCAACTTTAAAGGAGTAAATATTAAGAAAATGTTAATTTTCTTAATAAATGTACCAAATTCCTAATAAAAATAAAAAATTTTAAGTGGCATTAAAATTAAAAACTTTCTCAAAATAGCATTTAATTCTTTCACAAATCTAATAATTACCAATAAAAAAATTAAGATAAAATGAATGACCACTTTTAACATTTAACTGTACCACTTGAGAATATTTTAAACATTAAAAAGAAATTTTAAGTTAACTTACAGGATTAGAAACCTATTACATGAGGTTAGATACTAAATACAATTATGTACATTCATAAAATGAATATTTTGATCGAAAAGAAAAATATCAAACTCAAAGAAAATAATTCATTTCTCATAAATTCATGAATTCGGTAGTTGCATTTGAATGTTCAAATATCCAAAGTTTAAATTAATAATGCCGATGTATTTTATCTTGCAAGTAATTTCAACAGACAAACAAAAACTTTCAATTAAGATGTTAAAGAAAAAAGTTTTCAACGTAAGCTACTTTTCATAATTCTTGCTGTCTAATGTCTCTTTTTGGTTTCCTTTTTTCAATTTACAATCTTTTTAACTTTATCGCATTGTAATCGATTGTTGGACGCCGTTCACGGTTTTTGATGTTAACACGTCATTTTCGAAAGTCATCACAGTTTCTTCTCCGTTTTCAACAATTCTGCAAAGAGAATAATTATTCATTCGACGCCGAGCCAAAAGCCAATCGCAAACAACTTTAACTATCGCACCTTTTCGTGGTAATCTTCTTCCCGTGTATGAACCTAGTCGAGGTAGAAGTTCTTTTTACATTTGGATTACTCCCTCCGGCAGATGAATTGAAAGAACTGAAACTTGTGAACCCTTCGTTGAACTGGTCCAAATTAAATCCAAAACTAAAGGGACTAAAGTTCGAAATACTCTGCTCTGGATATGAATTCCTAGATCTGCCCGAGGAGCGTCCCCTGTGAGGTATTCCTGCAACGACAAACAGTCTCTCCTAATATTTCAAAATTACTTTTCATTAGAATGGTCCTTCGCATGAACACGAGCATGCTTTCTGGCCTTTCCCGGACCAGAGCACCAAAGTGTGAGTGCTATGAAAGGCAGCCTCGCTCACCGAATAGTAATTCATGAATGGTGGACCCCTCGAAAACTTCTCGGAAAACTTCTTCCGGGTCTCGGAACGTGAAGGAAAATTCTCCAAAACCGAAAGGATCGGAAAAGTCATGATCGCGCCTGGAAGATGTTCTTCCGCCCGCGCTCAATCCTTCCGCTCCATATTCGTCGTAAATCCGCCTTTTCTTGGCTGCAACAAATAAAGAACCGCTCATTTATTTTTTATTATTCCTCAAAATGTCCAAGCCAGCCCTTTTGGCGCGCTTCTGTGCGGAGGTGAGGGTTTAAGGCCTGACAAAGGTGTGGAAAGGCAAAGGATTTCCCGGTCGAAACACCATAAAAAGAATCGACGGGTCATTTGGAAAAGATGTAAAAACTTTTAAAAGCGTTCCAAAATCTCTATTAAAAGGCGAAAATTCATGCGGGTCTTGAAAAAATGAAAAAGCAAAGCAGGAGAATTTCATAAGACGGCGGTGGTTGCAACCCCATTGTCTTAACATTCAGAAACCAATTAAAACTTGCTTAAGGATATTTTTTACTAAAAAAGGAAAAGGTCTTACACTAAATTATAAAATATAAAATACAATAATAATTATTCTGTTTCTGATGCGGAAACGTTAGCAGTAACAATAACATCAAATGGCAAACGCTCTAACTTTTACTGTTGGTAGTTCAGTGTGAAATTCTTCATTCTGTTTTTGCAGGGGTGTCATTTGCAGGGAGACGTAGTGATTTTGTTTATAGTGTTTTTGTTTGCCAACCCCAAAGTCACCCAATTCGAGGAGAGGGAGAACTTCTTAATCCTCTAAGATGAAGTCAAATGTAAAAACGGCGAAATAGGTTGGTCCAAAGAAAGTTCACTTTCAAATAATTAAAAGTGAGTAAACAAAAAGCAAAAAAACGTCAAACGGAAAAGAAACAAGGTACCATGCACCGTTAGTTTAAAAATAAAAACAAACAAAATAATTTTAATTCCGTTGTTTTATGAAGTCAAACCAAAAATAAATTCGTCAAAGCTTGCGTTAAATAAAATGCGGAAAGAACAAAACTTTCTCAAGCATTGGTTGCCTTTTGGATTCGTTTCGGGCTGTTCACATCAAAGCACATGGCCAGGTTCAACAGCTTTCAGGTTCGCTAAACAAAAAGAGAAAGAGCAAGCAAAGAAATCGAGGTGGCGCCACAAGAGTAAAAAATCTCGGGGTGTTGGCTTTGTGAAGGTCCAATGAATTGAGATTTTAACTTCAAAGGGGAGAATTAAAATATTTAGGAAAAGCGAGAAAAATTATTTTTCAACAATTTTATGCTATAGATCCACAGCGTCGAAACAGAACGACTGGCCCTTGGCCCCTCGCATTTGGTGCCATTTCTAAGATGTGATAAAATTCACTTCGAAATAGAGTTTGTTTGCATTGGGAACACGAAAAGGATCGGACACACCAAAGCGAATCGAGCTTTGGGAGGAATTAAGGGAAATTCTGCGGGGACGAGTCCGATTTGCTAATGGTTAGATAACGTTAAGTAGGCGTTAAGACTGACGCCAATTGACCTCTAAAATGAAAGAGTATTTAATACTAATTCTGTTGCCAAAACTAAAGCATGACATGATCGTTAGATTGTGCCAAATTTTCGCATTGGTCGTATACGGAATTTTATTTAATTATTTCAAAAAACCAAACAAATGCTGACTTCTTCTGAAAAATTGTTAAACGCCACTCATCGCTCAAAGTCTATTTACAGAAAGACTCGTTCATTACTTTTTTAATGTTTTGCCGTATTACCGAAAAAGCGTCGAAAGGGTGTTTCGAAAAACCCGTGAAAACTGAAATTTCGATTATTTTTCGAGTTGTTGTAAGCACCACTGTAGGTGGGTTTGTAATTAAAACCAGTTTGCCTCTGTGAGCCCGGTTTGAACCCGCCTGAAGCCACAGCGCGGTCGTAAATTCTCCTTTTGTGATCTAAACAGAATATCCAATTATTAGGAGCATTGCCAGGCACAAAGCGCTGCCAACGACAACCACACACAGACAGTGTCTGACGCCCTGTGCAAAGCTTTCAGTCAGCAAGGAAATTTTCCACCTTATCAAAGATGGTGTCTGTGCTGCATTACAACCCTCAGAAGGCAGTATTGCAAGATGAGCCATTCCCAACATTAACCCCTTAACCCGACTCACCGTCTGAGAGAACTTCGTACGCTTCAGAGATCTCCTTGAATTTTCGATTGGCCTCCTCTTGGTTTTCAGGGTTTTTGTCCGGATGCCATTTTAAAGCTAATTTTCTATACGATTTTTTAATGTCGTTGGCCGTTGCAGTTTTGGTGACTTCTAGGACTTTATAGTAGTCCACCATTACGGCGCTGAAACAAACAAAAATATAATAAGTCAGGGCTTGGCAAATGTCGAAGGCGATCCAATCAGATAAACCTCTGCACATTCCCCTTTTTTCATTCCCCAAATAGTTTAGTCTAAAGAAATCAAATCCAATTGTAAACAGAAGCATTTAATACTATAGAAGGCTCTCGCACTCGCTCCACAACCTTATTGTACCTCAAGTATTGTAATCACTGTCACAGTATTTTCTACGAAAGCATTTCAATTATTTAACGCGAGTCTGGCCGAAGCCAATTATTTATGGTAACTTCCAACAAAACCAATTAACATAAAAATACAGTTATACAGAAAAGCAAATTTCAGAATCGGTTCTTGGTCTTTCTCTGAACTATTGACAAATTCAGTTCATCTCTTTCAGTTTCCAATTTTGGAATAATCATTTACCGATTGCTCGTGCAGAGAGTAATATGCAGTCCACGACTGTGTCCAATGCCTGTCATTCGGGCATTTCTACCAATTCCTTTTCATCAAAAGGTCAACTTCATAACGCCTGCACTAATAAACTTTTTTTTGAAGCGACAGTTACAAAAAACCCTAGCTCGTTTTTGCCGTAAATTTCAAATTTAAGATTTTCAAGACTAAAATTTTAGATAGCTTTTCAATAACATCAGACCTTGAGCGGAACCCATATATGGGACTCAAGGAGGTGCGGGATCAACATTTGGTCTCTTCCTTCCTCTCTCTCTCTCTCTCTCCCATGTGAAATCATCACTAAATCCCTGCTCGCACACTTCAAGAGACGCGGATCAAGACGCTGGCTGGTCACTAACACGGAATTCTAAACCGTAGGCAAATCTTTTGCACAAGACGACGACCAACATCCAGAAACAGGATCCAATTATGGTGCAGAGAACCCTAATAAGAGACAAGGACGCCCTTAGGCGCCCACACCGTTTTTGCAACGAACTCCAGACCGTCCGAGAACCGGAAATTGAACGCGTACCAGTGATTGGTTTAGGGAAAAGGAACCGAAAGAAGAAAATGCCTGCGTTTTTTGTTCTTCTCTCATAAAGAGAAGTGCGCTGCAGAAGAAACTCTGGTATTTTTCCCGAGAACTCAACTGGCCATAAACGAATTAATTTAAAGCAAACTTGAAAAGTAGACGCAGAGAAAAGGAAAAATTAAGTGGAGCCACTTATTATGTGAAAGTTAATTGAGGGAAAAGAAATACTCCAAAGAGTGACACAGCACTCTGGGTCAATGTCGCCGCACGTTCGCTTTAATATTATTTTCTATGAGATTTTGGCAATAATGAAATGATTTGAAAAGTGCAATAACTTCATTATGAGTGCTTCTTAAACGCTCCGAAGAATAAAAATGAGAGCAACGGCCTATTTGTTTCCGCATTCATTTCGAATTTTCCTTCTCTTTGACCTCACAGCCATTTCAAATTTTTGATTCATTAATTATGGCCACAACAATGTTGGGTTAATTAACACACTGAACCCAAAATATAACAACCGTTCTTTTTTATGATATCAAACATTAACCGTGACAAGCGCTCTTTCATTTTCCTCTCCTGCGTCCCACTGCAAAGCTACTTCTATCAATATATTCCAATTATAAATGACATGTTTTGGGCGTTCAGTGACATTTCCCAACATCACGACCTTTAAAAGTGCCTCGGCATTGTTAAATGCCACACCAAACCTAAATGGCGTGCTGTAGAGCAATCAGAATCGATTAATACAAACTGTTTCCGGATTCATTGAAAAATCGTTTGCCTAGGGCCGGGAAATGCTCCTCTAATTTAATTTTTTCCCATCAAACCTAAATGTGATACACTGTCATGCACCATCTTGCGGCGTTGGTTTATAAAAGATTTATCGGAGTAATCTGAGTCTGAGGGATTCGACTGCTGTTCCTCTTCCTGATGTGGCTGCACTCTGCTAGCACTCTAAGGCAAGAGGCCAAAGTATGATTTGGCAGACGATGCCTGAGGAGGCCGCGGCAATTAAAGTCTGCTATTTGATGCCTCGTTGCGAGAGGGCATCAAAGTAAGTTTAAAGGAGAAACGAGTTTAGACTATACATGGGCGTAAGTTTGTTCTTGTTAAAAAGGTCATTATCACACTTTTCACGACATGAACCAATGAAAGTTATGCTTTCTTTCTCGTGTTGTGAGAATACTTTTTGTGAAATGTCGCTGCTACTTGCCCGTCGAGAGACCCTAGGGTCTTACCACGAACCGTCCGGATTTGTGGCTTCAATTAGGAGTTGGTAATGATTTCAGATCAATTGGAAATTTTACATGAGCGGCCTAATCGAAAATAAGTCAAGGAACAGTAAAACTTTGCTTGTAAAAGTTTGAAAAATTATTAATTACTCACTCGAGTACTATCCAGACTGCCGAATTCAGATGGGGACTCGAATTTATTTAATTCAAAAAACGACAGTGATAAAACTGTTAAAAGCCAATGCACACAACGCACAAAATAGAATTCATTAAAGAGCTGAACGATTGTCATTCGTATTATTACAGTCACCCTTTTATTACAGTGTCAGAGACGAGCTTATAATAAAGTTCGCTACATAATAAAACCGGGGTCAAGGACACCGATTTCATGCTTCGTTAAAGCCTTCTCCGAGGAAACACCCTCTACTTGCAACGATCGACGCTGTATTCTATAAGCGGAAGAAAATAATGGCATGGAGTGGTCATTAAATAGGTTGCCTTTGCCTTTAAAATAAACCATAGCACCTTTTCGTGCACTTTTCAAGCGAGTCACTGGAATTCTTAAAAAACGTGCACTTTCAGAGATAAATATCGCTGGTTTAGACCCGGATTTAACTCGAATCTCACATTTTATCTGGTGCAAATAAATTAGGCTACGAACCAATCATGTAATTCGTAGGATAATTTAAAATGGAGGAAATTAATTTTTCAAGCTGTGGGGCGTGCACTATTTTTCCTGAAGGAAAGTAAGCAGAGGGTGATAACAAAATACAAATAAGGCAGAAGAGGTAAAACTCAGTGTGGATTTGTTCTGCATTTTCACAATGCCGAAGTCACGACGTTACGCAATCAAAACGACGATTTGCCTTTTCTGTAAATCGACTTTCTATTCCTTTTACCCTTCTTCGTGTCACTGCTTGCATGCCACAAACAAAATTGCTTGATCGATAAAAAAGAAATCTTTCCCAATCAAAATGATAAAATTATGTCTTACTCCCATAAATCTAAATTTTACAAATCAAGCACTAATTGCTGAGGTTGGTCGTAATGTGGTGCATGCTCTAATCCCTTATGAAGTCAGGGCAGAGTGTCTGAGGCAGAAGTGTTCTTGATGATGAGGTTTGTTCGACCACCAAGAGAAAGTGAACAGGTAGCACACTTCGCTTTGCGCCACTTTAAACTTACAAAAAACTAAAATGTATCTGCTTTTATCCCGAATGAAAAGTTAACGACGTATATAAGGAGGGTTTTCAAAACAAACAACAACTGTAAGTTAGTAATAAAATATCACAGTTGCGGGCTTACTTAAATAATACTTCCATTATGAAACGTTGTACTTCTTCAGAAGGAAATGGGCACACGTCTTAAACAAGGCATTCATTTTTGTCCAACTGAATAAGGCATTTCTTTTACTTTTGCACTGAATACTTAAGAAGAATTCCACGAAGAGTTGTCGGGTACAGGCCTACTTCATATGTAAAATTCGAAAGTGCCTGTAATTATTTTTAATCGTGAAAATTCAAATGTTCAGCACCCAATCAACGAAGTAATCTCAAAAATCATTCACACTTTCTCGATTGTATTAAATGGCCGGTACACTAAATTTACTATTTATGGAATGAAAACTGAGCATTGACCTTCTGTATTTGAGTGAAGGCGAAGTCAGCAGGTTCTGCCTTGGAAGGGGCTGGCACTTGAAATTTATCGAAGAAGGCCAGTCCAGAACCAACCGCATGACAATTGCAATTCCACATTCTATTTCTATTTAAAAATGAAAAGCAACACGCGGCTCCCTGCAGATAAATATTACAAGGAATATTAAATAAATATGATTCCTTCTCAACATAGTCCTTTTGTGGGTAGCATTTACTTAACGTAGGATGTGATATGCAACACAATGGTGGTGTTTCCATGCTCGTGATGTCATGTAGAGAGACTGGTGTTCTTTGACATGACTAACACTTAACACCCGGTGTCAGGAGTTACAAACAAATTTCATATTTCTTATAAAATTACTTTTTTTCCATAATTTTACTTCAGACTGACCGAAATTATGAAAAGTTGCATTCCTTAGGCATTTCGTCGCTTAACCGATCTTACATTAGTCATTCTGAAAATTGATAATCTTCACACTGTAATTTATTGAAATGCTTAACTTAAAAGACGTGCTTTCGAAGACTGTATGAGCTTTTAAGTTCTGTACTGGTGGATTAAATCGACAAGAATATGAGAAATTCAATAAAAATAATCGC
Organism: Brueelia nebulosa; assembly: GCA_028293925.1. Classification (NCBI taxonomy): domain Eukaryota; kingdom Metazoa; phylum Arthropoda; class Insecta; order Psocodea; family Philopteridae; genus Brueelia; species Brueelia nebulosa. The sequence continues at coordinate 212,363 of JAQIBA010000003.1, read as the reverse complement.
CTCAGGTCCTGGAAACCTAAAATTTTTCTTAAACAATGGTTGAAAGGAGAGTAAAATGAGCGATGATAATAAATGTTAGATAAGTTTTCAATAAACTTTTCAACCTCCAAATGTAATCAATTGAATGATACAAAAAGTATCATTTATAGTATCGGTAACATTGAAACAGTTTTTTGTAATTCTCAAGGTTCAGAATTTTTAATGCAAAAGTAATTAAAAGCGGCAGCCATTTTTCAACAAATGACTTTTTAACCCTATTTTACTGTGATTGCCGAGGACAGAGACTTATTTTCACGAAGCTTCAGCAATGAGAACACGGAAAATTCAAGCATGTTTATTCCGCAAAAATTTTCCACAGTCCGCTTTTTCACAGACTTGACAACAACCCTCACAACCCCGGCTCTGTATCATTCTGTGCAGGGGTCTCGCTGACAGTTAAATACTTTTCGTTAATTACCTTTTCTTCATTAGAAATAATCACCACGCAATGAGCAAGTCGTCATTTACGAAAAAAAATTACCTCCGCACGGCCCGAACTACCCGAAAAACGGAAAAGGAGGAAAATTACAACTACACACACAAAGAACTAACGTAAGCTGAACATGAGAACAGAATGCACAAGCGTGTAGGTCTGGCAAGGATAGACCAAATTCATGCGAGAGCTCATTTCCGCTGCTTAGCTTATGGGAGGATAATAAGTTATATGTCGAACAAGTGGGAGACACAACATATGGTCACAGTTTATGAAAAAACGGCGTATTTCACTTTAAATTTTTTAACGGTATATTCCGTTCTTTTTTTGTTGGCGCGATTCACCTTCTGTACAGTATTGTGTTTACAGGTAAACGAATTAGGTCTTTCAAGCTTTTTTATATTAGGATCACTCTCAAATTTATCGACTTTTAATCGGCCATTTGAAATCACTACCTTTCAGTTGGCCCAAACAATAAAATTTTTGTTTAATTCTGTGTGGCATATGGGTTAACCATACTTCACAGACCTGTTTCTGCAGGTAAATCTTAAAACTTTAGTAATAATGTACACAAGATGACAATTTTATCAGCACAACTCCAGTGTTCAGAGTTCATTGATAAGAAATACTATGTAAAGTCAACTTTTTAGTTCAAAAGAGTAAACTTCAAAGTTTAGCAAACTTGAACAATAGTCAGCACCTGTTAATTGAAGCTAATCCTCAGAAGCTTTTTCAGACTTGATCCTTTTCCCTATGGTTCAAGATGAAAGTACCATTTTCCTGTTTAAAAAATTAGTAGACAGCCATGATTATAAAGAATGTCAGCTGTCAGGCCATTTTGACAGACTCAGAGTGGAATTTTCCCAACCAAGGCAAAATTGCTTAGATTAAGCCTTAGTAATTAAAGCTAATTTTCTTAAAATACCTTTAATGAAAGTATGTGATTTCTTTTTCTGTACTTTCAATAACCAATAACTCCACAATTAAAAAAGTTTTAGTTTTATCCTCCAACTAACATCACTTGGAATAACTAAAACTCAAAAAACTTTCTGTTGTTGTATTTTTATATTTTTTCCCAGTAAAATGCCATTGTCAAATATGATCACAGAAATTAAAATGAGGATGTAAATAGTATACTTCTAAGATTGATTTTGTTTAAAAATATCTTCTAATTTAATTTTTTTTAACTTTCAATTTCTCTTTTAACTGATAATCTCATACCAATAAAAATTTTCTTATTGAATTTTTCTCTTCATCACTACTATTATTTAGTAATAATAACAATAGTACTATTATTATATATCATTTATAAGCATTGCTTAAGCAATGCCTATAAAATGAGACCCTTTTAAAATCACCAAAACAAGCATTACAAATACTTTCTAGTGCTGGAATGAATAATTCAACAATATATTATGCCTTGAAAACAAAAAATTTAACATTTGCTGGCGGAATATTTCTGAAAATTGGCCTAACTTATTCCGCGACCTACTTTTACATTTAATTTATAAAATTAAGTATAATTTCTAACATTTCTAAATAATAAAACCAATGCGCGAGACCGGTTATGCAATTTAAATTAAAAAAATTATCTTTAAAAAAGTTAATTAAAATATTCATTTAATTTTTATATACCCTTACCATAACAATTAATAATAGCCTTGCATAATTGGCCAAGCAATAGCAATCAATTATTCTGAAACTGAAAACTTAAATCGATAAATTTCCAACATACAAAGAAGTAGCAGCCATATTTTGATAATGAGCCTTGAGCAAAAAATACATGCCGCTTCACATAAGATGGTTCAAAAATTTAAAAATAAATAAATTTTACATTACCTTTAAGAGATTTTAACAATTCATAAATCCCAGAGTACTTATAAATTTAATCAATAGCACAATTTTTAACCAGAAGATTCACCCACAACACACCAGAAGCACAAATGACACCGCCTTCTAACAACCTCAATAACCCACTTAATGCACGACTTTTCTGGTGCCACTTTAAATTAAGCACTATATAAAAAAAACCCCTCTAGAGGTTACACTGACCTTGTGAAACTTGTAAGAGGTATGTAACTTTTTAAAGTTTTTTTTTTTTTAATTTTTAAAGCCCTGACTATATTTAAATTAAAACTTTAATTAAAACTAGGTTTATCGGTATATTTTAATAGTTTGTGGATATCTGGTAAAGTTTTACTTGCTTTCTAAAGAATAAATCTTTTATTTTGCCGACTCTACTTTGATACTTATTAATTTGGTCAGCCTCCTTAAAATTACTCCAGTTTAACAAGTTTGAATCGCCCAAATAATCTTGGTTTTACTATGATGAAGAAAATATTATTTGTCACTTCTCAACCCTTTTTTGGTATCCTAGAAAAAGTCCAGTAATAGTTTACGCATACCCGGCCCCTTGAGGGAGGAAGCCGGAGTATGTGGGATTCGGCATAAGGTCAACACTCACTAAAAACTCCTAGGAGTCAAGAGGAGTCCACAGGATTCATAATGGGCGTCTCCGGGAAACCCCACGAGTAGAGAACACTACCGGAGATACAGTTCTCAACCCTTAAAATTTTACCTTTGACCTTCTTTTTTGAAATAGAAGTGACCATGACGCTCCAGATGTTGTTCTATTCCAATGTTTTAAATGTAACAAGAAATTTTTGTTATAATTTCATGTTTGTATAACCAAAAAAGTTATGATTTTTTAAAAACCTCTTTTAAAAAGTGATTTCCAAAGGCAGTGTGCTTGCAGCTCCTGGTACAAACAGGCTCCCAGTAAATCCCATCAAACCATAGATTATACCTCAACAACTATTTCCCCTTCTTAAAAAGATCTGTTATTAGTGTAATAAATGTGGCTAAAAATAGATTTCACTGGGGAGGTCACTGATCCTAGCCCACAACAATATTATAAATTCCATAAAACAAATCAATTCCAGGTCTGTCATAAGCACACATGCTTTTGGTGAAAGCTCATGTGCTCCAAGAATCACAGGAAATAATTTTTTATATAAAGATGTTGATGGTACTGAAATGCAGTCAGTATAAAGGTTTTTATGAAGTGAAAACTAAATCTGCACTAGATTGCCAGGCAGCCTTCCAAATCAAGCACAGGACTTAATAAACTTAAGAGATATAATTGGATATAATTGGATAAATCCTAATAGATTTTCTTTTGGAACCTTTTGTAAAGTTTGGCCAGTAAACATTTACTTCATCATTATTAGCAATATTAGAATATTAAGAAGTTTTTATTTCTAATTAGACCATCATTATTATTATATATACATAATATATTAATTATTTCTAAAGTTTATTTGTAGGTTTTCTGAAATTTAAAACCAAACCATTAAACATGGTTATGCAAAAGATACATGCAAGACAAATCTTTGACTCTCGTGGAAATCCAACAGTGGAGGTTGACTTGCTCACAGATAAGGGTATACTGGAGCATTTGCTTTGTTTCACACATTCCTGCACTGCCTAATTGTTGCAGTTTTTCAGGGCTTTTTAGGGCTGCTGTTCCTTCAGGGGCTAGTACAGGCATTTATGAAGCTTTGGAGTTGAGAGATAATGACAAAGCTCACTATCATGGGAAGGCTGTTTCAAAAGCTGTTGCCAATATCAACAACATTATTGCCCCTGAACTGCTCAAACAAAATTTCCAGCCCACTCAGCAAGTTGAAATTGATGAATTTATGATTAAACTGGATGGAACTGAGAATAAATCTAAGCTGGGTGCAAATGCTATTCTTGGGGTCTCACTGGCAGTATGTAAAGCAGGAGCTGCCATGAAAGGAGTTCCTTTATATAGGTAAGGTGAAAGCAATTATAGAAATATTACTTCTGGAAATACTTAGGTTCACTGCTAAATAGTGACATTTTTGTTCTTTCCTTAAAATGTTAAGAGCATAATATTTGGAATTAAAAGCTTTAACTGAGACAATTAGTGGCTTTGGACCCCATAGGAACTTAAGGTCAAGGACATATTAAATGAAATTACAAAGTCTGATAATCTTGTCAACTATGGCACAGACATCCTAATATTATACCAATTATTGATAATACTTTCTTGGTGAGCTTTAATTGATAAATAGCCCTTCCATTTTTATCAGATTTGTTTTTGAATGTTTGGTGTAACTTATTATGTGTAATTTTGGAATCATTCTAATCAGCATAATATTTTTAATTTTGTTATAGACACATTGCAGATTTGGCTGGAAACAAAAACATCATTCTGCCAACACCAGCATTTAATGTAATCAATGGCGGATCGCATGCTGGAAACAAATTGGCCATGCAGGAGTTCATGATTTTGCCCACTGGTGCCTCCTCCTTTACAGAAGCAATGAAAATGGGATCAGAAGTATAAACTCCACTTACTCTTCTCAACTGGCATTAGGCTTTTCTATTGAGTGTGAAGTTAAAAAATTGCTCGTTTTTGTTAGGTGTACCATCATTTAAAAAAGGTTATTCACACAAAATTTGGACTTGATGCGACTGCAGTTGGAGACGAAGGAGGATTCGCACCGAATATCTTGAACAACAAAGACGCATTGCTGCTCATTAATGAAGCCATCAGCAAGGCTGGTTACACAGGAAAAATTGACATTGGGATGGATGTGGCCGCCTCCGAATTTTACAAGTAATCTTTTTCGTTTCCAGTTTGGAATTATCATACAATAAGGTTAAAAAATTGTTGAGACAAATATTGATTTTTTTAATTTAGGGAGGGATCCTATGATTTGGATTTTAAAAATCCTAATTCTGATAAGAGCCAATGGTTGAATTATGAAAAGCTCATGAATTTGTACTTGGAATTTATTAAAGAGTTTCCTATTGTTTCAATTGAAGATCCTTTTGACCAGGATGATTGGGAAGCTTGGTCAAACATGACTGCCAAGACTGATATCCAGGTACCCTTTTATTGTTACAAAAGTTTTCATAAAATTTGCAATTGATTAACAAATTTGAAATATTGGCTTTATTTTAGATTGTGGGGGATGATTTGACTGTGACAAATCCCAAAAGAATTCAAACTGCAGTTGAAAAAAAAGCTTGCAACTGCCTTCTTCTCAAAGTGAACCAAATTGGAAGTGTTACTGAGAGCATAAGAGCCCATCAACTTGCCAAATCAAATGGATGGGGCACTATGGTTTCTCACAGGTAAATAATCCTTTTAAATCCTATATTTTGAAATGTATCAAGTTTATATTTTCTTTTTCTAAACAGATCTGGTGAGACAGAAGATGCCTTTATTGCTGACTTGGTAGTTGGACTGAGCACTGGGCAAATAAAAACCGGAGCTCCCTGTCGATCAGAAAGACTTGCCAAATACAATCAAATACTTCGAATTGAAGAAGAATTGGGGCCACAAGCTAAATACGCGGGAAAAGCTTTTCGAAAACCGCAATAAAAGCAAATGTTTGAAAAATCTTTTAGTTTGCAAAAGAGCTCTTCACAGATATTTTGTAATGATAATATAAAAGTTTAACAAAATTTTGATTGAAACTTTAATTGATAATTCACAACACTTATTTTTTCCTGAGTTCTAGTGATTAATGGGAACTTCCAATTTGAACTTCCTTAGATGAAAGTTAAGGTAGCAGAGAGCTTGAAATTAAATTAAAATTTTAAATATTTAAGGATACGCGGCCGCAAACATCTTATAGCAAAAATTTTAAATCAATAGTAAATGAACTCAGTAAAAGAGCATTTTTAATATACTCAAATCAAAATCTAGTCGGTTTTCTTGTAATAACTAATAATTCCAAATAGACAGAGGTAATAAAATTTTAACAAATTGCGCCAATTTCAATGTTTACTGCTACCACGTTTTCATTGTCAACTTTCCGCGGTAGGGCAGAGAAGCCGGTCGGCCATTTTGACAGAATAGAGGAACTTAATCATCGGCAGAATAGTTTTAATCAACTTAAAATTTGGTATTCGAGATGGGGGATAATCAGGTAATTTTAGTCAGGGCTAATAAATGTACCATTAGCAGTTATTTGTTTTTTTCCACGCTTAACTCTTTGGTTTAAAAATAATACATGTTTAACTTGTAAATAATTGTACAATTGCAGAAGCCAGACTCGGGTCCTGTAGACGCTAGTAGCGATTACATCAAATTGAAAGTTGTAGGAAATGTAAGTAATAATATTTAACAAAAACTGTGTTTCTGGGATTTTTTCAGTGAAAATACATAATAAAAACATTTTAAAACAATTTGCTGCGTGAATTTCAAGGTCAGGAGAGACATGTGGCTTTTTAATACCATTCATTTTAAATGTTTTGTTTTGCAACATTTCATTATTCATTCGAATAAGTGGTTAAAGATTATTGCAAAAATTGACGAAACAATCTTTTCATTCTTACAAATAAACGTTATTTGTTTAAAAAATAAGAGATTAGTACACTTTCATTATGTTAAAAACGTCTAATAAATAAAATATGAAGCTTAAGCTACAAAACATAATTAAGCCATTTTGGTTATCTTTATAAGATTAAATCTGCCAACCAAAAGTCAACTATTAATTTTTCTCACACAAACTATTACTTGCAGTGATTTATTTATGGTAAATTTACAATTAAAAATTTGAGTAGATATTTTGTAAAAATAAATGAAAGCATAAATTCTGGATAATTTATTATGATTCAAGTTATGGACTTTACAGGAAATCGCCAATCTCATATATTTTTCATTATCATGACAAATGGAGTCTTAATGATTTAGCAGTAATAATGTTTGTATGGATTTGTTTGGATTTTTTATGGATGTTTTTAGTATGGATTAAACTCACTTCAGTTTGATCATCTTTCAAATTTAAGCATTAGATCAAACACAGAGAATAAATTATAATGTAAATGTCCTCAGTGACTTCTTTTATAACCCTTTAACATTTCGAAAAAATACAAATGATTTTAATAATGGAAAGACATTTAAAATAAAATACAGTATTATATGATATAATTATGAATAAATATAATGATAGAATTATAAAATTTTTCAGGATTCAAATGAAATTCACTTCAGAGTGAAAATGACAACTCAAATGGGTAAACTGAAAAAGTCTTACAGTGAGCGCGTGGGTGTACCTGTAACATCATTAAGATTTCTTTTTGATGGGAAAAGGATCAATGACGATGAGACTCCAAAGCAGGTAATTGAAATTCCACTTTAGCTTAGGGCTTCATGTGAGGGTGGTTGTCTATTCTCTTGATGCCATGATCTGGTTTCTTTCAGTTGGAAATGGAAAATGATGACGTCATTGAAGTTTACCAGGAGCAAACTGGCGGATGCAGTTTGAGCCAATAAAGCAACCATATTTGATCACTATTTAAACTTCAATTGAGGAGACATGTTGTTAAGTAATGCTTTGCCGTTCAACTTTAAAGAAAACCAACACTTTTGATATTTTTTTCAAAGACAGACAAAAGAAAAAATTCATTTGGAACAATGGAAATTTATTTAAAAACATAAAAAAAGTATGACCAATTAGTTTTAAAATCGTGTGTGATTTTCCGTGAATATAGGATATATAGTTATCCTGTACTTAGGTATATATTTATTAATAAAAGTTCAAACTACATTTTATCTTAATTATTTTTTTTTTTAGACAAATCAAAATTTTTTACAGTTTAAATTTCACTCTTGCCACACAGTCTTTAAATAGTTTTATTTCTATTCCTGTTCACCTTTGAAAAACAAAGGATTTCCAAATATTTACCCATTCAATGCAAAAAAAGCTAATTTGTTTTAATTGTTTGGATGGTGACCACTTTTGGATTAAATTTTTATAAAGAAACGGCATTAACCCTTGTAATTAAGTGGTAACATACTTCAGATATGGTCAAAAAGTGACATTATTTTGTTTGAGTGAAAATTATTAAAAGAATTGGCTCATTATTGTATTTGTTAAAATAGAAGCAAAAATTACAACTGCTTTTGCTTAAGCGTCACATTGCGGATTTAGGATTTTAAATTTGTGTTAAATTTTTAAAATTATTTTTTTAAATTTTAAAGGAAAAACTGATCGTGTCGAAGCTTCACCAACATCGTGAAAAAATCAGATGGCCCCAAAAACAAAGTTTTTTTCATTTGTATTTAGAACGGCAAGGTTTTAAACGAAAAGGGAAAAGGAAATCGGCTGAACTCGGATTCTTCTTTTCTTACTGCTAAAGTTGTTGAAACAGTTCGATGACCACTCGTGCATTGCTAAATTTCCTTTTTCCTTAGGCAAATAATCCGAAAACCCTTGAATCCTCATTTATTATTTAAGGTATTTTAGGTTTGTAACATGTTTAATTAGCTGTATTTTATAGCATATAGAAATAAAACAGACCTGATAAACTACGGCTTCTTTTGCTTGATGCCCTTTGCCTTTCCTTTGCCTTTCCTTTGCTTTCGCTAATTCCCCATTGATATTTAAGAAATCTTTCTCAATTATTAAAATCTAAAGACAGAATATTGCATCTCACTAAGAAGAAACATGGAGGCGATTATTGATGGAAAATGATGAGACGCTGACTGGGTTCACGGGCAGGACCACGTCAGCTGAGCGCCATTATCCCTTCTGCAGATGGAACCAAAAGAAAGCACTCCCAGGCGTCGGGCGACGAACACCATGGGAGGAAGGCTCGAATTCATTTTGGAGCGTTAGGCGAAAGATGAGTGAACCCCTCGGGGGAGGGGAGTTAGAGGGTAAATATGTGTGACATTCTGAAGAGGGAGCGAGACTCGAAGCAGCCAAATATCGATTTAATCGGGAATTACGCAAGTCTGGATTTTGCTGACATGCTCACTCCTCGGACCCAAAAATGAGCGATGCTTTGTTTCTGAATGAATGTGAAAGGCTGTCAGCATATTTTACGCAATTTTTTCAATGTCCGTGTTAGAAAGTCTAGGGAAACACTTGCAGTCTCGGAAGGCGTGGGCACTTCTAAGGTTCGTCGCATGTCCAGTTCGTTCCCTGGATCTCGCCACTTTAATATTAGAACCAAAAATGATTATTTTCGTCATAACAGGTCACACCGCTTATTTAAATAAAAATTGGTTTTAAATATTTTGCCGGGAATAAATGAGCAAACGCAGGGCCAGGAAAGCTGCGGAGTGGAAAATGGCGTAGATTGGCGCTGTGGGATTGTCCAGTGGTCAGCAACAGGTACCTTCTTGTTTCGTGCAAGGGTTGCCTTACCCTCCGGAGCTGTTGCTCATTTCAACCGAATTAGGGGCTGTTTCTCGTTCTTTGTTTGACTGACCACAGCATAAAATTCGTCTGTAAGTAAATCTTATTTCTTTATGCATGAAATTTGTGCGACGAAGTCTTCCAAAATAACATAAATATATTACTTGAAAATGTTTTTGAGGGTTTTTATTATTTCTTCTTTTATATTTTAATCACATTAAAGTAATTTTTATGTCAGGAGATGACAGAAAAAATTAAACTCATGAATGTGTCTCTTAAAATTCTCTACGTGAAATCTGCACCGATTATTTATTTAACTATAAAGAAACTCAGAGTTCACTTCTTTTTCTCTCTATTGAAAAGTCATACACATTTTGCTCATGGAAAACGTTGTGAATTTTTTGAAATTATCACATTCCGCAAAAAGCGAAGAATCACAAATTAGTCACAGCAGTCATTGGATTTTCTGAACAGAATCGCCCTTCAATGGGGAGTTTCTGTTTCCATTAAAACTGACAAAAGGAAGTCAAACCGGAAAATTTGCTCAGCTGACGCAGAACAAAAGCATTGGAAAATTCTCAAAAGAATTCATTTCCACGAGCAATTATTTTCAGTCTCGACAAAAAATAAGTCCTTGCTTTGGAGGAGCATTAGTAACACTCACTCGTATGAGTTTTGAAAGGTTTTCCGAAATAGTAAAGATGGGAGCCAAATGACAGGATAATAAAACTAATTTTCTTATAAGTAAATTATATTATCGGGAAAAGGGGATCTGAAGTGTTGGCCTGTGTTAGCCTTTGAAATTGTCCCCTTGCGAAAGGAAATACGAAAAAGGGAATTAAGTTCTAAAGAAAAGAGGGTAGAATTAATTCTATCAAGGGAAGAGGTGGGAAAATCCACGAGGAGTTCATTAATGCAGTATTGTTTTATCTCTTCAACAGATTGAAAGGCGCAAATGTCTAAAAACTTTCTCTCCTAAATGTTACCTGATTTTTCATTCCTTAAAAATACAAATCCTATTTTTAATTTCTGAATAAGAAAAAGTGAAAATATTGTGAGTTATCATTAGTGCGTTATTTTGCTGAGCGCCAGCCAGCGCCAACGTTATACCAACATTTAAACCCCTTAAAACAGAGTTTGGTTTCTTCGAAGGCGATGCCAGGAGCAATGGCAGAAGGAGCGACTTCAGCCGAGCCAGACCTGAACACTTTTGAGAACAAGAGCGGCTTAGCCGAAGACATGAAGTTCTTGGCCTCCATGCCGGAGCTTTGCGACGTCACCTTCCTTGTGGGGGACACTCGGGAACCCGTCTGCGCCGTGAAAGCCGTCCTCGCTGCCAGGAGCAGGTTCGCCTACTTTCAGCTTTTTTAGCAATGAAAAAGTGCACAAAGCATACGTAACCACTTTTGAAGTGGCGGCGTTTTTTTTGAAAATTCTATAAATAGAAAACGAAGGGAAAAGCGGAACCGAAGCGGAAAACAAAGCCTCGAGCCATTACTTTGGTGAAATGGAGCTCTCGTGCGAACAAATATAATCCTAAAAGGAACCGGCAAAAAGTAATTTCCAGCTCCAACCCCCTTGCAATTGCAATAAGTATCTGTATCATTGAATCTCTGACAAAACACATGTTTCCTAAACACCTGAAGCCTCCGTCTAACATTAGAAGCTACTGAACAGTGTTGTATGGCATTAATCTTCACCACAACGTCTCTTCTCTCCTTCTTCACCATAGTCTGACTTTTTCTTCCGAACAGCATTTTCCTTTAGCTTCCTTGGTCATCCTGAGTGTTTTCGAGAAAGTGTACAAAATGGTAAATATTAATAGGAAATTGATGCAGAGCAATTTTTTTGCATCCAAAAAAAGAAAGAAATTTTAAACGCGTCTATGGACATAGCAACTGTTCCTAGCAAATGTCGTTTTTGTTGGCCGACAATAGAGTACTACTCTTTCAGGGTGTTTCACAAGATGCTTTATCAAGCTCCGAGTCCCCAGAGAAAAAAGGAACCGGCGCAGAAGGAAAATAAACTCAGGCTGTTCCTCAAAAGGAGCTCGGAACCATTGCTGAACTTGCAAAATGCTGCCCAACAAGTGAGTAGCTTATACCGATCTGGGAAACAAATTTTACTGAAATCCGAGACGGGATCTACAACGATGATAGGTCTCATAAAAGTATTTGACGAAATGAGTTGTTTAGCCGAAGATCCGTCCCGGATTCTAAAGTGCGCGGCTTCAGCTTCTAAACAAACCCCGAGGCCACATTGAAAGGCCAAAAAGCTTTTGTACATATTCCATGTGAGCTTTGTGCTTTTGTTTGACCTCACCCCTTCGTTACCGCTAAGGGATGTTGCCTGATGATTGTGTAGACTTTATTCATAAAATAAAAGCTCCATTCTTTTGCGCTTTCGCTTTCGTCGGATGCTCACAAATGAGAACCCGTTGTAGTGTTTTAGAGGTTAGATTAGGCAGTCAGGGAAAAATTGGCACAGCTAAATGTTTTAGTTATTAGGCAAATGAAAATGTAAGATGTTCCTCGGCCTTTAGACAACTTTTCGTCACAAAAGCTAGTCCCTGGCAGGGACTGCTGCCATCAGTCCCGTGGCAGGGACTGAAGCTCTGTTGTGCCTTCTTCCCTCTCTCAGTCTTCAGTAGCTTCCCGTTGACATGAGTGAATCCTTTTAAAGCAAAATGTAAATTATCCATGTGATGAATATGCAGCGCTCTGGATATACACAACAACTGGCACCGATACAAGAGGTAGGTGACATTTTGGGTGTAGCCACCTCTGTATGCTTTCTGTACACTGAGTGCAAATGAATGCCGAAATCCAACACTTGCCTTGTGTTTCTGTTGGAGTTCGGTTCTTCCACTTGGGCCGTCACTGAAAAGGCAGTACTTATTCATTTCATCTGCATTTTTCTTTCTTTCTCAAATGAACCGAAAGGAAAAAGATCAGACTACTTTCTTCGAATTCTTCGCTCTTCGCGACATTTCCCTAAATATCATATGTGCAATGTCTACTTTTTACTCTAGGTTCTCCCAAAATTATTTCCCTCTTCAAGTATTAGCTGGAGATCCCAACAAAGCCTTTATCAATGCACACCCACATCGCAGCCACGTCTGATCTTTTTCCCCAAATTTCATTTGTCTGAACCATCACCCTGTGCACTATATTTAATCAGTTTTTACACTTACAATTGCACTTGAACATGCTCCATCGTATAAGTAGAGATAACACTTTATGGGATGCGGTGTAGTCGTTGAAGAGGTTTCATTATGCCTTGCTGGCTCATTTCCATGAATAAATCTTCATGGTGTTAAATTTGCAGCCCCAGTCCAACCAACACCACACTCTTATAATCGAAGAGTTCGAGCCCGACGTCTTCAGGCAGCTCATCGAGTACATACACACGGGATGCGTTACACTTCAGCCGAGGACATTGCTGGGTGGGTACGAAGGTTGCCGCCATTGCGGGGGCCGCCTTTAATTTCAAGCGTGACTTCCTCAGGGGTGATGAATGCGGCGGACTACTACGGCCTGGATGAACTGAGACGAGCTTGTGCAGGTTTCGTCCAGTGCTGCATCAACGTCGACACTGTGTGCGCGCTTTTGGCTTCGGCCGAGAGATACATTCAGTATAAATGCACTAAATCGCTCGTCCAGAAGGTGCGGCTCCTGTTTCGCTCTAAGGACCGAATTCGCTCTAAGTACCGTAATAATACGAGACATTGAATTCGCTTAGGTCTTGGAATTCGTGGACGAGCACGGGAACGAGGTGCTGAACTTGGGCTCGTTTACTCTACTCCCGCAGCACGTAGTTCGCCTGATCCTGGCACGTGACGAGCTCAGGGCTGACGAATTCACCAAATTTCAAGTAAGGCCTCTTTATCCTTTTGTCGTTATAACCCATCGCTGCGAAGGGGAATACTCAGTCTTTCCGGGAGATCGAATGAGAGATTGTTCCAGGCAGCTCTCATGTGGGGTAAGAAGTACTGTGATTCCAACCCGAACACCTCCCTCAAAGACGTGATAAGCAACTTCCTGGAGTACATTCAGTTCCACAAAATCCCGGCGAACGTTCTCATGAGGGAGGTCCACCCGCTGGGGCTGGTGCCGTACAACATAATCATGAACGCTCTCGCATATCAGGTGATGTGGCCGAAGTGTTGCGGCGACAGGAAGGCGGCGGGACCTGTCCAGGACTGATCAATAAACTTCTTGCAGGCAGACCCAACAAGTGTTGACCCCGGAAAACTCTCCCCCAATAGAGTGAGGAAGTCCGGGCAGGGGCGCTCGATGAGTGTGCAGTCGTCCCTCGACCCCTATGGGTCCAACACGACCCTCAGCTCCAGCGGCTCCAGCGAAATGGTTTCCTCCGGGGACCAGGAGAGAAAACATTCAAGTAATTAGTGTTTAAGTTCAGTTGGCTCGGGCAATAAATTTAAAGAAAAGGAACTTGGTAGTGTTAGGAAAAAAGCAGCAACGACTAGGAAGTCGAGTGTTGAAGAAGGACAACTGAAAAAGACTAAAAGTGGTTCCAAGAAAGTTAAAAAGCACGACGCGGAAGAGGGGAAAAAGCAGGAGAAAAGCCCGCCGCCCCCGGACAAGACAAAGAGCAGGAAGTCCAGCGGAGAGGAGGACACCGAGCTCACCTTGAGAAAGTGCTCCCCTGTGTACAAAGCCATGTCGAGGAAGTCGAGCGGGGAGGAAGCGGAGAAGGGGGCCAAGAGGAAAACCTCGCCGTTGCCCCGGGACACTTACCTCGGGGGCACCAGCAGCAGTTCCGAAAGCGAGTACAAGAAGCTTTCCCCGGACAGACGCAGTCAGTTCATCCAAGAAAGCAAGTCGAGCTCGAAGACGTCGCCAAGGCAATCGGAGGAAGACTTCGAGCAAACGAGCGTGTCTTCTGCAACGCCGGTCTCCAGGAGGATCTCCCCCTCGCCAAAGGAAAAACGAGTCAGCTTCGAGGCGAAAGGAGAACTCGCTGCGGCGGGAAAGAAGGAAGAAGCCCTCGGCAAAGACAGGGAGGACTCCCTGCCGCCGCCGGACTTCGAGGAGAATTACCTCATCGCGCAGAGCGACATACTCAGGCAGGCGAGCATCGAGTACGACAGGAGGATGCAAGAGCACAGGGAAATGCTGAGGCAAATGCGGCAGGAGGAGCATTTCGACGAGGCTACCAAACCGGAGTTTCCGGATTTTGAGACCTGGATGGAAGAGAGGGAGAAAGAGGAGTCGAGAAAGTCCAGCTTGGAGAAGAGCCAGGACGGGGTTGAGGGCGCAGCGGAACCTGCATCGCAGCCCGACAAGAAACCGGGGGCGAAGCCCTACATGGCCAGCCTCAGGGACGACATTCTGCTCGAGGTGAGCGTGGAGGGGAGCTTCGAGAGTTCGGACAAGCACAGCGAGGAGGGGGAAGCGATCGCGGAGGTGGCTGAAGAGGAGGAGAGAGTGAAGCAAATCGTGGTCAAGGCGGAAGTGGAACCGATACCGAAGCAAGCTCAAGAGAAGAAAGAAGTCCTTCCGAAGCAAACGGACAAAGAAGCGGAGATATTTGCCAAGATAAGAGAAATGATAACTCAGGAGTACCTGGTGCAGTCGCAAGAGTCGCTCAGAGAGTCAGAGCTCGTCTCCGTGAAGGAACTGGTCGAAGCGGAGAAGCGGGAACTGATAAAGCAGAATTCGTTGAAGGAAATGCGGAGAGAGTTGGAGAAGAAATGGTTGGAGAGTAGGAAGAAGGTGAAGCCCGAAATGAGGAGGAGGTCCGAGGAAAAGAACATGGGCTCAGAGGGGGTGAAGCCGATTTTAGTGCAGAGAAGAAGCCTGAGTTTCGACGAAGAGATTCTCATTTAGGCTTTCCTTAAAAGTTAATGAAAGGAAAACGTAGAAAAATGCAAAAGCTCACACAGCTTGGACCCTTGCTCACAGCAGAATTGAAGATCTCACTTCATGTTATTTTTGGAGAACTCAAAAGACAGTATTGATCATTTATGCTTTTCTTATGCTGCATTTTTGCTAAGGAGATTTTTCTCATCGACAAATGGTGATGACGATACTGAAGTTAATCTCAGTTTAACTGCTGTCAGGTATGAAGATATTTTGTTGAAAAAATAATTTAATTTTAATGTGCATGTTTGTCGCCATTTATCTCGGGTAGGTATTATTGCCAAAGCCAGCTGAACTTTCTAAAAGAATTTTATATTAAAACTTGTTTTTTATTAATATCACCAAAAATTATTATTTTTAATCAAAGACCAAATATTAATAAAATGATTGGCCTTTTGGGCTTTTCATTTAATAACTGTACAAATTAGCGCCAACATATTTTTATATCGCTATTTTATAGTTATATAAAAATATTTAATGTTTCTAATTAAATAATTTATGTTGTTACTGTTCCTTTATTTTTTCCTATCTTCGTATCATTTACCATTCCTTTATTTACATGTTGATTATAAAAAATTTACTTTTGGCACATCCCATGGAGCCAACACAGGGGAAATTCATTTTATTTTGTGCATCCCCAATCTGGCGCCATCTTGGCAAACAAAATTATTTTGACGTGTCTCTAGAAAGACGTCAAACAGTTTCCGTTTGCTGTCAGCTTTTACCACTGTGATTAAATCCCGTGTTTGTACTCAAACCGGTGCGAGGTATAGTATTTTACCTGCTGTCAAACTGTTGTCGTGCCTAATGTTCTTTATTGAAATAAAAAACATCCAGATAAAATCAACGCATTGTTCATCCTTATTGTTAATCTCTCTGGATAACTCTTTTTTAATGCATTTAACCTGAATTTGTCACTTGATTCAAGTAATACTTGATTATTTATTTCCAATAATTTTTGTGTTATAGATTTTACAGGGCGTTCAAATGTTTGGTTTAATAGTTTCTGGTCAGTTAGTTAAGACTGATTTTCAGTTAGTTGGAGAGAAACAATTTTTAATAAATGTGCCAAAGGCTGATACAATTAATCATGTCGTAATTTTTTTAACCGGAACAATACCTTTTCCTGACGGATATGGAGGCCTTGTTTATTTTAGGTAAAGTACTGTTCTAGACTTGACTACTGAAGGCAGGAGTACAAATGAATCTATCGAGACAATGAAAATATGTTGCTGTTGATGTAAAACTATTTAAATAATTTTGTTTTATAATAGTTTTCCAGATCCAAATGGGCCACCCTGTTGGCATTTACTAGGATTCATTTCAAATGAAAAGCCAAGTGCCATTTTTAAGGTATCATTGCTGAAAGATACAACAAAATATGCTCTGAATGCAGATGGAACAACTCAAATGTTTGGTCAAGGAGAAATCTCGTTAAATGCTCAAATAGGAATAGCAATAGAGAGTTTGGCTAATATTCAACAGCAGTGCCCTGCCACACTACAAGATAACATTAGTGTTCCAGTTTTTGTTGAATTTTCACAAAAGATGCTTCAAAACTTTTTAAACTATGCATCCAGTTTTGTGGTCACTCAGGCACAAATGATTCCCAACCCATTAGAAACATTTATCCCCTCCTCAGTTCTTACCAATTGGTATTCAACCTTTGAAAGAAGATTACTTCAAAATCCCTACTTTTGGAAAGATTAATGTGATCAGTAGTGTTACTCTTATCCTGGTTTTACTTCATCATAACTTGACATTAGTTCATCATTTTTTTATGGGAAGCAAATAGAACAGTTGATTACAATGCTGTTAACAATGAAATCTGCTGTAAGGTTCATTGCCTTAATGACTTTAATATGAAACTAAATGCTTGGGAAGAACAGTTAAGGATTTGAGTTTTAATAAAAGATTGTGAATTGAATTTTTCAGATTTAGAAATTAGGCAAAATGAATTTTTAATTACATAATTACTATAAAATTCATTAAATTAAATTTTTTTTTTGTATTTTTTATATGTCTTAAATTATTTTCTCTGAAACTCCTAAAACATTGCCTTTACAAATTGTTAAATTATAAATAGATTAAATTTCTCTGATTGTGTGTCTTAAACTTGAAAATTTCCCCCAACTGAAAGAAAATTTTTAAAATTATTATAGAGGTGGAGTTCAGAATTTTTTTGGGATGAACAGAATCATAACAGTGTGAAATCTCTTATAGAATTGGCTTAAATGAGAAATCAGCTAAAATTCAAGTCCAAACTTGTTATTATGAAAAATATGGCAAAAAAATTGGAAAACTTAACTAAAACTTATTACTTTTATTTTTAAAACTAACATACAAAAATAACAAAAAATTATCAAATGATATTTTATTATTAAATCACTTTTATGTCCATAGAAAGATGGTGAAAGATACTGAAAGTTGTAAAAAAGACCTATGAGACATTTATTACTGATTCTTAATTACTTCAATAACTTGAAGAACTTCCTTGCCCATTAAATTTATTACCAACTAAAATGATTATTCTGACATAAGAGGTGAAAAATCCAACTTTTAAATTGGAACAATAATTTTCAGACAAATTTATGCTTTCTGTTGTTAAAGCATATATTTAATGTTTAAAAGGTTGAGTTTCATTTCTGACGGAAAGAATTGGAAAATCCGGATTCGCTCAACGCCTGAAGCCTCTTTGCCCAGAGTAATAATTCCCACCGCCGCCTCCGCCTCTCCCGTTTCTACTGTCTCTTCTGTCTCTGTCCTGCCCCATTTGATTCTGGTTTCTATTGTTGTAGTTCCTCGGAGCCCCTCCTGACGTCATGTACGAATTCTGAGGACCTCTTCCACACATATTGTCGTTGTAGTTTCGAGCTCCTCTGCTCATCATGTTATCGTTATAGTTCCTCGGAGGCCTTCCATGCATTACATTATTATTGTAATTCCTGGGAGCCCTTCCATCAGATCGGCCACCATTGCTAAAACCATAATAAACGGTTCTGTTCTATTCTTTCGACAAATAAACTTCTGTTTCCATTCTCAATTCATTTCTTTGTAAACGCAGAAAAGAACATTACGAGAACACTACGAGAACATTACCTGTACGAGCCGCGATGAGCATTTCCTCCGCTCCCAACTGTGGTATAACCGTAGGATTGGTCCTGCATTTGACCGAAATACGGGTAACGCGGTGCCAGTGGGGGAGGGACCTGGGAGTAAGGCCCTCTGTCCCTGGACCGCATGGAGCCCTCGTTGTGATCCTGAGTTCCCTGGCTGAAATGGCCCAGCATGCGATGGCCCGCGGGAGCCAGGGAGGCTCTCTGGGTGGAGGGCACCATTCCCGTGATGGGCGTCCAGTTCCTGCTCTGCTCGTGGCTCAGGTTTTCAGGTTTGAGGACCCGCTGGGGTTCGATGGCTCCCTTCAATCTGATTGGTGAGTTTCGATTAATGGCGGAAATGAACTGGCCTCGGGAACGAGAAATGACACTGACCTCTTCGCTTTGAACATGAAATCGGGAGGATAGGTGAGGTCCCTGAACCGAGCGCACGCGACCATGCTCTCGTGGATGCTCGGCAAACTGCGGACGGGGCTGGCTATGGTTCCTTCGTGGGTGGCGAACTCTTGCGAAAGTATAACTTTCCCGCGCATCCCATCCACGCAGAAGTCGAACTCTTCCTCCGTGATTGGGTTCTGCGTGAGAAGATGACGGAGCGTAATAGTGGAGGGGAAAATATTTATGGTGGGGTCATGGGGCACCCACCTTTGGCTCGTAAAGCCCTTTCAGGAATCTGTAACCGCTATTCTCGGGCCCCAGATACACAATGTCGTCTCCGCGGACGTTTCTTCTCCTTTCTTCCGGGGTTAATTTGTCGTAAAACGATTCCAGTGCTTTAAACAATCGTTTTTCATCTACAAAAGGTAAAAGGGCGACCCCCTGCCATGCGTATTTCTTCCCATTTAAATCAATCTGAAAACAAATACGAGTTATCAAGTTTCTTGCAAACACCTATCAGCGAAGGTTGGCCAGCCAAGCTTGCCTTGAAGTCGATCGGATAAAAGTCTATTATGGGAGAATAGGGGTCGTGCATGAGGGCCGCCCACGGTTTAGGAACGTGAGAACTCGAGGCAGCGGGGAAAACACCCATTAACTGCTCCAAGGGCTTGAAGGGTTGAGTCCCCTTTTCAAAAGTCGTTAATAAACTTCCTATGTCAATGAAGTCGGACGCAAAAGGTGCGTAGTGATATGGAAAGAACCATTTCCATGATGCACAGCCTAAAAGAAAATGTCCCAATCAGTTTCTCAGTTAGGCTCAAAATTAGGGCGAAAATCCCAGTGACTTCACCTTGATAATAATAACGCAAAACCCAACACAATCCTCGCACGTATTCATGAGCAACTTTTATCCGAAAACCTAAATTCTCCTTGGATACATCGAATTTCGACTCATAATATCTGTCTTTAAAACCGTCTTCCCAAAGGCGGACTTCGTCCTGAACTTCTTCCTCAGATTCCTCTTCCTCGTAAGCGCGTTTCACGCCCTGATTTGTCTGCGCTTCCTTCTGCAAAAGCATTAACCCTTTTCTTAAACAAAACTATTTCCTAAAACTCCTTCGGGAGGGCAAAAAGTGATTTATCTCCGAAATACCTCCGGCCTAATTAACGCTTCCAGGCCAGCTTTTGAATGCAGACCTTCCATCCTTCCTTGGTAAGCAGCTTGACGGGGGTTAAGAATGGGCGAAGGCTGAAACCCCAAGCCCACCCGAGTAGGGGTGTACTGACCTCCTGGAATCCATGCAGGTTTACTGGAAATGTTTACAAAAAGTTAAAACTTGTCTTATTGCACAAGTACTGTGCAATTTTTATTTTTGAGATGTCTTCCAGCCTTTGCATTCATATGACCTAACTTGATGACTTACTTTTCCAAGTCAAAGGGTGTACATAGTCTAATATTAGTTTTTTTCATAATTTTAAAGTTAAAGTGAAATATATTAAAAGCACTTAGACTATTTATAGAAGCAGTTATTTCAAATATAAACAAATAAGTGAAATTTTCTGGACTGTTAAATCTTATTTTAAATCCACATTTTGTAATAACTTGTAAAATGTTTGCACATCTATACTACCAAATAATTTTATAAGATATTCTGAAAATTTAGGGGAAAAAAAGGAAAAGTAATTCAATGTTGGTTGTTAATACTATCTGCACAATTTATGAGTGCAAAGGGCCAATGGATTTCCAAGCAGTTCTGCTGTTTACTTACTCATCTTTGTTTTGCAGGGCCATTCTCTTCCTGGCAGCATTTCTCTGCTTAAACATAATCTCATTTTGTTGGCGTTTCTTAAAAATTTCATCTTCTACTTTACCTAATTCATTTAAAATCAGTTGCACTCTGTTCAAATTAACATCACCAGAGTCAGTGATAAACCCTCCTGTTTTGTACACACAATTTTTATACAAATTTACCAGTCTATCAATGGCACCTTCCCTAATTTCCAAAGATGGTAAATGGGGTAAGAAGTCATTGCCCACAAAGAAACACATGAACACCTGCAAGTCACATTTTCCACATTAGGTTCCATATTCTTTATAATAAAATTTAATCTCATTCTCAGTTCAAATTAAAAATATTTTACCCAGTCATCTATAACTCTCTCAAAATCATACTTAAAAGGTAAATTTGGCATTGTCAATTCTCTTTCCAAATATTCCCTCAGCACACTCAGTCTGACAAATATGAAAGGCATCTCTTCCCCAAAAGTTGTAACTTCAACAACTCCTGAAAGTCAAAATAAAAATTTAACTGCCAAATCAAATAATGCACACTTGTAACAGAGAATTACCAGCATCAGCTGCACTGGGACAGCCCATACAGTCTTTCATTTCATGGCCCAGTTGATGGCATATGTCACAAGGTTTGGGTTTGTTGGGCCTGAATTCTTCTCTTATGATTGTGAAATTTGGCTCATGGGTGGCCAGACCCAACATAATAAGATCTGCATCTGCACCACACAACACATGCTGAGTGTTTGGATCATGGTCTGGTTGAGCTCTTTGTTTTCTAATAAAATCCATTATTTTATGTTCCCCCTCCCCTGGCACATTTGCATCTGATAAAATCACCTAAAAATCCAATATTTTGTAATCACATCAAAAGCACGTCAAAATCAAAACCTCGATAAAAAAAATTGATTTTCAATTACTTCTGTACCTTAATGTTTTTCCATCCAGGATCATTGTTCAGCCTATCTTGAATATAATAATCGAGGCAAGCAGACAATCGAGCCATAAAAGGAGTGCCGGGAGTGATGCAGTTACTATCAAAATGAGCCTCCTTTTGCCTTTCAGGGGGCAAAATGGCTCCTTTATTCAATAATTCTTGTCTGAGTCTCGCTATTTCCTCAATTTTTTCAATGCTTTCTTTAGAAGCCCTAAATCGTCTTGATCTTTGCTGGTTCATTTTTGCTCTGGGAGCAACACCGTCGATGGCCATGTACAAGAGCTTACGAGGCCTGACAATAGAAAATACTCTGTCTATGCAGTCAAATATCGCGATCATCATTTCATCTTCGTCTTTGGGAGCAGGTTTATCCTCGGGATGAGTGCACGGATGAATAATGCCATTCATGTCAAGGTACAAGTTATCGAACTCCATGCCGTTTGGATTTGGCTTTGAAGAATCAACTGGAATTTTAACTCCTTCTATCACTTTCGGTTTCTCCTCAACACAATACACAATTACAGAGGGGTACTTCCTGCTCAACCAACGGAAAAATGCCGGCACCCCCATCCTGATGATTCGCTGGCCAAAGGAATTAATTTAGTTCAGTTAAAGTTTTGTCCGCCATATTGAAAATAATCCTTCAGGTGACCTTTCTAATGCCACGACCTTTCAAATTTAAAAAAATTTTGCACATTAAAGAATGTAATTCGATTTCTTTCCCAGTGCAGAGCCCAATGAAATCAGTCGCATGTTTTAAATGTATGAAAAAGAAGTGAAACTAAAAGTTAGTTGAATTTAGTAACAAATCGCAGTTGCTCATTTATCCTGGTTTTCACAGAATAATCCTAAAAAATTGGTAGACCAAATTTTCCATTTTACTAACGAACTTATTTTCAAATGCGCTACCATGGTAACTTAAACAAAGTGCAGCTAAGGTTTTCAGTCGCAGCTTTTTGCATTCCTCTTCATTTATTGTAATTTACTTTGTGGGAAAAATGTCAACAATAGGGGTAAAATATCATAATGAAGACATACATAATATCATTGGAAAACCTATGTCGCCTACCGTCAAGTCTCCTCGATATAAATCTAAAAGAAAATTAGAAGATTTAACTAAAGCGAAAAAATATAATGGGCACCAGACCTTTGGACTGGCCCATTATGAAGCACCTCAGGCTAGAAATTTCCTCAGGAAAGGAAAGCCGAGAATTATCCCTCCCACAGTAAAATATATAAGTAAGTTTTGCCTCATTTTTAAGTTTCTCTCATTAATCCGATAAAAAAATATATGAATTTTAATAAATTATAAATTATTTACATCAAAGTCTTAGTCGGTCTACTCAGAAATAAGTTCTTTGCAGATAGAAAGGAATTCAAATGCACAATTAACTGTAAAAGTTCTCCGGTGCCAAAATGCAGTTTTGAAAGCAATAAACGGGCCAGGAAGAATTTCGTGAAAGAGAACATAAAAAAAGTGGTGAGTCTGGAGCCGAAAGTGCCCGTTCCCAGGAAAGTGGAGACTCCTCGAGGAACCACCAAAGAATTGGGCAAGTGTTTTCACTTCACTGTACGATGAAACATTAGTTAAGTAAATTGTTTAATTTAAGATAATACCCAAACTAATGATAAGTATAAATCATTGATAATAAATTTTCCGCAGCTCTAAAAAAGGTCTTTGGAAATTTTCTATTGTTAAAAAAACTGGAAGTTTCATTATTTGGAACAAAATATTAGGAAAATTAACGCCGAAATTTTTGTTTCTGAATCAGTCGGAAATCAATTTTTCTGAGAATGAACGATCAAATTTAGGAAACACTAATGAAAACTGGAAATGTTGAATTTTCTTAAAAACAAAAAAAAACCTAAATCCGCTCTCCTTTCGGAACCTCTGGCCAATTTTTTTTTGACAAAGTTTTGCAAAGGAATGTTTCCCGTTCAGGATTTATCACTGGGTTGTTTATTTTATTTGCAGCACATCTACTGCAAATGATCAAAATCAGACAAAGTGAAGAATACGGGAAAATACCAAAGTATCTTTGCGAAAGACGGAAAATGTGGGAAAAAGAGAAAGCCAAAAGGGAATTGGAAGAGCAGGCGATTGAAAAATACAAAGAAAAAATGGGCATAGGATCAACGGGAATGAGTGAGAACGTTGTCATGATCGACCAAGAGACGCGACAGAAACTCTTGGACGTAGGGATTCTTTTCTCTTTTGAAAGATCACCACACATGAAGATTACGATCATTAATTATTTTTATAGGGGCTGAAGGAAAACTGGAACGAACTGTCAAAGCAATTCTTGAAACTCCCAGTGATGACGGACACGTGGCCAAAGATTAAGCGAAAAATGTGGCTGGAAAAAGAAATTGAGCAGTTGGAAAAGGACGTGAGATTAGTTGAAAATCATCCGTACATTTACGTGGAAAGGCAGGACAGGCGACCGTATGCGGAAATTGCATTAGAGCGATTAAATGAGAAAGGGACGGAAAAGAAAGAAAAGGAAGTTAAACAAGAATCGGAGAAAGAAGCGGAAGGCGAAGTGGACAAGGAATCGGAGAAGGAGACAGAAAAGAAGGAAGAAATGGAAAAAAAGGAAGAAAAGCCGAAAGAAGAGCTTTTGGAAGAAATCCCAGAAGACAAAAAAGAGGAAGATACAGAAATAAATATTTTAAATTACTAAACTTTAAGGTTTTATAATTTATAAGAAAATGTAAAAGCTTAAAATTAAATAATATCCATTTCAAAAATCATAAGTCTTAAGCGTAAAAACATTTATATAATTTATTGTCGGTAATTTTCGGAATTGTTTAATGTTAAATGACTCCGCACTCAGCAATTATTTATTCTTCTGCAATATTGAATGGATCTAATAAAGTATATGACCTCGGATAAAACTCTAGTTATTCATCATATTTGAAATTTTCCACACATTTCCAGTACTTGTTCAAAAGAATAGATCGTCAAAAATTAAAGGCAAACCCTAATCGGTCGAACCGATAAATGGAGCTATGAAATTCGACTGTCAGACGACTGTCTTCCGAATTCTCATTTCAAAAACTTAACCTCATATTTATCAGCAAAATCGTGAAATATTTCCCGCAATACAGTTCCCCAGGAATAACTAAAATTCTGTATTATGAAAAGTGTATTTCCTTCCGGTTCGACCGGATATCTCTTCCTGCTCTCCCCGAAAGGTCTCTCCACATTGTCCAAAATCTCCTCCTTAACTGCCGCCGCGTTGTACGGGGCCTTCTCGGCCAGGGATCGGTTGAGGGCTTTCACAAAAACACCCCACCTGGCCTTGTAATAATCCGCTATGAGGCCAGACCATTGCTTGGCGGCGTAATCCCTGATTTCCCCATTTGGGCCCCACAGAGTGATTTGATTTCTGGCATCAAACTCGTAATGTCTGCTTTCAGTCTGGCTTCTGGCACAACTCTTGGCATCTTCCAGCCACTTCCCCAGTAAAAACTTTTTTCCGCTCCCTAAGATGATATCCAGCTCGTCAAGGATTCTCAGGAATAAAGAAGAAGTGTTCTGGAAGTTTTCATAATCACTTAGGGCGTATTCGTTGATTAGTTTGAAGTACAAACTGCTCACTGCAAACTGTATCGTTTGCCGGGTCACATCGATTAAGTCGTGTTTAAATAGTTCTGATGAATTGATAGTGGAGTCATTGGCGGCTCTGAGAAATTTTACGTAAACATCGTACATTTTACTGTGATTGTACCAAGAAATCTCATTTAGTTTCAGAGAAGGTAATTTTGTTAAAATATTTTTTGAAATGTGCTCCCCACGAAGTAAAGCGGTGCCCTCAACACCTTTTGCACTGATTCGCCGCAGAGTCGAAGGACGGTAATTGTAGGCAGTGTCCTTTAGTATAAGCCAAGCCTCGTCCACGTCCTCATTATAGGTTCCGTATCGCCTAAAAGCATACTTGGACACCCAAGCAGACAAATCAGCAGGTTCTGATCTCAAAGCACTCTCAAGAGTAAATTCATACACTATGTAATTTTGATCAATGCCTTCTGGAGTGATTCCAATTCCAACCATGGTGGAATTCTCAAATGTTCTTCCCTTCAAAACTTCTTTATTTATCCTACTCAAGTGGCCATACATCCCCAGTTGGCCTCCAAAGTTAAGCAGTGTGCACCAAATAAATGAATGGCCAAAGTAACTGTTCAGTCTTTCATATTGAGGAGATAAATCAGATTCAAGATCCAAGATAAGCAACTTTCCCAGAGGAACACCTCCAAGGAAGGCTTCTGCTCTTTCCTTGCCCTCCCAAAAGGGATCAGTGAACATCCAACCCTGTATCATCCAAACTGCATTGGGATCAGCTTGTCTCATTTCACTGAAAATGGACCTGGACACATGAGACAAATATGCTGGATCTCCAGATGCAGGAGTGTTCTCATTGTAGGTGTCACAGCCATAAATATGATTTGTCCCAAACTCAGTGATATATTCTCTGAGGAAGACACGATTTGTAACAGAAAAAAGAGCATCATCTGGACTCAAAAAGTAGGGGCAGCAGTACTCTTCTGAAAACTTACTCCATCTTGGCATTTTTGTCAAATTGGAAAGTGGGTAAGTCTCTTTAAAAGATTTAGGAACAATTCCACAGAAAGCTGGCAAAACTGGAGTGATGCCAAGTTCTCTCATCCTCTTGAGGATTTTGTGCTGAAGTGAGACTTGTGCTTCATGCCAGTTGTCTGTGAGGCCATGACTGAAATTCTGAAGGTTACCCATTCTATTCCAGGCCAGAAAGCCAGGGCCTGTGAAACCATTTGATGGCAGCCCCAGTGCATCATAAACTCTCTGCCAAATGGCCTCCTGGGCCGTAAAGGCCAACGCCAAGTTAACGCCATTTAATGCCATCCAATCAATTTCTCTTTGCCACCTTTCCCAATCCCACCAAACGAAACTGTAACTGGAAGTGCACACATTTTGATAATATCTAAATCTATCGATTGACTCGACGCTAATATTTACAGATGGTAACTTTTCTGGTAAATTAAGCTGATCTCCGTCCCAGGAGACGTGACAGTGGCAGTAATTTTTCAAATAATAATGAACACCCCAAACAGCTGACACTCCATTCGGCGCCGACACCCGCACTTTCCTGTCATTTTCTGCTTTGAAAATATGAAAGCCGTCCTTCTTAAAGCCGAAATCTTCACTGATATTTATATCAAAAATCTTAGATTTAACAGATCCTAACAGTCTCGAAATAACGTCTTCAGAAACTTTCTTTTGAGTATCAAAATTCACTCGCGTCTTTAAAACGGAATAGTCTTCTTCTGTCCTACAGTAAGTGCAAGTAGAATAGATAAATACGAAAAATACAAATGCTCCCTTCATGTCCTTCAACAATACTTTACCAACGACGGCTCTATGTTCTTTGAAGGAACACAACCGCATTGGCCGTGCTTATCTTATTTTTAATTGTTCTGCTGCCACGGGAACTCGGCCGAAATTGTTCAAAATTTAAATTAACCGGCCACCAAGCCTTAAACTGATAGAATAGCTCACGCGGTTCTGCCTTTTCCCCAATGAAACAAATTAAAAACAATTCTTGGAAAAAACTATGAAATAAGAATAACGAGGTATAATTACAAACATTTTTATAGCAAAAAATTGAAAAAAATCACATAAGTACGGAATGATACAATGAATAATTCATTCATTCATAATAAATACAATTATTAAATATTTCCTGCAATATGTTCTCACAAAAGACATTTCAAAAATTGGAAGTAGTAATCACTTTAGCCGTAGGATGGCTTAATCCGGCTGCCAGAGAACCGACGAAGTAACACAGATCAACAGGTTCGTTATTTTTAAGGATATATGTAAGGATCCTTATGTAATTGCAAGCTATCTTTAGAGTTTCTATTTTGGAAAGCTTCTGATGAACATCAAAACCCGGGCGAAATATTTTGATCGGTAGTTGGCTGCAAACAAATAATTTTTAAATATTAAGGTTTTTTTGAGGAGCGTTAATACATTTGTAATTAATATTAATCTTCCTGCCTTCTCAAACGGTCCAGCGCCTTATTCAGTGCGTGCATTCTATTTCGTTCCCTTGCGTTTGCTTTATTTCTCCTCATTCTAAATCTTTCCAAATTGTCCTTCCCTCTGGTTTTAAAAGAGAACCTAACTTTTTGTTTCATCCTGTCCTGGGCCTTGGATTAGTGTTTGGCTTCTTATTTTCGTGCGGTTACACACATTTCAAACCTTTGCCAAAAGTTAATGAAATAAGTTAAATATAATTATATTACGGCTGAACAGATGCAAAAAATTGTAGAAAGTGGCTAAGCGTTGCTCAAAAGGTTACTACATACTGAAATCATCCGAACAAGAAGTTAGCCCTCAATGATTTATATCGATTCATAATCTGTAAATCACTCAGTTTCGAGCTTTATAGATTAAAAAACAAATAAGATAATTTAATATGCGCTAAATTCACCTTACATCCAGAATAAAATACAAAGCTCGCAGACGTTACGACGCAGAAAGATATACAACAGCAAACGTTTAAATAACCTTTCGCGTTAGAGAAAACGGAAACTTTTTTAAAGACACGGCGAAAATTTTTCCTCGCTGCTGGCAAGATTCTGCTTTCAGAATTTAATTAAGCTACCCTTATTTACAGAGATAACAAACCCCTTATCTATAAAGGAACTACACCATTTTGTGCAGATAAACGTTCACATAATTCTCATCAATCTCCTGGATATGAATTAACATTTACCAAACCATTTCATGTCAGCTTGTTTGCAATGCTGACCAAAAGATGCTCAAACGTTCCGAAATCTCGAGTCGAGCTCCAGTAAACCGTCGCAGTAAGGGCATCGATTATCGCCTTCAACAACTTAAAAAAATATACCTATTTTTATGGAATAATAAAATTAAAACAAATGATAATATTAAGAAACTGAATTACCAAAGCCAATCAAAGCCACGGATTCGCAATTTCTACAAATGGCATATGGAACAGAAGTGCAGGGCAAGAGACTGAGACAACAGCGTGGAAATTTATGAAGATTAGAGCAAGATGATGTTCTGACATTGTATGAAAAACTTTCATGGCCACATATTGCACATGTTTCATTTAATGACACACTCCTGAAAAATAAATTTTAATATTTAGCTGTAAAAATTTATCAGCAGCAGATGCAAGCAATCATATAAAGTTAATGTACTCTTTTTGGTCATGTTGCAAGAATATTTTGCACAGATTGAAACTCTTCTTCTGCAGTGAAGGCAAAGACTCTGGCTCCAGGAGAGTAGCAACAACTTTTTTGGCTCTATTCCTGGTGACTGAAACTTCAAGGTCTGTGACTAATGAGTCCTGATCCATCAAATTGCAAAACAATTTTAGTTTAACCTCCCATAACATTAGCTGGAGTCTTGTAAGGGGTACATATTCATTACAATCATAACTGTCTTCAAATTTGGCAGCTTTCATTAGTAGTTCCAATTTTTTCAGCTCTAATAAGTCAAAGATTTCATTCAACTGAACATATTTGTACTCTTTTAAAATTTTATCAATTAGCCCACTGCTTGATTGGTCAGTTAAAGACTTGAACATTTTAATTTCAGGTGAAAATATAATTAAATGAGCTATGTCTTTTAATGAATTATAATTCATTTTTGGAGAAGATGTAAGAATCCAAATTGCTTTGTTTTTAGACATTGTAAGTCCACAACAATAAAAACAACTTTTATATTTCTTTTTAATTCCTGTATCAATAAACTGTTTTTCATAGATTATTTTGTTGCCACTAGGTTTTGCACTGATTATATAAACATCATGATTTTGCAAACATACAATAAGTGAATCTCTGTATTCACTCCAACCTGTTACAGCAGTAGGAAACTCATCAAAATATGAGTCTGTCATATCAAACATATTTGATCCATTAACAGAGAGTCTGAGAATTAAAACAATATGGCGCTTTATAACAAAAACCAAAAGGTTATTACAAGAACACTGTATTATGATTCTGTTAGGGGTGAGACAGTCTTGATGGTTCCACAAATTGAAGTCATTACAGACCACTCCTGTCCTTAAGTCAACTGACAAACATTTTACAATGCCTGATGACATTCCAACAAATAAGAGTGAATTTTCACAGTCCTGCATCTTATGTAAGTTTAGTTGGACTGGTTTCCCATCCACTTCAAGGCAATATTTTATGCTCATGACAATATCATTATTCAAAGTGTCAACCTTCCACAATACAATCTCTCCATTCTCATGGCCAGTAATAAATAAGATTTCAGGATTTTCAACCCATTTCATTGTAGTGATCTTCAATTTAAACATTTTGCACTTGAAAGAATCAAAATCAATTTCCCCATAATTTTCCTTAAAACTGCAATGGTTTATCCAAAGCTGTGTAATATTTATAATTGGTAGCCATTTTTTTAAACTGCTTTTGTAAATTTCCAGGAGTCCATTATTTGTTAAGCAGGAGACGTAACTGAAATATAAGAAAAAATTTAACACAACTTAAATACTAATGCTGGCAAAAAACTTATGGAATTTAGACCAAGCTCAACAAAAAAGAGATTAAAAAAACTTGATATTTTATGTCTGGCAAAGTAAATTTTAAGAACTCAAAAAACAAAATAATAAAACATTAAATGTAACATAAATGCCCGAAATGAAAAATAAAAATATAAAAATTATAATAATGCTATTACAAGAATTACAAAAGTTGTAAATGAGCAATTTTTAAGTATAATTACTTAATATTAATGACAAAGTAAACTGATATACAGTAATTTTAAAAGTTACCAGAAATATAAAAAATGAGAAATGAAGTCACAAAAAGCTGTAAAAAACTAGGTCTACATCTGAGTGATACCTTTTGCAGCCAATTAATGGACTGAACTCACACAAAATTACTTGTGAAGAAACACTGGCATCCCTTTGAACGGCATGTGAAAGTGTGGAGTCAAGTGCAACTTCATAAACCTGTTTCCTATTAAGGCTCCAAAGAAAGGCACCATTTTCATTTTCTACAACAGCATTTGTTAAAGGTGTAGACGTATCAGCAGGAATCCAAGACTTTGAAAATGTCACCGTTTGTTTATCAGATAATGGAGTAGGACATAATTCCTAAAATTTTCCAAAAAATTTGGGAATTGCTCAAGAAAATGTTCGTTCATCTACATCTACAAACCCACAAACAAAATATTTACGTAAATAAAAATGCCGTTCTCAGCAACAATAGAAATTTTGTCGTCTTTAGACCATGATATACAAAAAGGTCCAAGAATTGGAGAATTAAGAAAAGAAGTTTCCAATTCTTTTAGTTTTATATCGGAAGTTATACAAAAGTTTTCAGTGTCCATAATTCAAAGCTGTCGTTATATTCAATGAAAGAATTATATTAAAAGATTCAAAATAAAAATTAACCCCCTGTCAAAAATAAAAGCAACGGTCTTTAAAACGAAAAATTCGTGGCAGCAGATTAAGCAAATAATGCATTTCATTTAACTTTCGGGCGAAATGTAGAATTTTAAAATAAAAATTAAAGCAGGGATTATAGAATATGCGGAACAATTATTACTATTAATAGAAAAGGTAAAGCACATGTAAAGACTTTACAATATTTTTTTATATTATTATCATGGGCTTATAAACTTTATTTTTCTAATGAACGCAAAATCTTTGGATGATAACCAACCATAAAGGGTTAAATCTCGTTTTAAAAGCCAGAACGCACAATAAGTTTAATCTTTGGCTAACTGTGAATTTGATTTATTTGTGTATTACCCAACGGAATTCTGCATCATGCTTTTCCCACTTGCTTACGCCATTGTACTGCATCATGCTTTCGTTATTCAACGTAATTTAGAAAAATATCAAAATACCTCTAAAACTTTGCAATATGAGATTTATTCTTCAATTATCTTTAACCGAGTGTGAAAATTTTTATAAGATTTAAAGGTTTTGGCATTTACTTTTTTCAATAAATTGCTTTTACTCTCTTAAAGTTTGGAAAATCATTGAGTTTTTTTACTTCAAGCAAATCATATCGTGTATATTGAGCAGTAGTTTCACTTTCAAATTCGTTTTCCTTGCATGTGACATGTTTCATTTTCTCAAAGACCTTTTCCTTAAGTCCCCACTGAGTGAGATTTCCCTAAGAATGACATAAATCAATAAGCAATTACTCACCCAAATATTTATAGAGCATTACAATAAAAAGCTTACAAATATGTTGGTCAGGTCTGTTTCAGGGAGGTATTGACCCTTAAAGTAACTTCTAGGAAAAGGACCACAAATTCCTTTTTTTAAATGATTATACATTAAATCATAAGAAGTTACATAGTTGTCATAATAGGAAAATCCCAAATGGTCTAAGAGTAATTCTTGGCCCAGTCCCTGCAAGAGACATAATTTCTAGCTGTCATTCTCATTAATTGGAGTGAGCAAATATTTTCATGCATAGCCCACTCACATAGCTGTCAAACACTTTAATAAAATATTCTCCTCTATCAGGGAAAATACCGCCACAGGGTGATCTGAAGCTGTCCATGTGCTCTGATACAGGAGGTTCTAATGGTGTTACTTGACTGTCTTTCCCTATTCTTTGTTCATACCAGTCATTCATCAAAGTGGCTGTTGATAGGAAAAACCCAAATTAAAATCACGGGCTTTCTTTTGGACCTCATGCGGAAATGAAGTTTTCAACCTGGGCCATATATGGATTTGTAATATTCGTCTCTTGAAACACTTTTTTCTGCATGTTGACCTTCCAAGATTTGCTCACATTTGTTTACAACCCTTTCATTAAATTTGTAGCAATTCATTTTTATTTTAAAAAGTTTCGTCGTTAAAAAAAATTATTTTATGTTGTGTATGTTTTTGTTATGATTTTTTAATTTAAATTGGCGGCGCTTTTATCCGTAAAAGAGAATTTAGGAATTAAGGAATTAAGGAGTGTATGCCACCATCCGCAAGTGAATTTTCTTAAGGGTTAACTGTGCTTAACGTATTGTGGTCGCAAAAGAATAAGTAGAATAAAAAGAGAACTTTGTGCAGAGTTACCTTTTCCCAATTTTCAACCCCAGCAACAGCAACAATTCTTATCCAATCATATAATTTCTGTGGTGTCTTTCCCTTTCCGTAAATTCGTAACAATCTCAAGCGCTCTGTGTTATTACTTCATCTTCCAGATGCGAAAACGAATGATAATGAAATAGCCAAGGAAGATGCAAGCCCTCATTTGGTTGGCCGCCATTTTGTCCACCCCCGAGTTCTTCGGTTCGGGTGTCGCCATAGAAATAACCTCGCAGGTCTTCGGGGGAGACACCGAGGTCCTTCCGGCCGCCTTTGGAGACTTCAACAGCGATGACCTCACGGACTTGTTCGTGCTCCGGAACCATGGGAAGACCGTGGAAGTCCTGCTCGGCTCCAACGAGGCCGAGCCTCTGCTGAAAGGCGGCCATCTCAAGTGCTCCTTTAAGGAACGCAACATCACGAGCGTTGTGCCGGGAGACTTCAATGGCGACGCCCTCATGGACGTCCTCATAACGTCGAACAACCCCAACAAGACGGGGATGACGGATGTCCACGTGCTTTGGGGGGGGCGGAACTCGTTGAACTGCTCCTCCGCTGAGAGCAAGCCGGTGCTGCAGGTGCGGGGAGAGCCGTTGGCCCTCGACTGTAATAATGATTTTATAATAGACTTGTTCGGGGTGAATGGGGCGGGGAAAAGAGGAGTTTGGGTGTTCGATAACCAGTCCGAACCTGTTTTTGAGTTGCTCTACCCAAAAGACAAACATAGCTTTAAAGTGAGAGATCCACACTCGCATGCTTACTTGGATCTGAATAACGACAACATCGCCGATCTGTTTTTAACAGTGCAAAATCAAGAGTCATATTATTTCGAAGAATGGCGCGGGTCGCCCCAATCCTGTAAGTTCACCTTTTACAAAAGAATTCCAAGTCCGGCCTATGCCAGGCGGAAATTGGGGCAGTCGCTGTTCCTGGACCTGGAGCTGAAAGGCAAAATGGATCTCATCGTTCCTGTCCTGGACAAGAGCAACCCCAGGATACTCGTGCACTCCAATGACGCCTGGCACGACCTCAACGTGAATTTCAACAGCGACAGGAACGCGCTGTGGGTGTTTCTGGAGTCCGGCCTTTCCAAGGCGGTGACCCTGCGAGGAGGGGACTACAACATGGACGGCTATCCGGACCTGTTGGCCACCCTCACTTCGAAAAGACAAAGACGAACGTTTTTGTTGGAAAACGTCCCCTGTCCCGCTGCCTGTGAAAACTTCACTCGCTCCTTCAAAATCCATTGGAACGGGTTCTCCCAAAGCCTCAACGACACCGTCGCCGGAGTTTTTTATGACATTTTTCAAGACGGGATTCTGGATGCGATTCTGATCAGGCAGTATCCGAACGGGAGTTACCACGTCGAGGCCATAAAAAACAACTTGGACTACGACGCGAATTTCATAAAAGTCATGGTCCTGACGGGGTTGACGAACAGAAACGTGTCCAGCACCAGCAGCGGCCTGGGCAGGAGGAAGAAGACCTACGGCACGAACCTGCCGGGCCCTAGGGTGGCCTACAAGACGGTCGACCAGGACGGGATTCTGCGGACGGGGGTCAGCGCGCAGCTCCCCCAGAGCGCCCACTACGCCCTCAGTCTGCCCTACATAATGTTCGCCCTGGGCAGGACTCCCAATTTCGTGGACAACATAACCGTGGGCTTCGCCTCCCACCACAGGGACCTTCCTCAGGTCATTCCCAATTCCCAGATGGTGGTCATCCCGGTGAGGATAGACAACCCGAGCAAGTGGAAGGTTCAGCTGTTCGTGACCCCGAGCAAAGTAATCCTTCAAAGCGGGCTGGCCCTTACTGGGACTTGTATTTTTATCATTTTAATCATAATGATTTTGCATTGGAAAGAAAAGAAAAGAGACCGCCAAGAGAAACTCCAGGAAGCGTATCGTTTTAATTTCGACGCCATGTGAGCGTCGAAATGAGTTTTTTGTATTTGTCTTCCTCAGGATGCTCTTTGGCTCTTTTGGTGAGGCGCACGAAAGGAAAATCAATAGCTAATGATTGGAGGCTCGCGAACACTGTTGAGAAATGAAAATGGTAAGTGAATAGAATTTGTGGGGATTTTCAATTATCCAATGGAAATAAAGTGAAAAGTGTCTAATTTTTAAGCTTTTTACGGACAGGCTCAACTCAAAGATTTTTAGGGAACCGTCAATAATGTTAAAACATTAGTTGCCTTCAAACATTACATAAAAAATATAATTTTATAACAATCTTATGTCATTGCACAGCACATTTGTTGTCAAGTGTCAACTCTGTGGAAAATCCTATATTTCCTTGCCGTAACTGTTAGTCTTTAGCCTGTGGGCTTTCAGGCAAGAAATCGAACAAAATCTATTATTCCCATATTCAAAGGCCACAATCCCACTTATGTCTACTCCGCACTGAAAACATCTAGAGAGAACAGGAGGTTTAGCAGAGGACAGGTTGGCAGTCGACGAAGTAATTAAACGGCGCTCGGCAGCCAAGGCGCACTGAAACCAAATGCAATAATGATTACTCTCACACAAAAGAGATTATTCACTGACAAAAGCAAACCCACAAATAGATCTCTGTGACTTAAAAAAGTTATTCATTCTGATTATTTGATTATTTTGGCGCTAACGGGCTGGCAGAGTTAAAAAAAGTATAAAAGCTGTGAAAATCGTCTCAAATCACCTTTTCTCGGTCACTCAAAGCTAAAAATTTCTTCTTTTCTTCTTCTTCGTTCCTCTTAGTTTTATCTTCTTGCTTTTTCATCTTTTCTTTAATTCGTTTTAATTTCTTTCTCTCTTTTTTCTTGTCCTCCAGTTCCTTGGCTTTTTCCTCGCTCACAGGTTCGGGAATATTCGCCTAAAATTAAAACCTTTTTAGTTAAATCCAGAGTCAATCAATCATTTATTTCATTTGGCAATAAGAAATCACCTTTTTCAAATCATATTTGTCCGGAAACGAAGAAACGAACATTCGAAATGCATTTCTGGTTTCCTTATCGGCTATTACATAAGGTGTCAGCTTATTTCTGTTTTTTACGGACGGATCAGCACCCGCCGTAAGCAACAAAGTAACGAACTCAGGCAGGCCTTTTGCAGCAGCCAAATGCAGCAAAGTGTTTTTGGTTCCCTCATCCACTGGCGCATTCAGACATTCAATAAAGTCTTTTTTTGTGAAAGAGTGAAAACCTGCAGGAAGATTTAAGACGTAGGTCGAAAAACGCCGCATAAATGGTCTTCATAAAAGGCCTTGAACAAGGCTCACCTGATTTTGGGGTTTCTGGAGGCTGAGTTGACTCGCCTTTTGGTAAATTGGCATAAATATTTAAATTTTCAATGAGTAGTGCTTTATCTTCATTCTGACAACTTCTAATGAGATTGCTTTGAATTTGGTTAAACTCCTCAGACCAATTCATTTTTTCCAGGATTTTCATTTGTTTGCTGCTGGATTTTTTCCTTTTTTTCTTCTGCTTCAGTCTGTTTCTCTTCAAATCTTTTATATGCTGAGGAACTGTATCTTCATATTCTTGCAAACCTTCAAAAGATATTGTCATCTCACTGGAAATCAGCTCCACATCATTTTCATTCTCTTCAGATTCTGATGAAATTCCACCTGGAGAATCTTCAGGAATTTCTTCTACCTGTTGACACTCTCTTGCTCTCTCAAGAGATTTTCTACCACTTGATTTCTTTTCTTTTTCCACTTCATTTTCTTTTCTATTACAATCTGAACTGCTTTGAGGCTCTTTTTTAGAATTAGGAGACCAGGTTCTTTTGTCAGGGTTTGGAGGGAATTTGTCTTTGAATTCATGTGCAGAGCCTAAAAATTATGGAATCATTTCAAAACTTATCCCTCTGATAAAATGACCTATTAATTCATTTAGCTCTAAGCTGCATTTGCTTGGCCTTCCTCAGAGGTCCCTGAGATGACTTACCATAAATTTCAATGCTTGAAAGCATTTCATAAACCCTCTTAACTTCTTTAAAAGTTGGCCGCCTTGTTGGAAATGGAATATTTCTCAGACGCTGATCTGTTTTTGACAGAACAGGAGTTTTACCTCCAAACAAAACTCCTCTATTGTATGGCCCTGTTGCCCTGTATAAGATTAAATTGCACTGCTTCAAGGGTTCAGACCAAGAAGACATGATTTCTTGGACATGCTGTAACAAACATTTCCTTCTTGAAGGTGAATCCCCAGAGGAATCTCAATGGGGATATGCTTATTGCAGCTAATTATCACCTGAACCAAAGCCTGCTCATTGTAACGTCTCAAACTGGCTCCAGCACTTTTGGGATGGCCACCACCTTTATTATCTCTTGCTGACTGAGAACCACCTTGCTTTGCCCTGACAGTGTAACAATGAAATGTCTTGTGGTTCAAAACCTCACCATCATTGAATATGGCACTTGCAAAATGCCCTCCCCCTGCAGAGAAAATACTTTGAAAATCACATAAAACAAAATAAATTTAAAGTGTTTAATACCATTAGGAGTGAACTCACCTAAAAGAACAATCATCCATTTTTTAGGTTTTTTTATCAAATCACACACATTTTTCACCAATTCATCTTTCACTGGATTTTCTTTTTTACTGTGCAGTAAACATCTATACACTGATAATATTTTATCATCATTATTTACAAAAAAAGCCTTTGCATGTCTGTTTGATTTGTATTTGCTTCTAAAACTGTCAGGGTTTTCTGGTTTTGAAGTTTCACTTGCTTCAGTGTCTGAATCTTCAGACTTTTCACTATCTGATCCTGATATACTGGAAACATCATCTGGACACATTTATCAAATATTAGAGAGTTATTTTATAATAAAATTACTGTTATCATGAATGAGACACAATTTTTTTAAAAATTACCTGCTAAAGAATTGAAAACCTCTTCAGGTACATATTTATTCCCAGTTAAGGCCCTTTTCAAATTGTACCTATGCCAGTCTAATTTGTAGTGATTTCTTTGGTGGGAAGCATCAGTAAAGGTAATTTTACAGTAAGAACATGTTAAGACATCTGACACAACCAATTCTTTTAAATTGTAAATTTCTGTGTTTTCTTCTAGAATTTTAAAAAGATTAAAATATTATATGTGCATATTTTACCAGATAGTGATGGGATCCCTTGCACCATCTTGACCAACATTCTTCATTTAATAAATTAATTACTACTTTCGTACCGAACTTATCATATTCTTCTTCGAAATTTAGTAAGTTCATGCAGTCCGCAATGCGGAGACCTTCTATGATTTTTTCCGCTTCAGAGTCGAAAATTTTAAAACTTTGATATTCCATATTTTAATGCTTTACTCTAAACAAAACTGTCAAAAGCACGTAAGAACCTCTAATTTAAAAAAAAAACAAGTAGATAATCAAAAAAATGATTTCTTTTATAAATACTTTTGTGTTTTAAATTAACCGTGAGATAATTTACTGAATTATAAAAAATTTTAAACCAACCGACAACCCCCCCTGCTTTCCCTAGTAATGTCTCGATTATCGAAATTCTTGAAAATGATTATAATTATCCCGTTTCCGGTGGTTCGATTTCGTTATTTACTCTATGAGCCAATTTCTTTCCCTTTCCTCTCGAGCTGACTTTACAGAAGTAAACTATGATCAGAAATTAAATTCTGAATTGTTCTAACGTCACTTAGAGAATGTTTATATTTTTTACTATCTAAGACTTCTAACTTCAAACATTTATATTTGAATGCACAATAAAAAGAGAATGGAATAAATAACTAACATTTATTACACAGATAATAATCAGTCTCATATAACTTTTTGTATTATAAAATCTAATAAAATTTTATAACAGAATTCGGAATTTTATAAAAGTTCAACTTTAGAGAAAACACTGGACACAAAATTTATCTGATTTCACCATCGCATTGAGCTTAAAATATAATCATTCAATCTTTTTAAAAAATAATCTAAGCCCCAAATGATTAAAAAAATAAAACAAAAAAAATGAACATAAATCTCAGGTTACTAACAGCGCTAAGAAAAAGATATCTGTTAGGGAGTATTATAAAAATAAATTTAGATACGTAAATAATCGTTTTGAACAGTATTAATTTTATTTGGGAAAGTCCCATTTAATTAGTGAAGGTTGATTGCAGCTAAAGGTTCGCTCAGCCGGGCACTATTTCAGATTCACTGCTTATTATCATTTCTTCCTTATGTACAGCATAATTTTTTCCCATTAAATCCACTCCGATATTCATTCCGTTTTCATCAAACAGATTCACCAACAAAGTGGTCTGTTCTCCAGGAAGTTTTGAAATAATCTCCATGCTTAGGTGTCCTTTGCTGATTCTGCTATTCAAATAATCCATAGCAACTTCCAGAGCCACTTTCGGGTTGTGCTCAATACCGAATATAAAGCACCGCACAGCCTGAAACGGGAGATGCAAATATCTCGCCTCTATGGCTCTTATCTTTGAAATAGATACGTTCTCATTATTCCCATAATCTACGTACAAAACCGAGTAAGCGTCATTTTCTGGTTGAGATTCTAAAATTTTGGCGCGATACCATGAGTGATCCTCACTGTATTGCGCTATCACGATCTGCCCCACTGAAGGAGGGATCAAAAGCTTTTTCATTTTCTTAATGTTTTCTTGTTTGTTCATAAAGTTCAACAAAGTCTGCAGATTTTCTTCTTCGGGGATGTGCTTGTGGTCGTCCATAATGCAGCAAAAATTATTCAATCCCAAGAGGCAAGTGATCTGAACTCTGACAACAGAATTTGGGGGTGGCACATAAAGCCTGTTGAAAGCATTTTTGTATATTTCCTCCTCATCAGTTGTAAATCCCAGAGGATTTAACTTCTTGTGCTCCTTTTTGCAAGCCTGCCCCTTGAAACAATAACCTGTTTTTGCAAAGTGTTTGCAAACTCTTTCGTAATCCCTGCCGACATAGCCATAAATGTAATTAGCTGGATCATCAATGTTCAGATCATAAGAGTTTTCATAAGCCTCAAAGTCTTCTTTCATAGGATTCCAATCCTCTAAGATTTGATTTTCTGCAGAAGGCTCAAGCTTTGAGTCCAAACCAAAAACAGCACATTTGCTCCTCACTAATAAATCATTAATGCATTCATTATTTTTATCCACCATCCAAAGTGTGACAGGCAGTGACTCTTTAGAATGGAGCTTATCCTGAGAAGCTATTTTTATCTTGAGCTTTTTTGATATTTCCACTAGGCACTTCATCTTTTCAGTAGATTCCTTACCCCAAGAGAGAGTATCAATGTCTAGGTCTATTGCTGAGGGACTAATTCCATATAAATGGCATCTTCTGGCACAAGCTGGGTATTTCTTATAGCATTCTGGCATGGCCCCTACATCATCAATGGACACACACTTGTACTCACCATGATCTAACAGGAAAACCTTGATGAAGTCATCTTTGTAGTTCAAGCACCAGTTGATGACTTTTGCCCTGCACCATACCTCATCATATTTTGAATAGTATAAAACATATGAACCCAGCTGCTCACTGAGCCAAGCCTTTCTGTTTTCATCTTTCTTAGACTTCACCTTATTTTTCACATTAGACATTAATTTCAAATTTTGCAACAACTCTGCCAGTAAAGTTGACTGAGTATCTTTAATGAAAACATAAAATTCAGAGGGGGACTGAATGTGCTCTACTGTAACTTCATATTCATCTCCCACTTTCCATGAAATGTTCAAAGGCTTGATATCATCTTCATTCAGGTTTACTTCAGGTTTTCTCTCACCAAATGATTTTGGATTTGCACTGCTCATCTCTTGTGAAGATTCAATGTCTTCCTGAATTTCTGAATCACAGCGCAGTGCAGTCACTGTTCTGGGTATGACCTCAGCTACAGGAATATCTGCACTGGCCAGATGAATTCTTCTCTCCTGAACTTCATTACAAGATGACCCATTTTCAGAGTCAACTGAAGCAGCTGCAGGCAGTCCTCTGTCAATTTGGGAAACACAATTTATTTGTGGTGATGACAGATCTGAATCACATCTTTCTCTCTCCACACTTGTATTTTTCTTGTCTTTTGTTGTTGGTATATTACATTTACCTACTTCAATATCTGATGAGAGATTATTACCAGAATGAGCAACAATATCAGAATTTGCACATAAATTAATTTTTAATTCTGCATTTGTTGTCACTTCTAGATTATTATTGCTATTTGTATTTGAGAATTTTCCTTCAGAATTTACTTTTTCCAATGTAGCACTCTTTAATGAAACATTTGACTCTATAGGCTGTCCGTTTCTGTCTTCCTTATTTTGAAAAGATTTTAACAAATCATACTGTGAATCTGTATTATCACTAATCCCTAATAATATTTTTGAGGTTGCATTAGTGTCATTAACTGAAAGTGAATTAATGTCTTCTTTTTCAGAAATCCATAGCATTTCAAATTTGCAGTTTATTTCAGTAAGAAAACCGAGGTATTTCAAAATAAATGCATTAACATCCATAAATCTTTTAAAATAAATTGCAGGTGCTGTGACACTGTTTAGGTCTCTTATAATTTCTGAGGAATGGGTTTTCAAACGTTGGAGAAAGCTGAAAGATGCAATAATTTCATTATTCAAGTCCGAAAGAGCATTTTCTAATTTTATCTTTTTAATCTGAATCTTGGCGGTTAAATCGTCCATCATCTGTAAAAAACAACAAAAATAGATCTTGGACAGTTCATGAAATTCATCGGGGTCTAAAACAAAAAACTAAGCATACAAAAAATAAAGAACACACACCATTTTAGGCCTTAAAACTGTGCTTTTAATTCCGTTTAATTTTTAATATGTTTTATAATTGAAAGACAAGTTCAAATTTCATAATCGATAGTCTTTTTTGTGTTCGAAAAACCGTTTGTTCGGCTTAAAAAATCGGTAATTAATTTCCAGCTTCACCGTGACAGTGTTGAATTTGGCAACACTGCTTTTTTTTCCAACAACGTACAGCGTGGTAGCCACGTAAACAAACCATTTGCAGTCGGCCAGGTGATTGACCAAAATGAAGAATACTTCGGGGAAAAACCAAAAAGCATTCACTAAAGAAGAGGAGCTTTTGCTTCAGGATTTCAGTAGAAATGTATCAACAAAGTCGTCTGCACTTTTTTGCGGAAACGCTTTTATTGTTTCAGCTATTCCAATATGTGAGTATCATTTGGTTGATTTATTGCTGCTAATTTCAGTGTTCATTTGAAAGGTGAAACTCTCCCATCCCAAAGTGCCTCAAAAGAAGCACTTATTATAATTGCTTTTTAAATATCCTTATCCAGCTTCTCAGTTTTTTAAAACATTTTGGAACTTTCAGTCTGAAAATGATTAATCCTTTTCATTTACAGGGTTGTTCTGGAGGATTCATATGATCGACTTGATATCTTCTCTTATATTTTTCATTATTGTTACATTGGGCAGCACGTATTTAGTTGCTCTTGCGTATAAGAATACAAAATTTGTGCTCAAACATAAAATCGCCATTAAAAGAGAAGAAGCAGTGACAAGGGAAATGAGCAAAAAATTGTCAGAAGATAAAAAAATGAGCAAAAAGGAAAAAGATGAGAGGTAAGTTGTCAGTGGCCATACATTAGAAATAATCAAAATAAAATTTCAAAAGCTTTGTTGATCTTGTCCTGAGGTTGTAAGTTGGGAAACATTTATGAAAGTCAGTGCCTAACATTTGGAATTTTATATTTTTGCAGAATTCTTTGGAAGAAAAATGAAGTGGCTGATTATGAGGCCACCACCTTCTCCATTTTCTACAATAATGCATTGTTTTTGGCACTTGTCATATTTTCAAGCTTTTATTTGCTTAAAAGCTTTTCACCATCTATGTATCCTTTTTAATTTGAATATTAGTACTTTTATAATCTTTTATAATTAGAAATTTTGGAATTTCAAACAAAAATTCTGATGTTCAGAACAAAGAGTGGAGATGTGTTTTTTCAATCTGCCACAGCACTGAGGTCTGACTACACTCGTTTATTTTCCTTAATGAAAATTTCCAGAAATTATGTTCTCTCTGTGAGCTCTGCAGGAGGAATACTAGCTCTTCTATCCACAAGTTCTCATTAATTCAAGTTCAGTGTACTCTTGTAATTTCATTGCATTCAGTTATATTTAATGTTTTTATCCATCTTATTAAGAGCCAGGAAAAAACATTTGAATAATTATTTATGGATTTGTAAATCATAAATTTCTTTATTAATTGAATCAAACATTACAAAAGTATTTATTTGAAAAAGCAGTGA
This sequence comes from Brueelia nebulosa, assembly GCA_028293925.1. Classification (NCBI taxonomy): domain Eukaryota; kingdom Metazoa; phylum Arthropoda; class Insecta; order Psocodea; family Philopteridae; genus Brueelia; species Brueelia nebulosa. Next base: position 169,265 of record JAQIBA010000003.1, on the reverse strand, counting down.
TTGCCAAGGAATTGCCTTTAATTTCATTGTTATAAAAAGTTTAAAAACTGATCAGCAGGAACACTTGTTCTGAGCTTTCTTGTGCAGGTTGTATCCACATTATGGAGTTCTCTTTAGGAACCAATAAGGGAAAAGAGAATGTTCCACTATGACTGCCTTAGCAGTTCATGTAGCAGTTCACTTTCACACTGATTTGCCATAAATTCCAAAGTCAGTGAGCTTTCAGTTTAACTTCTCCATCCATGAATTTCATAAAATGTAAGCTTAACTGTAACTTTTATTCTCAATAAATCTTGAAACCTGTTTGGATGAGCTTTCATCAGAATTCACTGGGTCTGCTTTTCTTCTGGTGGAAAGGATATATAAAGCCTAATTTTGTACAGTAAATTACAGTTTTATTTTCCAATAAATTCCATGGATTGAAAAAATAAAGGCTCCTGGTTTGAATTGCAGAATGCAAAACACTTTACCTTCTATTCAGGTACATTTAATTTATTTTTACAATTATCACCAGTTTATTTTTTTAGAAACTCAATAAAGGCAAAACCAGGAAAATTATTGCTAAATTAATGTTTACAATTGCTGTTAATACATTTCACACAATATGAATTACATATTGTATTAACATTGCTTAGGAAGCTATCAACGCCCTTCTAATTATATTTCGTTTGAAAGTGTTTTAACTTCGATTTAAATCAAATGGCGATAAAATAATGATTTTTTCTAACTGCGGAAAGGCTGACAGGTTCTGTGAATTTATTCAAATATGATTCACCTTAAAACACTTAATTAAAAATACCTTTTTTATTTCAAATAATTTCAATTAGGGCAAGACCACACGCCAAAAAAGAAAATACAAAAAATCCGGAGAAGAAATTAACGTGAAAACTTTTTTTAAACTGACAACTGGGGAAACAATTATCATGAAACGATAAGATCGAAAAGGCTACGGATTGCGAACTTGATGGTGTCATTGATTTATTATTGAAAATTCACCGACTAAAAAAGTATTCGGCAAGCACGGCACTTTTGAATTTTGAGTTGAGTGAAGGAATTACGGCAAAATAAAAGAAAATGAGTTTGCCCCCAAACAAGTAAAAAATTATTAAAAGCAGTTTAACTTTCCTAACATTTTTATATTTAGTAAGAACAATCATTACGCCCTGCACACTCGGCTCTTTCAAATTTCATTTTTTCTCTTCTACTTGTTCCAAGTACTCGTCAACGAAATCAAGTCATTTTAAAATACGCTTCTGCAATTCATTCCAACCGAAACGCTCAGATTTTTTAGCACAATGAAGCTCACTAATTAAAAAGAAAATAAAATCGCTCCAAAATAGGATTGCTAAGTAAAACCGCAATGGGGTTCCCTGCTTCTGAAAGCCTGAAAACAACCTCAAATCAACAGTTTCAGGTTTGTAACAAAATTAATTCCTTTTCCACTGATACGATTTAAAATCATTTTAAGCTTTATGAGATCTGATTATTATAACACTAACATAATTAATAAATTACATATCTACAAACACGGATATGTCTTTTTAAAAAGATTCTTTTTTTTAAAAAAGAGCAATCGGATTTCTGTTTGCTCGGAGTAATGGTTTTTGTAAAAATTACATGGTAATAAATAAGTCAATTACTACGTTCTAAAAACAAAAAGCGTCCCTTTTAAATGAAATAAACCCCTTTTTAATACTTTACATACAGACTTTAACGCAAAGAAAAAACAATTCGTCGGTTTTTAATGAAAATTTTTGGGCTCAGATAACAAATACTAATAAAATTCCGGACTTTGCCGGTATTTTTAATGCGGCATTAGGGAATTTTAAGATTGCCTGAGAACTGCATAGCCCTTCACAACGTTAATCTGCCGCAAATCAAATCAAAATCTTGGGAAATAAATGCAATTAATTTTTCATTAAAGTTTCATAATCTGAGCCTGTCAGTATTTGCGAATGTGCCACCTCAGTTTTCTTTGCTTGACAACTTTATACATGACCCTGTCATAAAGGCACTGCTGACTAAACATTTGTTTCGGCTGATTCCATCTTTACATCCCCGCCGCCGTCAAATAATAATGTACCCACATGACGACATCATGACAAACCCTTCTCTTACGCTGAGGAGATACGGCTGCGAGGGGTCATCACAGGCAAAGTTTGCGTCAAAACTACAAATAGTCGACTAATTTCGAAATCCCAAGTGCACCCCTGACCTAAAAAAAGAATTTGACCACTCTGAAGAGAAAAGGAAGAGTCAACTGAACAAGATGATTATTTTTCAGCCTCGACAGCAACTGATAAACTGTATCATCCAATGCATCTACGGAGCAGAGCGGAACTATCTCATGCCTCGAAGGCAACCATGATTTTAGAAGCATTTCTGGAAGCATGGAAAGCAGAGATTCATTCAAAAGATTCATTCATTATCGAATTAAGAAAGAACAAGGCGGCTCAAAGGATTCTAAATAAATTCACACAAGTTAAATGAGCTTGTCAAAATGAAGACCGCCGACTTCAATGACTTACGAAGATTTTAAAGATACAGTAATATCCGTTTTAAAAGAATCAATACAGAGTTATATCCTCTTCCTCACGACTTTACTATATAAACAAAGGATGTAGTTTTTTGGAATGTAATGAACACCAGTTAGGGTAATTTCAAATCGAAGACCACTCTATGAAGAGAGCGATCTCTGGGAATCAGTCTTACATTTCGGCTGAAGAAATGCGGAGAATAGAGCCTGGAATATGGGCAACCAACGCAAATAAGTCTTGCAGCCGTTATATCCTCGTTCAACATCACGCTGCAGAGAAAAGTCGCAAATGTCGCTTTTTTCACATTTGGCTGTTCTCGTAAAAATTACTTCTCTACCAACCCCTTCCGCAATGTTTCCAGGCTTATTTAAAACTTTTCTTTCAACATAATTTACTTAAATAAATTAAATGGTACAAAAATATATGAATACATGCTGAATAAACCATGGAAAACATATTTTGATTTGCTTTATATGGTTAAATTGCTCCATTTTTTCTGTAATTATTAAAATGCCTTTAATCTCATATCACGTCACAAAACCTGGCCATCGGAAATAAGCGTTCTTTATGTGATATCGAAAAGTGTGGACCGGAAATTGTTTTGCATTCCAACTAAAAGGAAAAAATAACAACTTTCTAATGGCATAGAGTGAATAAAAGGGTCGCTCTGACGGTTTCTTTCAGTAAGGTCACCGCCTTCTTTTTGTAGTCCACGCATAATCTATAACTCTTTTCTTTTTCCTGCTCAACAACAACCTCCTCTTCTGCATAATGTACTTTCCCTTCGAGCACCTTAACCTAACGCCCGCACCCAGACCCGAGCTCGCCATCTTCCTCACCCGCACCACGCAGCCTGGATAGTCCGGCGAGCCTGAGTCCACGCTTTCCGACAGCGACTCGCTGTCCTGACTCAGCCTCCGGACAATGGCCAGTCGGTCCCCCGCATCTATATGAGATCGCAGCACTGGTTTCTCCTCTGCTTCCGAAGCTTTCTTCTCCTCGTTGTCGACTCCTCGCCTGATCCGCCTTTTTGAACCCGTGATTATGTTCTTCGCGTTTATACAGTTCTCCCTGCTCCTCACCTTTGCTTTCGTTAGATTAGGTTTCAATGTCTGAGCATCACTCTCCGGTTCCCTAATCTCTGCGAGTTTATTGGCCGTTTTTCGACGCGACTTCCGGTTGTCCCAGCCCGTTTTATTGATCTTGCGAGCTTTTTTCCTTCGTCGCCTCTTATTCTCGGGACTGCCTCCCTTGGAATTCGCTTTCGTTTCGGAAATAAAGTCTGAGTCCGAATCTTCCATGCTTCGGCAGTTTCTGAAACTCTCGAGAACCGATGTAATGTTTTCGCTCAACCCGGACTTCTTTTTTATTTCTATCACCAAGTCTTTAATGAAAGAATCCGGTTGTATAGTTTGCAAGGAGAAATACTTCTCCTCATGGCTTGCACCGTCGCACTCACTTTGGCATTCAAACTTCGTCAATTTCTTATTCCGATTACCAGTTTTTACGCTTTTTGTATCTTCGTCATCACTTTTCGCACTTTTTCCCGAATCACTGTTTTTCCGTTTGGGCTTATCCTCGGAATCACTGAGCGGTTCCAACAGAACTTCCTCCGCTTCCTCATCCGATTCATTCTTAAAAAACGAGTCCAAAATTTCCTCACTGCTGTCGTTCCTATCACAATCCGCAAACCTTCCCTCCAACTTGTCGCCGGCCAGACTCGAATTCCCTGGCGGCGACTCACCAAGCATTGCGCTCATCGACAGATTAGTCCCGCTCCTTTTCTTCCGCCTCTTCAGACTGGAGAGTATCGCCAGAGTGCTCGCGTGACACCTGGGCGATTTCCTAGGGTGGTTAAATAAATGCATTAGCTTTTTTCGCCTTCTTTTGTAGTATTCACTGACCGTGGGTACTTTGGGGTAGTTGGGCTTTGGCAACTCGTACGGGAGCAAAAAGGGCTGGTCGTTGGGGTCGCTGAGCAACGGATAATAGTTCTCCATTCCTTCGTCCTGCCTCTTGTACACAGCGTACCAAGGTTCTGTTTCGGGAATGCTTTCGAAGGAAAATAATATTTTTTCTATTTCTTCGGAAGGCTTAAAAGCGTTCTTTTTCTTCTCATGATTCTCGAGCCTTTCCTCCTTTATGTCCACGCACAGCTGCAGTTTTTCCAAAAGCTCATTCTTTTTGTTCTGCTCCGTCGAAAATCTCTCCTTCCTCTTTTGCCTCAGAGTGTAGATAAAATCTTTGTCCTCGGACTTCACGTCTAAAAAACTGCCCTGATACCTCAAGCGCGAGCCCGGAGTTTCGAACTTGTAGTAGTCGAGATTGTCGTGAATGAAAGCCTCCGCATGAGATCGCCTCTTCCTTCGCGTTTTCATTTGCTTCCCGCGGGCGAAGGAGTTTTCGTGAGAGTTGAGTTTGGCCATCAGACTGGAATTGTTCCTCTTCCTGGGAGAATCTTCGACCTCGGTCTCTGTCGCACTGGCTGCCGTGCTGCTCTGGCGACTCGATTCCCCAAACATAAAGGTTTCCGCCTCGTTGCAAAGTTTCATTAACTCGGACTGTCGCTTCCTTTTTATTATGCCGTTTATTTTAACGTTGTTTTTGTTCTCGACAATTATGGTCGCGTAATTGACGTCGCTCCCCTTTTTGGCATTTGCCTTCGTCCATTTACTTTTCTTTCTTTTACCTCTAATTTTTATCTTTTTAATAATTATCTTGTCTATTTTCTCCGGAGGACTGGCATTTTCCACGCTCGTTTCGCATTCCTTGTTCTGGTTCACATTCAAAAGCGATCCCGATGATCTCAGCTTTGTATTTAGAACTTCCATTTTGAAATATTCTTTGTTATCTTGCAACAGCTTTTCTTCCGGAGATAATTTCTTCTTCCGTACAACCGAATTTATAGAATTTGTGCTCATGGTGCGGGCACGTTTAACCGACGGAGATATTCTGCCGCTGACGGAAAAAGATCGCTTTTTGCCCTCAGTTCTACTTTTGGGCTGCCCTTGTTCGGATTTGTGACTTTCCACGCTGCTCTCTCTGCTTTTCCCATTTACTTCATGATTCTTTACTTTTGTATTGCGCGTAACGATGCAATAGCCATCCTTTTTCTCGTTATTTCTTTTAATCTGATAATCATTCTGAGAAGAACAATTTAAACTCATGCCTGAATCAGTTTCTTTAAGTGCTCTTGGCACTGCTGATTGTTCGTCGAAATCCTCCTTAATTTTCTCATTTACCGACTCGAGCAAATCGTTGGAAAGTTTCGAGTTGTCGGATTGCCTGAGAGAGTACTCGTAGCGCCTTCGAATGCAGTTGCCATTTTCTTCGGCGGTCGTGCCTATGAGAGCGATGGGGAGCCAGAGCTGGCCTTTTGGACGCAGGGTGATCCCCGGACTGTCCAGAGACGAGTCATGAGTTTCGAAGCTGCTGTCCGAACGGCGAATGTTCTCTATTTCGCTGTCGGTGGGCGAAAGTTGGGAGAGTTCTCGCGTGCTGCCACACCACGAGGCAGAGGCCCGACGAGTGCTTCTTCGCGACGTGGGCAATGGCAGAACGTCGCTTCCACTGGGAGAAAGAAGTTTGGAGTTTCGATGACTTGTGGTTAATCCGTTGCACTGAACCTAAAACAAAAATCATTCAATCAATTATCACGAAAAGGAAAAACAGTTAGAGCATTCTTGCACAGCATTCTCGCACTCACTTTAAGCAATTCGTGTGAAGACTGCCTCGTGATGCTTCGGCTATTGTATCCATTACATAGTGGTAATAAATTGTGCCTCGCGTCTGCATTATTAAGATTTTCGTCTTCACTGTTAACTGAAATGCTCTTAGCAGGTCGTCGCGTCATTTTGCTAAAACAACAAAAGTGCAGAATAAAGTTGTTAAAACGGCCAATTTGGGCCAAAAATTGCCACCGCAAAGCATTGTTTCGGTAAATACTGACAATTTTTTACTGTGGTAATATTAATAGAATGATGTTTTCTATATATCATATCACTACAAATTTTTAATACAAATTATTATTGATTACATGTATCGCATAATTGCAAGCTGTGGCAATATCCAAAGAGCTTATAAATTTCCGTTCAATCACACTTTCATAATCGCTGCATAATATAAATCTGTTGTAAATAAAAGCCATTTGCAATGCAACATACATAAACACATCTAAGTAGTGCACAAAATAATCTAATGAAGAGTCAGTTTACTTTGAAGTGGCAGCTAAAAAGCAAATCCAGTAACGCCTAATAAGGACTTATTTATGATTTGATGGTTTTTTAAAAAGCATTTTAAGAAATTCTTGGAAAAAAGCCTAAAAATCCAACCTACCCTATTTAGGCCTTCAAAATCAACGTCCTGTTTCCCCGAAACGTCAGTCTCTTCGGCTTCTTCTTCGCATTCCCCAATTTTTATATTATCCTTAATTCGAAAGTCAGTGTCGTATTTTATCAACTCTACCGCTACCTTGTCCTTGGCGTCAAAAAAGTGATTTGCCACTTCTTTCGGCTCCTCATTAGCCAGAGAGAGGTTAGGAGGACTGGGAGAACGGAACGGACATCTTCCCAAGCGACCGTCCAAGTTCAGCCTCGGCCAAGACCCCAGTACTAAAAATTCTGGTACATTCGGACTGAAAATAATATGTTGACGACATCAAATACAGAAACTTATGGCAATACCCTCTGCCATTTGCTATCGCTTACCTCACAATTGATTCTATCTTAATGAATGGTGAATTTCTGGCATGCGCTACAATTTTACTTTCCTTTTTCTTTTCCAACCTGGCTAAGAAGGCTTCTTCAATTTTATGAATGCACTGCCGCAGACTGGACAACGGCAAAATAGGAATCCTCCATTTCTGAGCGAGCTCCAGTGGACTACTGTAAGGAGATGCAGGTTGCCGCGAAACCTTTTCTAGCATAGCAGAGGACCTGGTTTTCTGTAATCACACCAAAATAAATGAAAATCCTCTCAGCGAACTAAAATTAAACTCTCTTACGGAAATATACTGCGATTCCCTTACAGGTAAAGCAAAACGCTGATCTTGATTAGAGGAAGGTGATGGCGTAGTCAAAGGGGAAATAGACGCACTCGGGCTTCGACCGCTTCCTATCCATTCTGCTTTATCTGTCACAACTACTTCTATGTCTTTCCCAAAGAAGAGTTCAATTTTCTATAAAAAAAAAGTCATCATAATAATCAACCATTTAAAGCAAAAAGGTTGAAACAGTTGGGTCATGACATTAAAATATTTAAAAAATTACCGCGCCATAAGATCTTAAAGTTGATTCAACTTCGGCCAACTGAGCTCTATTTCTTATGTCTAAATAAAATTTAGTATTTGTTAGGGGATGAGAATTCTTCAGTGTCGACGAAGACCTTTGTTTTGAGCCTAAAAAAAAGTATTTAAAAAATTTGAAAACGCAGTCTTTCCATACGCATAAAACCTGAAAAGCTTTTGACGTCAAGTTTCACAAATGTTACAGAACCTACTCCACATAATTATAATATTGAAAATTATGTTTTCTACAACGAATGGCTTCGCTAGGGGAAAATTTGTTAAGATTTTAACGCAATTATGTTAAAAAAAGTTGAATCATCAAAACTGCGAAGCACTCGATACTTGGAAGCCACTGAGTGTGCACTTAAAAAAATAACAACATCGCAATGCTAACTCCTGACTTCTTTGACTTGACTCTGCACATGATTTGCCATGGATAAATTCAAGTCAAACATTTCGGCGCTCCTCAACTAAACGCGAACATAAATACTTTTCGAGCTAAATGCATTCTCTTTATTTCGCGATCGACAAACAACTCACTGGCAAAGCATTTTTGGCGAGCGTGGGAATTCGCTGGCCTAAAGTGAGCGATAAGCTCAAAAACAATGATGGCCACACTTTCACTGCTCGATGTGGCATTCGGTTGCTTCGGACAGTGACGTTTTATTTAGTTCTTCATATCTAACAACCAAAATATTTCACCAGGGCTTTCAGAATCATTAGCTCACATAAATTTTATTTTGTTATAATCACACTTTGCCTTGTAATTAAAAGTTTCATAATAAATTCTGCTCACAAATTTGGAAACAAATTTCATTAGTGTGATATTTTCTGAGTTTCATGTCTATATTTTGGCATTACTGGAAATTTATGCAAATAATAAATAATCACTCATGATTTTTTCAATTGTATATTTTTTCCAATATAGTCTTATGGCTCAGTGTTTCTTCCAAAATAATGTTAATAAGTGAAGAGAAAATGGAGTGCATTCTCTTTTAGGCACTCAGTGCCTGAATGGTTATTTATTTTAATTTTGGACCATTGGTTTATTTTACATTTAAGAACAATTCTTTGCCTTTTTTCAAAATTAAAAAAAATACAAGTCAAGGAATTCATGAATGATTCACAGCATTTAGACAATTTTAGGTTATAAATTTAAAATATTTAGTTATTAATATTATTTATTTCCTCGATCAATATAATAGTTATATATAATATATATAATAGTTTCAAATATATGTTTTATAATATTGTAACTACTTAAAAATTGACACTGACATTACTAAACATTGAATAATTTATTCAGCACTACATAATTACCGATCTGTGTTTTGACATTTCAAGAAAGGATTAAATTAATTTTTCAAATTTTACATTTTATGAAACAAACTGAATCAAATGGTCTTAGCAAATGAAAATTATAACATTCATCTAAAAAAAGAAATTAAAAAATGATGTTGATTGAAATTTTTTACAAAGCTCACTTTGTAGTACTTTATATTAGGGAACTATTTTAAAAAGAAAATAGAAATAAAAAAATGATTTAGTGTCACAGACTTTGAAATCCATTAACAGGATTTCAGATTCATAAATCCCTCAACAGTTTTTTTTATTTTAACCTAATGCAGCTGCTAAAAAACTACAAGAACTTCTTACTGCATTTAAATACATTCCCTTAATGCATATAAACCGAAAATTTTTTGAATAAATCCATTACAAAACAGATTACAAGATCATACCTGAGCACTTAAACGTACTCTTAAAACCACATTCGTAAAAAATTCAGGTAATCATTGTGAAACGAGGTCAACAAAAAAGGCGCAATTTCGAAACTGCTAAAAGTTAATCGACAATTTACGTATTTGGAACAATTTATGCTTTTTGATTGTATTTAACATTTACTAAATTTTTCTTTTCATTATTTATCGTTTTCAGAACACAGTTTTTCCTCAAAAACTGAAATTTTAAAAGATTTGAGGAAATGTAAATAAAGGTGCCACAATTGAAACAAATAATTAAATTTAAATAAATATTCCATCACATATCGTGAATGCAACTGCCATCGGCGTGCCTAATAAGTACTGAATGTAAGACTTTAACCTAGTTGACATAAAAGGGATTTAAAAATAGTGAAACGACGTTAGAGGCTTACCTCCTTGTGTTTTTAAGTATGTTTTCGAGCTAACAATACCAACTTTATAACCGGCGTTCGATGTTTTAAAAATTTTGGAAGGTGGGACCATGCCTTCAACCTTTTTATCACAATAATCGTGCAATCCTTATCACAAACATTAACATATAAATTACTGAAGGAGTGTCCATCATTTCCAAGCATTAAAACTCGATCCGATATTAAAGATGGCGGAAAATCTAAATACAGAAATATTGTTTTTTCTATCCCGATCTGTCAAAATATACACTCACATCAACCACATCGAAAAACCTTTTAATTTCCACTCATTAATCAACCATCAAAAACTACGTACTGCCTTAGTAAATTTTCTAAAAATTAACTGCAAACTCTGCAGGAATCAGTTACAGCGTCTGATGAACAGCGAAACAACTTGCACGTAGCGCCACACGGCTTTTTTCTGAACTAATCAACAAAGAAATATCGATTCACGGATACATATATTTATTTTAAAAATGTTAATAATTAAGGTGTGAAGAAACGTCTGTAAAAGTGTAGTGTGCTTAAAGTATTCTTTAAAACGAAAAAAAAAACAAAATTTATTGGAGCCAACAAAAATGTTCTTTCAGACAACTTTATCTTTCTCTGTCGCTTCAGCCACATTCCAACGGTCGCTTCCTAGCATCTTTTTCGAAATTTTTATTCCATTTGGCAGTTTTTGAAATTAAAGAAATACCTTGTTACTTTTGTTTTATTGGAGAATTTTATCTGACAACTAAGTAAATTTTTATTACATTATTTAATTAAATTATACGTGAAATAAAATACATCTGGACAAGTTTCCTCTTTTCCCGCTTCGGCACGCATGCGCGTATTTTGTACACAAACTTTTACTGCTTGTCATTTTTTATGTGACACTAACTTTTCTTAACCATTTTGTCCTAATCTCCTTTGCGAACGTGGACATACACTCGCATCATTTTAAAGTATTATTATAATGACTTATGATTTCTCTTTACTTGTTCATCATTCCGTTTTTAACTTTTCCACAAACTAATTTTCGAATACACAAGAAAAAGGGTTATCATGACCATCTCAAAGACGAAATAGTTGCGTGGCCCCATGGCCGGGAAGTTGCCAGGAGATTCGGCCACCCCGCAATCCCTTCCTGCCCATAGAGAGGCTTCGGGCTGGCAAACACTCCCTTCAAGGACTTGAAGGGAGTGCAGGTATGCCTGGGCCTCATATGCAAACAGGGCCTGCGTTCACTCGCGAGTGAGCTCACTCAATTAAGAACTATTTTCATCGGAAACGGTACTGACACCGGCGAGGTATTTGTAAATAATCCTTCCAAGTGTTAGCGCAGAATGAGTCTCATTTTACAGTTTAGGTTTTGTCAAAGTTTAATAATTTTTTGGATCCTACGTATGGGCCGAAAAATCGAAGGGAAAAAGTGACATTTCTTCGGAAGGAAAATTACAAAATTTTATTACTCAGTGACTCAAATTCGGCTTTTAAAACTTATCAGCTAAAAAAGCAATCCATTTAAATTGCCAAAAGAGATTTCGAATCCTTTCTTAGTTGTAATTAGCAATAGTAGTAATAAGTAACAACACATTAATTAAATAGGATATGACAGGTCAAAAAAAACTTCAGAACAAAAATGAATATGTTACCTTTGTTCATTAGGAGCAGATGAAAACAAACAACGTAACGCAAATAAATGATTGTTGAAAGTCAAAAAATTAGAGGTTTTAACTGCGAATAACTTTTCCCGCGACGAAATGAAGCGAGCAAATCAACAACTGACTTATTTACTGAGTAGATTTTTATAAAAAATGTACTTCATTAAGTAAATGGGTCTGATTATTTGGAAGAAAACTTAGCTCTCAAGCTAAACCTCGTTTGTTCTTTTTTAAAATTTCAAAATAAAATGAGTTCGGGAATAAATCAAAAAATTGTGCGAAGGCACAGAAACAAATTGCAGGCTAGGATAATAATAATTCAATACAGAATATCAGATCGCAGTTTCCTTGAATTTCCTCGTCACCGGTTTTCCCTTATTCAATTCACTGAAAGCTTGAAAGCCTAACCATGAAAGGAAATTATCAAGACTACTCATTACGAGCATTATTTTTAACTTTTTTATTCTTTGTATCGCCTTCCAACTTTATCAGCCCCTTTGGTTAACTGTGCTCATTAAGAATTGATTCGGGTAAATTTAAAATGAGTTTATTATAACTTTCCATTTCCATTTATTAATTCAATTAGTTTGTCAGACGATATATATAACTCGAGACTATTGGAATACCATGGTCAAAAGTAGTTCTGATTTTTACAATAAAAATTGGCGTTTGTGTCAGACCCGAAGGAAAATGCAACCAAATGGTTGGCCTTTCCTGGCCTTTTAGCCTTAACGGAATAACAATGAGGATGACAATTATAATGTCGTATGGAGCAATAAGTCTGACGCGATAAAAATCTAAATGCTCTTCAATAACAATAAACGTTTTATAAATGTAAATACTACACAGGGTTTAAAAAATATTTTATTTTAAAAAATAATTTACAGAAGAAGTATCACAATAAAATTCAATAAAAGGCATAAAACCTACTCATTTAAATACTTTATAAAATCTTAATGCAGTGATTAGCTATTTTAGAGCACTTAAATCAAACCACTGGTGCAACCAGAATATTCATTGAATGATCAGACTGCAACCTCTGTTCTGGCTCTACCTGGAGCACCCATTTCGGAAACGAAGTTTCCGTGGTTTTGTTGGCAGATTTTTCTTTTCTAGATAATTATTCGAATTTTACGGAAACACAGCCGCAAATAAACTAAGAAAATAAAAACTCAGCAACCAAAATACCATAAAATATAACGTAAAGCTAGTAATGTTTTTACTAGGTTTATATTCGAAATAAACTACTGAAAGACAGATTAACAAGCTGTTCAATATCGTGAAGTATGTTTTTAAAATTACCAGATTACAAGAAATAAGAAAATTTATCGAAAATACTGAAACCCAACTTATATCTCTTAATACCAGATTCAAGCACTATGTGAGAATAAAGTGAAATTTAAAAACCTGTTTTTGCAGAATTAATGCAAAGAGATAAAAATAATTTTGCAGTTTTAAGTAAAACATTCAGTTTAAAATATAGAAAAAAATCAATTATGTGAAGCATTAATTGCACAAACAAATAATAGTAAAAGAAGCGTATATAGGACAAAGGGCCGCTCTGCATTTACATAAATAACGGTTGTTTTCTCCCAAATATAAAATTCCGTAAACTCAAGGAAAAATACTTCCAAATTAAGTTTTTTTTTTATTAAAAAAAAATTAATGATAATTATGTCGTAAAAAATGGAGTTTGAAATGCTAATATGGATTGCGAATGTAGTTGTGAATGTACAGCATGAAATTATATTCTCCAACATTAATTTAAAGAACTTCGAGTTCACTTTTTAATATTTTGACAAATGCCAAATGACAAAAATTACTCACCAAAACCTTTTTTTTTGAAAGCTTGAGGTCAGAATCCTAAATGCCTCCAAGATTTCTTTTTTGTCAAAAATAGTCTTAACTTTGAACCAATCTTATGAATAAATTAAATTGTATGAGTTAAGGGTTCATTGTATTTTTATTTCATTCTTAAGTTTTTTTTCCATTATTATTTTATGAATAAGAATAATATATCATATTTAAATTATTCTCACAGCTTTGAGGATTATGAATATAACAATTATTTTCATTTTAATATAAGGCGAGAGGGAGATATCTGCACTTTACATTATATCAAAAAATCACTGAGAAATCTACGTTTTATATAAATATAAAAGTCGAAAATTTTTAAAGCTACTTAATATCAGATTAAATAATTTTAGGCAGTCTGAATGAACACCATCAGGTTAGAAAAACATGCTTTCAAAATCTGTCTGAAAACTTCTCTTAATTGAAATATTCGGGAAGAGTTGTTTCCACGTCGACACATGAACGTCAGATATCTGATCGCAGAAGCTCAGGTCCAGCAGTCTCAATTTGGGAAGCTCCATTAATAATCTAAATAAATATGTACAATCAGTATCGACATGAAGAAGTCAAATGAAAAGAAAATGTTCGTATCTTCAACGGGCTTCGGTTCTTATTCACTTAACTATTTTTTAACTATCGAATTGCCGCCTTCTCACTGCCTTCCATACTTCCGTTTCCTTATTTTATTTCCTCGACTTTATGACACAGGTGCACCGATTAAAAACACAGCCGCGATTCTTTCAGTGAGAAGACACAATGTTGAAATGGTTCAGTCTTACCTTAGACAAATATCTGAGGTGATTCCTCTCACTCCCAGTAAGTCTATTTGTTCTAAATCTGGACACATTTTTAGGAAAGGTTCCAAATCTTTGTCAGAAATCCAACGAACCGCAGTGAGGAACAACTTTTTTAGCCTCCGACACCCAGAAGCGAGAGCAGTGAGGCCGTCGACGGGCAGTGTGAAGCCAAGACTGCAAGCAAAATTAAAAAATTAATTGGCTTTGCCAATATAAATTTATAGAATTTATTCAACTTACCACCATCCAAAATCAACTTCTTCAAGGAAAGCACACTGACTTAAAGCCATAACACCAATATGTGTTAGGTTTAAGGCTTTCCACAGATCCAATGAAATGAGTTTTTTATTATATGAAGCCAAAGTGATGACAACTTCGTCCACAAGATTCATTTTAATGCAAGAGCCTATGGCAAAAACCTAATGCATAATTTTAAAGATTATTTCTAAAAGATAAAGCTCAGAAGACAGCTTACCTAAATTAAGATGAAGCAGGTTAGGGTTTGCTTTTAGAATGGCAATAAGAGAATCTGAGGTGATACTGGTTCTGTACAAGTCAATATTTTCTAACTGAGAAAGGGTTGCCAGGTAAAGAAAACCTTGGTCTGTAATTACATTACAATTTCTCAAGCCTATTTCCTTTAAATTCTTGCAATTTGATAAAACTTTTAGGCTTTCATCTCTTACAAATTTACAACAGTTTAACCTTATGTGTGTCAGGTTGCTCCCACAAGTTGTTATAAAACTGAAAGTATAATAAAAGTTTGTTCAAAAATATAACTGTGCTATTTCTGCTAAAAGGTTTCTTGAAATTAATATTAATAAAAACTCACTTTTCAAAAATGGCAGAAGAAATGGCATTATAGCTTCCACACCAACTCAAATCAAGTTTTTGAAGATACTGACAATTTTTAGTTAAGGTGAGCAGTACATCATCATGCAATTTATCCCAATAAGGTTTGAGTGATAGACATGTATATAAAAAACTGTCATTGCAAAGAGAGTAAAAATGTCGGTTCAGTTGAGCACAGCGCCTTAAAGTAATCAAATCAAGGTAACTTAATATTTTCAGTATTGTTTCATCCTGCAAAAGAGAGAATCAAGTTTTACCAAAGATATAAGATCATTATTTGTTTAATCCATAATTGTTCTGGGTGGTAAAATAATAGTAATTATAATTTATAGTTAAAAGCTTATTTTGATAATTACAAATTACATAAGTGGAAAGATATTAGGGTTCAGATCAGTTTTCATTCTTAATAATAAAGAATGAGTGCACCTAAACCTTTTATTAGGGCAAATATTTTAATTATTACTTTCTAATCTTAATTCCCATTCTAATTATTTTTTTATCATGTGAAAAAATGCAACAAAATGACACAATCCAAAATGTTGGATGGTTAAAAATATTTTTTTTGTGATTTGATAAATTTTGTAAAATTAAATTAATTTACAGGAGTATAACTAAGCAAAATAAAAAGCAACTACTCACTAAATAAGTACAAAAAATTAATATAAAAAATTACAATTCTAGTCTAACGAAACAGGAAAATAAAAAGTTACTTACAGGTAAGTATTGGAATCTCCCATTGCAATTAAGATCTTCTTTATGATTATCTGTTTCTTTTTTCTTACTTTGAAATTCAGACACAACTTTTTGTAAATCTACCACCTAAAAAAAATAAATTTTTTTTTTATAATTATAATTCAATTCTTATGAAGAATAAAAAGTAAAACAGTTCAATCTTACATTGTTTGGAATGTTATGTAAATTTAGCCTAACAATTTCTTGAGTAAGTTTTCCTACAACCAATGGACTAGGCAGAACATTTTTTTCTTTGACTCCAAACAGATCATCAGCACTGTTACCTCTAGCTTTGATGGGTTCAGCAGTTCCCACCAGCAGCACAGCATCTATTCCTGTGTAATACTCTAATTCAGAATGATTAAATTCTATTCTGAACAGACTGAAAATAAAGTCAAATCACAAAGAGCTAATATTATAATAATGAAAAAAGTGCATTAATAAAAAATGAACAAAATAATTTTCTAAATTACTTAAAAAACTTGTCACCTGCAATGCTTACTTTGTTTTGAAAGTAACTGTTTTAATAACAGGAGAAAACATTATGGGTATGTGGTCCAACTTAAGTGGTTCACCCTCCCACAATAATGTCCATTTTTTATTGATTGATGTAGAATTCTGGGCCCAAATACGAACAACTGCCCCTGGGTTATATGTTTCATATATGCTTATTCTGAATGGGTAAACGCTTTCTTCAAAATAAACATCTATAAAGTAAACAAAATAAATTAGTCCTTTAAAAAAAATTAATTTATCAAAAAATTAAACAGTAATTAAAAAAAACCTACCCACATAATCTTGGCTGGTTATTTTGGGTGAATTCTGAGGCATATACTCCACTGCTCTGGATGGAACTTCTTTCCACCAGTTTCCGTAAGTTTTCTGAAATTAATAATAGAAATTAAATATTAATAGCTAATTCCTCTTGTACATATCTTTATTTCTAATAATTCAGTACATCGCCACGAATCTCGACAAAATATTACAGCATTTGAATCCCACTTTAATAAATCAAATGAATTTCTTCATATATGAAATTAAAAAAATTTTATACCATAACAAAAGCTTGCGGAAAATCACCGTAGTCTGGGAACTTTGAAGGCTTCCCAGTAAGATTATAAGCCGTGTATGAAATACTAGTGTCACTTCCATACTGAGAACTGAAATCCAAAACCTCTGACACAAATTGCTGAATGAAATGAATTTCCTCCTCATATTTTGGCTGCATAAGATTTTGTACGCCAACCTTTTTTAAAGGCACATTAAGAACTTCTTGACTAAAACATTGTTCCTCCATTTTCACAATATTTTAGCGGCAGGGATGCCAAATTTCACGTCTAATTTTCTGCTTCCACGTTAATTTTCTAAAATAAGTGGTGACATTTTGTTTCTCCCGAAACATAAAATAAAATTTGAGAAACATTTAGTTTTTCCTAGGATTTCTACTTATTTTATAGTATATCAAGTAATGGGAAATTCTTACACTATTGGCACTGTGTTTAAGAATAACATTTGGGATTTTTTCAGTGATTTTAGTTATGCAACATACAGCATTTTGTCATTGATAGTTTTGAGTTTATTTTCGTTCTTATTAACGGTCGTATACAAAAAAGTCAGGTAACTTATTTTGACGCATATCACTGACAACATTCATTGAACTCATTTTTCACATAAAACTTCTCGGATTCATGATCTACTTAATTCAGTCATTTCTTTTGCCTGGAGCCGGTATCTAAAAACCGCTAAAACCTCATGGCAGTTTAACGGTTTTAGTCTTATCTAGGCTACTGATTCAGTTATTCATTGAGGGTTTTACGGGGTTTCTGCACAAATAATTGTTTTATGTCGTTTACTTGTTTCTAGGAGAAAATTTCCAGTGAAGGTGAACTGTTGGTTTTGCAATAATAATACCACGGTTCCTTTTGACTCATTCAATTGTTGGGACTGCCCTCATTGCAACCAGTACAACGGTTTCAATAAGGTACCAATCTTTTTGATTACAGCATTTTTTATAAATTTCAATTTTTTAGTGGCTCCAACAATATTGATTTTTAAAAAATAAATTAGCACTTATTACTGTATTCCATAATTAATATAATAAATAAGTGGGAACAGAATGAACAGATTTCTTAAAGCAAAATGTATAACTTTCTTAGTTTTTTTTAATGTTATGTTTTGATGTTGTTAATTAAAAAGTTCACAAGTGTATTATTTATAAAGGCATTCTCTTAATAAATTTTTTAAGGATGGAGATTATAATAAAATTATACCAGAACAATATGATTATAAGCTAAATGAGAGCACTTTCACAACTTCAAAAGGAAGCAGCAATAGTGACAACAATTTACAATCCAGTGGATTTTGCAAATTATGTAATATAAATCAGCAGCTTAAAATTCAACAGTTGGCCTTGTTTATGCCTGTAGATGAAAGTAATTACTGTACAGAAATAGAGCAATACAGGTAATGTCTAATGAAAATATGATATTATAACTTAAATTTTATCTTACACTGATTTTGTTTAAATTCCAGAGAAAAGCTGGAGAAGGCTTATAAATTGTGCTCCAAATGTGAAAGAACATTGCAAGAGACTTTGGAAAAACAGGAGTATAATATATTGACAGACAGGTTGAATTATCACAAGTTAACAACATCATCTCAAAAGGAAGTTGATAAGTTTGCCAGATGGAACATTTTAGCTTTAATTAAAAAAAATACAGAATCAGGACTGAAAGTCATATGCATTGTTGTTATAATTGTGCTCTTTCTTGCCTTACTTAACCACTTTGAGACTGAAAATCAATTTTTATACTTATCACTGCCACATTTTGGGATTGTAGAGCCTTTAATACCCATTTTAAAGGTTTGTATGTAATATTGTATTGAAAATTTAATTCAATCTCCAATTGCCATTTTTGGCTCTTTTCAGGTGCTTCAGAGTTATGCAGTCAAAGTTCATAGCCTTAAAAGAGAACTTTCTTTTGCTGGACTAATTCTTTGGTTTTTGGCTGATTTTCACAATCAAATAAGGAAAAGTCAGGTTTGCTTAATTGTGTGGGCCTTCCTTCATGTTTTATTATGGACCTCTTTCACTGGCGCACATGTGTTCTTGAGTGGAACTTGTTTAGTTTTGACTGTTCAAGCAACCCACACCAAATTCATATATTTATACAAAAAGTCACTGCCCAAAAAAATGGGTTTTCAACCTGTCAAAAAAGTGTTTCCTGAATCATTTAGCACTTTAACAGAAAATCGCTTCCCAGAAAGCGCCACGGTACTCCCGACACTAAAAAATGAGAGTTTCTCGTCATTTAATTTGGATAATACCCCGGAAAATAAGGTGAAGGAGAGAGAGCAGAAGTTGAGGGACAAATCGGATTGCCGAGAGAGAAAGAAGAAGTCGAGGAGGAGAGAAAACGAAATGGAGTCTTTGCCAAATGAGGAAAAAGAAAAAGCAGACTCGCCTGCGGACTCTCCCATTGCATCGTTTGTGGAGGCAGAGAAAAACTGCGAAGGAAATGGACCATTTAATGAAGTTTATAACACGTTGAACAGTTTGCATCTTGGCGGGAAGAAAAGAAAGTCAAATAAACCGGCAAATTTTTTATTCTCCAATCATAACTTCTCCGAAACGAAGGGAACGTCGTCGTCGATTATTAAACCCGCCAAGTTAATTAAAAATCTGAGTTCGACGTCTTGGACGGAATCGAACGAATGTAATTCGAGGAGCTCAACACCATCTTCGGGCTATTCTAGTCAAAAAGCAGAAAAACAAGAGCCGAGTAGGTACGATTTCTCAAAAACATCGACACCCCTTTTCGTCAACTCCTTCACTCGGCCCACTCCCAATAATTACTACGACCACTTCGACGGGAACCACTTGTTCTACAACAACATGAACTGCTTTTCCCCAGGTTTTGTGCCCTTTCAGCAGTACCCGGGCCCCGTGGGTCACACCGCCATTTACACGTGCACAAGGCCGACCAACTTCCCTTTCTCCTTTCCTCCTTACCAGGGGTTTTCCGCTCAAAAGTTCTCTCCTGGCTCTTCTCGTTATTCTGATAGTTCTGATTGTTATAATCTTTTTCAGGACTCCAGCAGGAGTTTTGAAAAGAACAGGAAATGGTGTAGATTCAAATCATTTTTATATTATCTCAGTATTTTTTTAAACATTGCGACAGTAATGAGCTTATTTTTTTTTATGTCCACTGGTGTTGTGTTAGTTGACTGGCAACTACCGAAGTTCAACTTCTTTGTATAGTTTCGAAAGGCGCGAAATAATTATCCAATCTGTGGTCCTATGTAAATTAAATTGAAGAATGGGCCAAAGTGACAGATTTCAAAGACGAAATTTAGCTGAATTCTTTTCAGAAGAATTTGGTTGATTTGCCAGCATTGCAAAGGAACAAATAATTTTGATAAATGTTTATAGAAAGTGCTAATTGACTGATTTGTTTGATTGCTAGATATTTTTTAACTAGTTACTGTTTTATATGAAATTACAAGAAATTGTATCGAATTTAATTTTTATTGCTCAAATATGTGAGATCATTTTATTATTACAAAAGTAAGTCTAATTTTTACACAATTAATGTGCTTGAGGAAAAATCTAAAAAATTTTCAGAGAAAGTCACATGAATTTTTTTTATTATTAAGGCTTTAATCTTTAATTTTAGGAATATTAAAATAGTTTCACTAAAAATTATATTCAGAAGATTGAAAAGAAAGTTTTTATCTGAATACTATTTTGTTTTGGATTTGTAAATAAAACAATAAAACTCTTTTTGAAGAAGTTTCGATTTTTGAACCTCATAATGAGGATTTTGTTGAGAACTTTAACAAGTTAATTGCTCCTCTCTTGTGCTGCTCAATTCCCTTTTGCTCCCACCTCTTCCAGTTGGAGACTGTTCACAAACTCCCTATCTGCTGCCAGTGCCTCATTAAAGTGCTCACTGTGTCTCACATCAGTTGAAAATGATAAAAGTGGCAAATACATCAGGCAACAGGTTCCTCATTTTGTAATCTGCTTATTTCATTTTTGAATTTGGTTATTGTTTCCTTGGCCAGTTTCAATCTTTCTTTTAAGTCACTTATTTCATGTCTGATTTTATTCTTTGCAGTTTTAATATTTTGTAAAGACTTTTCCTTTTTCTCTTCAACTGAAAAAAATAATTATAAATTAAAATGACAATTTCTCATTTAACTGTGATTGGAAATTTCAAAATTGGAAAAGTATTCTGATTCTCATTTAAATGTTACTTGTTTCCCATTAAGGACAAATAATAAATGTTATGAAGGGGATTAAATTTTTGGATAAAAATTTCAATGTTTTTTTGCAGAAAAATATAAATACCCATCAATTTTTTAATTCTCAAATTTAACTTTTAAGCTGAATAAATTCATTGGAATTGCTAATACTTTTATAATTAATGATAACATTTAATTTGAACTTTACAAATGAAAATAACAGCAGTCCTTCCTCATGCAAATAATATTTAAAGCATAAAAATATTCTTCCATTATTCCTGTGATAACATGCAAAGGTCTTTAAGAGTACTTACAGTCTGTTTCATGTTTGTAAGGTAATACTGATAAAGGTCTAACATTACTTAACAAATGTTTCATCAATTGAGTGGGTTCTTGAAATATAATTTCTTCATAAAATTCAGAGACTAATGGCTTTTTTGAAACTACTACTTCTGGCCCTGTCTGAAACAGCTTCAGTATATGATAAATGGTCACCTGAAAAAGAAGGCGTGGTTAAGGCAATAAAAAGAATGAAATTTCGACTTGGCTGAATTATGCGCTTACTCACAGGCTTTTCATTAGGGCAATGAAAGAAAATTTTGATAATTATTTCAAATTCACCCCAGCCGGTTTCTGTCACTTCATAGGGAGGTTTAGTTACAATTCTCGTTTGGTTGGCGTAACTTTCGTGAAGTTTAAACTGTATTTTCTTAACGTAAACTGACATATCCTCATTGGTGTATGGCTTGACATATACTGTCCACTGATGGGTGTGCCCATCCTCTTCCCTTTTTTTACCAAAATATCTAGAGATATTGCCATAAACAAGAGGTTTTACAATAGTGCAACCCTAAAAAAAGGAGTGCCGTAAGGCAACGTTAATAAAATCATGTAAAACAATTCTTTAATTAAGCTCAAAATCCCACCTTGATTCTTCCTCCAGAATCTGGGCCAAAATCTGCAACAGACATTTTTTAAAATTCAGAATTAAAAATAATGAGAAACTGTTTTGAGGTAGTTTATAAAATTTTCTAAAGCCACGTTTATAATGGCTGAAATTTTAAATCAATTTGGCGGAAATAAAACGGAAATGAAATACTCAAGAATATTTTTAAAGTTCTTAGATTGTATTTATTTAAATCACTAAAAATATCTGAATTCTCACCAAAGTGTTTAGACTCGTATTTCTTTAATGACTTATGTCTGAGCAGAAGTCGGCGCTAAGAAAATTATCACTGATTTTGGGTGGCGGATGCAGAGCTGAAGAAACTCCTCCAGATCTAATTATGTTATGATGAGCTCCATTTATTTTTCATCGTAAAGCCTTTAATCAATAGCTTCAACTTCAATGGCGAAAAAAACAAAAATTTGCATGAGGCATTCAAACAATGAAAATACTAAATAGGAAATTAAGGAAGTCAATTTGCAAAGTCGGTTTGGGTCTTTTAACCAAACCGGTGTAACAAAAAAATCATTTCCAAAAAACAAAAAGTTTTTATTTCAAAATTTTCCGTTTTTATTACAGGAAGACCTTATCAACTAACCTATCAACTGAAAAAATCCAAGTTTTTTAAAAATATTTATAAGGATACTCTGAAAACTCTGTTTAAAATTATTTTGCGTTTCAATTTCAATACCTTTTTTACTATTTTTAACTGTATTAATCTCCCGAAAAGTCCGTTTAAACGTCATGTTCAAATTGCAAGCCGAATACTCGAGGTCAGATTCTACGCCAGGTCGTCTAATGCAGTTTTCAGTGAGAGAAAATCCCCCTTTTCACAAGGGCGACAATTCGTTTCAGATAAAGGCTACATTATATAACTGGCCCCGAAGTTATACACGTTTTGTATTAATGATCTCCCCCGGAAACGAACTACCCCAATGAGACTAGAGTGGTTGGTCAAAGGCCAGTTCACTAAGATACCGAAAGGGGAAAGAAACCCACGCGCCATTGTACCAGTAATGAACGGGAGCAGCGCCTTTTGTGAGTGCAATGCATTCATTTTATTAATACATTTATAAAGTTTATGCCGTCAATGTTTTTTAGAGTTTGTTGGCAATGATTTCATTTCTTCTGACCTGATTGTTACTGTTTTGGGAACGAGAAAGGCAAACTTTGTTGCTCCCGAAGACACTACGAGGTCTCATCACAGCCCTGAAATTATCCATCCATTACTGATGCAAAGGCGGCGAAGTGCACAGATTTGTTCAGAACGAACGCTGCAGATTATTCCACTGTCGGTCAACAACGAAACCCCCGGCTCGAGTTCGCGTTGAAAGGCAACTAAAAAGATAAACAACGCACTCTGCCGGGAGTGGGTCTCTTGCAGGTTACAACACAAAAAGTCAAATCAGAACTGGCTTGGTTACTTCAAAGTAAAAAGGGAAATTAAGAACGTTAGTGCATAAAAACTTTAAATAAATGGTTAAGTGAGAACCTGAAAAGTTTCCAGCAATACAAAACTAATTCAACTTAAACAAAAGAAAAGTGGTTGTGCTTTGGACGAGCTCACCGCTGAAGGTAACCCGTCCTCGAGAAAGAGTTCCCTTGTTTTCCTCTGATATTATGACACATAACCCCTCAGTGTGACGAAAATTATTTTTCCCGCTGCGTGTTTTGTTTTTTGAAAATATCATTAACTTTTTCAAGGTTCGGAAGTCTCGCAGGCCGATGCAAAGCCCGCGAAGACACCCCAGAGTGCAATAAACTGGTGACCATTTCGGTTCAGATGGGAATGCTTAAAAAACTATTTTCCTGTAAATAATTTCTATTATAAAATTTCCTCTTTTCAAAATCCGAAAAGTGAAAATTATTTACGCGTTGAGTGATGTCACCAGTTTATTGGCATTAGCAAAGAATTAGCGTCGAGGTCCCCACGTGACCGGATGACCTTCCCCTGCACAGGCAGTGCCGAAGGAAGGGAAGTCTTCGATGGAAGCCGTGTCCGGGCGCCTCTGTACCTGCTGCTGCTGCTGCTGCTGCTGCTCCCACGGTCCGCCACGCACTATGAACCCCTCTCCGCTCCCGTCGCCCTGACCCCTGTCCTCCCCCAGAGTCAGCTGGAACGTCTGAGGTCTCGAGTAGCTCTGGAGGTACTCACTCCCGCTCAAGTCATTCATCTGCGCACAACAACAACTCTTACTCCTCCCGCACTCCCAGGGGAACTCCTCTGGAGCACTTACGTAGTCGTCCGCCAGGTTGAGAATCTCGTCCTTGGCGTCCAAAACGTTCTCATCTGCGCCGATGATTGTCACCAAATTGGGATTCGGATCTCCCTGCCTCGGGAATTTGATCTCCACTTGATATTTGTCCATTAACTTCCGAATCGATCTGCCTTTTTGTCCTATCAGCCGAGAGTGGACGCGGCTATCCACTTCGATCTCTTCCTTAGTTCTTTCTTTCTGTTGGAAATAAAGACAAAATTAGACAAAATTACACGGAGCTCTTCCCATGCGAACCAGACGAAGGGATTCCACGCACCAATTCATTCACAATGCGCAAAATGTGGTCCCTCGCGGCCACTGCCTTCTCCTCGTAACCCTGGATGGTTATTATGTGCTCCTCCGGGTCGCCCCTCTTGGGAAGGGTTATCTGAACCTCGTATTTGGTCCGGATCTCCGAAATGACGGCGCCTTTCTTCCCTATGATCTTCGGATGGAACTCGGGATCGACGTTGAGCTGCAAAGAACCATCCTTTAGCTCCGCCCCTCCGCCCCTCTGACCTCAACCCCAACTCACAGTCAGAGAAAACGACTTAAGTATTCTGTCCTGCTTCTCTTTCTCCAGTTGCCTGACCCTCTCCTCCAGGGCTTCCTTCGCTTTCTCCACGTTGGCGGGAGCCCCCGATATTTTGATGCAATCTAGTTTCTGATCGGCCGGAGACAGAACGATGTGAACGTCGAAGTCGTCCATCAGCTGGCGAACGTTTCCTCCCGATTTTCCAATGATGGAGCGATGAAGGTCGAACGCCACCGGCACCTGCACCGCCAAACCCGTTAGAATGGATCGTTGGATCGTTTCCACGATCAGGTTCTTTCCTCCCGCGCCCCTCACCTCAATGGTCACTGGCACCAACTTCTCCAAGGCTTCCTTGGCGTCCTGGCAGTTCTTCGGTTTGCCGGTGATTCTGATGATGTCGCAGGGCCTGACGACTTCTCCATTCACTGCGCCATTCTCCTCCTGGTTGTTCCACTCTTCACCTCAAGAAAAACACCCTCAACTTTAATCTTTTTTTCAAACGAAGAGAAGCGGCTTAGTAAACTAAACCCTCGTTTGTGATCAGACGATCAGTGATCGAATGCAGGCATCGCAATCGATACCTTAAAGCTCACGAGCACTGTCATCTGCTATAGGTCAGGACGAAGAGTTTCTTTTAAAATTCCGCCACCTTAACGGACAAGAGGGTTAGTTGAAGTGAGGCTCTACCTTGGATCTCGCGCTCCGGGAACTTTATCTGAACCTTGTAGTCGGCGGTGATGTTTTGGACTTTGGTCCCTTTGGAACCCATCACGGTCCTGTGATGTTTCTGGGGTATTATGCATTCGATCGTGATCATGGACTCCAAGTCCTTGACAATACTTTCTATTTTCGCTATGGCCATATCGATGCTTTCTTTGAAACCCTTCAGTGTCACCTGAAAGCGCAAGAATAAGTAAGTTGCCAAGCCACTTCCTCGAGCCTTGTTCGCATTGCCCGACCTTATCCGAGTCGCAGTTGGGTCGCGGGAAAGAAATCGTGACGGTTCCTCCGCATTCGTTGGTTATTTGTTGGATGACCTCTCCGCGACGAGACACGAAATGCTTATGATGAACCGGATTCACGGTCATTTCCGCCTCGGCTATGTTATCCATTTCCTTGATCATCTTCTCCAGCTCCAGCTTGGCCTGTTCGACTTGTTCTTTCTTCCCTATAATGGTTATCGTTTCCTTATCTTCGTCCTTCTCCGACGGAAAAGCGATCCTTGCTCCTGTTGAGTCTCTAATCTGCCCACAAAAAAATTCATCAAACTCAGTTTCCTTCAGTCCCGTTCAGTTCAGTTCTACGGTGAGTCATCGCTACTAACTTTTTTGATTTTGGCACCGTTTTTCCCTATCAAGAACTTATGATACTGAGGCTTCGCTTTGATCTCGACGGTGTAACTGGCCGCTTCCCTCTCGTTCTTCAGAGCTTCCAGCTGCTGCTTCGCCCTCTCCACGTCCTCCTTTGGCCCCCGAATGGAAACCTGTCCACGAGAGAACCACTTTAACAAACTCGCTCTCCCATGCAAAGGGTCACTTCGTCCGCGGGCCACCGACCTTATCGCTTTTGCTCTCAGACGTGGGAAACTTTATTTGGACTCCACCGCATTCTTCGCTGATCGAATGAATCAGTTTCCCTCCGGGGCCGATGAGCGAATTGTAGAACTTCGGAGGAATGGTTATCTCCTCCGTGACGATGTTGGCCAGCTCACCTTGGATCTTCTGGATTCTCTCCTGAAACACGAAACCGTTTAGAGCCGAGCTCCTCCCCAGCTCGCCCCCCACGCCGAGCCCACCTTGGCCTGCATCACGTTCTCCTCTCTTCCCGTTATTCGGATCACGTCGCTCCTCTCGTCCTCGCTCGGTAACTCTATCTTCGTCTGGGTCTCGTCCCTGATTTTCTTTATGTTGGCCCCACCTTTCCCGATGACGAATTTGTGGAACTGCTTGAATATCGGCACTTCCAGCATGAAACTTTCTTCGGCCAGCTCCTTCACGATTTTGTTCAAATGTTTGGCGCACTTTTCCACCTCGTCTTTGGGGCCTCGGATCACGATGCAATCTTTTCTCTCCCCTTTAATAAAAATATCGCTCAGAAACGAGAGACTGGGCTCCACTCAAAGCAAGAGACCAAACGGCGCTCACGTCCTGTACCTGAACTGTGAAATATGATCTGAGTTTGACTGTAAGTTTCTTTTATTTCTTTGATCTTCTCGCCCTTCGCTCCGATGATGCTCGGAAAGAACCGATGCTCCACATTGATGACCTTTTCTTTTTCGTTCTCCAACTTCGTCACTATTTCCTGGAGCTTCTTCTTCACCGATGCGACTCCCTCGCTGTTTCCCTCGATGCGAATTATGTTGGAGGAATAATCCTCCCCGATACTGATCACCACTCCGGCTTCCTCCTTCAGGCGGTTAACTGCGGGCAGAGCAATCATTACGGACGCCATCGCGAAGCCCTCCACCCCCAGAGCAGTGCCCACTTACCGTTGGCGCCTCCTTTCCCGATGATGTGTTTGTAAAATTTCGGATCCACGTTCAACTCTGCGTAGGTGTGAGTGGTTTGAAATTCGTTGACGACTTTTTCGAGCTCCTCCTGGGCCTTTTCGACCTCTTCGCGCGGGCCCTCCACTTTGATTTTGTTTTCGGTGAACTCGACGTGAACCCCTTTGCTAAGATCCTGCGTGATTTTTTTGATGGTGGCACCTTTTCGTCCTATTACATATTTGTGCAGCCACGCGGGGCAGTTGACGGTCGTCGCCAGAACGCTGTTGGCCTTATTGTAAACCATATCGAGAGCTGGAAAAAACCCCCCACAATTTCAGTTCACCTTTGCAATAATTCATTGCATTAGTCTGCGAAAGGCAAAAGCGAAAGTAAACAAGGTTAATTTTACCGAAGCCGAGTTTGTCCTGGGGGCCCCGCAGTGTTATGGTGTCAGTCGTCGAATCCGAAGGAGGCATTTCAACGGAGACGCCAGTCTTCTGCAAAATTTCGGCAATGGTGTTTCCCTTGAACCCGATCACGTACTTGTGCTGCGACTTGGGAACTTCGACGGACACCTGGCTGCATCTCTTCTCCTTTAAACAAACCCGCACCGAATTCAGCACATCGCCGAAGGAAAACCTCAATCAGTAACTGAAAATGACTACCATTTCCTTGTAAATGGCTAGAATCTTGTCTTTGGCCACTTGAACCCCTTCCTTTTCCCCGGCGATCGTTATCTCATTGTTCTGGACGCTCGACGGAGGAACGTTTATCCGCACGTTCGTCTCTTGCATCAGCTGATTCAGGCGTTCGTTGTGGCCTCCGCAAATGAAAGGGTGGTAGATTTTTGGCACGGAAATTCTCTCGTATGCTTGCTTGGACTGAAAGAAGTCAATCGACGGCGTAAAGGGTTGAACCGCCTCTTTCGAACGCATAGGAAACGCCCTCACCTGTTCGTCGGAAGTCACTTTGATTTCGTGAACGGCTTTCTCGATTCCTTCTTTTGGTCCTGTTATTTTAATGGCATCTGAGGGATCCGAAATGTTAGGCACTGTTATTTTACACGAAGTGATTTTCTCGAGCTCTTTCAGTTTCTGCCCCCCCTTTCCGAGGAGGTAGCGATGGTGCTCCTTCGGGATGTTGAGCATCACATCGGCCTGCAACGTCGAATGCTCGAAATTAAGCAGTGAAGTGGAGAGAAGTCACTCCGAGCTTTTCGCCCAAAGTACCTGAGTTTGGAAACAAGACAAAATTTTCCTTTTGGCTTCGACAACGGCATTCAGTTTGCCCATCACCAGAAAAGTCAACGACTGATCTTTGTTCGACGATATCTCAATAGTTGCTCCTGTTTGTTGCATAATGTTATGGCATGTTCTCACTGATTCACTTTCACCGAATTTTTCGCTGAGATCAAATTTGCTCTCTTCATGTGGAATCACAAACACCTGCAACGAATTTCCAAAAGAATTTCCATTTATTGTAAGAAGGTAAAACCATCACTTGGAGTGATCCCTAAAACGACATTACCTGCGTGACTATAGAAGATCCTATTCTCATCTTGTTGTTCTGTGGACCCAAATGGTTGACTGAGTTCAACTTGGAGGTGGCGTTTTGAGGCAAAGCTGGGAAAACCTCGTCATAGCTGGAACCAGAAGGCGGGAAAGGGTGATGAAAGCAGGCAAAGCCAAGAGACACGAGGAGACACGTGGCTCGCTTACCTGTGGGTTAACGTTTCGGTTGCAGCGGTCGAGGAACCGTTGCTGTCGAAGGAAGAGGACGCAGCCTCATTGTTGTATGGGGCGGTGCCAACAATGGGGCTGGGCGGTTCATAAGGGGCACCTTCACTCACTGAATTCTGCATTGTTTATATCAATTAGAGCAGGCCTGGGGATTGCGCGGTCGTTACAGACTCACTGAAACAAACCATAATAAACATTGAACAAATATTATCTTTGTCAAAGTGCATTTCAAAAAGATATTCTCATTGCAACTGACAAAACATAAGTGTATCAAAAGCAAATTTCAGTGTCCAACTCTTTAAAAATGTTTGGCCAACCACCAACTTGAATGAGCATAATAATAACAAGGGGCTGGGTGTGATTTTTTGTGGAGGGTTGTATGTGCCCTCTCTAAGGCTATTGTATTTCATTAGAAAGCTCATTGCAGCACATAATGCTGTTCAAATAAGACTTGTCATTGGAGGATTGACCCTGTCTGCAAATTCTAAATAATTCTTAACATCAGGCAAAGCTCTCTAAAGCAAGACTCAGCTCAGAAAAAAACTGTGTAAATTCACAATTAACTCAATATGTAAATCTTATTATAAATAAAAAACTTAATTCAACAGCACAGAAATGAGCTCAGATAGTTGTGATGGTGCTCTTGTGGATCAATGTCAAAGGAGGAGAGACACCACCAAATGAGTAATGGCCTGTGGAGTCTTGAATCTTAGTTCAAGGCATTATAAAAGTAAACAAATAGTTTCATAAACTTTTCTAAACTTTTTAAAACACCTGTAATCACAGTATAAATGCATTTGACAACCTTGACTTATTTAACTTGCTTTCATAAACAACTTTATATCTAAGCCTTGGAGTTCAAAGTGTGACTGTTGGGAATTTGGAGACAACTTTTTGGGTGCACATATTTAAATTAATCACAAAGCAAATGCAATTTATATTTGGTCACTCAAGTAAATCCACCAATTGTTAATCTGCACTTTGAACTTGAATTTGTTGGTATCTTATTAGCACAATCATTAAACCCACAAAGGACATCATAATTTTTTTTCTATGAGAACACACTCATTTAGTTCAATTTGCATTCAATGTTGAAATTCATGCTGTTTTTTTTTTTAATGAATTATATGGAATTAAATTAAATTTATACTTTAAAAATTTAAGATTATTTTAGAGAAAAATATTTAAAAAATAGGTATACAAAGACAGAGACCCATAGAATAATTTAAATAATATTTGTGAAAAAATTTCCTTTGAGCCACTTCTTATAATGAAATAAACAAGTAATTGCAAAGATTTAGAGCTTTAACACTGCAAAGAAAACAGATGCTTCAAGCAAAAAATTTTTTCAACCGACATTTTTTGTATGGATTTGAAAACAGAAATTTTTCTCATATTTTCAAACCTGAATATGTTTTTCATGAAAGACTGTTATAAAAGGCAAACAAAATTCAATGCTTTCTTTGCATGTAAGAAAACTAAAGAAAATATCTATGAGAGTATCTGAAATGCAGCATAAAACAATATTTCAGAGAAATAAAATAACCATATTGAAGTATACAATAGCACAGAATAATGATATTTATTCAAATAGAATTTTTCATTTATTGAAGTGGTTTACTTCAAAGAATCAGTGCACATTCAAATTTTATGGTTTTTATTTAATTTTCAATGAAAAAAATAAAGACTTTTTAAAAAAATTTTCAATATTTAGGCATTTGTCTCATAAAAAGGCTTAAATACTATCAGTATTATTATATTTCTACACACGTCAGTAATTTTAACTTATAACAAAATAAAAAAGGTCAACTCCAACGGAATTAACAGTAATTCTATGAAAATGGGCAAAATATAGCATCTGAAAAAGAATTTTCGAGTGGAATAGAACATGTGAAACAACGTGGTCAGAGATTGTTGTTTATTAAGACGTACTGCCAGCAAACGAGGTTCAATATGTTTAAAATTTCCTCACTCAGAAGGAGATAATAAGTTAAACTTTTTAATAAATAAATTCAAATAATAGGGATAAATGTCATTTTTATTAAAATAATAACTTTTATGGAGCCACGTTTTTCAATGAGAACCCAGGCCTCATTCGTCCTTTAATACGTGTCATGCATATGTGGACCATTGACGTAGGCAAAACTTTCATGTGAAATTTTCGAAAACTTACTGTACTGTAAAATCCAGAAAATCCGTCCTAGAAATCCCGAACTGTCATTCCCTAAAATAGGGCTTTTTGCTTTTTCTCTGAAAAAAGACAATGTGCAAAATAAGTAGAGGCAAGAAAATAATGCGTATAACTTAGCGAATAACAAGTTAATAAACACACACCGTTTGATAAATTCAAGCGAGTCTATCATGAGAACCAGCGCTTGGAGACAGAGAAGATTAAAGAGCCGAAGACTGCCGAACGTTCACGAAACTTCTGTCGCGGACACCAAAGTTTTGAAACAGTTCATGGGTCGCCATATTGTTTATATTGCAGTTTTCACTGTAGTTTCTGATTTAATTGCCGCTCATATTCTTTCAGAGATCCCGCACGAGGCGGGAATGGCTACTATATTTTTCAGATGTGGTCGTAAAGCGCCAGATATCAATGAGGAAACATAATAACTATGATTTCTTTGATATTATGTGAACCTATTTGGTGTAGCTCTTTTGGTTAAAGGCCATCTGATGGCTCTGTAAGTTGCAATGCATAGCTAATACCAATGTACATAAATAATTTGTATTCCTACAGATAAACTGATGAGTATAAATTCTACTGATTTTCAATAAAGGAGTTTAAAAGCCCATAAGATAATAATTAGACTAAAAATTTGAGTTTTATCTGCAAGCACTAACTACAGTATAAATTAAACTTTTTGCTATTTAACGGCAATAAGCTTGGAGTTCCTTTGGAAGTTATTGACAGTTATCTTTTTCTTCAGTTTTACAATATTTCTAATTAGCTAAAAATTTCCTGTGCTTTTTAGGGCCATTATGAAAAGTCGTAAATTCTTAGTGTAGGCGAAAAATTCATTTCAACGCCTTATTAAAAGTCCTTTATTGAAACTCGAATTTAAAAATAAAATCATCCTGTGTATTGTTTCAAAACCTTGGTTTTCGCGACAGAAGTTTCAGCAACGTTCGGGCTTCTTCGCTAATTAAGAATTTTCACGTCGTCAAATGATGGTCTATGATATCAAGTAGTCCTGCCAACAGTAAAGATAAAATTTTTTCTGCTTCTGATAACTCGTTTTTTTTCGGATTTACAAAGTTAAAAATCTATTTTATATTCAATGATTATTTAGAACTTCGGATAATTTTGTTATTATTTGAAGATTATTGTATTAACAGTTTCTCTCCTGGTCGTTAGTTCCTAATTTTAAACTTTTCAAATATTAGCGATATTGTCGACGTTACAGAAAAAATTTGATGCTTCTTTTACTGGCAGGAAATCCATTTATATTAGTTAAATATACTTTCAGGTCTTTGAATGCAAGTTTTTGTCAAAAATATTAGATTGTCTCTTTCATTTTTTTGCAATCATCAGGCTTTACATGTCCATTAAAAAGTCTCATATTGGTGATAAGATTTCTTGAATTCAGGGGCTATTACTAGAAAAGCTGAATCAGCAGCAGTTCTGCATTCATTTTAAAGTGATGCTGCCAGAGGTCATCTCTTGTAAAATAATCCCAAAATGGGAATCTGGTTTCACAAAACAAGCTTCACAACCATGAAAGGAATTTTGAAAAGTAAATTTCTTATATAAAAGAAATTATTTATTAAAAACTTAAAATTTAAAAAATAACAACTAAGTACCTGGAATGTGCCGTAACAAATCACATTGGGTATAAACATTTCTAAAAATCTTAAACATGAGCCAAAGAAATTATAAACTGGAATGCCATTGAAGAAATTTTCTTCATTTCAATTTTTTTTACTCTGAAAACATCCTATGTCTTTTTACAAATGAATAACACCATTTCACAATGCCTTAACATGGTTGAGTATTTCTTTTATAATATGGATCCATATGTCTTTCCCAAAAGTGATTATAAAATTTGAGAGCACTAAATCTTTAGTGATTGTTGCATTTCCATTAAGAATTAACATATAAAATTTGTTGCTATGTAAAACAAAATAACAATAGTTGATGTGTGTGTTTTTAGTCATGCAGCCCTATTTAGCAAAAATTTAGCAATTTTTTCTTTCTCTTCTCCTGAAATCCTTTAAACTCCAATCAATTTCAGTCATCTCCCAGCTCTTCATGAGCAAACAGATATATCACAGGCCACACCAAATGCTCTGGGCCTCATGTGAGGTTCCTGGGCAAAAATTCACAAGATTCCATTTGGGTTCAATTAAGTCAAATATTTTGCTCAAGGATCACAAGTTTCAAATTCAACATTACTCAGATGCTCAGGATAAATCTCAGGGATGTAATGATATTTACAATGTCAAACTGTGTTGGACACAAATCATTTGGTGCAGTCATTGTATTGAGGGATTAATGTTTTCCAGTAATTAACTAATCCAGTAGAGTGACGGGGATGTTCGAACTGAAAGTGCAGTTCGGTTTCTCCGCCATTCTAACATTAACCTTTACTTAGCAAAACCTTTTTTCAAATGCAAGAATCCAAGAAATCAACTCCCAAATTTAATGTGCCGCCGCTGCTCTTTTGAATACAGACCTCCTTCAAAGACACGTAAAAAGTTACCTCATTATTGATAAATTTGAATAAGATAAAAAGGAAACGATGTTCATCCTGAGAATCAACCCAAACATGGTTTCTTAATTTTAAAATAATTTTTTCCTCAATTTGTCACTTATCATAAGTAATGTATGTTTTAATGAAGTAATAAATATCAGAACGAGGGTTTTCAGACCTCTTATTGGGAGTTTGCTTCGGACAGAAGCAAAAGCAATTGAAAGGAGAGTTTAGGCCGGGCTGCTTAGGACTCCGACTTTTCCGAAATGACTTTGGAAGGGTCGTAATTCTCGAAAATCCATTTCTGTCGCGGCTCTCCGTCGTCGCACTCTTCCATGAGCAACTTCTGCCTGCTGTTGGCTATGGCCAGGCACTTCCTGCTGCTGCCGTGGCGGATCAGGTTCGTCTGGAAAGAATTAGCCGTGAGCGTATGTGTGACCGGCCCTCGTGGTGGGAAGGCTCGCTTACATTGGGGTCGTAATGCCAATATTGGTTTCCCTTGGACCCGTGGCAGGGGTACAAAATGACGTCCTGGCCCGCGTAGTCCAGACAAGCTTCGTCTCTTCGGATCTCTCCCGCTTTGCTGAGCATCCAGAACTGCAAGCAGACGAAGGGAGCGTTAGAGAATTCACTCTCTTCATTTTGTAATGAGACAGAGACAATTAAGGTTAATTATCGCAAAGGATTGCGGTGTTATGCGCTTAAAAAGAACAATTAAATTTGAAATTAAAAACATTTACTATAAGTTAAAAATAACATTAAGCTTTTAAGTGCTCATATATAATTATTATACCGAATTACGGAATGCCCTTACAACAGTATCTTTGTTCTCCTACCGAAAGGGTGGTTTAAACATTTCATTAAAAGCTTCAACAGCTTAATGCGTTAAAGACCCCATATGGAAATCTGTTTTATAAATTATGTGTTTTTATAATATATAAATTAGATTAACTTTTCTACTTAAATGGTAAATTTGTACAAAATTCATAAGCGATCATTCTCCGTATCCAAAGCCCCAAAAAATTAAACACACCCATGCACACGGCAATCATGCGTTAACCCCTTACGCACACCAACACTATTAGCACTAGCTACTCGACCTGTGTTACCATCGAGAGTCACCTCCCGCGATGAGTCCAGGGCAACATCGTCAATACTTACTTGTACATCGACAGAAGCACGTTCTAATTACCTCCACCTTGGGTTATTGAGTGACCTTCGGGGTGACACTTACCTGGTTGCCGCCTTGCTTGTGGCACGGCCACAGGCCCACTGGCTTGTGCATGTCCTCGGACTTGCAAGGACTGTCCAGGCACTGGCTAGACCAAGAATTGCCCACCTAGTGACGCAGACGAAAGCAAACATCAACATTACACACAGCAAGCGAGACACAAAGGAATGGAAAGGTTCGACAACATCCCCCCTGGGTGAGTACACTTAAGGCAATGCACAACAAGTCAGCTAAGGGTAGCAAGGTGAAGAAGGAGTTGAGTAACCTGATTGCCGCCTTGTCTGTGGCAAGGGTAAAGGCCGACTGGCTTGTGCATATCCTTTCTTCTACTAGGACTATCGAGACAAGTTTTCGAGAACCCCACATTTCTCACCTAAAAAAGAAAATGTCCAAGTGTTTTCATGAAAATGTTAAGTTTTGTGTTTTAAATATGCATTAAGTGACGGGCGCCAATGGCGAAATCATTCGTTCGCTCTTCGGCCGTTCACTCCGATATTAGTGAACGATTAAGGGGCTTTTGAAAACATTGGACCCGTTTTCCAATTCCGAGTGCAGGCGTGGCGTTCCCGCTCTTTATGAGGACAACTTACTTCTCCAGAGGCGACGGCGTCCCCGGGGATGAACAGTTCGGGATAAATGTTATCCAAGTACCATTTGAAGGGTTTGCATCCCAACTTCCTCCTGAGCTCTTTTCTGGAGGAAACATCGCCGTAATCCCCCTGAAATGGTTCGTCCACGTCAAAAGTGAGCCTGTCTGCTGCCACGTTCAATCCGACTCGCTCCTGCTCCTTGTCCCTCCTACCTTGTCGTTTCCGATTCTTTGGTAGTAGTACTTGGCATACTCATCCAGCCACACTTCCGCCAATCTCACCGAATTCCTTTTCAGCACATTCACACCTGATCTCCATTTGTAGGGCGACCTGAACAAAAGTATTTCCATTACCATTGGCGTCGACACAAAAAGGACGCGAGCGCACTCACCGCTTTCTGAAAATGTGGCCCACGTGCGAGCACGGAACGATTTCCAAAGTCCCTCCGCACATCCAGGTTTTGAAAGAGAGCTCCAGGTTTTCGCCCCCCCAAATATCGAAACCCGAATCGTAGGTTCCCAACTTCTCGAAGAAGTTTTTGTCGATGGCGAACAACCCGCCCGCCATTGTCGGCGACCAAACGGGCTCGGCGGTGTTCTTGTGCCTCTTCCTCTCCCTCTCCGGAACGGCATGCCAGTTGAACTGCAATCCCACAACACATTCCCTCATTCTCCCCTCTCACCAACGGCCAATCAATCAGGCTCCCCCATTCACCTGCAAATGCCAGTCGAATCCTCCCACGTTCACCACCTTTGAATCCCTAAAATTATACTCTAAAGTGGTGTCGTCTATCACGTCTATCACGGGGCAGACGACGGTGGTCGGGTCCCTGGCGATCCTGTCCAGAAGAGGCTCCAGCCAACCTGAAACGTCAGAGGCGGATGTCAACCTGAAGCTTCCCCCGCCATCCGGTTCGTGGCGTACCTGTCGTGCATTCACAGTGAGAATCCAGAAAGGTGGTCACGGGGGCGGTGGCGTGTCTGGCTCCCAATAAACGGGCCCTGATTAGGCCCTCTCTCTTGGCAGCCCTTATTATTTTCACTTTCGGATAATGCGACATGTAGTCCTCCAACTGCTTCTTTAAATGCGCTGAAATAAACAGTTCTCGCTTAGTTCGGTCGTCTCTTCTGCTCTCGGAAGGGAATCGTCCGCCACTCACTCATGTCGGAAAAGTCGTCAACTAGAATAATCTCTTTGAGCAAATGTGGGGGCGATCGGTCCAGGACTGAGTGGACTGTTCGAAGGAGCACGCTCCAGGCCTCGTTGTGGAAACAGACAATAACGGACGTCTGCGGAAGGCGCTCCAAGTGCCGGCCCGGCTGCTTGCACCTGAACAAAACAGGTACTCCTTCAGCGATGACAGCGGACAAAAAGAATTTAATTTTGGAAAGGCCGACAAATACGGCAACTGGCTTCGACTGGCCAAATTTAATCTTGTAGAGTCTGATGTAAAAGGGCCGGCGGATAAGAGCCGTACATTTTTTAAATTTCTCTTTTCGCCTGACAAAAAATATATCGAGCTCTCCCATAACTCTTAAGAGAATTGGAGAAAATCTTTTTAAAACTCGGGATTTTTATTATTTTTCCTATTCTTTGCTTTCTGCTCTGGCGGGAATGAATCTGGAGGATTATCTTTTTCCCAACAAAACTTTGTTCGGAGTGAAGAGTTAAGGGGTTCAGGAAATGGCGTTGTATTTACATGAATGGCAACTTTCGAGGATGAAAAAGGAAATGGCTCACATGTGAATGCTCTAAGGAAACAATGGAGAAGTTGCCCTCTTCCAAAGTGCATTTTGCATTATGAATGTATTATAATTACAAAGGGTCTCGAGATTTCATTTAATTCAGTCTTTAAAAGACTAATTTAATAAGCAAATAAAAAGTGAAATCTATTACAGAAATCCTTTTTCTGTAAAACCGGAGAAAACGGAAAGGAAAATTTCTTGCCAGTTGCACTTTTACACTTTTTTCACTTTTCTTTCTTGTCCCCATACTTATTACAATTTGAAAAGCCCATTCTCGCAAATTAACATCGGCCGCATTAAAATGAAAAGGAGACTTTGGCTCATTAACATTATCGCACTAATCCAATGCAAAAATTAATATTTAATTATTTCTAATTCCCGGTTATTTAATTAAAATCCCGGGCTCGCCAGATTACACCTTTTCCCCTTCAGCTCGCACTTCGTCCCCTGGAATGATCACAACCTAATCATCTCGACCGGTTGTCTATTCCCGTTATGTTAATTAGTCAGCCATAAAATCCGGCTCCCACGAGCCATTGACGAGGCTCTGCCACTTCCCCATCGCATCTGCATGAGGCCATCTGCCTTCAAGGTTCTCGCCCGGCCTTTTCCAATAAAGTCCTTCATCATGTCGATAGTAACACTGCGCGGGTTCCACTCCGTGGTTTTGTGAATTTAATTTAATACTCAGGTTCAGTCGTGGTTCGCGTGATGGCGGTTAACGCTTTCCGCGCATTCGGAGTCGTCAAATGAAAGCAAAAGTTCTTCAATGTGAGGAGTGCTTGCAGCTTTGGCCACGCAAGAAACGCCCGGAAGCACATTATTCAAATTGAACGGGCGGCTGTGAACTTTCAAATTATTTGCCCTTTGGACGGGGATTCCTTTTGGGGGTTGTATTTGGGGGTTATACAAAGAGAATGTCGACGGGGAGCGGAATTTAGAGGGAAATCTAATCTAGTGTTAGAAAACAACGCGAGGGAATTTGGAAGTTTGGAAAGGAAGACACCCGGAGTGTCTTTAAATTAGTTTGACGTCCTAAAGGGCGAATTTCCCGCAGATTCCTAGGAGGGTTTCGGAGATGCTCGAATTCTGGTATTTTAAAGAGAGAGACGTGGAAACTAAGGCGAGAGAAAAGGAAACGTCGGGGAGCAGACTGGAAATGACATGAATGCTCTAAGTGTAATGTTAATTAGGGATGAAACGAGGATGAAAGGGACCGTTCGACATTGGAATGAATCGATTCGGACGAAGTTCGGTGTGAGCGCCTGTAAAAGCCAATATTTAATTTAAGGGCTGTTTCCCTTTGTACCACAAAAATCTTCTCAAATGCCACACCGCCATTTGCACAACAAATTTGCTTCGGTAAAAATTACTTCATTCTTCATCACATTTACAGAAGAATCAACAAGATCTTTATCAATTTTAATCGGGCCATTGCGACAGTGACGTCTTTGAAAAGCCAATCAATAACGCCCTTAAGTGCCACAGATTGCGAAATTAGCGCTAACCACACTTTCCGCGAAATGTTATAAGAAGACTGTGTCCTCCTGAACATGAGAACCAGT
Organism: Brueelia nebulosa; assembly: GCA_028293925.1. Lineage (NCBI taxonomy): Eukaryota > Metazoa > Arthropoda > Insecta > Psocodea > Philopteridae > Brueelia > Brueelia nebulosa. The sequence continues at coordinate 130,352 of JAQIBA010000003.1, read as the reverse complement.
CCAATGGACACTTGGCCAATGGGATCATCTGAAAAGAACTCACCACTCGTCCCTGGGGTCCGGCAGTTTCCTGTGCACCGAAATGAGATCACTCACGAACTGATTGAAAGCGTTTTTCGACCAGCCTTCGTCGACTAACTTCTTGGTTTCGCCGGTGAGGTTGGCGGGCAGGTGGACGGGCTTCCCCATTTCGCCGTACTCCTTCTTCGCCCTCATCTCCTCCTCGGCGAGGTCCCTGGGGGGCGCGAGCACCCCGTCCCCCGCTATCATTGCACTATCTATCTTGCTCTTCAATTTGTTATCTCTAGTCCTCTTCTCCAATGGCACTTGCACGGTAAAGAAATTATTTATTATGTCTATGCCCCTTTCCCTCGAGAGTCCACTGCTCACTGGCGCGTCCACCACCACTTCCCTGCTCTCGATAACATTCGTTCTTTGTTCCGTATACAAAAGAAACAATATGGTGAGCCATATTACTCCGACTAATATTAGACCTTTAAATAAAAATTTGACTAAGGTGGATCTTCTTCGTAAGAGCCCCATTTTTATTGTATTCATTTAATTATCTACTTATTTATATACATATATATATAAATATATCTCTATTAAATTTCTTGCATTTTCGAATTATGATAACGGTTGTGCACAAAAGCAGCAGAATTTCACCGCCGAAGATATGCCAATTAAAGACTCCAAATTTGGAAGAGAGAATCTGAGCGCTAAAGTCAGATTCCTCCGCGATTTGTCTGAAAATAAAGAAAAGTGCAAAGACTAAAGTATTAAACGGAATCAATTACAAGGCAAAGCCAATGCGACGGAATTTAGTCATCTTCTAAATCTTAAAGCTTTTGTTCTTACATTCCGCGTCCTTTATCCCCTTTTCTTCGCAGCAACCCTTTCCTTTCCTTACTTTTTTTACTCCAAACATTAAAATCAGCGAGCAATTTAAAGTTCACTTTCTTCATATATAATCCCCTAATATGACCTCAGCCAAATCAATGCCTTTATTAATACATATTGAATTAAACCTCATCATTTATTGAATACTTGACAAGAAAAATCTCGACTTTGAATCACCCTTAATAATTTTCTTTTTAAGTGTTTTATAATAACGCATGGCAGTGAAATTTGACATAATTTATAAAACAACATGCTTATCTTTCATTTAAATGGTTTAGATATGGACAATAAAAAATTATTTTTAGCTTACTGCTTCTAAAAAGGAAATAAAATGTATAAAAAAAGTATGAGTGATTTTTAATGAGAAAAAAATTACAGTAAGTAATCTAATAAGTAAAAAAAACTATTACTGTGGTTTGTAAGACAAACTTTTGATTATTTCCGTTCAAAAATGAGCATTTATTTTTACTTCCCTATGAAGATCATCCCTTTGGCCACCCCAGGGTTGCCCACTCGAATGAAAGCAGCTCTGCTCCAAACTCCCTCGGGAACCCATCTGTTCTCCAAGTTTCCGAGCTCTGTACTTCCCCCAACTCCATAATGGCTCTTCTGCCTTTCCTTCGAAACATCTTAAAAACCGTAATGGCGGCCAAAAATAATATTTACCTGTTATTACTTTTGGCTTGGGAGCTTTCCTTCGTTTCATCAAGATATGATGCGTTTACTGGGAAGACTCGGGAAATTAACTTTGGAAAATATTTACAACGAAAGGGAAACGCGATTACTTTATCGGCTGCCGGATAAAGGAAGGATATGGAATGGATATGTTTCTGAGTGCAAATCGGCGAACAACCCCTCAAATGCTTCCATTCTCCGTCTATTATGTCATTTGGCTTCTCTCGAACACTGTCCGCACTCGGTCAGCGCTCTTTCATCCTAACACCCTTCTGCTGGTGCTGCATGCGCGTCAGTCATCGAGGACCGGCGAAGACCACTTCTCTCGGCTAATCCTTACATTATCTGAAAGATAAAGAGCAATGTTGTTATGATAAGCGGGCACATGGCGAAGGAGAAAATATTAATATCGGGCCCGACGATATCCCATCGACGTGTCATCCATTTGTAATTACTTTAATTTAGATAAAATCTCCTTCTTTTCTAATTCGGGCCAATTTGGTGTGAACTTGCACGTGTAAGGTGGGTTGAGGAGTGGCCTCTGATTGGAAGCACTTTTTTGAAATGAAAAAGCTCCGGAAGCTCCAGAAAGTTTTCCCCCGTTTAATCCTTTCACGTGTGAACGCTTTTCTTTCGCCGAATAATTTCCCGAAGAACGTTTCAAATCCAGAGATGAAGACTTCTCTGAAACTTTATTGCTATTCCCTGCCGAAAAGTAAAAAGTAAGGATGGAACAAGAGGGGAAATAAAAGAAAAAAAGCCAAAGGGATTTCGGAGCGGAGTTTTCTTTTAGAGATTTCCCGACCATGAAAAGCACAATACGGTTTACAAGCCGTCTCCCTCCGGATCTCTATTTAATTTACACTTGGAAAACTTTAACGAAACTACAAATTTTTACTTAAATGGAAAACTGTAATTTTCTGTTGCTTTTCGCCCCGATAAAAACACGCTGGACGAGGGAAATTTTTCGCTTTTATTTAACACCATTTCCTCATTTAACAAAATTCCTATTCTCGGAGATTAAGATAACTTTTCAGCGAGTCAACATAATACTGATTTTTGCTTAAATCTCTCCTATTTCGATCTCAGGAAAATTCAAAAACTAACTTTAAATTAGGCTATTTTAACCGAACCCCGCAAACCCATATTCGTTATACTTTTCTGGATCGATGATTGATGTCGAAAATGCTGCCGATGATGTGGAAACGACTTCGAAGGTTGCCAAGTTTTCGAAAGCCCTAAGGCCTCATCGCCACCGAATTACACCGTTTGGCCTGGTTCGACTAAAATGGGGGAAAAGTCCAAAAGGGACAGAAACACACACGCGGATCCCGAATCATTCAAAACCGCAAGAAAGCGGTCTTCGAGGCTGCTTCTGGTGATGCAAAGATCGAAGCACCGTTAAAGTAATGGCAATCGTAAGTGGCCCTCTCGCGAAGCAAAGAATTAGGACTAATTGGCCTATAAAAACGCCTGAGGCGTTTCAAACAAAACTCCCATTTTCAATAAGGAAATTTCTTAGAGTGGTTGTGTCTTTTAGAATTTCCTTTTCCCCACGAATGGGGGGGGGGGGGAGAAGAAGCCCTGTGGCGTGGCACATGAGGCCCAAGTCGCACAAAACAATGTCTATAATGAAATGAAGGGACTCAAAGTCCTGGAAAAGCAGGGAATTTTTTTCAATGAAAAGCGAATTGCCCGAAGAGCTTTTGAGGAAAACTAAGTGGGACGCGCTAATTATAAAATTCCAATTTTCCAAAAGGCACTTCGCTGAGTTATTTAAGCACCGAGCGCAGAGAGCGTTTCGAAAAGGACAAAAACCGGTCGTTCTGAAAATGAGGCTCGGCCAAAATTCAGATTTCAACAACCCCCGCCCTCCATCCCTTCTGCTTTACTTTCGCAACCTTGTTTTCATTTGTTTCCTTTGTTTTATATCCTCGACTTATGTCCGAGGGGGTAACCGTTTCCTCAATTATCAACATTCTTCCATTATCCTCTGGTCTTCCCTTGGTTTTCCACTGAATTATTAACATTTTCCCATCGAACCATCTGAACCGATTCTGCCTTTCCCAATGAATGCTCCATCCGCAAATGTTCCGCCCCTTTTCGCCCCGACGCCCCTCCGCAGCGCTTGGCGGGGGCGCCGCCATTTCGGGGACTGCTGACCTAAACTCTCGCAAAGGTAAACGCCATTTGCTTTTTCACCCGTCGGCCGCAAAATCTCCATTGGGATTTCTTGGCCCATTCCATCTTTCATTTTATGAACCGATTTTAATCACTTGCTTCACATTTTCTTAAGTGTTATTACGATAATTTTCCCAGGCGAAATACCGGTTTTCATTTGTGGGATTCCTTTCGCCCCTGCCATCTCATCAAGTAACTGTTTCACTTATTTATATCCGAAGTGTGACTTTTTAAATATCACAAGATGTCCTCAGCGGAATCATGAACTATAAATAAAGGCATTGCAGCTCAGGCGCTTAAACGCAGGGGAGTGCAAGTGAAAATCCCTCGGTCGGGAGGAGGATATTTCAGAGAGAAAAAGCCTCCATCTTTGCTTTACCTTGACATTTTCGAAATAATTAAACCTGATAAAAAGCCGACATTTGAAAAGGAAAAACTAATTTCTGTGAAATGTGAAAACTGCGAAAGAAAGGCGTTCGACGTCTTTCATCAGAAGTTGAAGGAAAGTTATGGGATTTTCTTCACGCCATTGGAATTAATTAACAATTTCTTAGCAATAATAAAACTTTAAAGAAGCTGCGGCCGGATTTTCACCGGGTTCTCTTTGCTAATCATCATGCCCTTTGTGTAACGTTATTATGAAACGCTCCCCTTGTTCCCCTTCTTTAAGGGAAGCTCTTGTGATAAAACAAAATAAACTGAATCTTCAATGTAAACAAAGCATTACTCCACCGAAATTCGGGGAGCAATCACATTGGGTATTTTCAAGTGTTACAGAACACCCAATATTATCCGTATGTCTAAGAAGAGCGATCACCAGAAATAGTACATAAAATACCTCCGGTGATTGCGTTTTTTAAAGCTTTTGCCAAAATCTCCGAGGCTCTTTATCATAAATTTTCCAACTCAATGCATCAATTTTTTTCTTCGCTTAAAAGCCTTTTTTCGAGAGGGAAAGGAAACTTTGATTTGTGTACTTTTTAATTCGTTTATATAAGAAAACTTTCCGCCGCAAGAAAAAAGCTTCCTATTGATATATGATTATAATATGGTATCAAATAACACTTGACACAATTGCGTAAGGGATGAAACTAAAATGCGCCAAACGCACCCCATCCCCGTCATTTTTTTTAAACAAAACCGACAACCCCACTGGCTTCTTAAATATATTCAACAAAGGGAAGCGTCCTTAATAAATAACAGACGGAAGTGATGACTTATTTCGTCCCGGAATAAGAGAGCTCGAAAATTCCCCCGGGACGGTTTTATCTAAATCTCGTAAAGATTTTTCAAGCGCTTAAGCAGCGCTTTTCGATAAAAAAAGTGCAGGACCGGAAATACTTTTACAAATAACCTTTACCTCGCGCATGGCAGGAAGGGACAGTGCTTGATCCTTGACCAAATGATTATAGCAATCGCAATCGCGATGGTATTTCCCTCGTATCAGATGCTTAAAGGATTCCCAGAAATATCTCCGTGGCGGTTATCTAAAAAAAATCACTTTATCTGAGAGGGTTTAAAGCTTAAATATTTCACGGGGAGCTTTCCAGTAAGAAAAATGAGGAGAAAATGTGCAAATTTTCCGGGTTCAGGTCCTTGGGAATCCGCAGGAGATTATCCAAAAAGGTGAATAGAGTTTAAATCCGAATATTCCAGTTTCCAATAGCGATTACATAAGGACTTAACTAAAATCAGGATTTGGGAAAAAAGCTGCTAAGCTTTTTTTAATAATTTTTATGAGGTTACATGGAGAAATCTAAAGAGTGGAAAGCAAGAACTGAAAGTAGGATCTTTGAGACGGAGAGAAGACACAAAAGATACCTCCAAAGAAGGGAAAAACATGAGGAGGCAAAAGAGCAAACGAACTTGTAAGCAAAGATAAAAAGTAATAGTCTAACATGAGCCCACCTCTGGAACACCAAAAACTTGCCATTTCTTTTAATTTATTTATTGGATCTGTATGTGCATGTAAATATTTAATGCTGACAGACGAAAGTAGAATTATAATTACTTACCTTATTTTATTCTCAGTTCCCACTTTTATGAAAGCTGATATGTTCAGCAACCTTAGCGGCTAGACTTGTATTGAGCTCTCGACGCAGAGAGAGATTAGTCTGCATTTATTATCATGATATCTTGCTCCCCCACCTTGCACCTCGGCGCCCTGCCTTTGGATTAACATTATTTCGTTAACATACAACTCTTTACTGAATTCTGCCCCAAGTTGAACTTGAAGAAATCGCTCCAGTTCAAAATAACCTTATTCATTACTACCTGACTCGGATTTTATAAAAAGTACCACCCGTTTGACAACACTGCCAAAATTTAAAATAAAAACACTCGAATTTGGAAAATAAAGCTTTGCTCGTGATAAGCAGATTATTAAAAATTCTTTCCACAAAATGGTCGCTTTCCAAAATGTCTTCTCCGTTCCAAAACTTCGGTCAACTTCGACAAGCGAAATGCCTCGCAAGCAAATAATTGCGAATAACCAATGGTTTCCGCACAAATTGCCCCTTTTAATGGCAGGAAAGGACCGAGCTGTCTTTCCCTTCCGTGCTCCCTCCCCCTGCCAACCCTTTCTTTCCTCATCCCGAGCTCGGTGGGCGATGGGCGGAATTCTGTCGACGCCACTGGAAATCTCGCTGCGGAGGTGGGAAGAAGCTACGGGAGAAGTAAAAAGAAAGAGCAGAAGGTTGTAAAGTGAGATAAGTCACGTAATGTAATCATTAGTCCAAGTGAAAAATAATATCCTCGACAGAGTTTATATAAATATGAAAAAGTTTGGAGCAGAGTGAAAAAGAATCGTAAGAATGTGTTTTTAATAATAATAATAATAATGATATTAAAAAGCAAGTTTTCGAACCCGGATATTTCGTCTTAGAGAAATTTTACCAAAAAGAGGGAAAACTTTTCCTTTTGAGTTTTCATAATTTTAAGTTTTTCTCCAGTTTCGTAACTTCTCAGGAATTCGAGTTGATTCTGCTCTGAGCAAATGCGAGTTAACGCATTGTTACCCCATTATGGCCTCTCGTCCTCTTCTGGAAAGGCCAGTGCCCTTTTTCGGCCATCACAGACATTCACTTAGCCAATTTTTAGCAGAAAATATGCATTTTCACTGTGTGACTTGTCTAAAGCATCCACATCCATTTCTTTGAAAGAAAAATTTCGCCGCTTATGATTTATTCGCCAAAGGTTACCATTTCAAAACCCTCACAATGACATTAACTATCACGGAGTAAAAATTACATTAATTTTTCCCTAAATCCTCTTTTGGGATTGCAGAAACATCCTGTCCATTTTTTTCAGAGAAAAGGCAGGAAAATTTATATTAGAATAAACCCCGACATTTATTATAATTCCAAATGAATAATTTCGAAAGCATTCGGTCGAATTCGGTCGTCGCTCGCAGAGCCGAAAACTAAGCCATCGAGAGGGTGAGGGGGCCTTTGGTTCCTCTCTGCATTTCAAAATGAATGCAAACTGAGTTTATTAGATCGGGAAATGAGTTGATGCAGCAGAGGTGCACCTTTCCATTGAACAGTTACACAAACCAACTGAGAAACGGATAACGGCAGTGATATGTTTGAACAAAGACTTTTCATTAATTGAACTGTAGAGAATCGCATGATGCCTACCAGGTAGATATGTTCATAATGATTAAGGGAAAGAATACGAAAAAAATCACTGATGGCTTTTCTACATAAATATGCGATCTTGGGTGATGAGTTTTCCTGAAAGAGCAGAACATTCATATGTACCGTAATAAATGAGCTTTGAACGACGAATACCGTGCATTCATTACCCATAAAAAAAGAGAAAATTACAGGACAATCTAATGTTTATTAGTAACAAAGTAACAAAATATAAGGCAGCAACTTTTTAAGACAATATTTCAACATAGTATAACACAAATTGTGTCAAATGCCTTTTATGTGACACAACTTTTTGCACTTCCGGTGTTTAATATTAACGCATTTAAAATTATTTCAATGATTTTTTTTAACACTACTTAGCGACCGACCGTTTATACCATTGAATTCTTACATCGAGTTTAATTGCTCGAAGACGGACAGCAATGGCATATTATCTACTCGGAAACATTAAACACTTGGCTCAGTCGAGTGGCTCATATTACTTAATATCGGTGAGCGCTAATTTATATCGAAGGAAATCGTGCTTGAATCGGAACTTCTCAGACACAGAAATACTGGTCCTCCATGGGAGAATATAAACTTGTTCCTTCGGGAACCCAATCGGGACACCTCGAAAACCCGTGACTGGCCCGAACGAATGAGGAGCCAGTGATTGGGGCCAAATGGCTCATCCCCAATCCCGAAATCTGAGCCCGAGGTCCGTGTCGAGGTGAGCAAGAAACCAAAATGAAGGGTTCGCCGTGCCAGGGTTAACTTCGGAAGAGTTAAGACGAAAAATAATTATAAAATATTTTACTGTGAGTTAAACAATGGGACCAGGATTTCGATCAATGGTCAATCATCACAAGATGAGGAATAAATGCCCTGTGCCTTTTCCGGATTAGTCCGAGTGCCACTTGTGCGTGAGACTGTTCGCGAACATTCTGTTGCCACTTTCTGCAATAAAACCACTAAAGCCAATAACAATATTGAAACCTGATACAAAGAATCCTTTAAAAACAAACAAATATTTATTGGAGCCGTCAACCCATGTCAAAATTCTAATAAATATATCATAAAAACAAAAGAAGTTTATTTTATTGGTAATTTATTGGAGCAAAACTCTATCATCAGAATGCCATAACTTCCCAGGCCGACGTGTAAGACATATTTAATATTCTACTGTAACATTTTAATCTTGAATCCCTTTGCGGAGGTCGGAGGCTGAGGGGTTCACACCAGTGTTTGCAACATCAAGTGCTCGCAGCAATCTCAACTGAAATACACCCCTGCAGTGATTAAACGTTCTCGAAGTCGAGGGATAAACAACAGATGCGCGGAAAGATAACCCAGAAGAGTGTCAACCTTAAGAACAGGCAAGAAAAACAATTTGGTGAAAGGTGAAAAATAATGTCTTGTGCGAAGAAAGGCGAAACAATAATTTATTGAAAAATATGTCCAAGAGCCAACCTTAAAAGGCTCGTAAACCTGGTCGGGGACTCGGGGAAGCTCATATCTCGAGGAGGCAACGCTGTTAACACGTACTTTGATAAAAGGGTTGCTGCGCCTCCAAGTCTTAATTTACTTTAAAAACTAACGCTCCTCCCCCGTTTAAGCCCAAAGGTCGCTAAACGTTACATTGTCGCCAACCCTCCGCCCCCTTTCATTCATTTTTACGACAAAGTCCTATGTTTAAATTTTAATAAAGCTTAAGCTTCGGCCTTTTCTTGTTTTTCTTGTTTCGGGCTTTCCTTTTGCGCTTTTCGTTGGGGCGATCTCTCTCTCGTCTCTCTCTCTCTCTCTCTCTTAGTTTATCATTAGCACTCATTGTCGCCAGAGTAAAAAGAAAAGCCTCAGGTAATTTTCATTGGTGAAGAAGTTTTAATTAACCTAAATTAAAGGTTCTTTAGCTCGTATAGAGCTGTGTGCGGAGTGAGCATTTTAAGTGCGACATAATTTCCACTTTAATGTCCTCATGTTTAACTGGCGTCAGTCTGTTGGAAAAAATTTATGAACGGAGCCATTTTCGTCTTCGCCCTCTCAAAATTTAATTTTCTTTCTTCGTTCGTCCGTTTCCGACTTTTTACGCTTTTAAGGAGTTCAACCCTGCGCTTCGGTTACATCGTTTCAGAAAAAAGAGAAGACGGCGTCGTCTTCGACGTCTATGACTTAATAAATTGAATTAAGGGATGAAACTAATGAAAGGGAAAAAATAGAGAACTGCCTTTGGTTCCTAGTTTTTTGCGCCCCAACTGCACAGCTGTGCCGATGTCTTGTCGGTTTCCTTTTATTGACAAAAAAGGTTCAAACCGGCGGCAAACGCTGAGGGGGCCATCATTTATTTTTATAAAAAGAAGGCCTTCATTAGGAAAGCTGGAAACCGCAACCCCCGCGTCCCCATTTGTTTGCTTCACGCTTCATCATCCCTTCACTCTCCCCCCCCCCTAAACTTTTTTAATTATCCACTGAGAGAACCTTCCGCGCGTTCTCTCCCCGGAAACGGCCGAGGAGAGTCCATCCGAAGCTCACAAAAAGACAAAAAAGGATAGGATTCAAGGCTGAAAAATGTGTCAGCACAAGCAATTTGGAAAACACGGACAGGAACGTTTAACAAAATAAATTATCCCCGGAGTGGGAGGGAAGCAGCGACGAAAAGGTTGGATGCGGAAAGAGTGAAAGTATCGGCATCCGAATCGCTGAGTTCAGTTATCCCAGCTGACGTTCTTTAGTTGGGAGCAGTCAAGTCAAAAATTTATCTCAAACTTTTCACTGAGCAGTGAGCAGTGAGCAGTGAGTGAGAGTTTGGGGCCCAGTGGGGCTGGGCCGTCGCAGGGGCGCCCAGATGATCAATGGCAGTCGATATGGACCTCTTTGAGGCCTCTGCCTTCTGCCAAAAAATGATTTACGATGGCTTTTCAAAACATTTACTTGGAGAAAAGTGAAACATTATAATTATGGGCAAAAGTAAAGTTTCTTTTGAGATGGGAAGTGTTGGAAAGTTTTTGGAAAAAATTCAATAGCTTTAAGGGTCTTAAAGCACATTTAAAAAGCGGTCATTCTATTTAAATAATAGAAAATTTATTGAGCGACTGCTTTGCAGCATTAAGCATTGTTTCCTGTTCAGGACTGATAATACACTTTTACAGACGGTCGTGGGGATTAAACGCGGCCGTTAATGCCAAAAGAAAATTATCGCTGTATCAGATTATCAAATCGGACAATTTGATTAAATCGCACTAATCAGGGCATCAATATTAACGTGTAATCCTTCAGAGAGGGATTATTCTTGTGTGTTGCATCTATTCCTTTGAGATCTGCTGGGGCACCTCACTTCCTCCGCCCTCCCCTCCGCTCTCCCCACCCTCACCCCCTCCCTTCATCGCAACCCCACCCTCTCACCAGATGGTGGCCAACCAAAAACGCCAACTTCCTTTCTCTGTGACAAGGACTAATTTCAATTAATTAGGGCATGCCGTCACCTGGACCGAAAAATATAAATGCCAGTGATTAGGCGATTAGCGCATAGTGCAACCCGCGTCCGGAGGGATTAAGCGAGGGAGGGAGGCCGTTGCTGAGGTCGATGTTCAAGGGAAATGTTCAAGGGCCGCCACACTCACCTGTGCTTTTTTACTTTGAAACCTCTCTCTCCTTCAAACGCTTACCTGAAATGAAAATAGACTAATAATCATCTGAGAACAGAAAGGTTAAAAGATACGACAAAGAACACTAATTGTCGCGATTCTTTTGCACCCGAAAATGTTTCAGCGAATTCGATTCGATTAGGTGATGTGACGTAGAAAAATGAAAATGGAACCCGGATGTTATTTCAGGATTTCGACCGCGAGTGACACGCCATTGACAAACACCATTTGAGCGAAATATTTTGAAAAAAGTGTACTAAATCACCCCCAAACTGGAAAGCACTCAGGAACGGCTGAGTTTCCTCTGACATTTAACTGTTACGTAAAAGCAGACACTTGGAGACATTATGCAACTGTCATTGCATACGCGCATCCGTCTTTGTAATGAAATCAATTCCGGTGGAAAAATCCAAAGAGCGAAAGAAGAAGTCGAAGAGGCTTTGTTCTTCTTTCGGAGCGTAAATCAAACGAAATCAACTGGAAATGTTCCAGTTGCAAATCTGAGGAGAAATGGGGCGAGTTCCGGGCAAGGGCCGGTGGTGAGTTAAACTAGTTAAAAATTGTGGGCCAGGAAAAGCACTATCGGGCTCCTTCGGCGCATCTTCTGCTTTGCTCGAAGGAACGCACACATGCACGGTATCGATTGTGAGCGATCGAAAACTCGACAAAGATTGATAATATCAGGTTATAAATGCTCGAAATGGGAACGAGTGCGTTTGAGTGCCGACAGATTAGACGTTGGCTTCTGTTTGCGCAAGTGCGTTCCCACTGTCGTTGGCTCATGAAAACAATCTGACACCCGTTCGTGTTCATTTCGACTGTGACGGATAATGGCTGCGGTCGCTATCAAAAATTAGTGGCCGAAAACTTGAACGTATTAGCAATTGAGGTTCCCTACTCCGCTTTCCCAAACACAAAACTCCATTATGACGAAATCATAACGTTTTTAAATTATACATTTATACGAATACTCTGCTGCCACGACAAATGCTTCACTGCAAATTAGTCATTAAGCGGAAAAAGCTGTACCTCTTCTCTTTTATTTTTCATTTTCAACTTCTAAATATCATAATTACACTTTTACATTGATTGACGAATTAAATGGTTTAATAATTTCTATATTTCTATGAGAAGCTGAATCGGTTAATTCGGCCCCACAACCGCCTGACTCGTGCGCCATAAAAATCCATTCAGGTCTGCTTCCGATTGATTTCATTTTTCGAAAACTCGTATGAATTCCTTCCGTTCGGCTCCATTGAAGGCGCCACAAAAAGCGATATTTCACTTAATTTTGCCACTATTTCGGAAACTACTATTTCTCCAGAATTTCTTCTGACCCGCCGCCCGGAAAAATTTTTTTATGATCCAACAACTTAATATCGGGATTGCGAGAGCCGAGCGGAAACATCAGTCACGGGACATTTCCCAACTGAAAACTATGGTACACACGGGGCAGGGGATGAACAACTGCGCTTGTGTACACTTGCCACGTTGGTTTTTCTCAGTTTATTCAACAACGTCTTCGGTTTCAAATTAAGATTAAATTTTGAGCAGAGGCCCACTTTCAAAGCTCACAGGATTTTCAATTATTGAACTGTTACCAAATATTTAGTCGCAGTAATTTCGATTCCATTGACAGCAAAGTTCCATTTAAAAGTTGGTGGAATGTGAATGATTGCGGGCGAAGCAAAAAAAAAAACCTTTTCGTCCGTCGACTTGGAAAGCCTTTTCCCTCTTATTTTCTCCACTCCTCAATTTCTTTCTAAATGAACCTTAATGCAAGCCCAGCCTTTATTCTCATGTACTCTTCAATTTGGAACGATAAAGGAAACGGTACAAAAAGCAGTGACGTCGTTTCGTAAAAAAGGTTGGGCGGCCTTCGTGCAATTTGAATCTGTTTCAAAAGTTGCACGAGGACTCCTCGCGAGGATTTAAAGCCTTTTCAGGGAGAAAAACCCTTTTGGGACGAATCTCATATTTTATGTTTTCGCCGTTGAGTAAACACTTTTCCCGAGGTTTGGCTTTTCACCGTTTTTTATCAAAAGAAAACATTTTATTGAAATACCCTTTATGATCAGCTCAAGTTATTTTTGGACTCAAAATCTAATTTGAAAATTCCCAAAGTGAGTTCCAATTAAAAGCGTTCCTTTAAAAATTCTTGCCCTGCCTCGAAAAACTGCCCGCACCAATGAAAGAGCAAAAGGAACCCATGTTATCTACATTTGGCCATTTCAGGAACCTGATGGTCGCGCACTTCCTCATGCCTGAAAATCCTGGAGCTAATCACTCCTTTTCCCGGATTTTAATTACTAACTCCAAACGTCATTACTTCAAGGACTTCCTATCACCCAAACATCATCCCACCGCGAGTTTGTTTTCCGGAAATGCATCATTCCCTGGGAGACGAGAGCAACGACTCTGGCAAAAGAAGCTCGAGGCCTTGCAAGCAAAGCAGTCAATAGAACGGTAACCCCTTGGGCCCAAGGTCCCGTGTGCCCGCTACTCATCGGGCCGACTCTTTCGAGGCCATTTCCTGAAAAGTGAGCATGCAATCAACGCTCTTTTACGAAAAGACACCAGCAAAAATTTCGGTTAAAAGCTTTGTCTTCAGAGCTTATTCTGTCTCTAAATCTTTACTGGAAAAAGACGATCACGGTTACATTTTTAACGATTACGTCGACCGAACAATGACGAAAACACGCTTTGCCGCTTTTCGAAGGAAACGATCGCACCCCAAAGTCCATTTTGTGCGTTTGTTCGACGTTAAGCCCTTCATTATAAAAGACTGCCAAAGGTTTTCGCTGCGCTCAACAAGTGGTGCTGACGGAACCTTAAGCAAAAGGTGGTGAACTGGAGAAGTCCGAAGCGAGCGGTGAACGGGTGGTTTGCTGGCTGCCCTACTGACACCGGTACCTGTACCTGAAGAACAACTTTCTTGCAGATGATTTGGTGGTGTTGCGACACGCCGGACAAAGATCGGTGGCCCCGTCCAAATTTTAATTAAATTTTCCTTTGTGTTCCTTATCAGCAACTCGATCGGAGGGAGTCTCCAGAGGATAAATTAGATACGCTTCACGACAAAGAAACAATCAAACTTTCCTCTTGTTTTCTTTATAAAATAAAAAAGAAAAAACGGGCCACTCATATTTAGAATTAAAAAAGTAAATTTTCCCAAGTCAGCAGTTTAGAAACTGCTCTCGTTTTTTTTTGCTTTCAATGATTTATCAAATACACCTCAATGGTTTTATTTTTAGGATTCCATTAAACTGCTTATTTTAGTAGGCTGCGGAACGCTGCCGCAGCAAAAAAGCAACTCCATCAATTCTTTCCCTCCACTCTGCTCCGACTTCGGAGGACGCCACCTCGAGATTATAATGTCAAGTGCCTTAACGCTAAGTTATAATGGGGCGTAAAGGTTTTAGAAATTTCTAGAAATTTCGAGAAAGAACCAGGTCCCCTTGGGAGTTTATCGCTAAATGAAATAAATTCGTTCCATCGCGCTGCAAATCAATTAGACTCGTAATAGTTGTTCTCCGCCTGACATTCTATACATCAATGTCAAGGCCTTAAATAATTAATTGGCCCGGTCGTCGGAGAAAACCCGAATTAATTCTCATAACGGTTTGATCTTTCTTAATTTTGGCCGTATTGTCTTTTCAAAGCACTTCTGTCTTTCGCTTTCGCCCGGCAAAAAGATAAAAACATCCAATTGGCATTGAAAAAGAAAACTTATGCTCCTCACTAAAACCGTTCGTGTCAACGAGGGTTAACTTCCGCAAGTGAAACATGACTAATCTTTGATAACTCTTTAATTCATAAGCTGCGATAATTGATAATGTTTGCGTCGTTCGCAATCATCCACAAAAAGAAATAAACCCCGAAAAACTCCCATTGGTTTCCAACTGTTTTTTCCTCTTATCTCTCAGATAACGGTTCGTGCTCAATCCAGAATCTATCTCCCACTCTGCCGATCCAGGCAGACCAGTCCAAGCAAGCAACCCCTTCGTCAAGTCCCCACGGTCCTTCGGGAAAATGCAAACAACTCAAGTGATGGGCCGAACACTTTGGAAAGGTCTTCTTTTCCCACCACTGAACCTCAGTCCGGATTTACATTTCAGCAAATGCGTTGCACATGTGCTAAAGTTTGTTAAATTATCTTCAAAGGTCTGAAAAGTTATCATCGAATCCTCCCCTTTTCCAACCCCCCGAATCTACTCCAACGAGAATCCACTCGAATTTATTCTTCGCCGTGAAAAATAAACCTTTCCCATCGGTAAGCTCGAGTAGAGTGATTTAATTTACGGCCCGGGGCAAGGATGCAATGAGAAGGAGAAAAATGCTAACCAAAGTGATGCACTTCTGCTTTCGATCCGGATGTGCTCACTAACCTTGGACTCGGCTTTCTCTTTCTTTGTATTTTGTATTTATTTTTGTGGCTTTCCCCGCGGTTGACGGACAACACATCGGCTGAGCCGAGATGAAGTTTTCCCAAAACTCCCGCCATCAGACTTCATGTCCTTTGACGAAATGGTTTTCCTTTTTCACTTCGAAAACGTCACTGAAACTGAATCGTCCAAATGGGAATTTTAAGTAAGTCAATTGTTGTTACTTTTCTTTAAATAATGAACCATTAGAAGGAGAGTTCTTCATTTTATACAATTTAAGTTATGTAATTTTTCTGAAGAGGAATAATAAAATAAAAAACGTGCACAACCAGAAAATCCGATTCGTTTAAAAAATTTCTCTTAATTTCCGGTTCCTTTTCGGAACTTCTCGAGTTTGCGGTGGCTTTTCCCGCAAATACTATAAAATACTTTATAGTATTTTGCGGGAAAAGATCATCACCGGTGAGAACATTAACATTAAATCTTCTTGTCTGACTTATTCCTGATCCTCGGCATGCAAGACGAGAAAAATTATTACGTGGAAAAGGCAGAATGACTCCCCGAGAACGGCCCAAAGCTCCAACCGAAGCAAAAGAAAGCTGAGTTCTTGGTGCAGAGAACGTCCTCGCTGTCGTGCGGTGCGAGCAACCATTAATTGCTGTGGCCCGCACAACACGCACTTTGCAAAGCGTAAAGTGCGTGTTACGGAGGGGCGATGGGCAGCAATGTGAGAGGTCCGAGTTGCATAACGCGACTCAAAGAGTTAAGGTCAAGCAACGTTTTCACACTTTGTTGACCACGTCTCGAGCAGTGTTAAAATTCTGTGCCAACTCAGTGCCGAAGAGTTTGTCAATGGGTTGGAATTTTGATGACTCGGAATGCGACCGGGTTTTCAAGCACTGAAAAAGGGAAATTCTTCGTTGGGGGTTGTCGAGCTGTAATATTAAAATTGTTACAATTTAAAAGTTGTCTGTTTTGGATGTGCATAAGTTCCACTTCGCTCGCGAGAAAATTTTAACTGATTTAAAATAAAGGAATTTTTAACGAGAAAGTTTCTACGGCGGCACGAAAAGGCTCTGCGTAAAATTTAGCTTATAATCCTTTAAAACGGATTAAAAGAATTAGAAGTGATGGATTCAAAGTCAAAGGCCTCGGAGAAAATTTCATCATTCCGAGCAAATCCTTTTTGATTGGGTTTCATAATGAAATAAGTAAAAACATCAAAGCCTCCGCTAAACGGCCATTAATACAATGCCCATGACAGAATTTTAAATACACTTTCGCAACCCTCCTCCCCAGGTAAACCTTATTTTAACAGCTGCCCGCTCTGCATCACGTTTCGCTTATAAACCCCTTCATTGTCCGCCATCGGAGGCAAAACACAAATCTCTTCCATTTCATCATTTCTTGACCCCGTTCCCCATTGTGCAGCCCGAATTTTTGCAACAGATGCGAGCCTATATGGCCAAAGGACCAATTCATCACCTAAAGCCTCTCCAGGCCGAATCAGGGGACTCTCTGCAATTGGGCAAACGGAAGGGATTCTGCTCCATGGCAATGCAGGATGACGCCACTTAACCGAAAACCAAAGAGAAATCTCTTCTCCGTTTCAAGAGGACATTATTTCCTGAGGCTGTCCGCTTTTAATTTGCCTTAGCAATTAGCGGTCGTGTGCAGTTGCAGTCCTTATTTTATTTGTCCTGGGGAAGCTTGGGTTCATTCAACCGCGAGGTCAGGGGTCATCAACGGTCTTTAAGGACTAAGTTCAACCCCGAGCGTTTGGCCACTTCATAAAATTCATGATTAGCGGTAATACTCCGCGTTTAGCACAGTCACCCAGTCACTAATTAAATGCATTCCTCTTTGCTGTATTTCATGAAAGCCGCCAAGCCAGTCAAGACAGTAAAATAATTGGCATTTGAGTCCATTTCCTAATGGGGAAACGCGAATGGGGTTAACGACTGAAGATTCCACGAGGTGCCGGCATTTGCGCAATTCCAGCACCACTTCGGATTGCTTATCTGCTTCGGGTTGCACCCGCCCTCCTTCCTAAGTTGACTACTTTCGCTTGACCCAATTCCAGTTGTAGTCAGTTGTAGTCAGGATAGCTCTCATTTCCCTTTAGTATTGGACCATAACCTAACCGAATTCACCTTTCTCTTCGACTAACCCTCTTCTAAAATGAGATTATTTCTCATCTTTTAATGCATTATCGGTTGCCTGTGTTCGAGCAATAATCGCCTGATCACAGCCTGAATTGAGCAATTCCCCTTAAAATTCCCCTGAAAATTCCCCGTGAGGTATCCGAACAACGGGACTTAATTTAAAATTTTAAAAGGGGAGTTTTTAATAATGGAAAATCTTCCTTTTACCGGCTGGGTTGTTTCCCCTCGTCCCGGTTCTTTTGGCAAACTTTAAAAAATGCCCCGGGCTCATGAATTTCGAGAAGACTTTAAAATTGAATTTAGAAATAAATGCCTCCGGTCGACAAAGCTCAAGCACTGGACAAAGCCAACAGTCGAGAGAATTAAAATAATGAGCGGGAAAATAAAACCGAGGGATATCTTTCCGGCGACTGATTTTTGGACAGACCTAATTCATTTGTTCCCTCTCTGACAATTCTTTTGGAAAACACTGCCTCCGCGAGTGAGGGGTTCACGAGGTGGAGGATTATACTGAGACTTGGAATTCCAACGGCAGACAAACGCTTCTCATTTTTTTAAGTTAATGTTAGTTTTAGATATTTTAGATTTTAGAAGGTCCACTCTATCGGCAGTGAATGCCAGAGACAAAGACTTTTGAGTCAAAGGCACTCATTTTGGCTTTATGGGGTACATTCCCAAAGGAATGTTAATTCCCTCACCACCACTGCGCTTTCGCCCGATCACAACGAGAATGCAAATATGAATTCTTCGGTTTTGTCAGTTTTGTTGCGACAAAGGAGATTTTCAATGTGAGGGAGGGAAACAGCCCTTCAGACGGAGAATTGGCCTCGAGGAGGGGTTGCTCTTGTGATTTGAATCGATCCACTTGTTTGTGTGCTTCCAAAACTCCGAATGTACACGTACACGCTGTAGTCCCATAGAAAACCAACAAAGGAATGAGCTTTCGACATTCTCCGTGCAATTTTTTCTATGTAAATCTTATCTCTCGCGAACGGCGGTAACTTTGCTCCGCGAAATTCAATACATTATTTATCTAAATAAATCATCGCAGTCGTGAGTCGGATTTTCGTTTATTTCCGTGAGAGCCAAGCGGGCGTTAAACGGGAGAAATTACGGAGAGACACTTAAATAAATAATTATTAAATAATTTCAAGTTAGCACTGAAAATGAGCAGTGGTTTCGTTTTGCGCAGTGACGGCAAACCGAAGGAAACAAACATGAAGAAGGCAAAACCGGAGGCTCTGATAATGGGAACAGATATTAAAAATCCATTTTCTTGTTTACTTTCCCTTCGAAACACTTTGGTGGAAGTTGGAGGTCTCAAATGAGGCGGCGGCATCTCGGGGTCGAAGATATACTGAAACACACTGGAACAAATCCAGAATTCGTCTCCCCCCGTCAATACAGTACAAATCGAATCTTAGAAAGAAAATTGCCTCAGGTAAGTCTCCTGTCTCCAAATCTCTTTTTAAAGTGGGGGTAAATTTATGTCTGCAAGAGGATACACCACACAAATGTGCATCACACTGGTACAAATAAACTCCACTGGAGTGGAGTAGATTATTTGGAAACTTCCCAGATTTGCGTCATGAAACCACTTGAATATTTCCAAGAGAACATAGTTAAAACATTAATGACAAAAACAAACAAAACAAAACAATCTTAACGGCGAGAAATTGCAATATCAGGTCTTGAATTCGCTCCCCATCAAACAATTACATACAAAACGATCATAAACCAATGTCAAGAATGCAATAAAAATTCCCTCTTTCTGGGCTTTCGACGTTTTAAACCACCCCTAATCCTCCCGCTTTCCTTATCCTATTTTCATCTTTCGCTTTTATCCCCAAAATTCAATGCCGCCCCCCCATTCTCTCTCCTCCCCTTTAAAAATGCGCGTCTCAAACATCAATTATTGTTGAAATATCCCTCATATTAATATTATTAGTCTCTCGAAATTCCGAACTCAATCCGGAGGTAATTGAAGAACACTGCTGACTTAGCCGCGAATATGAGCACACCATGCGTACTGGCTCTTATTCAAGAGAGAGCCAGTTTTTGAGTTAGCGTAATTGGAAAAATTAAAATCAGTCTGGCTGATTTGGCATAAACTTTGCCCTTTGTCTACTCTGGAAAACCGGGAAAATATTTTAACCTCACAACCATTGGCTATCAAAATGCAATTTCCGCCACCACCTCGTCATCATTTCAGAGCAAACCCCGACCGCTGGGGCCTCTGGTGAAAACTCCACGTGAACACAACATGGCCAACAGGTAGGAGAAAGTAAAAACGGTTAGGATAAAAGAAACTCCTTTCCGAAGTAGTAAAAGAGCAGAAAAGAGGAAAAAGAAAAAGACAAAGGACGGTGACACGAGATATTGTGCTCCCTTCTTCCTTCCTTCCTTCCTCCCTCCGTGGCCAACAATGGCAACCTTTGACCTCAATCCTCACTCCGCATCGTCTTCCAAGTACGACCTAATGAAAAATATCATCACGAAAACTATTTCTTTTTTATAGCCAACAATGCCTGCGAGAACCTGTACAAATTATAAGCAGCCCATTGGATTTTCAGTGTGCATGCCGTAGAAACAAGTCAGCTAAGACTTTTTTAACCCTATCCGAAAATGGTGAAAACTGAAGGGAGCTGCCGCTAAGTAGGGAGAGTGGATCCGTAGCACTAAAACAATGAATAATATGAGAAAAGAAAAGGAAACAGTTGCATCTGGCAAATAATTTCGTTTTGAAATGGCAACTTTTCATGATGATGGGTGTCGGTTCGGTCTACATTCTTTTCAAAATAATAATACCCATTAACGTGGCTACATCCGCATTCGGGAGAAGTTACACTGGATTGTGCTTCCGCCATTTTAAAAAGCAACTCCTCTTCAACGGAAAACGATTAAGGGAAACCGCTCAAGACAACTCGGTGAATTAATTATGTTTCTTCATTTCTCTCGTGTGCCCGACTGAAATAAAACATGTCAAACACACAAATAAATATTTTTTCTTCCTCAACCAACCGCTCGTCCGTTAATTAACTAACGTTATCCGTCCCGACCTCGAGCAGATGACAGTATTTGTGTCGTCTTTTACTCGGAAGGTATCGTAGGCGGTGCCTGCAATCGAATGCTCATCGTCTCAACCACATTTGCAGACTTGCCCCTCCGTCTCGAATGAGTGCGTGCATTGCAGACTTTGTTATGGCGGTACACTGAGTGCAAACCGGCGCATAACAGAACATCACCACGACCTCGGTTCACGTGACATTTTTATTGGGAAGAAAGTGCGAGAGTTGAAGGCTTTAATGGACGCGATGCCTCTGGGTTGACCGCAAGGAAGAACGTTCAGGTGAAAGAAGCCAAGAACAGGCCGAGGCACGACTGAGAACTGGAGGATGCATAGTCGGTATTTCCGTTGAGTGTAAGTGAAAGTAAACATAAAGGTCAAATGGGTCGACGTACAATGAACACAATCTTAATGATTTTTAAGAGAAAATTCAAATTATTAAAAGTTATTGAGCAATTCGTCAAGATGTGTTTTGTGATTTGGCGGCTCACAGGACTCCAAAAACGTTGCCAATAACGGAACTTCTTTAACGTTTAATACTAAAAGCGCCTAAAAGCGCCTCAACACATCACATTCTCATTCTGTTCTCATGCCACTTTTTGCTACCAATTAGTGCTCACATCGCGGAAAACATTCATTGGGCCATTTTCTCTTGCATACACGCGTATTTCTCCCTCTGTCATTCGAAACTGGGGACAACCGCACTTTGGAGCTCCATTACCTTCCGCTTTCTGCCCATCCTTGACCCCATTTCTGCCTTTATTCTGCATCATGACTCCTTCCGAGAAAAGAACAACGTTGCACGTTCGAGGCTTTTAAAGGTCGCCGAAAAAAAGAAAACTTGCGCAAAAGGGAAAAATATTATTTTCTAATAAAGGCGGCACGACTCGAGTCCCACGATTTGTTCCCAAATTTGTGAAGAACAGCTCAAGTGTTCAGCCCCCAGACATTTGAGCACTTCCCTGTTACTTTCTTTTTCCAGGAATAAACTTTTCCAAAAAGAAATCCTCTGCGTGATTAAAGTTCAAATGTCTCTGCCGTATCGTCACTCCCTTTATACTTTTCGTCGACACTCTATCTAAGCTCTTCACTACGAAATTTCATAACCTTAAATGAGTTTCCCTTTCAACTCTCAAATTCTTTTTTGGTTGAAATTTGTTTCTTTCCCGTTATTTTGCTACTTGTGACGCATGTCCACTTCAGGTACATTATCCTCGGCCTGTTCAAACTCCATTTCCTCTGCATCTCAGCTCGTCCTCCACCAAAAATGATTTGACCTGAATAATGCAGAGTTCGGCTGAGGACGTGGGAGGGAAATATTTCGCCCTTTAGGAAATGTCAACCGCACTCACGGTTAGGTTTTAGGCTAAATATTGATGAGATTATGAGTGTTTCAACTCATTCAAACGAATCGGTAATTTCATAGCGAGCGATTCGTCATTTTTAAATCAATAAATATGTTTGTCTTTTAACTTTAATTGATGTTAACCATTGCGGTAATTAGCACTCGCGGAATTTCCCATCGTTTTTTCGCCCCTAAATTTAAGATTTAGTATCGCCTTTTGCGAACCGAACTTTCTAAGATTTATGCAGTGGTGCCTCACAATTTTGACTCGCGGTTCGACCGTAGTATTATTCACACGACTTTAACCGGATGCTGTATCATCATTGAAGTTTGCCTTAAATAAACTCCAACCGCCCTCTTAGAAAGTCAGATTAACTTTCTGCAAATGTGCAAAAAGCACCGGCATTAATGACAAATCGACGGCCGCACGCTTTCCTTTCCTTTCAATCAATGCCCCTAAACAAACAGATCAACTCAGATACAACTCAGTCCTCTTTCTAATGTCCAGCCGCCTTTTCTCGGTCATTGACTTGGTCCCTCACTTGTCTGCGAACAACGCCATTTCGTACGTGGACCGGCTAATGGCTGCCGGGGAGGGCATGCATGTAACTCCTTTTTAAAGTCTTTTCAGTGGCCCAGGTCTTGTTCGCCGTCAATCACTCTATTCGGACGGGAGAACCCATTCAATCGTAGTTGGATTAAGTTGAAAATTCCATTCCCACTCGTCAAGAGTCCCTTTAAAAAAAGTGGGCTTTCCCCCAAGGGGTTGATCAATTATCTGCAGGCACAAATCTTCCTGGCAAACAACAACAAAAACAAATGTTTGAAAACTTTTTATTTTCTTCCTGTTAAGAAATACTTCTCCGAAATCCGTTCCCGGAATTGTAACGAAGGGGAATTTTCCGCACATAAAACCGGTCGTAAATTACCATTTAGAAAAATAAACGGAATAAATCAAAAGGCTGTGGAAGAGGAAGCCAAGAAAAAAGACAGAAGGAAACAGAAGTGCTCTCTCGAGGCATTCGCGAATAGGCTTTCGCGTGTGCGGGAGAGAGTACTTACAAAAAGTTGGCCACTGAGCAAATAAAGTGGATATGATGACATCCTTACAGAGGTCCGCGTTTGCACAAAGAGTGGAAAGGTTGCAAAACTCAACTGAACGTCACTTCAACGCAGAACCAAAACACGACCTTCGCATGAGAGCGGCAGCATTTATTCCACTATATTTCCCAAACAAATCCTGATTTGATCCCTGGCCAACGCCAGTGGATTTTCCTTACCCTTTCCCTCGCCCTCTGCTAAATATTGGAAACAATTGCACTGAGAAGAGATCTCACTGAATGAGATCATGCTTCGAGAATCCTTCACTGCCTCTCCTGCTCACCTGTTCCAATGCTTTTCCGAAGAAGAAGCAGCCACTTTGGCAAGCGCCTATGGGAGCGAAGGGACACGGCCAATTCCCGGGATCCTAGGCATTCTGAACAGGTCAAGGCTTAGTCTTGGTGCTCTCTTCTGCCTGATTCCTGGCTAAGATAATTTATTTTCACGTCTTCTGCTTTCAGGTTTCTTCATTAACGATGCTGTAACGAGTAATTAACGATTTTGTCTGAGTTTTATTTTTATCAGTAATAAATATTAAAGGTGATCGCCCTCGTGGAATGAAAGTTGTACGAGTCGGAAATGTCGAGACCTGAGCCGCGAAATCCTATCGGGAATCGCACTTTGGATCAAATTGAATAAACAGAAATCCGAGTGCGAAAATGTGAATGTTTTTCAATGTCAACGCGATTATCTGAGGGACGAAAAGGTGCAAAAGTGACACTTTCATTTTTTTAACTTTCGTTTAAACCGTATTTTTTGTTTATTATGCACAAACAATAAAATATAGAAATTATTAGGTTTTTCTTATTTTAAATGTACGACTCCGCAGAAATCTCCAATTTAATAACGCAAGAGCTTAATTTCATTTTTATTCTACCATTTTTTTATTAATTTTTCACTGATTCCACTTTGGAGAAGAAAAATCTCCTGCGGTCTTCTTTTTACTAATTTTCTTTTTCTTTTCAGAATGCCTTTCCTTCATTTTCCTTTTCAATGATTCTTTTAATTTCTTTTCTCTTCATGTTCCCCCATTCCATGCAGCAATCATTCTCCCAAACTTCAAGGGAGCTTCTATGCAAAGTAATTAGTTTCTTTCTACTAAAAGCTTTTTTCAACGGAGCTCCAAGGCCGAAATAGCGCCAATTCTAATAAAACCACCACATCGACTTCATTTGAATCGTAATTCAAATCAAGATTAATGCCTCCGTTATTGAACGCCATGTTAAGGTAATTGAAGCAAATGAAATGAGCGAGTCGGTTACTAAAAAAAAACTCATTTAATTGTATTATAATTTTGGGAAAACTCTCCAAAAACCAATTCAAACAAATGCGGTTGAATTGAGTTTTATTTGAGAAGTGCGGAGCAGAACATGTCGAAATGCAGTTGCTCATGAAACTGAACTAAATATTACTTCTCCTTTGAGTTTGCCAATCCTTTTCTCGTCAGGCGAGGAAAAGCTGTGGCAACCATTGCTATAGTACTTTATAAAGGGACTTTACGACACTGTCTGCTGCTCTCAATGATCACTGTGTACATTCTTTCCCATTTGAATAATATTTCGATAATATTAACCCATCTTTATGAATGTTCAGATGAAGCAGAAGCCTGAGCCTTTATCCAACTAGTTTTTTAACATAATTCGATAAGAGAAAGGAATTATTTTAGTTTTCATTGGCTGTTTATTCTTAGTTTCACTTAATAAATAATTAAGTGAAAATATTCATTTTAATGACAGATATCACTTCGGCGATGTAAAAACTTTTAAAAAAAAGTCGCGAAACCAAGACAAAACCGCAATAAAGATGGTCAGAGATTTATTGAAAAAAATAAAAATATAAAATATAAAATGGTGACGTAAAAATTATAAAATGGCTGCCGTTAAAAATAACTTGCGTAAAAAACAGGCACATTTAAAATCTGATTGTCGGAAATAACTTTAACGGAAAGAAAACATTTAAACTCCCATTCCTAATGGAAAATTGTAATTTTCTTTCAAATTTCTTTCTCAATTCATATGAAAGTAATAAAACGATGGCCTGAAATGAGTTTTCAAACTCAACTTTAACGAATCTCCACATAATAATGCAACTAAGTACACAGGGCGTTGTACCTTGCACTCGCCAACGAATGCTTCGCTTTTGCCTTGGCCACCACTTTATTTCCTCGGCTTTTTATCCACTTTCGTTCGGTCACAAGCAGAATGAAATATTATAAATACACTCAGAACCTTCACAAAGCAATTCCAATTAACAGCAGAATATCTTTCGGAATTATGAGACTTTGTCTCCAAAACAAAAAATGTGAAAAACTCGGAGATGCACCGGTCGGTTGACATAATAATCTTCACTGATTCACAGGATTGTTTTTATAATCACACATCGAAGAGAAGAGAATGTGCGCGATTATATCTTTTAAAATCTCTTCATTAAATAATAGACAGCGACCGACACTGAGAAAGTAAAAAAAAAATGTTCTCAGAAAACTCATTGTTATGTAACTGTGAGCCCACAAAGGTTTTACCCATAATTTTGTTTCCAATACCTATGGATTGCGTTAGTTCAACAGTTTTTTAGATTTCATATTCCCTTTCCTTTTCATTTTCAACTTCCAAAACTGTATTTTCTTGGGTTGCCACCTCCTGCGGCCCTTAAATCGAAAAACTTTTCCCGCCACTTTCAATATTCTTCTCCATCAATAGCTCCAATAACCCAATTTTACATTTAACTTTCACAATATTTGATAAACGAACACATTTGCCTGGGAAAAAAGTGCAATTTTGTTAGTCGTTTCTGTCAGTATTCCTACAAACAGTGACAAGAACAAATAATTCGGTAACCGCCAAGATTACAAAGTTTAAGATAATAACAGGGCAGAATAATTAAATTGCAAAAAAGGACTTTCAACGGAGAATTCTTGTAGCGATTAAATGTACAAATATGCGATGTGTAAATATTAGCACTGCGAAGGCTCATTTTGAATAATTCAACCATTCATAAGTCGTAAATGAAAACTTGACGGCTGATTTCCCTTTTCGGTTATCACAGTTTATAAAAGCGTAATCTCAAAAATTTTCCAATCGTAATGAAGTGAATTCTCGATATAAATCCTGCCGTGACGAGAAACCAAAGCCCATTCAAGACTCCACACATAAACAATTGTAAGAGCATTAAATCGCTGGTCGCCATTTTCGGGGAAAGCCGAAACTAAAAACTTTGTTCGCAGTAAAAATAAAATAGAACAAAGTGCAAAAGAGGTCGGTTGGACCGGTGCTTAACACATGTCAATCACATACTGGACAGTGTGAACACTACCGCAGCAGAAATAAGATAGAGGTAGGAAGTGAGATGAGATAATTTGGCCAGATTAGGAAGTGACATGGCTCCGAAATGAATATTTTCGTAGCAGGCAGAGTGGGCTTTCCTCTCGGGCTTTCCCGTCCACAACACAAACACAAACACGAGCACAATGAAGTTTGTTTTGTTGTGAGAGACGGCTAAACATCGCCTGGAAGCAGCAACAGATGAGCAGTTGAGGCGCTTTCAGTTACGAAATGTTTCATTAATTCTTGTCTAAACATTTAAAGTACTTCTTGCTTAAAATCAATAATTCAAAGTGAAATCTAAGTGGAAGTGTAAAAATCTTTTAATGAACAACGTTTAATACTTTATAATTAATCTATAAATTACGTTGCTTGTCCGACAAATTACAGAAAAAATTATAAATTATTTATTTGTCTCCGGAGACCGACCAATTAAGTCTTCTTATGTTATCCGTGGGTTTATCCTCTTTCCAGAAGTTTCGATACTGCATTTAGGCTTTCCCTATACTTCCGGGTGCTCCTTCAAATTTTATAAAATGTGATTAACTTTTACTTTTTTATCTGTAGGCCATAAAAATATTAATTTAACAATTTACTGGTCATAGAATAATTGACTAATTTTCGGGAATTAAAAATTATCAAACATTTCAAAAGTCATAAACTTAATTTTTTTTAACAATTTAAACGCACGACTAAAGTTGCAACTTATCAAAAACCTAATTCATTAACATCTTATTTTTTAAACTGTAACCCTTCCAAACTATAATTGATTTCTTCAAGTTTCTTTAATTTCGAGGAAATGCCATTCGACCACAAACGTCAAAACTGGATGTAATTTAACAAACCAAAAACGAACACTTTTTGAGTCGTAAAAATCTCTTAATGGTGAAATCGGATTTTACGGATTAATTCGGCATTTTTATCCTAATATAATGAAGATTATTAAACGTCGACAATGACATCTGACTGTCGTGTAACCCGCACTCTTCGACCTACTGCCATTTAACACTTCTGAAGGTGAAAAGAGCAAAGTGACGTCGTCCCCTCATTTTTTAACGGTTTTTCCTCCTTTAATGAGCTTTTCAGTATTAACTATAAGTTTTGCATGACCTCAGTTTTCCCTCAAAGAGCAGAAAAAAGACCAGTTTGCAATTTTCTAAATTACCAAAAAAATTAAGCTTATCAACACAGACGAATTACAAAGCAAAACCAATTTCCGAAAATTAAAAAAAAAATACTAAAAGAGCCAACCATTAACTGCCGCCGCGAGGGAGATAAGCGGGAGTGGGTGATAAGGAACTTCCGACAACATTGTTTTTATTTTTAAGCTTAGGCTTGATCGAACACTCCCAAGTGAGTACCATCTGGGGCCACAGGTACAGAGTGTTGGTGGCCGGCGATGGCCTCCCAAGGAAGACAAGGAAAGGCGAAATAGCCCAAAGGAATATTTGAAGGGGCGTTAAGCAAAACAATCGGTCACTCGTTTTTATAAGAATTCGAAGAAGTTACAACGAAATCTAAAAGTATTTAAAAGAATGCACTAAGGTCACAACCTTGAGTTTTATACCTGTTACGAAATTATTTTCGTATTACAAAAAATTGGATAGCCAATTTTCAACATGGTAGTTATTACGAGACTTAATTTCCAGATAAGTCTGCCATAAAAATGTTTCATTGTTTCGCCAAAGGTCCCAAGTCCCAAAGGAAAACCTTCATCGAAGCTACTGAAAGCTCATGGAGCTCCAGGTTGAGCTTTCAAATTCATTCAACTCACTCATTCACTCAAACTTGCAGCTTTTTTCACCTCATCAAAACACAGTGTCAGGAACAAACCTGAGTTTTAAGTATCCCATTCGAAATAGAAGTCGGTGTGAGGAGCGGTCGTTAAATGCTTTCACAGTGCACGGTTTGACTTGGCCAGAAATTAACTTCTACCGAGCTTAATAAATTTCGATGCGGTCATAAGTTTATTTAATGATACGGTAACTTTTGCGAAGCTGCGCTAACAATTTAATAATTCTTATCCCTTTTGACTTGACGTTTTAATCAACGTTTGACTCATTAACCGGCCATGATAGTCCTGCAACAACCGAATGCCATTCGAAAGGCCTTTTCCTTCTTCCGAGGAGAAAACCTCTCGTCGAGATTTGTTTATGTCATACTGTGGATAAGGTTATTTAAAAATCGCCCCTGAAAAAAACCCAATTTCACTCAAAAGAAAAAAAAATCGGAGAAAAAGTTGGAGAAAATCGAAGGAGGAAAGGCAGAATAAAAGGAGTGAAATTGGAATTTTGAAACTTTTAAGAAACGTCTGTCCGTTTTATAAAACTGACTCACAAGTGCAATAACAAAGAGAAAATTCTGTATAAGTAAAACAAATCAAAAGGCTATTAGTTTTTTTGACCTCTGCTTTATTTGAAGCACTCACATTCTGTAAAATGAAACTTGAAAAGGGAATTTAAATTTATCACGAAACCCGATGAAACGCAATAGAAAAAGGCACTAATATACTGCTGGGATATGCCAAAATTAAACCCTTTCCATTAACACTGATTAGCTGCAGATAATTCTTAGAGATCATAATTTATACAAAATATAAATTCATTGTTGGAGAATTTAAGAGTCAATAGTTGGTGACTTCTCTGTTTTAGCAAAAAATATAAAGTTTAAATTTTTAATAGATTTTCTCGCCTTATCTTTTCATTCATAAGAGATGCAGTTTAACTCAACAACACTGATTTCTCCTTCAATGAGTTATTGTCTTCACTGCTGGCTCATCACATAACATCTCACTGTTTGCAGTTGTTGGTTTTCAAATTTAAAATAATCATATCAGGCAATCAAATTAAAAAATAATTGTATTTCTTAATTTCACAATTATTTCTGCAAGTTTTCATTTCATCTGTTTGAAATTTTAAGATAACAATTTCCACTCTTTCCAACAAAAACACAAAAATATAGTTTACCATTTTATACAAATTGGCACATTTAAATAATTGTTTTAAAAAAAGTGAATTACTAAAATTGTGAAAGCTTAAAAACCTTTAATAAATAATCATTCACATAAGAAAGTAAACCTTTTTTAGAATGAAACTTTAATTACCTCAATTCATAAGTTCACTTAATATTCCTTATTATGGGATGGCCGATGAATTAGTTCCAAATCTGAAAAATGGTACAAAATCCATAATTAAATTAAAAATCATAATTTTCAGGTGACTGTTGGGGTTGGAATTTCTCAGTTTAGGTGTGGTGCAATTCACCTGAGCTGATTTCAAAATAAAACACAGTTTTTCACATTTTGTTCATTAATAAAATATTATAACTTTCTTTTGCATTGTAATCGTAATGATCTGCACCAATATTCTTTCACTTTGGTGACTTTCAATTTATTTCAAACAATATTACATTAAGACCTAATATTTTATTAGCCATGTTGTAAACACTTGTAAAATAGACTCTTTCAACAACAGTTCTATCACAAACAATTTCTCTTTTAGAAAAATAATGTTTTTTTTCAAATCATGGGATTTAGGTGTGGCAGTAAAGTTCCTGGAAACCCCAACATAAAACAAATAAATATTTCAGTGCATTTCCCTCTGAAAATATGCACACAATAAATAAATTTTTCCCCCAAATGAAAAGCTGTCATAAGCAGTGAAACTTTTCCCATGACACACAGACAAAACTTTTTAACAATTACATTCGTTATCGCATAAGATTTCACTGCAAAACCGACATTGGCCACCATAACGTATTTCGGAAGAATTTCTTAGTAAATAAAACGGTTCATTCAAAAATAAACTGCATAATAGCATGTCGCTGTAAAAATATCTGCACGAATAATTACCTTGCGGTTCTTAAAAGCGGCAACGTACTCCTTGTTATCATAACAATGTGAAATTTATATATGTCAACTCAATAACATGAGACACCTTCGTTTCAATATGGAAATGGCGAATACTGCTTGTCAAAATTGGAAATTTTCTTCTCTAACCCTCGCCAAATGAATAAACAAAATCAGCTATGAAATAAAAAAAAATTCAGATAAATTTGATCCCGGTGATTTGTTATGTCTGTTAAAAATGCTCGGACTGTGAGCATTTAAAAAGTCAATACGAGAAGAAACCGCACTACACACTTCCACCCCAACGTTCGAACGCCGACTGACTTGACAAGATGGCGGACCATCGTGCAACTGCTCGTTATTCGGGCCGTGTTCGAAAACGCACCAAATCACTTTGGCGCGTGGCGGGAAAACGTTCAAAACTTTCTTAACCGAAAACAATAATATCTTCCTTATGATTTTTCAATATGAGCTTAAATTTGGGAAAGCCTATGACTTCTTAAGTTTTTTTCATTATATGCATTTATTAGAAAAACTGCACCTGTACATCTTTCGCAGTCATTGTGGAATATTTAAGCTAAGCTTTCTCTCACATATAAAGAAAGAGGGCGACAATTGGTTATTTACAAATATCAGCGAGTGCTGAGTGTGAGTAAATAAAGTGGTCATTGAAATTCTTTATGACTACCGCTAACCACGCGTTCACTTTGTTAACTCATGGCCGAAATCAGCAATTCATGCTGAGATAGGCTGCTGCTCAGTCTAGCATTTCCTCCTTCAGAACAGAAAACACCACCTAAAAGCATCTAAAACCTTTGATTCTGCCCGGTTAACGTTATCTTTTAAGGTTAATGACCGGTGTCTTCCTTCACCGCGAAAAGCGTCAAAGGAAAGCTGGAACAATGTACTTGTATGGCCAAAGGATTAACTCATTGCAAAAAGTTTTAAACTTCGCTACTAAAACTATAATAATGAGCCCGAAATAATAAATTTTAAAAAGGCGAAAAACGAGTTTGTGCTTCTTGATAAATTCGGTCCCATACAGTATATTTAGATTAGTTTATTTGTCGAGTTGTATATTTTTGCTGATTATCTCCTCATTTTGTACATTCTCTTTCATTTGCTCGTTTTTCCGAGTTAGTGCGGTGTCAAAATTTTTATCTATTGAATAACTTCCTAACTAATAATATTGAATAACTCTTGAATAAAAGTGTAAGACTTAAGAGAAATTTTTCAATATCAATAAAATTAAACCATTTTTGGGTTTATTTTATGTTCAGCAAAGGAGAAACATTGCACCGATAACAGCAAAATAATCTTTTTAAAATAAAACTCCGCTCTTTCCCTATTCATATACAAAAATAATATCCACACATTTGAGCTCAAGTGAAATTTTAATCGGAAACATAAAAGTGTTTCTGTCGCAGATGAGCACCGAATGGAGTTAACGGTTTTTCAGTCTGAAACGGTTCCATTAAATTCACAACAAACTGCCGATAAATACTTTTCTCCCGCAGATTGCACGAGATGCTCCTTTCACCAACCAGGGCTGTCACGAGGAACCTCATCTCCATAAAAATCAATGATAACAATATGTGGAACGATCACAGGATCCGGGTTGTAAGGCACTAAACAGTGTGAGTTGCCAGCACAATTGGCAAAGTTTTTACAAAGATTACTCGGTAGAATAGAAAATACGTGTAAATACATTCAGTTTCGGTTTAGTCCGAAACTGAATGGATGCCTTCGACCATCCCGAATTTAAGGCGAAATGGACTGTGCAGAGCAAAAGACGGATTTATTTTGAAAAAGTTTTTCTGCTTCTTAAAGGCCGTTCTCTTTTGTTCCTTTTCTCACACTGAGACACACCATTGTTACTAACCTAACCTTTTCCCTAAAAAAATCATATTCTTAATGATTTTTATTTTATTAAGCGGATGATAAAATTCTGCAGATACGGATTGTACAGAATGCGGAATGAGCGATAATTGAGTTCGTTTTGGAATGTACGAAAAATTCTTGTTGGCGTTAACTCAAATTAAAAAGGGCAAAAATCGCGTGCAGCGCTAATTTAAAAAAAATTTTAGGTCATAAATTTGAGGGCGAAAACTTTAAATCAATATAATGTTGCCTTCGTATAATTTGCGGAGAAACAGAAACGCGTTGGGGGTGTCTTAATCCCCCAGAAAAGCTGACAAAGCGAAATGGAGCCTCCTCGTGGGAATAAATTCGTTAAATTCCCAAAGCCATGCACCATCACGTAGACAGCAATTGTTTCGACTTTCATCGGTGAGTGAGAAGAGGACGTAATCCGAATGCCTTCATGTTAAAAACTAACATGGAACAAATTTAGCTTTTCTTTTCGGTTTGTGAAAATTGGAAAGCGAAACCTGTAACTGACAACCAAACGGCAAACGAAGCTCAGTTAAATGGTTTTATGGGTTTTTATGGGTTCTCTGAGGATTTAATCTGCCACGTTGAGATCGAGAGCAGTGCTCTCTAAAAAATTCACCCTTTGCAAAGGTTGTGTGACTTATCTCTCTCTTTGTCAAAACATCCAAAGATCAATATGAATTCATCCTCTGATATTTCTCCCGCTTTCTCCAACGACCTTTCAGGTTTTCTTTCAAACAGGAAATACTTCCACAAATGCGCCCAGCAAGTCACCCCAACCTCAACCGTTTCCTCCCCCTTCACTTCTCGCCCTTTCCCCAACAGCAGCCGCAGAATGACCGACCCTTCGTCCTCTCTTCGTTCGCTTCTTCAGGTTAAGTCGGCGACGGGAGGAAGAGGCGCTGTCGTCGTGGAAACAGACTCGCCGACATTTGGTCGATAGAGGAAAGGGCTGAGGTGGGCGTCGTCCGGAGTGGCCCTGGCACCCGAAGGCCCCCTTTGGCGGGATGCGAGGGGTGGAATTTCCACGTGTGGAGCGCAGAGATTTGAATAAAATAATGCGGGGCTGTAAGCAGAAAGTGGATAAAAGCAGAATGAGGTGCAGTTGGGGCATTGTTGCGTTAATTTAGGATATTATAATTAAAAGTCTTGCGCAGTAACGCTTTCGAGGAACAACAGTCGATGAGATGAGGGTTCGAAAGAGGTTGCGCGACTGAGTTGAATGGGAGGAAAGCCAAATCCAATAGAGAGAACTCTGCATTTGTATTTATTTATTTATCTGGGGAATTTTTGTTTTTGTTTGAGTTGAGGCACCACCCGGTGAAAAGGGAAATGTTTTTCCAAGTGAGGTTCGCGTGTGCGACATGAATTTTGGAGCGGTCGAACAGTGCTGGGGTGGAAATTTTCCTTTCTTACGAACGTAAGTATTTTGGGGTTGGCTTTTACATAAGTTAAAATCGAAGGCATGTTGATAACCGCGAGTGGGGTTTGCCCGAAAATCCGTTTCTCTTCTCCTGAACGTTGTATTGTGATCGTCGCCGGTGAGTTTACAATATAAACTTTTACCAGTGTAATTTTTTAGCAAAAAAATATTGGCGGTTACGCATGGTTGTTTCGGTGTCCTTTGCAGTTACCTTCAACACTAAACGGAAATGAATTGGTGGTGATTAAATGCTTATTGGTGTTGTGCAAATAAAAATGTGGCGCTTTTCTCTCTTTTAATTCGCCGTAACTGTTGCACTAGATGACAGTAATTTTGTAATTTGATTACTTATCCTGAAAGGAACGGCGGGAGCTGTGATTTTCCTTAAAACCGCCTTACATTTCCTTCTGCGACCCAAAAAGAACCTCACTCACTCGGAAATAAGTGTGAACATTCAAAGCACGTACATCGCCCCAATTGAACAACAGTGGCGTCGAACGTCACGGAATTTTATTCAGTGAAATATAGTGCAATACCTTAATTGAATTTGTTAGAGTGAGGCAATAACGATGGCGATGGCGATAAATGATAACAAAGGGTGGGCCAACGGCCGCCCGCCTTTATCTGCTGTTGGAACACCAAAGAAGGAGACAGGACCGCCAACTCCTTGTCAGCAGCCGATGCGGGGACAACTGCTGACCAACGCAACATGCATCAATCAGTTTCAGCTTTCCTTAGTTCATTTGGCCAAACGATGGAGGATCCCAAAATGAGAAAAGAAGACGAAGGCCCGCTTTATTTTAAATCGCAATTAATGCTTTGAGCGGTTGTCATTCGAAATGAAGACGTCCACTTCCTCCCATTCACGCGTCAAATGTCTTCCGCATTTTCCATTTCGGGATCCGGTCAGTGGCCAACCATAAAAATTCACCTCATTCATAACGCGTGATTGCCAATCATATTGCCTTTTGTCTGAGTGTGAAAATAAGTAAAAGAAATAGTGGAGAAGATTGTGGCCGTGAGCTCACAGAAGAATAATTTGTTGTAATAATAAGTTGTAATGAAAATTAGGGAAAGAAATCCCGAGAGGAGAGTGCGAAATTTTGCTTCTGCCAATTTGAGATGTGACCTTAATGATTAATAAGAGAGGGTCCAAACTTGTTCATCCCTTCACTATTTAATGGAACCGTTTCCAAAATGCATAAGGGTGCGCCCACCCCAGAGATTATTTATTGTTGCAGTGAGATCCCGCGAAACAACAACTAAACTTGCTATAAAAGTTGTAGAAGAAGTTTGCTGTTGCGATGCCACTTCTCTTTCTGCAATGCTCTCCCATTGTATAAAGTCAAAGATACAAACTCCCTTCGGCTGCACTGTCCCTCCATCACTTCGCCCAAAGCCCCTTCACTGAAGTTTCACATCACCGTGAGGCCCTGTCCTGGGGCCCCAGGACAACTCACCTGTGCCCCACACCAGAGACTTCTTCTCCTCCCCTTAATGAGTCATCACTCGGTAGGTCTTGTGGACAAGTGCATGACGTCATGAGAGGGTTCATTTCTCAAGACTTGGGGGATGAGCGCGGAACGATATCCGCGTAGGGAGTGATATTTAGCTGCAGAGGGTCGAAGGGTGAATCACTTAGCGCTCACCGTAACATGGCGTTTGTTAGGAGGAGCCGAGGAGGAGGAAGGAAACACCATTTATTGGTTACTTGCTGAGATGGTTACGGCTTAGATGGTCACTTTGTTAGGAACCTTTGGTCTTTCAACGGAGCAAGCAAGGCTGCGTATAAAAAGACTTCTCGTCGCAGAACAAAAATTCACTTTATGAAATTATCTCTTACGATTATGTCGAAACAGTCGTCATTTTATTTTAGACTTTATTTTTATGTCTTTTATTTAGTTATACTTATTAAACTTTTATGAACACCGGAAGTCGGCCGGTGCAGAATCCCCAACATTCAATATTCTCATCTCTGGAAAATTAAAAGGAGAAGCAGTTGTCAAAGATGAAAGCCAACCTGGCCATCGACATTCCTTTTTTTATTCCCCTTCGTCCAAAACGTCATATAGGGGAAGGGCGGAGGCGCAGGCTAAGAAGCGTGGCAAGCCTAGGTTTGCCTTATGGGGAGCGGGGAGAGGAGGAGGCGGTGGAAAGGTACACCATAGGTTCCGTCCAGGTGACAGAAGGTGTTTGGGCGACGTTTCCATGCGCGAAAACAGTTTTTACCTGAAAAATAGCATTGGGTCGAAGGGATATTTGCTCTCCGATGGAGGTAAAATGTGGCTGCGGCAGTCTGCAGATGAATCCGCAATCCGATTAATTTGCTTTGAGAATAAAACAAAAATGAAATGGTTTTGCAGATAACATTAAGTCTTAATAAACTGACTGCATCGTTTGATGACTTCACTGAAAGGACATTTTGATCGCTCGTCAGCAGCTTCGCTACTTTCAGAATGTTGAGGGAGAATAACAATCCCAGAACGTCTTCCACGCGCGTTAACTCTACGAAACGTCGCGGTTCCATTTATTTTAATAAATTTCTTCTTCCGTGTTGAGTCTCTCAAGAAAAAATGAAAGTCGTGTGCATTCGTAGCGTTGAGTGCGTGCGGGAGGGTAAACACGAGGGTGGACTGCGCTCACCCCCGTTGTCGCGGCTTTCCTCACAAGAGATTGTTGTGGTGCTTTCATTTCTAAATGCCTTTTCGATTCGCGTGTTCACTTCCCCTGAGAACATGGCGGATTACATGAAGGAACTCAGACTGGCGGTTTATAGTTTGTTTTCTGAAGCGTGCGACCCGCAAAGAAATCCACTTGTTGGAGGTAGGGAGCAGTTGGATGTTTTGTACGAAGAGCCAGAGGGGTATGTCCCAATTGGGGTAATTCTTTGAGAAACAGAAAAAAGTACGTTAAGAATAGAAAGGTGCAAAATATGAAATGATAACAAGAGAATAAACAGAAGGAATTATTATGAAAGGGACGGGTAAAGAAAACAGACAGAGAGACAGAGATGCACAAAGGCACAATTGCATAAAGAAAATTGGGGGTTTTTTAAAAAACGAAAAATACAGAAATCTGAAGTATCCGTTGCCCAAAAATTCCAAGAAAACACAAGAGGAGGAAAAAAAGAAGTGTAAACGTATGAAATTAAAAATAATATATTTCTATAATTAGTATTCCTATTTGTTAAAGTATGATTTTTGCAAATGTTCCGGAAGTTTAAAGATCTCACGTGTCGTTACTTAATCGTAACCCCTTTCGGTTTTGTTTTCAAAGCACCCTTATTCATTTCTTCTTCGGCATTCAACCGTATTATTATTCCTCGGCAATTTTCAATTGAGTTAATTTCCTCCTGTTCCAGCTGTTGAAAATTTAGATGTCATCAACAACCAGATCACCGCCATTTGTAACTACAATCAGCCACCGTGCCCCATAAATTTCCACGATGGCCAATTCACGACCAAGTTGCAATCCGAACTTCTTGAAAAGTCCATGGCTTTGATGAAACGGCTTCTGATAGATGCTCAGGTAAGAACGGAAAGCCACCACCCCACTTACTCGGGTGACCGCCCCCACTTTGCAAGTGCAGGGTGCCAGACAAAAGAGTGGCCGAGAGGGCGTATTGCTCGATAATTCTGATCTCAGTCTTGTTTTGTCTGGCATTCGCACTGTGGCGAAAAGGGGGCGGAGAAATAAAGTGGTCGATTGAAGATGAAAGAAACTCCGACTTTGGCGGTTGCAGTTCTCTCTCTGGTAATTTATTTCGGAAGAAAGTTTTTGAAGAATAAAGTCCGAAGTCAAAGGGGAATGAAAAGCTGCAAACGCAGAGATATTCCTCTGGAAAATTATTATTTTGTTTTAGAAACGCGTTGATAAGTCCTTCCTCATTGCCATTCTCATTCTCATTTGCAGGCAAAATTTCGGAAAATGGTGGACGAAAACAAAGAGCTGGCGACGAGGATCGACCACGAGATACAAAACGCCCAGGAGCAAATGGGCGCCCTGCGAGACGAACTCTCCGAGACGAACAAACGCTTGCAAGAACACATCGGTGCCAAGGGGGAGGAAAGCCCCTTGGCTAACCAGTCCTGCAACGACGAGGCGTCCCTCGGGAGAAACCCGAGCACGAACCCGTTCGCGGAGACCAGTTGTTCCGGGACAAAGCTCGATGTGTTCAATCACAAAAAAGGGATAGAGTACTTGAGCGGGAAGCTGTCAGAGTTCGGGGGATTCTCCGATTCGGGCAAAGACAAAGTGGAGGTCTTCGGGAACAGCGATAAGTTGTTGGAAGGCCTCGAAAAGAAGGAGAATTATTTCGTAGACTGCTTA
Source organism: Brueelia nebulosa (assembly GCA_028293925.1). NCBI lineage: Eukaryota > Metazoa > Arthropoda > Insecta > Psocodea > Philopteridae > Brueelia > Brueelia nebulosa. Next base: position 92,445 of record JAQIBA010000003.1, on the reverse strand, counting down.
GCGAATAAGATTTTCAAGTCGAGCGACAGCTCCGGAGGGATCAGAGCGGAAGACTTCGTTTTGACGTCCAACCTCAAGTTGAACTTCCTCACGAAAAGTGCGGAGAAAAGCACGGGGGCCGTTCCCAAAAGAAGGACCGCTTCCAGCAGCGGAACCGCTCAAGTCAGCGAAGGAAAACCCCTAGTTAAAAACGGCAGCGAAATCATAGACAATTTCGTCCGGCCGCCATCGCCGCTGCCTGCGAAAGACGGTTAGCGTTCGTGTATTACTCCCACTCGAATCCAAATCGGGTTCAGATAAAAAATACATTTTATTTTCAGAAGAAAACTCGAGAGTGAGCCACCAAAAGTCGACGAGTTGGGAGGGAAACCATTCTGCGACTTTATCCAGATTAAAATTTGAAAACGAGAAGCTTCACAGAGAGGTGGACAATCTCAAGAGACAGTTGAACTACAAGAATTCTCCCGGTGCTAACAACAGTTCTTCGACGGACACTGGAGGTTTGTCCGACGACAACTGCGCCCACTGCGAACGCCCAGCGCTCCAAGGGGCGCTTTTCGACCACTTCCGAACTTCCCAAAGTTGGAACCTTTCTTCTTCCTTCCCGAACTACCGAAACCCAAAAAGAACTTCCATCTTAAGTTTCTCTAAAATCGATGTCTCATCCTTTTTCTTGATTTTTTTCAATTAACAAAACATTCATACGTAAAATAAAATAAAAAATATATTATTTAGTAATAAAAAAATAATATAAATATTGTAATATGCACAATCATAAATAATATTAATGTTTCATGTTTACTTTTGTATTATCACTGTTGGTTATTTCCCGAGCAGATTCCCTTCCCGGAGATGAAAGTCAGAGCACGCAGTCGAGGATTCAAGAACTCGAGGAGGAACTCATGAATGCCAAAGAAGCTTTAGCTGCCTTAAAGCTCGACAGAAAGAGACTCAAAGCGGAGAAGTACGATTTGCTCAATCAAATGAAGCAGCTCTACGGCACTCTCGAGGACAAGGAGAAGGAGATCCGGGACTTCATCAGGAACTACGAGGAGGTACCCCCCTGGACGCCCCTCATCCTCGATAACCCCCCGTAACCCCCAATCACTTCCAGAGAATGAGAGACAGCGAGTCTTCCCTCCAGCAGCTGTCCACCGAAAGGGAGGAGAGGGAGCGCGAGAGGTGGAGTCTTCTCCGGCACGCGAGGGACGAGGCCGAGAGGTCCCTGTCCCTGGCCGCGCAGCTGGCCGCCAAGGACGCCCACATCCAGCAGCTGCAGGAGAACCTGGACGAGGTGGCTTTCCTGGGAAAGAGTCAGCTCTTGGCGGGGGCGCAGTGCAATCATGTCCTTCTGTCCGCAGGCGAGGAGGCAAGTGTCCGGCTCGTGCCTGTCCGACCAGGAGTCGCTGGCGTCGATGTCGCTGTCCCGCATGAACGGGTCGACGGGGGGCGTGACCCCGACGAGTGCACCGCAGGTGTCCCTGGGGCTGGGGGGCCTCCTGCCGGGCGACAGGGGGTCCTGCAGCGCCGACTCCGGGGTGAGGGGCTCGAGCGACCGTGAGAGTGGCGGTGCCACGAGTGGCGGAGGTAAAATCTGTGTGACTCCGAGTCTTGGACCGAAAAGGACTGAGGGCACGGTTTTTTTCGGTTATTCAGGCACTCCGACTCTCACTCAAGAGCAAAGCCAGGTGAGCGCCAGAACGGACGTGGATGCAGTGTCAGTATCGTCTTCCGTAAATCCGTCACATGTGTACCAAAGTGAGTCCTCGGTTGGGTCTTAGGCCATCCATTAGGAGCCCTCGGGAGACTAAACACTTTTCGTTTCAGCCGTATCTACTCCCAAAGACTGCAGCCCTTCCCTTTCGCCTTTGAATGCCACCGCATTCTCCAGATCGATCGATAACAGTGCGCTATCGAGGTAAGATGAAGGGCCATCACCAAGAACATCTTTCCTCAGGGAACTGAAAAGTTAAATGAAAAAAATGTTGTCAGATCCGTGGAGCAGTTGAGCAGTCCTCTCGAAGAGCCCCGGCGGAAAACCCACCACAGCAGACTGACGGGCAGGGGAGGAGCTTGGGGCAGCATATCCAGGGTCTTCACGAGAAACAGGCACCGCAAAATATCCAGTCCAAGTGGTCAAGAAGGTACGCGAGGAGCTAGGAGCTGGGGGGCACAACTCACCGAGAATGTTCTGTCAAACACTTTTCCCGTTGAAGAGCCCGCGGAGAACTGCAGGAGCTGGTCGCCCCTCACCGAGGAAGGATACGCGGAAAAGCTGCGCCTCCTCAGGGAAGCCGCCACTGTCCCCATGGAGAAATGGCGGGCCCCCGCCGTGCTGGCATGGCTGGAGATAGCTCTCGGGATGCCGCAGTACGGGGCGAGGTGTGCGGAGAACATAAAGAGCGGAAAGGCAGGCACTCCCCGCACGGCAGCCTCCCCCTCAGGCTCGTTCGGCACCCCTCGACAGGCTCTGTGTTGCAGGTCCTGATGGAGCTGAGCGACGTGGAGCTGGAGTGCGGCCTGGGCATCAGCCACCCCATGCACAGGAAGAAGCTGCGGCTGGCCATAGAGGAGCACAGGCACCCCGCGCTGGTGCGCTACCCCTGCATCGGCCAGCTGGGGCACAGTTGGGTGTCCAACGAGTGGCTGCCCGACTTGGGCTTGGGCCAAGTAAGTATTCTCTTTCGAATGTTAAAGTAAGCACCCGCTGCACCAATTTCACTAATTTTTTCCATTTCTGACCCCTCCCGGCCGTTCTAGTGTTCAACCTATTTTCCCTCCGTTTAAGAAAAGGTTAACCTTAACGTGGTTTTTACAGTACTCGGAAAATTTCGCGACAAATATGGTCGACGCCCGAATGCTCGACCGTTTAAGCAAGAAGGAACTCGAGAAATTCCTCGGCGTCACCAGAAAATTCCATCAGGCGTCCATCGTCCACGGGATTCACCTCCTGCGAATGATGAAGTACGACCGACAGGTACGTTCTACTCCCCTCCCCTCCCTCTCCACCACACCACTCACCCACGCACCCCTCCCTCCAGGCCCTGGCCGTCAGGAGACACCAGTGCGACGCGGTCGACGCCGACCCCCTCGTCTGGACGAACCAGAGGTTCATCAAGTGGGCGAGGAACATCGACCTCTGCGAGTACTCGGACAACCTCAAAGGTGGGTGCCCGAACGCCTTTCCCGAAAACCCTTCGCTGCCTCACCCACGCACCTTCTTCGCAGACAGTGGCGTTCACGGAGCCTTAGTAGTCCTCGAACCTTCCTTCAACGGCGACACCATGGCCACCGCGCTGGGGATACCTCCCGCCAAGAACATCATCAGAAGACACCTGGCCGCGGAGCTGGAGGCGCTCATCCTGCCGGCGAGGTGAGAGGCTTCCTGTTTGCGGTGCCCGCCCCCTGTCCTTCCCCAGTTCCCGGTCCTTCGTCGCGCGAAGGAGCTAAAGTGGTTTGTTCACATCCCCAGGTATGTGATATTTTGCCAGATGGAAGAGTACCAGGCTGAAGTGGCGAGGGCCGTCAACAGTGTGACGCACATTCAGAGATGAATTTATCCTTACCTTAGTTTTTCAAAGTTAATTTTAATTATTTTTTTAATGGTCGTTGTTGCTAAGCAGATCTATAGGAAATAGATAGTTTGGAATCCAAGGGACCATAAACATGAATGAAGCAAAAACTGTTGAAAGCAGGCGGTGGTGGATCAGAGCTCTTCGGAGGGATGAAGTGCCGACCATTTGCATGGGGAGGGTGGTGCGAAGGCCCTCAACTCAACAACCCCTTTTCCAATATCACAGTCTTCGCCCAGGGAGCTTTCAAACCAAAAACTCGCTTAGACAATAAATTATTTTTCGCTTTACGTTTTCCCTCATCAAATGGCGGACAATAAACATTCATGTTTGTTCGAAGTAACTGAAGACAATACTTCTTATTTTAACATCAGTTGCTTATTTTCGTTCTGCAACCCCTCACAAGCTGTTCTCCAGCCATCGTCTGCTTCAGTCGCCAGACAACCCACTCACATTTCATGTCACCGCCCCCCTTACTGGCTGTCTTTGGATGTTATCCATCTTCGTTCACTTACTCATTCACTTCAGCATGGCTTTTTCTGTTTTTTTAAATATTTATGTTTTACTCCCGAGAATTTGGCTGGTTCTTCGTGTCCGTCTCCGGATCTCCCACCTTCACCATAGGTCCCTTCCAAAACGCCTTCTCTCCCGCTTTCATAGAAAAGCACTCTTGACTTTTTCTTCTTTTTCCCAATACTTACGTTCTCCCGCTTATCCCTGTCCGCATGCGATTGTCGTCAGCCGAAGGCACCGCCAAAGGGAACCCACTTCCGGTGCCTACTGCTCCTCAACACCGTTTCCGTTCTTTTCGTTTTGTCTGCTTTTAATGTTGAAACGTTGCACTCAGTTTTGTTTGTTTTTGGTATCCTCAATTTAGAGCCTCTTTCGAGGAGTTATTTCGGGAGAGTCAAAGACGATCGGAGGGATTTTTGAGAGGAGGAAGCTTAGGTCGTAGTTTGTCCAGGAGTGTCTACGAGCACCGGGACAAACATTGCATGAGGGAACTGCTCGAAGCAGAAGGAAAGCCCCTCACCACCGATGACGCCCCACGTCTCGGCCTGCGAGTAAGCTCATTTCCCCTTTGCATTAATTAGTCGAGCTTTGGTCGTTGTGCACTTCGCATGCAGCCTTTCCTCTCCTCCTCTTCCCCATATTTTTATAATATTTATGTATTTTTTATAAATTGTTGCTCTTCGTTCATCCGGGGCTCGTCGTGTCCTGTCGCCGACAAATCACAAAGAGAATTTTCATATCGTGTTTGAGTGGAAGCCGCTGTAAGCAAATTAATGAAAAGCTCAAACAATTTAACTTAAAACTGGAATGACGGAGAAATTGAACTGCTTAGAAAGACGAGAGATGGAATTCTTTTCTTTGGTTATTTCATGTTTTTATGAGCGCGAACTATAATTAAAATAATTGCTTTAATTAAAAGAAAAATTAACTGAATTATTTTCTGCTGACCGATGAAAAGAAAGAGAAAGAGGAAAAACCCCTGTGAATGTTCCTGCCAACTCTATTCGGCAGTGCGGACAATTGAGAATAACGATATTACTAAAGAAGTGACATTGCTTTTCATATTTTTTTTTAGTTTTTTGGCTCTTCTTAAGGATATCGAAATAATAAAAGAATAACTTCCAACACTTCCAACAGTAGAGGAAGAAAAAGAACTGCCTCAAGAAAGTATAACAAAAGAGCCAAGAGACAAACTGAAGGAGAAGGAAAAGCTCAAAGACAGGCACAACAAGGCAGAAGAAGAATGGAGAAATATTGGCCAAAGGGAAAGGCACACGAGATAGAAAGGCCAAAATTTTCCAGGAGAGGAAGGAATGGCAATGAGACTCTCCTGACGGTGTCCAAGACGACAAATCCGTCATTTCAGTTCTAAGGGGCGGCCATTCTTGAAAAAAAGGAAATCACGTCAGAAAAACTTTCTACATATCTTAAATGACGTATCAGTTTAACCCTTTGAGTCGGTCCCAAACCCTTTCAGGCAACCGAGTTTGCCCGAATTTCTGCCAAAGAAGACAAACCGTTTCTCTTTGAAAGCGAAACGGGAAATGAGTAACGGAAGTCAGCGAAAGGATTTGGGACGCGAAATGTGCTGTCGACAGCACTCGGAAACTCCCTTTTCCCGCAGTTTCGGTTGGGGATCTCAAAACGAAAGCGACTGTTCGCAGTCAGCCATTGTAAAAATGTAACAAACAAATTATTATTTATTATTGCTTTCTGGCTCATTATTTTCTATTGGCGATAATAAATAAATTGTACACAAATTTTATTGTACGTTGAAAAAATAAATTGTAAATTTTCTGTGAGTAGCATTGACTCTTTTCGATAATAAACGTAATAAGTAATATTTGAACCTTTGTTATTGGTCGCCCCGACAGCGGCGTTGGAACAGAGTCCGAAGGGCCCACTTACAGTATATGTCGCCAAAGACTCATGTTCCATTCGCTGTTGGGAGCACTTGTTGCAATTCTTCCTTCCGCGCAACAGAGGTCGTCGTTTCAATGAAAGTCTTCCGGTTCTGTCGAGTGAAGCATGGCGAAGTGCTGAGTTAAGTGACTGTGAGAATTTGTGTGGTTTGTGTACGGTCGTTTAGCAACTGTACAATCATAATATTCTGAGGAAATTTAGTTATGCTTCTGCCGGCGCCACCTATGTGGCAGACAAGTTACTGTATATTTTCTGTATGAAGTATAATAAATTTCGTGAGAATATTTTGATGGAAGCGGAATTTGTGGTCGATTTGTGGTTCTCTCGAAGACAAACTGATATTATTTAAAGAAATTTTTTTTATTTCCGTCCTTGATTTCCTGTCGGCTGTGGGTCGCTGTCGCTGCAGTTGTACAGCCTCAATTACTTGAAGAAGGTAATCTCATCGCCTTTAATCCGAACTTACAGTATCACTGTATCGGTCATTTTCACTTATATTTTTCCATTTCATTTCCAGTTTTCTTCCTGGAAGATACCACAGGTAAGGTTAAGAAAACCTTTTTCTACCTTTTGTTTTTCTTTTGCTTCGTTTCGCCTTTTCCCCTCCCTGTGAAAACATTTTGTGCTTCAATCGCCTTTTCTTCCCATTTCAGAGCTCTTTGAGTCGAGTGCTCAGTTTCAGACAGGGAAAGCAATTCAGTCTGCAATACTACAGGACTTTCCTCAGACCCGTGCGCTCGCCCACGTTGTCCGAGCGCGGTTCCGTCATTTCGGACTTGAATTACAGGTGAGAGAGGGCGAAGGGGTTGAGGGGAAAGGGTGCTGAGTGCTCTGGTGTTGCAGGGCGTCGTCTCCTCCGGAGTTCGGGAGGTCTGCCTCCCCCCCGTGCAACGATGCTGAGGTCCCGAGTGGAAATTCTCTGTCGAAGAGGAAGTGTCGCCACAGGAGGACGAAGAGTATTGGGGACATGACAGTCACACCCGTGTGAATCACCCAATGGATGGGGGGTGCGTTCATTGAATTATTTTTCCGTTTCTTTTGAGACGGGACTCAAATATGTGCGCCATATTTTTGTAAACACTATATTTTTTTATGGTACGCTTTGTATACGTAAAAGGGCGGTCTGCATTTGATTATTGTTCGAGAATGTATTTATAAAATAAAAAATAAAAATTATAATTGAATGGTGAGAAGCTATAGGAATGGTGTAGAAGGAAGAAAAGTACTCCACTGGCCAAGTCACAATAAAAGAGAAACTACAAAGTTTAATAAACACTTTTATTCTCAAGACATAACAACTGACTATTACAAATGGTTTACGTTTAGAGTAAAACCAGAGAATTACATTTAGGCTGTATTTTGGTTGGAATGTCTCGAGCAAGGGAGGGAGGAATTCCAAAATGGCAGCCAAAGTCTAAAATCTATTTTAAACTAAACTAAGTATACAGATTCATACTCAACAACACCTTTTTATTTATAATTAATACTGATTCAACATTAATCAAAAATACTTTAACACTTGAAGGATGGAGTTACATGGCCGGAATTCAACTATGGTTACATAACACTTATTCAGGAATCGTTTCTATAAAAATCTTTTTACGCTAATCTTTGTACACAAAGTCAGGAGAAGAACAGTCTTCATTATATTGTATCGCTACCCTTTTTTGCGATTTCTAATAGTCTAACTTTAGGCTAAAGTAACGTTAGAGAAATTTTGAGTGTGCCTCTCCGCGAAATCTAAACTAAAATTATGTCAGGGAGGGAGCCTGAAATCATGAGGGTGTAACTACCCCTTTATGAGTGGATTTGGAGCCATGAGTTGCTCTCTCTCATCTTCAGTAAAGGGAAAAAAAGACTGTTTACGGGGTAAATATAAGAAAATTTAAACCTTTTGCCTTTTTCAGGTTTACACCAAAAAAAACCTTTTTTTAGCAAAGATAATTATAAACTATTAATAGAATGGGGATAAATGTAAATCTATTTGGGGTTCTTTTCTTCTTTTCCTCTTTCCACAATCCACTCAATGTTTAATATATGTTTGAGGTGAGCCGCAATCTCCACAACGAAATGGGCCTCTTGAACACCGTCACCTGGCCATGCTCCTTCCCCCCGATGAGGAACACGCTCAGGGGCTCTGTGCCCACCCTCCCCAGGTCCTCCAGGCCCTCGGCCCGACTCGCCGAGCTCCCCCTCGACTTCTTCCCCTTCTTCCCGGATATGGGGACGGTCGTCGCGTTGTAGGGGTTTCCTTTGAGCGGGAGGTACCTGGGAGGGGACCTCACCTTCTTCACAGAAATGTTTCTCAGCTCGACATTTTCTTTGCAACTCTCCGACCTGCACTTCCCCGTCTCTTCCAAAACGCTGTCCGGAGGCGAATTCAGCATTTTGGACACTTGCTTGGACTTCAGTATTGTCTGCACTTCCGGAGCCAGGTAATTCGGGTTGCTGAAACCGTAGTTGCTCCCCCTCTGAGTCGACGTCTTTCTCATTGAAGACTCGGTACTTCTTCCGAACCTGAGTTCCGGGTAGTCGGTGAGGAGTTCTCTGTGCGCTTCCCCGGGACTCTGGCTGTAGTTGCTCGAAGAACTCACTTTGTTCACCGTCTCGATGCTGCAGTAGTCCGAGGTCAGGTCCTCGGCCACCTCTATCCGCTTCTTGAACCGCACCACACTCGCGCTCTTGGGGATGCCCCCCGTCCATTCGACCGACTCTTCGCCCCCGAGGCTCACCAGATGGGACGAGTAGCTCTCGCTTTGGCACCTTTTCTCGAAAGCGTACTTCTCCTTCTTCAGCTTGGGCTCGCACTCCCGAGGGAACGGCGTCCCGGGGAGGCTGACCCTGTTCCCGTCGCCCTCGTTCGCCGCCTTGCCATTGTTGCTCGCTTTGCCGCATTTCGACTTGTTTAACTCGTTGAGGTTTGGCACAGATATGGGGTCGCGGGACATGAGAGGTTTCGTGGACTTGTCGGACTCGGGGGCGGAGAGTTCCCCCGATTCGAGTATGGAGTAGGGCATCCTGTCGGCGGCCGGGGTGAGGGTGCAATAAGGTGCCGCCTTGTTGTCATTGTTGGCTATGAGGTTGGCGCTCTGGGACTTGACCATCCTGGTTGGGGTGTGCTCGCCGTCCGAGTTCTCCTTCGCCCTCAGCAAGCTCTCCGTGCTGTCGTGGTTGCTGTTGAGCATTGTGTAGCTGCATTTGTGGTTCAGCCTCGACAAGTTGATCGAGGAGAGCTTTGATATCTCTTTGAAAAAGCCCAGATTGCTGTTTTGCACCACGTTTGCAACTATGTTCCCACCTGCGTAATTCTTTACGCACTCGTTCAACAAGTTCTTTTTCTCGAATGGCCCTATTCTGTTGTGGCCGAAGTTCTTGCCCCGGTTCAACGCATTGCCTTGGCCCTGGCTGTGGTTCACAGAGTTGACCATTTTCCCCTCTGTCGCCGAGTTCCCTTCAGCAGCCGTCTTGTCCTTGAATAACAGCTCGGAAACGGTGAGGGCTATGCTCTCCGCCCTGGGATGGGGTTTGCTCCCCGGGAACTGCAGCTTTTCCCAAAATTCCGTGCCTGGAAACAAACGTGGCTGTGCTTGAACGTGTGCATTGATTGAGTGTGTGTTTTCTCAAAGATCACCGACGCACCGAAATGAAACCTCCACAAATCGTTGGAAAGCTGTCCATTGCTCTCTCCTCCGAACACCAACATTGAACTCGGTAGTTTGCAGACGGCATGAGAGTGTAAAGGCCCGGGATTGCTTTTGGTTTTAATGTTGTACCACAATTTGCTCGCTGCAAAATATTAAGTCGACTTCATTAAAACGTCATCGAAATCGCTAAAAATCTATTGGGTTCGACTCGTGGTTTCCTCAAGTAAAACATTCTGCCCTATTTTATGTCACCGAACCGATTCGAGAAACGAACAACGCAGTCTCAGATTGTGAATATTTTATGAAAGGAGTCCATAAAAATTAGTTACCGATATCCCACCGCCATAAATCGCCCTTTTCCTGAAGGTCCGTCATCCCCCCGTACACCCACATGGCCCCGTCATGAAGAACCGCGCTGTGCTTGTGCCTTCCACTCGGCCTTTGGAGGCCGTCCATCGAAGATTTGGGTGAGAGCAAGTGCCAGGTCTCGGTCGCGAAGTGATATGTCCAGAGTTCATTGGATGAGCCTCTCAAGTCCTGATATCCTCCGTAAATGATCATGGAGCCCTTGAAAACCATGGCGGAATGGCCTCTCCGCCCTTTGGGGTTTGCAACCCCCTTCTGACCTTTGACTTTTCTCCAGGAGTTTTCCTAAACAAAACATTTTTGTGTTGAAAAAATACTGAGCTCTATGCCAAAGCAAGTAGATAAATTAACAGACATATAAAACATCATCAAACTAACTTTAATGATAAATGAACGGATAAAAATGAATATATTGAAGAATAGATAAACAATTGTAATTTACTGAAAAATAATCGTACAAAGGATAAACGAACAGACATGAAGCAGATTAAAAATTTACAAACTGAGACTACATTAATGAGTTTATGCGTAGAAGTGAATAAATAAAAAGACGGCGGAAAAAGAAAGTTCAACAAATAACAAGGAAACACATTTTTGATGCTTCATTAGAAGTAGCTTTCTATAAAGCCGGAATTTTCGAACATCCGGATCCGTTTTTGCTTTCAAACTAAAGGACTGCTAACTGCCTTCAGTTTACCTTCACATTGTATATCCACAGAGGAGTTTCCGTTCCTGAAGAAAACCCAACTTCTCCTCCAAATACATAAATGCAGTTTTTATAAGCTACGGCCGAGTGCTCTTGCAAGCACGGAGGACGGTCTCCTGTCGGCTCTAATTTAACCCATTTTCCTTCGCCTGAAAGTCAGAGAGAAATTTTCGTTGACCTTTAAACGCAGGAAGTCGACCAATTGCGCACCCGATCGCGGCGGCAGTGGTTTCCGCAAAACCGCTTACGCTTAGCTTGCGATGCCCACACCAATATCTCTTTCCGCCCGCAGCGAGATCTCGCGAGTTTCTGCGGAATTGCGAAAAGCCCTTCTGTTCTCGCGGCGGTGCGTTGGTCCCTGGGGGGTAAGCGCGGGGGTAAAGCAACACTTACCGGTCGGCGAACTTCTCCTCCTGGAACCCAGCGACGGTGGGAAGGAAAGGAGGAGAGGGGAGAACAGGTAAATTACCCCACCGTCGTCGATCTTGCGGGGTGTCGTCCGATGCGGTCCGGCGGGTGCGCTTACTCCCATACACTTAGAAATCGCGTTTACTTTTCTGATAAATTCGCAAGCCAACAGCACGTTAGATTCGCAAGCCAAAGCACGTTCGCACACTTGAAGTTATAAACCCAATCATGTACCTGCCCGGCTCACACTCCCCGAGCACGGCAGGCCGATAGCCCTCCCCACTCCCGCCCGCGCGCCTGAACTCCCAGACGCGCCGGCGCCAAGCGAGAGTTGGGGAAGGCTATCACGCGATCGGACGGCGCGACCATTTCCCCCGGCCTTGAATTCTTCAACAAGGGGAAACACAAACACGAAAATAAACGAAAAGAAAAGGAAAAATAAACATAAATAAGAAAGCGCGAGCGCGTACCTAACTATTGACGTGGAAGAGGAAACAGCTTTACGACGGGACGCCGGAGTGACGCTTTTCCCACTCGAACCCGCGCGACCCGAATGGTGCCATCCGCCCCGGGGAACACTTCTTCGATTATCCCGAGGGGCCACCGAAGGGGGGGTGAGTTCTCTTCACCGACCACGACGACCTCACCGACCTGAATGGGATCAGTGGAGCGTGTCCATTTCTTGCGGGGTTGGAGGGACGTAAGATACTCCCTGTGCCACCTGTCCCAAAAACTATGAAGCATCTTATCCAACAATCTTTTCCGAGTATTGAGGGGTGTGGAGGCGTCCGCAGAGGTCAGCAAGGGAAAAGCGGGTAGAGGGCTGAGATTCAGAAAATGTGCCGGGGTGAGGGCCTCCGGACTGGGATCTGTGGAAAGAGGACACAAAGGGCGAGAATTCAGGACCGCTTCGATCTCTGTTAGGAGCGTTTGGAACTCATCCCACGAAAGAATCTGGTTCCCGGCGACACGATATAAGTGCTTCTTTACTGACTTCACTCCAGTCTCCCAAATGCCACCGAAATGGGGCGCGCCGGGGGGGTTGAACCGCCACTCGATCCGCTGGGTGTTGCAGACCTCCCCTACGGCCTTCTTGAACTCCGGGCTCTCCGTCAACTGTTCGTGTTCGTCCAGCTGGGCTTTGGCGCCTACAAAATTTGTTCCACAATCCGAGTATAACGTGGAGATGGGCCCGCGACGGGCGAAGAAGCGTAGGAAGCACCTCACGAAGGCTTCTGTGCTCAGATCCGAGGCGAGTTCCAAATGTAGAGCTCGAGTGGCGAAGCACACAAATAAACAGATGTACGCCTTTTGGGAGCGTACGCCCCGATATCTCCCCATGGTGACTTTAAACGGTCCGGCGTAATCGACCCCGGTGGTGACGAAAGCGCGGGTGGCAGTTACTCGTTCCGTCGGAAGTGGCGCCATGAGGGGGGGAGAATTACGGGGTTGGCATCTAAAGCACCGGTTGCAGAGGTGAATACGGCGACGGATGACGCTTCGAGCGGCGAGAATCCAATACTTCCGCCGCAGTAGACTTCCCAGCAACTCGGCCCCGGCGTGGAGATAGCGGTGGTGGGCAGAATCCACTAAGATGTCCACCAAATGGCATTTGCTGGGCAGCAAAACGGGGTGTTTTTGCCCGAACGGCAATGCAGAATGTTGCAACCGTCCGCCGACCCGAAGAATGCCGTGATCGAGGAACGGCTGCAGGCGTTGTATCGCTTTGGGGAGCGTCTTCCCCTGCTCCAGGAGTCGAAGCTCCTCGGCGAAGTATTCTTGCTGGGTCACCTGAAGAATGCGAAGTTCAGCGACCTCCAGGTCAGATGCGAGGACTCTCTCTCGGCGAGGCAAGATGCGGCTAAAACGTAAAAGATAGACAAAAATACGGCATAATTTGGAGAACGAAGACGTCCGATCAATCAGGGCATTAAGCGGCGGGCGTACGGGATCGGTGGCGACAGCGACAACCGGTAGTTTCATTTCTAAGGGTGGACCGGCCCCTACAATTTTCTTGATAGGCCACCGGTCTGGCTCCTCCGTCATCCACGCTGGGCCGCCCAACCAGGTGGGGTGACTGACCAGACCTTTGGGGGTCAGCCCGCGCGAAATGCAATCGGCTACGTTCTCCACTCCAGGAACGTGAAACCAACGCTCCGGGGGGACGAGGCTCTGGATCTCTGCCACTCGGTTGGCCACGAACGTCTTCCAGGTGGTGGGAGGTTTGGAGATCCAGTGAAGGACGTCCTCGGAGTCGGAGAGAGCAAATGACCGCTCCGCAGAAATGGCCGGGAACGCACGGAATACCTTCCCAAACAGCTTCGCTAGCAGCAGCGCGGCGCAGAGCTCCATCCGAGGGATGGTGATCGGCTGAGTAGGGGCGACCCGGGACTTTCCGATGAGCAGCGTAGCTTGCATCCTCTCCGTCCCCTGGCGGCAGACGCTGTAGATGACCGCCCCGAACCCCACCTCGGAGGCGTCGGCGAATCCCACGAGGAGGGCTGCGGGGTGCTGCGTCGCTCCGGGATGTCGCGGAATCCGGATGTGGGCCAACTCAGGTAACTCCAACCCGATCTGCGCCCACTTCCGGCCAATGGAATCGGGGGGTGTATCATCCCACCCACATTTTGCGAGCCAGAGTTGTTGAATGAGATGCTTGCACAGAAGGGTGACGGGGGCGAGGAACCCCAACGGGTCCCAAATTCGCGCCAGCGTTGACAAGATTTGCCGCTTCGTCCCTGGATTCCCGGACCGCTGATGGGCGAAGAAAAAGGTATCTTCGGTTGGGTCCCAGTTAAGCCCCAGCACCTTGGTTCCTGGTTGCAGGAGTGTCCCCTTGTCCAAGGGGATGTGGTTGCTGTTCCAGTCGGACTGGGGGATGCGCTCCAGGCACGCCGGGGAGTTGGTGGACCATTTGGTCAGGGTGAAACCCCCGGCCTTGAACAAATCCCGAAGTTGAGGAATGGCCTCCGCCACTTCCTCCTCGGGAATGCTCGTGACCACATCGTCGACATACATGTCCCTTGCTGCAATGCGAGCTGCGATTGGAAGACGACTTCGCTCGTCCTCCGCGAGTTGTTTTACTGTCCGCAGTGCGAGGAACGGGGCGCAGTTAAGGCCAAAGGGCACGCGATTCAGCTGGAAGACGCTAATCGGATCCTCCAGACGATCCCTCCACAGAAATTGTTGATACCGGCGGTGCGTCGACACGACTTCGATGTTCCTATACATTTGCTTCAGGTCGGCAACAATCGCTGTGGAGTTGACGCGGAAGCGGAGGAGCACGTCCTGCAGATCTGTCTGGAGTTTTGGTCCTGTCAGCAACGTGTCGTTTAGCGATTTACCATTTGTTGTCCTACAGGAGGCGTCGAACACGATTCGCACCGGGGTAGTACTACTGACTTTGCAGACCGCGAAATGAGGCAGGAAATAACCCCCGCGACAATCCGCAGACGGCGCAGGGGAGGCGTGACCTTGAGTCAAGTAGTCCCTGATGCCTTCTCGATATTTCTCCCGCATGTCGGGAGACTTCTGGAGATGCTTTTCGAGGTTCAGGAGACGACTCTTGGCGATCGCGAAGGACTCTCCTAGAGGCGGAGGGAATTCAGCAAATGGGAGCTCCACCACGTACCGTCCCTCTTCGTTGCGAGTGGTGGTTGCTCGGAACTTCTTCTCACACTCCTCCAGGAGGGCGGGGGAATCAGCCGGCGGCTCTACGTTCTCTAATTCCCAGAACTGTCGCAGCAGGCTCTCCAGTCTGGGCTCCTGAAAAGTGCAAAGCGTGCGTTCCTCGGTCGGAGGGGTGTAAACAGATCCAGCTGCTGCGGCCGACCCCATGACCAAGTACCCAAGATCGGTAGCGATGGCCGCGAGACCGCTGGCGGATTTGACAGGAGGCGAGGCGTTGACCACCTGCGCGAAGATTGCAGCCCCTAGCACTCCCTCAATTTCCCCGGGCTGATCAAAGGCTGGATCCGCGAGGGCCAATCCGGCGAACGTCTCCACGTCGGATGCGCCTAAAGAAATAAACGGGAGCGGCGAGGTAATACGTTGTAACACCAAGGCATCCACTTCCAGGGTAGCTGCGGGGTGTAAGCGTGATTGGATTACGAAATTCACGCCACCCCGCACGCGTTCCGAAATACCCCCGATTCCTCCGAGTGATGGAGGACCTTTACTCAGGTTTAACCCTAATTTCCGAACACATTTGAGGGTTACCAGATGCGCCTGACTTCCAGAATCGACGAGGAAACGAACCCAGAACTCTCCTTTCGGAGCTACGACCCTGACGACGGCCGTTGGTAACACGACGACAGGGCGGCGAAATTTGGGCGGCGGCTGGAAGGCGACTAGGCTCTGGGCCTCTGATTGAGTCCGCAGCGGCGGAGCGGGCGTTTCGGAGGGCGGTTCACAGGGCGGTTTTTCTCCAGTGGAGCTGCGGTGCAGCATCGAGTGATGACGTTTCTGGCATATACGGCATGCACGTGAGGAATTACACGCAGGCAATTTGTGAACGTCGCTCAGACAATTGAAACATAACTGGTTCTTCTCGGCTAATTTCCACCTGGCGGCCGTGGAGGCTTTGCTAAAAAGAGGGCAAGAATAGATGAGGTGAGGACCGCGGCAAATGGGGCAGGGGCGTGAGTCCGTTGTGGACATCGGCGACGAATCACCCTCCTTGGTGACAAGGACATAGGGCGATTTTGTCGCAGTTTTGGAGGACGCGACTCCAAGGCTGCCCGTAACTGTCTTGCGGCCCGAGTTCATACCCCTCAGCTGTGACAACACGGCGGCTTGGCGTTGTACGAATTGCAGCACCTCCTGGAGCGTCGGGATGTTCGAATGCTCCGACATCTCGAATGCTTTCCGGGTCACCGGGTCGAGCTTCGACAGCGCCAAAGAAGCTACAATAAAATCGGAAAGGTCGGGTAACGCTAATTGTCTTAAGGCCTTTACCGATGACCGGAAGTTCTCGGCGAGGTGGTGGAGGCCGTCAGAAGATTCTCCAGACAGCGGGCGGAAATCCAACATCTTCTGGAGGTAGGTGTCGGCGAGTAAGCGAGGATTCTGGAACCTCTTCACAAGATTGTCCCAAATTATGGGGTAAGTGGCGGCGGTGGGAGTTATCCCGGCACATGCTTCCAGCGCGCGTCCTTTCAACGATCCCATCAGGTAATACACCTTCGCAATATCATCGAGTTTCTTGTTCCTATGAATTAAACTGGAAAAGGTATCATAGAATAACGGCCAGGTAGCTGGATCGCCGGAAAATATCGGGAGTTCAATTTTGGGGAGCTGGGCTAGGGGTACGGACTCCTCCTCGGATTTAACTGGGGGGGCTTCCTTTACCAAGTCTCCCAACTCCTCCGCGGCCCGATGAATAAAACAGCACATGTCCTCCAGCGCCTCTAATGGCTGAAAATCGACAGGGGAATTGGGGTCAAGGTCAAGTTTCGCGTCATTAAGCCTTTCAATAATATCTGCGAATTCGGTAGCAGTTGCCTCAACTTTGGGATACAGCGCCTGAAATTGCTTACGTTTCTTAGGATCATCGAGTTTGTCCAACAGATCGTACACCTGCTGGACACGGCGGAAGCGACTGTCCCGGCGACCCGTGAGCAAAGCTATCTGCTTCTCCAATTCTCTCCTCTCGATAGCAGAAAGGGATTCCATAATTACCGCGAACAAAAAACAAAAACGAATAAATAAAATAAATACGAGAACGCGCACGTACTCGGCGAGTGCGAACGGACAAGCTTAGACGATCACCACGTGGCGAGCAATTCGCTAATTTTCCTCCGAAAATTACAATTAAAATCGCCCCAGGTCGCGAAGAGATCCGGCTCGAAGGACCAATGTTCTCGCGGCGGTGCGTTGGTCCCTGGGGGGTAAGCGCGGGGGTAAAGCAACACTTACCGGTCGGCGAACTTCTCCTCCTGGAACCCAGCGACGGTGGGAAGGAAAGGAGGAGAGGGGAGAACAGGTAAATTACCCCACCGTCGTCGATCTTGCGGGGTGTCGTCCGATGCGGTCCGGCGGGTGCGCTTACTCCCATACACTTAGAAATCGCGTTTACTTTTCTGATAAATTCGCAAGCCAACAGCACGTTAGATTCGCAAGCCAAAGCACGTTCGCACACTTGAAGTTATAAACCCAATCATGTACCTGCCCGGCTCACACTCCCCGAGCACGGCAGGCCGATAGCCCTCCCCACTCCCGCCCGCGCGCCTGAACTCCCAGACGCGCCGGCGCCAAGCGAGAGTTGGGGAAGGCTATCACGCGATCGGACGGCGCGACCACCTTCATTTGCGAGAACGCATTTCGACCTCTATGGTCAGAGCCATATTCAGTCGAATAACAAATGCAAATGTATTTGATTTGTCTAAAATATCTTAATTTATTTTTCCAGGAGACTTGGGCTTTATGGCTCCGAATTCATAAAAGCACGCTGAGACTAGATTTTAACTTTAATTTATGAGGCCAACAATACATTTAACTTGCGACACCCTCAAAATGTTACCCGGTTGTGAAAAAAAAGCAACAACGGCCGACAGACATTGCGTCTACACTCAGCCCCTCTTCCAGTGATTGAATAATTAAAAATTGAAGCAATCGCTTCGGGCAATGGATTATTGCTTCTGTCGTTGAGATCATGTTCACGAAGAAGGCAGTCATGCGAGCGCTCACGCAAATGCCGGACGATGTTGCTCTCTGAGAGCCGAAGAGGATAACATTTAAGTGGGTCGCACTTATTAAGTGAATTCAATGAAACTTGCTTAAACTGTACTGCCAGAAATCCTTAAGGGGAAGATTGCCGTTCCTTCCTCCGAAAAGGTACACGTGATCCCCCAGAAGAGTGGCACTGTGCTTGGTCCTCGACGAGGGACTCGCATTTTCAGCGGTTGACCCCAGAGACATCCACATTTTGACACGAATCTGCAAAAGGAACCAACAACCCGTCACGTCACGGGGAAATACTCCCGTAAAGGGAAAATGAGCCTCTGCCACCAAAAGACGAGTGCTCATGTTCGCAAATCCGTTATTAAAAGTGCTGAAAATCGACTCGGAAATGTGAAATAATAGAAAGGTTTCCTAGTGAAAATGTTGGGAGTGTTTCCATGGCAACCACGCGGATGAGAGAGTAAGCAACCTCTGTCACTATTCCTTTCTCTTACGCAACGAAAGCCTTACGCCTCTCTTTGGAGACACACAGCGACAGAAGCTTTTTCCAGTCCTTTTCAGGGTGGAGGATACTGCTTGACTCGGCTGAGAGGAGAAAGCAACGCTGGGAAGTCGTTAAAATTCATAACGAAATGAATAAGTGGACGAGTTGGAAATATGAATAGAGAACGAAGAAAGGGTGAGGAGGGGTGAATCGGCTGAAGAATTTGAGAAGAGGCCACCCCTGGAACGAGGGGAGAGATTAATAGAAGCGTAGTTGCTGAGAATTTTTTATTTGAGCGGAGAGACGAGGGGTGGAAAGGGATGCGAGAAAATCCACGACTTTTCTCCTGATTTTCCGCTTCATCAACAGCCAATAGATCGCAGCTAATTCTGGATTTTGGTGGTTGGGGGAGAGAGGGGTTAAGGTACCACCCAAAAAATGGTCCTGTCCTTTGTGAAGGTTTCGCTTGGTTTCATCTCTCTCGATTAAGGGTTGCGAGAAGAGAAAATTTGTCTGCAATGAAATCGTTTCATTCATTTAATGGTTGTCTTTAACGAGCTGAAAAGGACGGACGTCCAACGCAGCCCATTTCAGTGGAAGATTTTAATGCCGACCTTTGCCATATTGGCGCTTTTCTATGCTATAAAATCTCTGCACCCCTCAAACAAAAGAATTCCGTTTTGTCTCCGACCCCCCAACGTTCGCCAAAAACCGAGTCTTCCTTTCGTTGTCTCCCGCCGATCGACAATCCGTCACCAATTTGTCAGGATGCTTCGCTAATTAATAGAAAAATGATCCCTCCCGAGGGAGAAAGCCCTTTCGAGGCGGAGGGAATCCGAAGAGTAAGCGCAGGGGATGTTCGCGTAAATACATCCCCCACCCTCGGCGTCCCCACATCTCGTCACTTCGTGTAAACTGGTCTACCGATAAAATCCAACTGCAAAGCAAACATCGCTTATTAAAGCAATCCCTCCGCTGCAGCTCCCGTCAGCAACGGAACGGGAGCTTTTCCTCCGGCCCGAAGAATTTTCACTGTCTTCCTCTTGGATGGCCTTCCAAAAGAGGGACATTCGTTCAAAATGCATCCTTTGGATCCTTTTCGTGGAAATTATGTATTTGCTGATGGGTGCGTATTTTAGCAAAAAATGGAAGAAATGCCTTATTCTGTTTATATCCCATCACTGCTTTATTATTTCATGGAATGCATGGATACAATTTTGGTAGACTTAGTCGGATAATTCTCGCTAAAGCCATAATTTTATAGTGTACAATATATTTTTGCCTCGGGTAAAAATTATCGGTTTCTGTGATGCTTATAACAAAATTTAAAGTCGATTCATTCATAGTAAAATTACACAAAATGCACAATGTGCAACTGATGAGCGGAAAAAAGGCGGGAGATTACTCAAACAGCACAAACATTTCAACTACCTACAGCTCACAAGCATGTGACTCCACCCAGACGAGAGCAGAAAGACTTCATCCCCTGCCCCAGGTGCTCCCGGCTCCCCCGGGGGGGCCCACGGACAAACTCCTCTCACCGCACACGGGACGAGACAACAACAAAACCAACCTCATACTTTCCACCAAAAACTGCCGCAGCCGAACTCAAAACAATCACCGAAATGGTCTGCTTTGGAGCGGCCGGCGAAGGGCGCATGACAGAGGCAACGAACTAATGGAAAAAGGAAATTTCCCCCAAAGTGCACCAAAGGGAAGAGCTTTCGTTCCTCCCCGCACGGCCCGGCCCGGGACGCAGCCACGGACCGCGCGGCCCGGAGGACTACGCGTCACTGAGGGGAGGTTGGGGCGGCCTTCAGAAGAGCATCCCCCGACCCAGTTTACCTTGTCATCAATAAATTATAAATAACTGCGTTTGGGGACAATAAAAATCTTAGATTTGGCTCACGTGACATAATCATTTCCAAAACTTCTTAACTTTCAGTGGTAAAATGCCGGAAGAATTTTCCCAAACCATGGCAACAATTATCAGTGGGCACATTTAGTGTAACTCCTGCGTCCCGGTCACAAATGTCCCCTGGGAGTGGAGGTGCTGAGCAGTGAAATGAGTTTGTGTGTAGAACAGGGGTGGGCAAACTGCGGTCCCCGGAAGCCTCTGGCAAAGGGTGATCGACTATCGCCTTATTTTCACATAACTGCTGTTGTGTTACACTTTCAATTTGAATACCCCTTTGCAATGTTTGCATTTAAATGCCATTTGGCCGCGACAAATTGAAAATTTAGCCACCCCTGGTGTGTAGCCAATTCAACATTTCAGTAAAAACTTTTTATTTAATATTTAATAAATATATACTATCAAATATTGCAATATATAATCAATAAATAAAAGCTTCACATGCGATATCCGTCCGTGGAGAGGTTTCTCGGTCAAATAGACAATGTGCATTTGCATGCATTTGTACTCCCAAACGAGTACGGATATCGCATGGGGTGAGTTTATAAGTACAACGATTTCCTCTGACGGAAGAAATAGAAAGCGAAATGAAAAATTAACGAAGGTTTTAAATGCACTCCGTTCGAGGGAGTAAAAACTTTCACCTGAGCTTTCGCAACTAATTAGTAAAGTATTAATTAAGTGAAAGGCGCCACTGGCCCCGTGTTAAAGCCTTATCTTACTTATGCGCACTTTTTATGAGTTTATTTATTTATAGTTTTTCGTCTCCGAAACAGAAAATCATTACAAACATACACTGTATGCATAAAAAATTTTTTTACAAACTTAACACATTGAAGACCGCTTTTGTTATTTATAAAGTTTCCAGATATTATTAGAAAAATTGTTTTTTAATAATTACAAAATTTACCTTTTTAATTAAAACATTAAATTTGAAAGATAAAATACTAAAATGTATAAATAAAACATCATACCTAATACTTTAGTTACTATTTTTTCTTTTTCAAAAAATATTCTTTCATTTTTATAAGATTTTATTTAAAATGGACAGTTAAAGGCAGTCCGCGAAGAACAACGTCTGCAGTTCTTAATGTGTTCAAATACAATTTGATATCTGAATAAAACTCCAAATGGCGGCGAATCAAAAGTCGATGCGCTTCCATCGCCCAATTAAAATCTAAGTTAACTTTTATAATCTTATATTAATTTCGGCACAAATACGCCACATTAAGGCACTAAAAATACACGAATAAGGCAAAGCAATTGCTCACTTTCCATTCGGGAGCCACCATGAGCCGCTTTTGGCCGACTTTTTCCCTTAGAAACAACTTAACTGGCGCAAACAATAACGCCATTCAAAGAACACCGAGGAAAGGCTCCAGCAGACCCTTTGATGGCAGTCGGAGATGTTGAGGCTGTCAAAGGCACAGGAAACATTGTTCTGCGACTGTGCGAGCAGAGAGTCTGTGTTTAGCATCAATCATACATAAAGCTTAAACCAAATTTGTTTTTGACGGTTTTAAAACAGTGAATTCAATAACTGTAATTTAACAAAACCTAAATAAATTTCCAAAATCTTACAATAAATTACGTTATGCGGTTTAAAGTTAAAATTCGAAATGAGATTTGGCAAAGTTTAAAACAACCACACATTCTATATACAAATATTTTCATTTTCATAAAATATAATATAAATAAATACTTTGAGAGCGTTTAAATTTAAATGCACTTCGAGCAGAAAAATTTTACAAAAAAAGCTCATTTACACAATTTCAGTGGACAAAATTCATTTCGTAAATACATTCCAAAATATAATATATGTCAACGAAAAAAGACAAACAAAAATATTACAACTGGCCCGAGGTTTGCACTCAGTTTGCCGAATCCCTGCAAAGTACGTCTACGTTTCAATAAACCCTCGTCTTCGGGTGTGACCACTCATTAAAGCTGACAAAAGAATCTAACAACATTGAACGAACCAAGCTTGAAAATCACAGGAATGCCGAGAAAATGTCGCCCTTCGACATTTGCTAACTAAACATAATATATACACAAGAGTTTTAAGTTGCGTTGAGTGAAGGCCGGACAGGAGCAGTTTGACAGAGACGCAGCAGGATTCTGTCAAAGATGAATGAGGTTGAAGAGTTATAGAGGAATGTAAATGATGGGAGAAGAGTTAAGTATAGAAATATTGAAGAGAAGAGTCTTCCATTTTTAATAAAATTTTCTGTTTCACAGTTGCGTTAATACAACTTCATTTTTGAGCGGTAATGAGCTGATTAGTTTTGGAGAGTCAACTGCAGAATATGAGTTGTGTATTGGATTAGCGGAAGTTTATAAATCATTTATGAAAGAGAAGATATTACAACGTCTAAGTGAAAGTTTTAAATAATATTTAGTGATTATTTGGAGCGAATACGACGTTCATCCAATAAATGAATGTCCATCATTTTGGGTTGTTAAGTATTTAAGAGTAATTCATCTACAGGAGACCGAAGTAAGAGACCCGATGAGTGACAGCCAGATATATATATATATACACAATGAAAGCGTAGAATGCGTACAACCTTTGGTAACCTGACTAGACGTACTGCACATGTGAGTTCTCCGATGTTCTTCCTGAAGAAAGCCCACCTCTGTTCCCGACAATAAACTTCGGCACAAACCTTAAACATAATAAAATTCCCAAATTTATCGTCCACATTGAACGAACTCTGGTGGATCATATCAACAATCCCCAAACCGTTAAATTAACTCTTAGTTTTTATTTAGTTCCCCTCATCCGATTTAAAAGACCCAAAATGATCAACCAAAAACGCATATTAAAAATACTAATAAAAAAGTTAATAAAACTGGCGTCATCTTCACGTGGAAGGCAGTAAAGCTGATTCGAAATTGGAAGGAATCCTGCTTTTACGAAACGAAACCTTAGCTCAGCGCCCGTTCTTAAGCGGGTTGTGTGCGAGAGAGAAGGCCGAAGGCAACCTGTAGAGGATAATGTCTCCCTGAGATGAGAATGCAGGTTTGGTCGCGTCCGCGTGTGTTTCCACCCTGAGGGTCTTCTTCTTCTTGCCCAAAGTGCAGTGGAGGACGTTGCTCACCGCCACGGAGAGATCAGAGTTTTTCAATCTGAAGGTAAAAGTGGGTCTTCGTTAGTTCTGGCAAATTTAATTTTTTTGGAGTATAAGCAGTATAACAACAAGAACCTATTCTGCATGTATCAAGATGAAAATTAAAGCTTTAGACAGACGAAAGAGTAAATAAATAAAGATATAAATAGATAAATTAACGGACTTATAACAGATTAATAATTAACAGGAAGTTAGTCAACGGTATTAAAATGGATTTTATAACTTTTTAACTGCGCACAATTGTTTTATTAATATTCCAAAAACTTAAATTAATAAAAATAAACTGCTTACTGGTAATATCTGGATAATAAAACGCCCAATAATTCCCCGACCAAATCCTCATTCGTGTTATTTAAGTACAAAGAGCAAACCAAGTCATTCCCCGTGCCCGAGTGGATGACGACCAGCTGATCATTTCCTGGGCTCAAACTGATTCCTGTCACCTGAGAAAAAGAGCTTTCGTTCAAGAGTTTTCTCATCTTTGCTTTTCTCATTTATCAAATAATAAATACCTGACTGATAAGAATTCCTTTTTTCATCGGTTTGAAATTGGTCGCGTCTATTTTGTAAATTTGGTTGTCTGTGACGAGCAGCGCTCGGTCGGCGCTTTTATTGTGTTTGTTGGTTTTCATGATGAAAGAAGAGAAGAGTACATTTTGGAAGCGATCTGTGTTTTTCAAGTTATTCACGCTCGTCGTGAACAGAGACGATTTGGGGTTTTCCTCCGACTTTGTCAGGTAATTCCCCTCCCATTTCCTTGACTGGCCCCAACTCTGTCGCTTTCCACGTAACGCACTAGCAGCCGACATCTGAACAAATCACACAAACACATGGCATCACAAAGCGATTGCGCGCTTCCCTTACTGCAGAGCAGTACTTACTTTGAGCCTGAGCTGAGGCCAATCGGCCCTCGGAATTTTCCTCAGAACCATCCACGCCCACCACCTCTCGTACATTTTCCTTAACGTTGGAATGACGTCGCGAACGATGGACGGCGCAGGAGGCCAGGGCAAGCTCTTCCCGTAGTCCCTGTAGTTTTTCGCATTCCTGGAAGGGAACACTTCGCTTGTGGAATATTGTTAACCTAGGAATGTAATGGTGAGCGCTCGGAGAACTTACGCGAAGATTCTCGCGAGAGCCTCGATGTAATCTCTCCTCTTGAAATTCCGGAAGTACAACATGATGTGATATGCGGCTTTCAGTTTTTTATACCTTAGTCTACAGAGAGCTCCACGCCATTGCTTTTGCAATAAAATCACAATGGAAGGAATCAAATCACTGCGAGCCTTGAAATAAAAAACCTTGCCCTTAATGAAATGCATTCTGTACACAAATCCTTTACATGTGATATCAGGAAAAATATTACCTTTTCCAAAGCAAAAAGGGTCCTTGGAGATCTAATGAATACTTTAGTTTTACCATACTTTACATCATTGTTGAATTTAATACTCTCTAATAAAACTTGTACAGCTTCTTTGTCGGAATCCCCTCTGAAGTTCGGCCAAGTGTACGTAGAAATCATCTTGTACCTGCAATCAATCTCAAATAAGCACACATCCCCCACTATCCATCGCTCTCCGGCACCGACCTTTTGAGAAACCTGTCGTATCGCTGGCGATAAGCGAATCCAGCCCGTCTTACTCGGACATTTTCAACGAGCCCCAAGTAACGGACCTGATGTTCCACTCTGTCGTGATCGAACACGCTCGCCGATTTCAAGTCATTCGGCTTTATGCATCTCACGTAGAACGGCTCCTTGCTCGTGAGAGTTTTCACGAGAGCGGTCATGGAATTGCGAAAGAGAGAGCCGGCTGTCAAGGGTCGTTTTGTCGTCTGCAACGGACAGAATGGCTCTGTGGTGGAGACAGCTCAAAGAAGAAGAGGCAGAAGGAGAAGAGCAAGCGGAAGGTACCTTAGTAATGTCCATCGCCCCCTCCGGCCACATTGAGCTTACTGTGCTGTTTTTAGAATTGTACATGAGCCTTTTTAAATCCTGGAATAAAGTGTCCTTGTTCTTGTCGAGGAATCCGGTCACATTGTAGGTGACATCACCGGCGTAGTGAACGATCCTGAATTCTTCCTTGTGCTTGAGCGTCTTGTCCATTGGCTTGAGCTGTCTCGATGCGTAATGAGAATGGTGCGCCAACTGCTGATCCATGGCTTCCAAAAGCATCTAGAAATGAGGCATGCGTTTACACTTGCTGATATTTGATCCTCAAGCCTTTCCCCAGGAAATGTCAATCCTCACCTCGTCCGTCACCTTGCCTACATTCAAGCAAGCTTCATCCATAATGGCAAGAATTCCTTTGTGAGGCAGCTCGACTAACTCGCAAATAACCTGGTTGTTAAAGTACTCAACATTCGTCCACTCTATTCCTTCCCTGAGGTACTCCTCTTGCTCTTGCTTTAAAACCAATTCTGAAACAAAATTTCAAGGCCCTCATTTCAGAAATATGCCCATCGCACTCTTCCAAATTTCTCGCTCGATACCTTCGTTAATTCAATGCATACTTAACCGCTCGCAGAAAAGTATGAAACTCACCGATAAATAACTGCTGGAGCTTCTCGTTGCAATAATTAATGCAGAATTGTTCGAACGAATTCGTTTCAAAGATTTCAAAACCGTAAATGTCCAAAACTCCTATAACAGTTCCGTGTTTGAATTTAAACGTTGACGCTTTTTCGGTTACTATCGCGTCATTTACTTTTTTTACAATCCAAGTGAAAAGCCTGTCATAAACGGCCTGCAAACATTCAACATTCATTATCTCCCCCCAACAACCCCCCTCAGCCCAATAACAGCTTACAACCTTCGCCAAAGCGTCCGCCACGAACTTCCCCTCAGAGAGAGTCAAGCTCTTCTGCATGACTTCGCCCCTGGCAGCAATTACGCGCTCACTCAGCGCGGTCTGAAGCTCCTTCCTGTCCACGCTCAGGAGCCTCGACACGTTGTCCAGCAGCTCCTTTTCGACCACTTCCAGCTTGTCCTCGACTTGTCTGAAGGTGATGTTTCCCTGAACAAGTAAATGAAAATTAGTGTGCAGGAGCTCCGAAGTGATTTGTGCGAGTGACAATTAAACTCTTACAAGATGTAAAATCGCGGCTACGATTTTCCAAACCGTATCAATTTCCGCTTGTTCGAACTCCAAAGCTTTGAGCGCAGTCATAACAGTTTTGTAGTCCTGTCTGTCGCTTATGGCTTCTACTTTGTTGGCCCCTCCCTGCTTTGTGTAGTAATAACCCTCGGGGTCTCTCACCAGGGCGTAGCTCTTCAAGTCGTTGTCGCTGCTGCCGCTGAGGAGCTGAAAAGAAACTCTCACTTCATTCACTGCCGTGAGGCCACCTGCAATGTCTAGAATTGTTCTAGGATTATAATCCAAAAATGGATCCACGAGATAAAACACGGCAGCAGAGTCGGTGGCTTAATGGATCGACAAAAAGAGAACTCAATCAAACCTGATAAAAACTGTGGAAGTTTCGCTCTCCCGGTTGCTGAAGAACAACTCTGCTTTTCTCCAGCAGATAATTGTTTATGTGTCCTCCAATGGGATCTCCTTTGAAATCGAAATTAATGTCCATATATTTGCCGAACCTCGAGGAATTATCGTTTCGGTTGGTTTTCGCGTTTCCGAAAGCTTCTAAAACGGCATTGGATTGCAGCAAAACATTTTTCACCCTGGAAGGTTGTAAAATTAATCAGATGGGGAACCCAAAAAGGGTCCTTTCTCACATAAATTTACGTTCTCTCATTGCCCACGAATTATCTGCATTATTGTTTGAATACGTGACCAAACTGAAAACTGTGTTTTCGCTGCGAGCAAATCTTTACAGAATGTAATGCCAATGGCACTCCCAATAATTTCATTTGATATTTCTCTGATCTGTGGCTTCAAAAACTTCTTCCTCCTGAATTTTTCAGTGCAAACCGATAGTTGAAATATTTTAATACAGCCAAGGGAAGAGTTTTTTTAAGGTTTCTCTTTATGGAAGCGATCCATATTAAGAAAAGATAGGCACGTTGGCATTCTTGCCTCGGGGTGAAGGTTTCCAACAGACGCCACGCATCTCAAATATCCAATTTCAAAACGCTAATTTCCCTTAAAAAGTCAAACTTTGTTCGCGTGGGTATCTTATCAGTTTCCTCCCGATAAGAGGTGAGCTCAAAGATAAGCTTTCATTCTGAATGACTGCTGAATATGCGGATTAACTAAATGTGGATTAAAGGCCGATTTGTTGCACTCGATTGAGAGCAAAGATCTGCCACCTATTCGAGTTCACTCTTTTACACATAAAATCATTTTCGGAATTTTTTTTAAGTGTTTCAATGTTTTAACGTTTATGCTTGTTTGTCTTTTCACTAATGTGTTTACACGCCTAAAATTTTTAACAATTTTTTACAAAAAAAATTTGCAAGCCCAGCGCAATCGTATCTTTTCCTTAACGAATTCTATTGCTAAATATATTGTGTTAATCGCATGACGTAATAATCATTCCTCAATATTCTTTTCTAATATCCAAAGACTCAATTAAATAAAAATTAAATACGATAAAGTCTGTCGGAGAACAATGCAACAAGTGCCATCTGATAAGCGATAATGTTCATAGGCGGGTTTACCTTTCGATTTCCTGCCGTCCTCCAATGTTCGTCACGGCAGCGATGTATTTCATAATAATTTTGCTTGCCTCTGTCTTTCCAGAGCCAGACTCCCCACTTATGACTATGCAAGTGTCTTTCACCTGCTGCTTCATCACTTTGTGGGCGCAGTCGGCGATGGCGAATATGTGGGGCGGATTCTCGAACATCTCCCTGCCATTGTACTGCGCCACCGTTTCTGGCCCGTAAATGTTTTTGGCACTGTAAGGATTGACGCTGACACATACTTCCCCTATGTATGTGTATATTCTGCCGCTTGAAAACCTGAAAGAAATCGTTAATTGATTTCATTATGACTCACGTGCAAACTGTGGCTACCTTTAGCAGAGTAAGCAAACATTTACGATTATTATCGCCCCCGAAAGGAATAATATTTGCACGCAGAGAAAATGATTGATTTTCTACGAATGAAACTGATTCATTTAAATGCGGTTGCAAAAAAATTAATGAAAGCTGCCGTTGATACAAACGAAAGCGGTAAATGTCGATTTCTCGAAGAGAAATGATTAATGTCGAGTGCGAAATGAAGAAATGAATTCGTCGGGCGCTGCCACCAAAATCATTTTCGAATACCAACAAGTCAATGTAAATAATATGAATTTAAGGACAAAACCAATCAAAATAATAATTATTAAGAAGAAATTGCCTTTGCTTTTACTTTTTTATTTGCACCTATCGTCCTACAGTTGACAAAAGACAAACTGCAGCTGCAGGAGAACATTGAGGGGGGGCACTCCTACTGTGACAACGCCCCCTTTTTTATAAAGAGGCATTCATACAACAAATTCTCATATTCTTTACTAAATTACATTTCATTTTCATTTCAATTCAAAAATTCGAAATTATACTTGTACAGGGGCGTATAATATTTGAAAACTTTGAGCTCAGAACCCCAGAGAAAGTGATTTCTTCCTACTTCTTTAAATTTTTCCAACACTGAAGTTACTAAAATGTTTTTTGAAGTGTGCCTTAAATGCATCACATTTACACATGTTTAGGCTAATTTGATAACAATTTCAATGATTTACTAATTCCCTATTGCTTTGACTTGATTTTTACCCCAATACTAAGACAAGGGAAAGTAAAAGTTTTGAAAAAATGTCAAAATCACCCCTTTAAAATTAAATGGCTAAATCTTTAATTTGCCATTTCTGCATTATAATATGTCATTTTTGCATTTTTTTTACTTAATTAATTACTCTACCTCTTTTAAAATATGTACACATATTTTGTCATACAAATGAAGAGTTTGCAGCAATTTGCTTCCAAATTGCTCTGATTAAAGGTTATTTTAGTGAAGTAAAAAACATTTAAAAGATAATTTTCAATAATCCAAAGAATTTCACTGATAATATTTTAAAGTTCAGCTCAATTTGTAAAAGTGTTTCTACAAAAGTGTCTCTCAGTTTCTGTAAAGCAGAATATTTGATTAAAAAAGTAACCAACAGTACAGTTGAATCACTTTTATTCTGCCACAGCAAATCTTAACTTTCATACAAATGCTTAGCAGTGTTTTAAGAACTGATACTTATACTTTTCAAAGGCAGTTGATTTTTGATTCTTAAAAAACTATTATTTTTTAACAAATTAAATAAAAAAAAATTACTTCAAGGAAATAGTACTTAATAATTAAATTTTCATTAGTCTTAAATCTATAGGCTTTGCTGATTTTATGATAATGTGATAACTACTTAACACTTAACACAATTCTAAGTTATTACAGAATCATCAATTTTATTTTAATTATCACTTTAATAGCTGCCCTCATTTTATTTATTGCTTATTCTTATAAATACAGTAACTGGTAAAACTTAAAGTTGAATTCTTGAAGTGATTTATGCAGTACTTTTTTAAAAATAAAGTCATTCATTTAATTCATAACTTATTTTGAAATTACACACATTTTTAATTTCCATTTTAACTTGAAAATTACTATCAATTAAGATGGCCTTTGTTTGGAGGAACGGAAAGCAGATAAATGCTGCCTTATTCATTTAACAACAAATAATGCATAATAATCGCTTCATTAATAAATATGAATCTTCATTTAGATGACGGCTAAAACTTACGTCGAAATGAAATACTTGTTTAACCTCAATTACCGAAATTTCATTGACAATGAAATGATTTTATGAATTAAATTAATATATGGGTAAAATCAGTTGCAAGAATTTTTGGTAGAGTCCTTATGAGTTTACACAAGTCTCGGTATGACATCACCCAAATGAATCACTTTCTTAACGAATGATATTTCTTTTGACATTAAATAACCAGAGTGCTGTTATGTGGCCCATTAAACCGCGTCAAAAATTACAACTGCGAATAACAATTATGAAAATCATTAAGGAAAATTTAATTTGAAAAAAAGTCACTTGCAAATCACTTGCCGTTGACCCCACCCGCAGAGATTATAAGTGAAATTTAAATTAAGGCCACAAAACGACGCAAAATCCACCTTAAAAAATTGCAACACTTGTCAAAAAACAGTCTTACCTTTTGTGAAGATTTTGAATAAACTTTTCTGTAGTGATTTCGTCCAAAAGAACGAAATCCCCAACCCCAATGCCATCATGGCCCGCCATGTTATGCTATATTTGTTCGAACGCAACCGTAATAACCGTTTTGACGTGGTATCAGACAATGCTTTTCAGATGAATATGCTTCCCTCACAAACGAAATCGAATAACTCCAATCTTAAATTTACGTATTAATAATTTCGAATCGACTGAGCAAAAATATTACTTGATTTTTAAAAGCTGAAAAATAAATTGAGTAGGCACATTAAATTTTTCATTATTTGTCTCCGGACTGTATACTTTTCCAAAGGGGCGGCCCACGTTAACTCCTAATAACTTAACAAGGTTCATTGCCTTTTGATAATAGTAATTTTAATTTTTTTCTTTTGCCTAAATCCTTCAAGTAGTTTCAATTTTATTCATAAAAATATTTCAATTATTAGTAGCCAGAGTTTTCAAGGCCTCGCAAGAAGGGGGATACTGTGGGAAAGCACGAAAAGAGACTTAACAACAGCGAAAGAGACGCTCTCATGTCGAGTTGATTAAAAGTAAGAAACTTGTTTGAACCTCTGAGGTACCCTTTCGAAGGGCGCCGACAGATTCGGATCTAAAGAAGACTAATTTTTCTGCCCATAAAAGATGATCTTAAAAATTTTTCCATGCGATACCAGCCCCGGGCCATTAATCACAGTTTATGTTCTTTTCGTAATTTTCCTATCGATCTTATCCACTTGAGGTCCCGACTTTTATCAAATTTAAGAATCTGATCTAACTCTTTCAGAAAGAGCATAAAATTACCCTTAGTATAATAATACCGGATAATAAGAAGAACACAACATAATTTTCTCCTTTTGAAACTCATTTTGGGAATTTCCTCAGCAAAAAGAAGAAGAGTATGGGTCACTTCATGACTGCATTGTTCACCAGTTTTTGCAAACTAAATCTTTATCGTTTATTAAAGTGAACCAGTTTTATCAGTGAATAATTCCACATAGAATCCTTTTAATCGAACGCCAGAGCAAACCATATTTCGCAAATTGTTACTGAATAACTTCCCAAAGTCGTGTCAATTGTCTTATTAATTTGAAAGAAAAAATAAATCTCCATAAAGTATAGCTGAAAAAACAGGGTTAAAGAAGACTACAATAATTATAAATTTAATGAGTTTGTACATGTTATTAATGATCTGGCGAAACCGGCCTCGCCAAAAAACCAACAGTAACCATAAACTGGATTTCTGGATATAATATATAAAAGAAAAAAGTTTTTAAGTTACAATCTTTTATATTAAAAACGCACTAAAAGGTAAAAAATAATACAAAGTATGTGCACAGATTCATTCCTCTCTAGTTGGTATACATCAAAATAAATTAAGAGAAAAAAGATTATATTTAAATAAAAGATGGCTGAGTGCTTTAACGCTGTATATTTAACAAACTCTGTTTTGGTTTGTATATTTAACGCACTAATATAAGGGTCATTCCATACAAACTGTGACGAATTTAAAGAAAGTTCCAGCTCGACCATCTCCGATTTTCTTCAAATTTTGCACAAATATTCATTAGCATCTTTTATACACAGAACTCTGTTTTTTCTTCGAAATTCCATCCGGTTCGTCAGTTATGGGCATTTGAAGAAAAATCACCGGCTCGCATTTTTTGCCATTTCATGAAAAACGGTCAACTTCATCCCTCGATTGCGGGGTAAGTATGTGACCCACAGCAACGTGCTTTTGCACCCCAATAGTGCTTTTTGTGCTCTTTAAAATGGTGCATCACTCATTCTTCTACGTCTTTCCGAATCTGAGCTGTGAGCCTTTGAAAATTCACAAAAATTTGGCGCGACACAGAAAAACCCCATTTTCATGTCCCCATAACTTTTTTCAACAATTCCGGATAACATCCGGACTTTGCATGTCGACAGTGCATCGAATGCACTTTAATTCGGTTTTAGTTGGACAGTCCCAGCGCCCATATTTCGGAATACATGGGACTCCGAAGATGGCAGGGAACCAAATTTTACTGATTTTTGCCTATTTTCAGGGCCAATTTTCTCTTAATGTACGTCCTCCGATTTTATTCTAATAAGTATTTTATGAAAGAGCATATCTTAAGCTTTCAAGCGCATTTGGTTTAATTTTAGAGAAACCACTCTGAGGGGGTGAAATCGGCCCCCAAAGTTGCTGTGTCAATGGCGGCCACCGACTGCACTGGCCCCACATGGACACCTCAAATGCTTCCGATTTCGTTCAAATTTTACCTGAACAATATGCAAAGCAATCATTAACGACGTACGAAGTTTCAATTGAATATCTCTTAACGTTCGTCCGCTATTCCTGAAGGAAGTTTTTGCATCCACGCGCCCGCCCAAAAGTGACAAATTTTCTTTGCGGCCAAATATCTCAAAAGTGTATTCCCGGATTTTCTTCTAATTTTATACGTGAATAGAGCACATTTCAAATTTTCAATAGAATGTAATTTCATTCTAGAGAAACTACTCTAAGGGGGTCAAATTGGCCCCTGAATATGGTGCAGGGATATGTGCCACGAGTTCCAATGTCGTTTTCACCCTTGTATCTCAGAAGTACAATCTAGGATTTGATTCTAATTTCGCACAATGATAGAGTAAACACTAAGAGTCTCACTTCGCATGGAATGACCCATAAAAGAGTGTAACTTAAAAACTTTTTTTCTTATTTATTCTTTAACTTTTTAGTCATAAGTTAGACAAAACTGAAAAGTTGAAATGTAATTAAATTTTAAAAAAAAAAGGAGACGCCGGGGCCAGAATAAAAGAGAGTTTAAGTAGTTAATTAAAAAAGGAAAAAGAAAATTTAAACGCCTGCTCTGTGCTTGGAGAACAAAGTTATGCACAAATCGTGCACTAATTGCACTACTGTGCACTTATCTCGTAGAATCAGTTCAAATCAGGATTAGGGCATGATTAAAAGCGAAGATTAAAAATTTATCTCATTAACAACACTAACAATGCTTTTCGAATGATGGGGATTATCGAAAATTTCCGCACTGATAAAGACATAATTTATTTCGCTGAAGAGTTGCTACTTTTCGCCATTGAACTGCCTTCGCTCGAGACGGCCATTAATTCCTTTATTCTTCTCTCCGATAAGTGAACCTGAGCCAACTCAAGTCCAGACGAATGACTTCAGCTCATGCGCATCTCACCTAAAAAAATGTCCTTCTCATTGCATTAACACCCCTTTCATGGGGGAGAGATAGACTCATGTCATTCTGTTCCTGCATAGTCCGAGCACACCCACAGTGAGTGCAAATGTTAGAAATATTTTAATTTAAAGCCCTGCAGCCCTGGGGGATGTTGTCACATATGTCGAGAGAAGTTCAGTCCCATTACGGTGCAAACATACAAATGGAAACCTTAATCCGTGAGACGACGATAAAGAATTGGGAACACTCGTGGAAGACGAATTCAAGTGGTTGGTTTCCGGCTCTCAGATTTCACATGATAATCCCCATTTAATCATTTACCGCAACAACTTAATTCTGTAGTTAAATTGCCGCTGCTTTGGGGTGGCCGATTGGTTTTGGTTGCATAACACCATCAGGAAAACTTCTCTATCTAGCTCAAAATAGGAACGTATTTAGGAGATTCAAAACTCAAAAACATTTTTAAAGGGAGGGTGGAATTCCTCGTTGACGAATCAGGGAACGTTTCTCCCATCCATTTTCAGCAATTGTTCTCTTTAATAATGAAAGGGTTATAAAAGTAATGTCTCGTCAAACAATGAGGAGCTTTTTTAAAAGCCTTCAAATTGAGCTATTGTCCATTGCTTTTTGTTCTATAATTTGCAAAATTCGTGATGTTGCTTACAACATATTTTGAACACCGTTCTTCCCAAAATGATTTTCCCCGATTCTAAAACAGACCAAATTAGATGAGATGAGTGACTAATTATTTGAAGTCATCAAATAAACCCAGTGACGAGTAAGACTTCCCTAACAGAATTCTTAGTTTGAAGGCGAGGGAGAAAACTGCTGGATAACCTTTCATCAGTTATTAAACAGTTACGAGTTCAACTATAAATTTATATTGGATCAGCTGTTTTTAAGTTTTATTGAATGGGAGAAATAGTCACAGTTTCGCTTGTAAACGAACGCAGTGGATGTAGTCATTCTACGAAAGAGTTTCATCATTCTAAAAGTGGTTACAGTTTTTCGAGAAAATGTCAGCGGCTATTCGTAAATTCATAAGATGTCAGAGTCTGACTGCGAAAAGAGGTGTAATACGAACTGTCAGTACTTTAGAATATAAATTTACGGAAAACGACGTGGAGGAAATTAAAATTCCTGTGCCTTGGGGACACATAGCCGGTAAATTTATTTTCTAAGAAAACACAAATGGCGACAACACTTGTCGTCTTTGCTTAAATTATTTCCCTCATTCTTTTTCTCAATGCCCTATCAGCTGTACTGCTTTTGGTTAGCACTCCTTCAATCCACTTGTCATCTCAAAGCATTGGCTTTGCAGTCTGCAATTTTTAAAGGTGAAAAATATGTGAATTTATTGCTTTGTTTTAGGTAAGTGGTGGGGAAGCAGGGTTTCTTCCCCTGTTTTGGCCATTCATGGTTGGCAGGACAATGCCAACAGTTTTGATAGGTTAATTCCACTTTTAAATGCACCAAGTGTGTTGGCCATTGATTTACCAGGTCATGGCCATTCTTCTCATTTGCCAGAGGGAAGTGTGTATGATTTTGCAGAATTCATTATCATGCTGCAGAGAATTCAAAAGCATTTTGATTGGACACAAATTTCTCTCCTCACTCATTCTTTTGGAGGGGCTCTGGGATATGTGTATTCATCATTGTTTCCTCACCAAGTAAAATGGCATGTGAATTTAGAATGTGCCAGAAGTCTGCTGACTTTATTCAGAATAAACCTCCCGAATCTCATGTCCAAGGAAATTGATGAGCTATTAAAGATAGAAAAGCAGAAAAAGGCAAGAACACCGCCTGCATATAAATTATCTAAAATGATTCAAATGTTGATTGAGGGAAGTTTTGGAAGTATAGCATCTCCAGAAGCTGCATTGGTTTTATTAAAGAGAGGGATTTCCTTAGCAGATAATGTTCCTCATTCCAAAAAAACAGAGTACAGTTTCGGTGAAAGTGACCTAATGGATTTTCTAAAATATGAAAAACAGTTAATAACGTCTCTGCCAGAAAGAGAGAAGGCAACCATAAGTGAAAGATATTCAGCAATGATGGAGAATTTAGAAAAAGTCAAAAATGAAGCAAGAAAGTTTTCATTAGATGAAGAGAATGACAAATATTATGTATTTTTAAGAGATCCTTCCATTAAAGTTGCAGTATTTCAGAGTTTCAGTGAAGAGTTTATTATTGAAGCCTCTAAAAATATAAAAAATCCACTTTTGTCAATAAGAGCAAAAAATGGATTTTTAAATGGATTCACTGGAAAACTTTATGAGAAAACCTTGAGTACTTTAAAAGCAAATTCTGTTGATTTGGAGCATCATGATGTGGATGGCACACATCACGTTCATCTGAACTCTCCACAAATCTTGGCTCCAATTATTAATAAGTTCTTACAAAAACATGAATAGGTGCTTTTCAAATATTTTGTTTTATTCAGAGCAAATTCTGCAAACAGCAAAGGATGGTGTATTTGTGTTATAGTAATAAAAAAATACACCAAA
This sequence comes from Brueelia nebulosa, assembly GCA_028293925.1. NCBI lineage: Eukaryota > Metazoa > Arthropoda > Insecta > Psocodea > Philopteridae > Brueelia > Brueelia nebulosa. Next base: position 56,240 of record JAQIBA010000003.1, on the reverse strand, counting down.
CTTCACAATTAAAAACTTGAAATGTATTATTAAATATGTATAAATTTCAGAAAGGGAAATGTTTATGGTATTTCTCAAAAGCAAAAATAAATGAATTGTTGAATCTGTTTTTAATTTAAGAGCAGAAGAAAATTATTGAAAATAAAATTTTTTTGCAGGAAAATGGTGGGGCTCAAAGAGCCACAGACCAATATTATGTATTCATGGCTGGCAAGACAATGCTAATTCCTTTAAAACCCTAATTCCACACTTATCTGGTAAAAATAGTTATTTAGCTATTGACTTTCCTGGACATGGATTCTCATCTCATCTTCCTAAAGGCGTTTTTTACAATGTTCATGGAGCATTAGATGCCATCAGGAGAGTACAGCTTTTCTTTAAGTGGTCAAAAGTGTCTCTGATTGGACACTCATATGGAGCAGGAACTTGCTTTTTATTTGCCTCTTTTTTCCCAAGTACTGTGGATTTTTTTGTGGCTATTGACTCAATAAAACCCCTCTCAAGAGACCCTGCAAAGGATATTAAAAATGCACCGAAAACAATAGAAAAAATGTTGGCGCAGGACTCGCTGGACAAATCAACCGCCCCTTTGTACAGTAAAGGTGACTTAATGCAAAGATGGATTAAAGCGACCGATAATTCTCTGACCGAAAAGAGCTGCGAAATTTTAATGGAAAGAGGAACAGAGGCAAATGGGAATTTGTGCAAATTAACAAGAGATGCCAGACTCAAATTTACTTTGACCACGAATTTCACTCAAAAAGAGTATCTGAAAATGGCAGAGGCCGTTACTTGTAATGTATTGTACATAAAGGCCAAAGGCGCTCCTTACTTTGAGGACAGGAGCAATGACCAGGAGGTGTTGGATGTGCTTGAAAGAAAGGCTAAGCACTTCCAAAAGCATGAGTTGCCTGGGACACATCACATTCACTTGAATACTCCTGAAATAGTCGCGCCTATCATCAACTCATTTATAAATGCTGCCACTTAACATTATCATAGTTTTATGAAACTGCACTTATTTCCATAAAGGAAAATAGTTTGAAGTACTCAAATGCGCTGTGACTAAGTTTGTTAAATTTTTGACTTTATTTCAATTTGAAATGAAATTATTATAATTAGAAAATATTTAGTTTTCAACTATTTTTATTATTTGTTACCTGTTTAATAAATATTCATTTACTTATTTATTTGTAATTAGTTTCAGAATAGTCAGATAAATACAGTTATATTTGAGCAAAATAAATTTTGAAGTTTTTAACTTAAAAAAAATCCTTTGCTTTTATTCCTTTGATTCACTTTTAATTTCCTCATTTCACAACTGAATCACACAAATGCCTGAAATTTTCAATTTTAAACTTTCTTAAAGTCATTAAATAAAAGATACATATTGAACCCATTTATCTTTAAAAACCTCATTTGAATTATTCAGAAGCATAACAGAAAAGTAAAAGTTTATGTGCAAAAAATTAATTTGATTTTCTAAATAAGTTTGTATTTTTTAGAGATCACGCAAAATATTTTAGATGACTATAAACTTATTAAAAAATTACTACATAGTCTTTAAGATTTCTTGGATTTTAACAATTAAGAACTGATTCATACTTCTGCTTCTTTAAGTTTTTGGAAATGAGACATCTTTAAAATAATTTTATAAAATAACAATTTGTGGATTTTAAATAAATTTAGAAACTCCTGTTTTGCTATTTTTAAGGAAGAAAACTGTTTAAAAACATAAAATCTTTTACAATTATATGTTATTCATTTTCAAAATGAAAAAATTTTTTAAAAACAAAACCAATTTTACTTATTATTCAATGTTTTTGTTTCAGGAACTATTCTGAAAACTTTTAAATCACATCTCTGAATTTTTATAAATTGAAAATTAAAGAAGACAATATTTAACCAGATTGTGCTTAATTCCTGAGGAAAAAACAAAACAAAAACAAACTGTACATTTTCCTTTTACAAAACTAATGTTAATTACAACTCCTGTCACTATATCTTTTTGTACGTAAAGCGCGGGGTGATATCCCCATTTTGAGGGACCTCATCGCCATGGCTCTGTTAAAATGTCTTTGTGTCTTTATCTCTGTGAATTCAGAGTCTAAATTCCCATCTACAGAAGACAGTATCACCAGAAGAACCCCAAGAACCTTAAAGAAAAGATGCTCATTACATATCATAGGAATAATGTGGTTAGGAGGAGGAGGAGTGCCAGGGCAGAGTGACATACCAAGCAAATGATTATTAGCAGAGTGTATATGTGTATTGTGGTTTTTGGGATGGACTCCATGTCTTTGAGGGCAGCTATTGCTGGTTCAAACTCAGGCTTCAACTCCAGTGAATGCTTTAAATGAAGTGAAGCCTCCTGATAGTGGCCATAGGCTTTGAATATTTCCCCAAGAGTGTAATACTGCTGCCAGGCATTTTTGTCAGGAGGCTGTACTTCTAAGGAGCGCCTGGAACAAAATGCACCATGATAATTAATGGGATAGGCTAAATACCAAATTGATGAAATGTTATCAGTGAATTATAATTGATTCAGAGTTTGAAGACTTTCCATCGAAACATAAGACAAGTTTTACCTGGTGAGGTAAATGGCATCGTCCAAGTATTGCAAGTTCAGTAACACTCTGGCCAAGTTGAGAAGCACTTCTGCATTGTGAGGTGACACAGCCAATGCTCTTCTGAAGCATTCAATGGACTTCTGGGCATCACCTTTGATTCTCCAAAAATTTCCAATTTGGTTGTAAAGTTGGACTGATTTAGGCTTCTGCAAAAAACAAAAACAGTATCATTTAATTTTTTTCTTTAAAAACAAAATAAAACATTTCATATAATTTAAAATTTGCAATGCAGGAATATATAAATTTAGTAATTAATATAATCATGCATTATAAATAATATTTCCATTATTTCCAACTGCAATTATTTCTTAAAATGATGGTGCCTTTTTAAAAGACTGGACTCTTCAAAGCACAAAAGCAACTTTGTTGAGTTACTATATTACACAATACTTGAATTTGTGTCATCTAACTTCAGTTGTTAACTGGAATTGCTATAATAAAACATGTTTTTCTTGCATTATTTTTTTGGTGATATTTTTATGTTTTTTGGGCACAAATTTAATACAAACTCTTTAAAAGACTGACATCTTCATGTGGGTATTAGTTAATTAAAAATGTAAAGCTCACCTCTCTTTTTGCTTTTTTTAGTCTCCTTTCCAAAGCATCCACATCAAAATCATTGTTTTTGGATGATTTCTTTTTGAAAATAAGTGCAACTTGAGGTTCAGGAACATGAGGATGATTATGCCTATTATTAACACCAACTAAGTTGTCATAATAGGTGAAATTAACAGCCTTTCCACAATCCAGCACCTCATCTAGTTCATTATTTAAACTGTTGACTTGTGATGTTGAATTAGCATCTGCAACTCTTGTTCCATTTTTTGATACATAAGATGCACTGCTATTGTTGTTACTGGTGTTGTTGCTGTTGCTGCTGCTGCTGCTATTAGCACCATCATTAGATTCAGGAGTATTTAATAGCCTTTAATGAAAAAAATAATAATAGCCAAAATAATGATATCTTATAATTCAAGTAAAAATGTACATAAAAATCCACAAGTACCATGCATTGCCATCTGTTTAAGCATTTTTATTTTTTCTATAAATTTATTTCTCATAGATAATGGTCTATAATATAAGAAGAGAAAGTAAATTTGCGATCCTACCTGTCATTCACGTCAAAATAAGAAGAATGACAACCAGCATTGAAAGACTCGACACTTCGTTTAGTCCAGGTTTTACCATAATGAATGGTGGAAATTATTATATCGAACACCGGATCATCAGTCATTGGTGGCTGTGGCAAAGTCAAAACATTAGGAAATATATTTCCTTCCACGATTTTCCCTTCAGCATTTAACTTCCAAAGAGTAGAGGTTCGAGAATTGACTTGGAGAATATGAAAAGACAATATATACAGCGCCATATAAGTTAAACATGGCACGTCTGTCATTGCTACTGAAAGGTCTTCAAAACCGCATTTAACGAAAAAACTCCAGCACTTTGGTACCGAATTAATTTCATGTAAACATAATGTTTATTTTTCTAGCACAAAGCGACAACCATTTTCCTAATAATTGCCAACTGCAAAATGTGGAATTACTTTTTCGTGAAAAATAAATGTTTCGTGTTGGCAGCAATGGAAAATGGTGTTGATACACGTCGGTAAGAAAATGTCGGGGTTAAGCCGGTTTATTTATTTTTTACTGTCTGTAATATTTGTTTTTGAGTCAAATCTTTATCTTGTGGCGGGAGGCGGCCAGACGCTTGTACTGTTAGACAGTTTAAATATTAGGGAAACACATTCTATTTTTTTCAAATCATTACAAGGTAATAAAAACCACTCGAGCAAATTTTCAATTAAAATTTACTTTAGTATCTTAAAACAAGTTTAATATTCTGCGAAACTGGATTTATGCTTATGTACTGTTTTACTGTTTTAGAGAGGGGATTTATACTAACTTATAAATCTGCTGACGATGCCAATTTAGTACTATCAAAATATGGAGAATTTCTTTATAAACATCTAATTATATTTGCCCCATCAGTTGAAGAATTTGGTGGGTCGCTTTCAGTAGAATCCATCACGGAATTTATTGATGGTGGAGGAAATGTATTAATTGCAGGTACTATTATTTCTTTGTGTAGAAGCAGCAGAGATATTTTTGTCAAACTTATTCATAACTTACCTCTTGATACTTACAGGCAGTACAAGTAGTGGTGATGTCCTCAGGGAACTGGCTTCTGAGTGTGGAGTTGAGTTAGATGATGAGAATGCAAGTGTTATTGATCACATCAATTATGATGTATCAGATCAAGGAAAGCACACTTTAATTATAGCAGAGAAAGAAAATCTTATTGATGCTCCAGTTATAGTTGGGGACAGAAACATTCCTCCTTTACTCTACCAAGGGACAGGTCTTGTTGCTGATAAAGAAAATCCTTTAGTTTTGCAAATTTTAACAGCATCTGATTATGCATACTCATATGTGCCTGATCAGCCAATCAAAGAGGTAATCTTTATAGAAAACTATCAATAAATTCAATAATTGAATTAAAGAGTTAAATTAATTTTGAGCATTTAATAAATAATTAATAATTTTTCTTTGCAGTATCCACATGCAGTTGGAAAAAATACTGTTTTGATTGCTGCCCTTCAGGCAAGAAACAATGCCAGAGTTGTCATATCAGGTTCACTTTTCTTCTTTTCTGATGAAGCATTCACATCTCCAGTTCAGAAAGCATTAAGCAGCCAAAGATTTGAAACCTCAGGCAACAAGAAAGTGGCCACAGCATTAAGCCAATGGGTATTTAAAGAACATGGAGTTTTACAAGTCAAATCTGTTTCACATTCTTTAAAAAATGGAAAAAAATTTCCACCATATTATACAGTGATGGACAGAGTTGTTTACTCAATTGAAATTGAGAAATTGAGAGATGGGATTTGGGTTCCTTTTGAAACCAATGACATACAGCTTGAATTTGTCCGAATAGATCCCTTCCTAAGGCAATACTTAAAGCATAAGTCCAATGGATTGTATGAGGCAGAATTTACAATTCCTGATGTGTATGGTGTGTATCAGTTTAAAGTAGATTATAATCGGATTGGTTACACCAAACTTTATAGTACAACTCAAGTGAGTGTCAGACCATTGGAGCACATTCAGTATGAAAGATTTATACCCAGTGCTTACCCTTACTATATCAGTGCATTTAGCATGATGTTTGGAGTTTTTATATTCAGCTTTGTTTTCTTGTATTATAAGGAAGAATCACCAACTGATGGAAAAAAGAAACATGAATAAAACATTGTATTAATAGAATGACAAGAGTAATAAATAATTTTCATAAGTTAGTTGCTTTTTCTCTCTATTCCTCATCAATTAGTTTGCACCTGAAATCAATTGAAAACACATGTGCTACCACTTTTGTAAAGTTCTTAGTGGAAACACTCAAAAACTCTGTTGGCTGGTTGAGTGACCAATTGCATCTCTGGGATTGTTTTTTTAAAATCACAGACACCAATTACAGAAATTAACTCATAAAAGTTTTTCTCTACAAAAATCTTTAAAAATTACTGAAGTTTTTTTATGCATTTGTTTCAATATATAACTACATTAAATGTCTACAATATAAAATTGTTCTAGTTGCTCGCTTGGCCAAGTAAAAAAGCACTTCATATGGATGACCGTGTGAAGGAATGTAAACCATTTAAGTGGAAGACTTGTTTTGTGAATATGAGAGCACCACCTCATGGCTGCAGCCTTTCATAAACCCAACCTTCCTCTCCCTGATGCAAAAGATTATTATCCACAACATCATCTTCCTTGGGGATCCTGAAGCGTATTCTGTCATGCATACGATCACTCTGGCCCTGCCAGAATTCTATTGTGTGTGGGCTGAGAAGGAAACCTCCCCTAACAAGACACAAAGGTGACAAGTTTTGATTTTATTAAACTTGAGTTCACATAATAATTATCTTACCAGTCCTTGGGCTTGGGAATAAAGTCACAATCTGCATATTCCTGTTTTAACTGATTTTCTCTTTGACATAAAACATTTCTGCTGGCAACAGGTTGACTTTGGTTGCTGCATGCTGCTCCTATTTGGCTGTCTTTTGGCCTTGAATGAAAATAGTCAGTAGATTCCTTCTCTGACAGTTTTGTTACTGTCCCTTCAATTCTAATCTACCAAAAAAATTATTTTTAACACTTCTAATCTTCTTATTGACTAATTGCATAAAATAACATAATAACAGGGCAGAAATTAGGACATGAGCCCATCTAATGCAATGTAGAAGCATCAATCATTTGGTGAGATCATGTCACTGAATCACGATACACAACCAGATCAATCTTCAAAATCCATTTTTGCCTTAATTTAAAGAGAACATTCCAGGCTACTTTAAAATAATTAAAAAACTAGAAAAGTAGGTTTCTCACTCACAGATCTTCTTAAAAGTTCCCAATAGAATACTAAAGCAGCATTTGGGTTGTCCTCTAATTCTTTTCCTTTTCTGCTGTTGTAATTAGTGAAAAATCTGAAGCCATCTTTTCCATAGCCTTTAAGTAAAACATATCTAGCAGATGGAAATCCAGAGCTGGAAAACAAATTACAACAGGTTCATGTTTGGATTCAAAAAAATTTAATTGAATTACCTTGTAGCAGTTGCCAGGCACATCGCGTTTGGTTCTAAAATATTAGGAGTGGCACAAGCTTCATTAAACCAAATCTTAAACTGCTCTAACGGATCTTTCGACACCATTTGATCCTCTGTGAAAGCTTCCGCTTTTTTCCTATATTCAGCTCGCATGTTTCCAAGATCCACACTAAACCCCGTATGAGACATGGCGAAAAGACCTTTTCTTGAGAGTAAAAATCTAACAGCTATTTTTCTCCCAATCATGGAGAAATATACACAAGGAAAGACTTAAATCGACCTGCCTAATGAGGAATTGATCATTAAATTTCTGATAATAAGGGGAAATGTACATTAACCTAGGATTTACAGACGGTGGTCATGTTGGCAACAAGTCGAATTGGAAAAAAGAAAAAAGCGGGAATATATAATGAGGACGTAAAAATGTTCTGCCTAACATTTCTGTTGTTTCTGTTTTATCTTATATCTTATAAGTTTTTTCAAGTGAGCAATATTTTTTAGATAATTATTTTTTAATGTCTAGCCGGGGTGGGACAATGGGAATGCAATTTAAATATTAAAAATGCAGTATTTTAATTTTGTTTCATAAGAATATTATTAAAAATTCGAAAACTTAACCTCTCGTAACTACGATAACCTTTAAATATGTATCGGAACTTTTTAAGGCATTACTGAATATATTTAAAATATATTTAATACATATTAAAACAAACAGACTGTATTTCAAAGTAACTTTTAGATATTAAAAGTACTTGATAATTGTCTGAAATAAAATAAATTCAAAAATATATATTTTTGTAAGAAGAATTGCAGTAAATGAATCAAAATAAAAATGTATTTATAGTAGAAAATTACATTAAACCAATGTTTGAATCCACTCTTCTAATGGACTTAAATTAAAATTATTTTCTTCCTGTCCAATTACAGCTGAACATTCTGCAAAATCCACTTTCATAGGAGATAAGTGGGAAAACTCAAAATCTTTCCCTTCTTTTCCCAAAAACACACTCTCACTGGCTTTTCCAAGAGACTCTAGTTGATTGGTTTGAGTTGTTCTCAAAATATTCCTGAAAAGATTTTCATCCATAAATAAATTGCACCCTTATGAAAATTCATAAAATTATATTTCAACTTACAGTTCTCTTTCTAGTAGCATCTTTACAATGGAACTGCCCTTAGCTAAGGCTTCACCCTGTTTATTGCAGAGAATTAACAAGGGTGGCACATTATTTGCTATATAACTGTCAGTAAGGCAACTGTATAAAAACTCTGCCACATCTTTAATATCTTTTTGAACCTTGAGAGAGTCCACAACAAATACCCAGCCTCTTGCAAGTGGCTTGAACTGATCAAAGAATATGCTTCTCAGTCTTTCATGTCCAGGTATATCGATTATGCTAAAAACAGCCTGTACAAAATATTGTAAATAAACCAAAATTTTTAAACAACAATATAATGAGAGAAAAAACATGACTTACAGGTCCACAAACATAATCGCCTATGTTTTCTTTCACTGACGTGTGGGTTTGAACATACTTTTTGTACACTAATCGAGAAAATATGAGAGTCTTTCCTGCTTCACAGAGCCCAACCAGCAGTATAGCATTTTTTCTGCTTCTTCCCTTTTTGTATAATAAATAGAAAACTGGAGCAAAACAGTTATATAATATTAGAACTAAGAAAAAACTAATCTTTTCCTGAAATGTATTGCTCATGTAGTCATTTGTAAATTTAATAAGTTGAGGTTAGGTTTCCATATGTTTTTATTTCTCACATTTAAAAGTGAACTTTGACTTATAAAAATTCAACTTACTTAACGTAATAATGACGGCAATGATTGCCACCACTATCCCAAGCGTTTGAGGATCATTCCACGTTGAGTACAGTTTCTGAGGAGTAGTCTTGACATGTCCGGTGCCTTCCATTTTAAAACCACAGCACCCTGCAATGCGGGCTTACGTTGGCCAACCTGATGCACTTATTTCCGCCATTTTTCAAATAAATTTTCCAAATTACACGAGAGCCGAACGAATTCCCTGTTATTAAGGGCACTTTTATTATTAGTGTAGAGAGATTGCATTAAATCTTAAACCGATTCGATTCATAAATTAGTAAGAATTACAAAGTGAAATTTAAACTCGCCTAAAGAAACATTCTTTGAGTCGGTCTATAATCTTGATCGATTGGTCGGTAATCTGAGTAAGGAATTCACGGTCACATTTCAACCTCCTGCTGCTCTCATCCACTTTTATTTCCATCATTTTATATAAATATTTGCCGTTAATGTCTGAGAGAATTCACAATATTTATCCACCTCTATTTTTCATTCTTTAGTGTTACTCAAATCTACCATTCGTGACTTTGAATTTCTCTTTTTATAAAATTATTTGACCAGAAAAATCACAAAACCCAAAAACAGAATGAAAACCGAGATTTTCATTGAAGAATGTAAAATGTGAAAACGCATGATTTTTTTGAAATTTCCCTTTAATTCATATTTAAATCAAATTCGGATCCATTCTATTCTTATTGACGTCAGCAGCTCTCTGCAGGAGTTTCTTTTGAAAACCATCAATATTTTGAGTAAATTTACCAAAAAACTTTTCTCAAAATTTTTTCAAAAAGCAATTACATGTGAAAAATAAAGTATCGCTACCCTCATCAGGACAAAGCCAAGTCCTGTTTTCCAGTTATCCAGTCATTATTTATTTAGAGGATTTTCTTGTGTTCTTCAGACGTCGATGGGACGGTTTCACTTCGACTGACAATTATTACAAGAATTTAGCTCCGAAAATATTGCAGTTGGCGTATGAATGGAAGCCGTTGGCTCAAAATAATTAAGAAATTAAATGCATTGAAAATATCACGGGAACCACGGGGTCATTTTTATAAGCATTAATTTCTACAAATGGTGCTGGGGTTAGCTCATTATAAATGAGAAGGGGTTTACTGTCAAAAGATGAATGGGAAAGGGCAGAATGAATAAGTCTACGGAATCTGTTTTTTAAAAACGTATTCTCGTGGAAACACCCCTTGAAGGGTTTAAGTTACACCAAATTAGTAACTTCCCGTAGATAAAAATTAAATAACAATACGAGTGTCATTTTTAATGATTTTTGTTCCCGGTTGGCTTAAGAACATTTAAGATTCTAAGGTAAACGATTGGATCAAGTGGGAAACATCCATCAGTTGCAAAGGAGTTAATGAACCTTATCTAAGAGAAATAATTTTTCACCTTTTAATTTGCAGGGCCAAAGTCTCTGTGGCATCCATCACTCTTCGCTGGCTCGTCCTCATGGATAGCTGGATAATTTGATCCCACTCGGGGAAACATTCAAAACTGTTACGAGTAATAATTAAGGTTTATTAGGACGTCAAGTAAATACACATCTGCGCTTAGTCAACCCCAACAAGTGACAATTTATCATTTGCGTTAACAGTTTTTCGCTCCTTACCAAAAAATTCACTTTTAGTGTATGATACATTTTATGATTCTTTCTCATCAGGTTATGATGTCAGCAACAGAGAGCACATGGTTTCCACTTTATAGGATTTCCTCGCCACCAAAATGCGGTGGTCACATTGCGCATTCAACTCAGATAAAATCCCCCTTCAGTTTGTTTAAAGTTCACTTCCTCAGACTTAAACCAACGAATTCAATTTCACGAAAGGAACTCTTTATTTGCGGACCGATAACAATTCAGGTGCTATTTTATTCTTAACGACAAAATTGATTTCCAAATACATTATGTCAATAGCTTGTGCAGAACGCATGGCTTAAACATGCGACACGCATTGTATTTGCTCCCCTAAATTTCGGCTACTTATACATTTCTGCAATTATTTGTTGTTGTTGTTTGACATTTTGTTCTTTCGAGACTTTATTTTCTTTTCCATACTGTGAGCATCTCACCGTTTGTCAACGGCTTTTAAATTCAAAAATTCCTGCTCTGATTGTGCTTAGTATTGAACGAACAAAAATTGAAGAAATGTCAATACTTAGACACGATATTCTGAAAAATGAACATTAATTTGAAATTTGAAACATTTTTATAAAAATAATGTGTTTGAAGACATGGCCTCATTTAAGAAGGCCTCTCCAGATGTCAACCGCCTGTATATGTCACTTTTTATTAATTTCCTCATTGAGAGAGCAAATTATGCTTTAATAAGCTGAGAAAATTAAAAAAAGATGCCAAGCCTCCCAACCTCTTATGAACTTCCGTATCATCTAATAAGCACCGATTATGTGCAAACAGTAAAACGAAATAAGAATGAAAGGCAAATGGAATCTAATGTGAAATCTTAAATAAGAAAATTGTATTCAAATGTATTTTCTACTTGAAAGTATAGCCTTCGTATTTTCTAAGAAAAAAAAAGGAATCAGACTACGCCGGTGGTTGGATAATCTCCATAACCATAAAAAACTTTAAAAGGAGAAGAATACACCTTTAAAGCCATTGTTCCACGAATAGATAATAAATTTAACACTGTTAATTAGGTGTTTTTGGAGAATGGTAGTTTGGTCTCCATGCTTGCTATCAAAAAAATTCTCATTTAACGGTTTTGTATGACTCGGGATTTTCACCTTTCTGTCCGTGTGTCGATAATTGGGCCCAAGTCTGTCTTCATCAGAGCTTCATTGGAACTGAAATTTTTAGGTATTTAACTCCTCATTGGAAAGAGTAGTTGCAGATTAATTACCGAATGAAATGTGAGGACCGTTGACCACAGAGTGTTAATGGCTCACTGTAGTCATTTCCAACATCGGGTCATTTCGAAATATGATCCGATTAACGGATTAAAAAAATTTTTGAAAGCAAATTGTGAATTAAACATTAAACAATTAAACAAAGAATTAATTAAAATTTCAATTCACACGGATTTATCTGTGACATAAAAAAAAATAAAAATAATTTTAAGAGTTTTAACATCTAAAGTTTTCATTTAATTAAATTAACAAATATAAAATGAAATGTGTCAGTAATTCAAATAAAAAATCCGTAAAAATCAAAAGTAAACAGAGTCACAAAAGGCTGTTACTGATTATTATTTTTTTATGAAATTGAAGTAATTTTCATTTTTTCCAGATTGTAATGTTCTTTCCGTCTGGAAGTCCTCCAGCTTTTTCAGTTGGGACCAATTTTTCAGTTCTGGCAGGTGGTCTTAAGGTGCCATCTCACAGACCAATGTTTTAAATTTGAAACAATGCATTTGTCAGATTGAAAACGCTCGGAAAACAATGCAATCGTCGGCTTGAAACCTTCCAAACGAAGGTATTACCTGGAAGGAGAAAGCAAAAAAACTATTGATCATTGAAAGGCAGGAACCTTCGAATGCAGCACCCGGTCAAAAAACTCATTCATTTGGAAGGAAAAGCAAACCCTCACCCTTTGTTTATTAAAAACAAATTCTGGTGTAATTGATACTGTTGCTAATTGGCACCTTGGCCTAAATGCTATATATTAGCACCTGCTGAAGAAGGTATTATAATTTTAGCGTTTAGTTTGGTTTTAGGATACACAATTTAGGTCAGTTTTTTCGGCACTGTTCAACAGATTACAGTCTGCTCAATAAATTAAAATCCGGCTTTAATTATTAGTTTTCAGATTTTTTTGTTTGGTTAGCATGTTTGTTTCCCTTGATTTAATACCGATCTCAGATGTGTAATTACGTTATACATTGAGAGCTTCTAAAGTCTTTCATTTCTTCGAGTTTTTAAATCCGCATTTATGTCGAACACTCAATCCTTTTCTTATGATCTCTGAAATTTTTTAGAAAAGCCTTTCAATAAAATGAAAAATTCATTGCGGTTAAGAAAAAACAAGCACAAGTTTTAAATCAGGAAACAATAATTTTTATTAATGTTCCCGCGCAATCAATTACGAAACCGAAATCTCACCTTTTCCCAACACATATTTTGGATCAATTTTTTCATTTTATTTTTTTTTACACGAAAGGAAAGTATAAGTTATCCGGTTTAAATATTTTTTTTTTATTGTAAATGAGATCGTAAATTTGAGGCGTAAAAAACGCCTGAAAAAGTGTTGGTTTTTTTAACCTCCACCCTACAATTATTTGTTTATTAAGTATATATTTACTTTATCTTATCTTGTTTATTTTGTACTTGTCCAGGTACTCGTCCTTCAGATACCTGACTAAAGGCTCCATTTTTTATATCTTCGATCTTTTTCGGAGATTGTTTTAGCGAACGGAAAACCAGATCACCACTTCTTCCTTTGCACCCCCGTGAAAGGGGTGAGTTCAGGAGATTCCGAACAGAATTCCTTCGGGAAGGAAAACCAATGTCCTGTCACAACGATTCGCCCTCTTGCGACAAAACAAATCCATTCTGCAGAGTTTTAATCATTGCTCACTGATTTTCATAGCGATCATCCAATTTGTGAATCCCTCGTATCTCCATTCGTTTCGATTGTTTGAGCAATCAAAAACCTAAAGTAAATAAAACTGCGTTCTCCCGTGTTTTTCCCTTTGTATAACCCCCAAACAACCCTCGGCCTTTAAGGAATTCTTTCTCAAAAGCGATGCGCTCAAGGAAATTCGGATCGAAAGAAAACAGAAAAAACAGGGAAGATTAAAGGAACGGAAGGCTTCGCCACCGCGGGGCGTCCACAGCTTAATTTAATCTTTCAATTTAACAAATAAAATTTAAAAATCATTGAACCGTTTTAAATGGGATTAGAATATTCAATAACTGTAATTGAAGAAGTCGGCGAAGGTTTTCCTTTCGCTCGGATTTACTCTATCCGTCTTCATGTACGACTTCTTTCTGCGCCATAACGACTCGCGATTACTTCAAAATGGCGGCCGCAGTCGGATATTGAGTTGGGACAAATTGGGAGGGCTCCTCTGGTGTTTGTAAGAAGGGCTCTTTTGTAGTAACAATTTTAGGGGAGCGGAGCTTTCGGGCGATACAACACTGCACTTGTCTCGGTTGTTCGGTGCTCCTTTATTGTGTTCAGAAATTTAGAGAAAAAGGTTTCGTTTAAAATGAGAAAAAAAGAGGAAAAATTTTTGGTTGTTGGCTTCACTTTAATATTTTGAGCCCTCTTTCAAGAAAAAATGAACAAAAATACAAATCCAGGTGATCTCATTGCCTTTCATAAGAAACCAAAAAGGGAATCCCGACAAAATATCATAACCAAAGCACCGCTAAATTGTTATGTGAAAACAGAAACCTTTACAACATTTCAACCCGAAAGGGGTGAATAAATAAACCCTAAATTGCTATTAAATTTATCGAAAGGAAAATCCAACAAAGATATTTGTTTAGTTACCGGCAGACGGCCAGTGCGAGAATCCCCTTCTAATGGGTGGATGGACGACAACTGCTCCACCCCCAACCCCCACCCCGGGGTGCCACTGCAATGACCGGATTATTCCTTCCAGCCCATCCAGAGGAGGAAGCTGGAGCGTCCTCTCAGATGATAATTAGCGCCCTTCCTCCGGCATTGGATTTCTCGGAAACATAAAATGCTGTGTAATTCATTGTGAATTGTTGCTAAATTTAATTTGCGTGTATTTTCTTAGGGGTCCAAGGATGGGAATGAGGGCACACACCTGCCGATGCTCCGTGGGTTCGTGTTGGTTCCTAATGGGTTTTTGGCACCCTCGGAAAAAAATGAAATGATCCGTGAAGGGTTATTATTTAAAAGCAAATTACAAATCAACGAGTGGACACAGAGGGTTGAGCTCGCCACCGCCATTTTGAGGGCGGTTTCAGGTTTAAATCTCCAAAGAAGACTTCTCTTGGGGGAACGTCAAATTAGTTCTCTCTAATTCTTCAGAGACGGATTTGCCAGAAATAGAGTGTAAATATTTGGGAGTATTCTGCTGATACGACGAATTCATTGAGTCGTTGATCACAGATGCCACCTTTGGACGGTTGTTTGCTTTCAAGTTTTCGAAATTCGCTGAATGGGGTGTCAGCATATGGAGTCTTTGTCAACCAACCTGAAAAGAAGTGAGTTCATCGAACCACAAAGAGGGATAAAAGCCTGAAATCTGTGTCCAAACACTCAAATCTGTATCCGAAGATAATCGGAGATGAATAACATCCTGCTGATTCGGATTAGGAGTCTGTTAAAAAGAGAAAAGATTGTGAAATTGTTTTTTTTTATCTGGGAGCAACCCACAATTTACGGTTGTTGAGGGGTGATAAGTCGAGGAACATGGCTGTTGGTCGGCCGGGGTTTATTTAATGGCTTTTTGGGGTCACCTAATGTGACGTTGTTTTTAAAACTATATATCTCACTGAGAACTTGACACTGCGTAGTCAACCGTGAAACTCTAAATTCTTTTCATAAGGGTGAACCCACTAAACCCCACCGTGACTGACTGGCGGATGTTGAACATCTCTGCATTCTTTTGGGGCTTTTTCAGACGCCGTTTGGACCTCTTGGACAACTTTGGACGTGGCTTTTGTCCTTTTCAGAAAAGCCACTCGCTTTCATCGAATGAGGACAAACAAGGCTGTGGGAAAGCCTCACTCCTCGTTCGAATTAAGTGGGCTTAAGCGAAGAGAAAAATTTTTAGAAAGCGCATTAGAGACCTTGAATCAAGAGCAATTCAAAAGGCATTGTTCGTTTGGTTCCTTTTTCGAAAGACGTGAGAAAATGGCCTCCCAAAGAGACGGGATAAGGACTCGACCAGAAGAGATGGTCAGAAGAAATTAAGAGATTCATTTGAGTTTGATAGATTAACCTGCAATCGAATGACTAACAACATCCCGTGTTTAATGAGCTCTTTGTTGGGGGAAATTTATAAACGAGTTAATGCCTCTCTTGAAAATCCCTGTCGGTTCTCAGAACCACCGAATTTCAGCCGCATTCAAAAGTCAACGGCAGTGCTCACAATGATTGCTTTTTGAAAAATGGACTCGCACGCCCACGAGCTATGCCGAAAGAGCAGAGGAAATAATCTTAATGAGGGGCAGAGTGAAAAGGAAGGGGATGAACGGGGCTGAATCTGCCACAAAAAAAGGTCAACAAGAACATTTCTGAGTCGGTCCTGGACCTCCCCTTTGGTGTAGCCTTGTCTTTCGCTTTTTCTCTTCTTTCTGTTTACTTAGGACGGGGATTTTTCGCCCTTTCAAACATCTGATTTTCACTTTATAAATTCTGTGCGGTGTTGGCCTTCCCTCCTCCGATAAAAACATATTTTTCTCATTTCAAATGGACATTTTTTTGGCTTTTCCACACTGAAACCGATTTAAAAGCATACTGTTTGCACATTCTTCCAAATAATACGGAGCAGAGTGAAGAGGTGAACCATAACATTATTGTAATGTTTATCAAAATGTTAGTAACAATTTTTGAAACCTCTGGTCTAATGACGGTCTGAACCTTAAACTTTTGCTCTAATTATGTATTCATTCATTTATTTTATTTCATTTGATTTTATCTTAATTTAATATTTATTGAAATTCAGGTAACCCTTTTATAACGCGGTGTTTGGGTTCCATGAGAATGGAATGTGTTGTAGGAGAACCACAGCTAATCCAATAAGGGGGTTACGTTCCAAAAACTTAAAAAAAACCAACGATTTAAAAAAATTCTCCGTCAACAGCTTAATATTTACTAAAAATACACATTTACATTTACACTGTCGCATTGGCATTTGAGTGCACAATAATTCCTAAGAAGCTTAAATTTAGTGAAATTGTTCAGAGCGTCATTATAAAAGAATATCATCGAGGAACAACTCCTCTTCTTAAAAACTTCTGAAAAATAGTTATTTAGACGCAAACTGACGATCACCAGCATAATTCAGTTCAGGTTTGGTTTTAGGACACAATTACAGTGTTATATACTGTATAATATACAGTCTTCTAGTGCGCCAGGTCCTGTCAGAATGCCCGGGGGGAAAGCAGCCCCCGGCCGTCCGGGCAGGGATGGCTAAGGTGGGTGAAGGCGCTAGCCGGAACCCTACAGGTTAACCCGGGCAGTCTGATGTCGGTCGTGGGGGATCGTGCCGGGTGGAGGTCCCTAATTGCCTCCTTCATCCCGCGACCCTAATGGACGGGCGGGTGAAGAAAAGTCAAGTCATACAGTGTTATACAAGTGTTGTACAGTATGTATATTGTATTAATATTATTTTTTGGGATAAAATGATAAAACGAGGCTTATCTTCATTTCGTCTTGGAAAAGTTTTAACCCTGTTTCAACCCCTCAATAGAGTCACGTCCCACTCAATTTTTCACGGCTCAGAGATTATCTTTCATCTTTTGGTTATTCTGAATTCAAATGAATGAGGACTCAGAAATTTATTATTATTAATATCTATTTTAATTACAAGAATTATTAGCTTGCGCCAGGTAAAGCAGAGGAAAGATTCATTAAAGTGAAAACGGTCTCTCGAGTGTGGCAGAGGGTATTTATATTTAAGTAATTAGTAAAACATGTTTTGCTGTTTAGCCAGGGGTTCCGTCAAAGAAGACGAAAAACCTATTAGAATCGAAAGGGGCTAATAAGGAATTCCAAATTTATCTTTGACGACATTAAAGCCCAAAAGTTTTTATTCCTTTTCAACTGGAGCGGCAGTCACAGTCATTTCAGGCGAAATTCCTCCAGGAGAGTTTGCCTGTCCATGAGAGATTAATTTGGCTCATTCGCTCGTAAATTATCCCCCAACTGTGAACCATTTGGAAGGCAATCCAACCCTCTCTCTGCAAATGAATGAGAGTGCACTCGACGGCCCTTCGACGTGTTATTGGGGAAGAACTCTTCTGTCGGAGTGAGAAATGTTAATCCCGGTTTTATGACGAAGAAAAGGTAATCGGTTCTGTTTGAGGGGAGCTGCAACTGCATCCTAATCGACGGAAGTATGAAAAGCGGTGGTCGCCGCCGAAGAAGGAAATGCAAGGGATTATCCGGCCAAATGAACTCGGTCGTATGCATATGCATGTTCTCTTTGTTCCAATTATTCATTTAGGTCGGACGTCCCGAAGGAAGAAGCCTTTACGAGCCAAGAGTTGGCCAGTTCCCGGAGAGAGGAAGCCCAAAAGGAAATGGCCATATTCACCGCCTTGTTCGGCTCTCTGTTCTTCCGGGCTCAGTTCACTTATGATGGTTAATAGGTTAATTGGAAAATGGGGTGGAAAAGGTAGTCTCACCACTTAGTCGGCGTAATCGGCGTATCGGGTGAGATTAATGTAAGATCATTAGGGTAACGAAAGAGGATCGTTTTAACATGATAATTTTGGAGCGTCTTCATTAGAGGGCTGCGAAAGCTAAGCTTTCATATTTAAAGAATAGCCTTTCCGAGAATTTCATTTCGCCTAACTTTTGAATTATTTCCTGGCAATTAATCAATGGTATTCGACTCTTTGTATTCGGAGCTCCTCGGGTTACTTACGCCGACATTAATCTTTGAGGGCTCCACTGTTGTCTTTAATCAAGTGTAATCAACTGGTGCTCTGCGATAATTTCGTGTTATTCATCACCGCTCCCGTCAAACATGTTCTCTCGGGCGGGCGTCGTTGAAATGGCCTAATGGGTTGTTTGTTGGTGGAGAAGTGGCCAAAGGAAGGCTTCGACCTTTGGCACCTCTGAGGACGTTGGGAGTGTGTGAGCGCATGTGTTTGAATGGAGGGAGTCCGAGAGAGAATGAATGTCATCAATAACAGGGATTTGACGCATCGAACTGAGGGTTGGGAGGCGGTGGCAGAAGTTAAGGAGACCTTTGACAAAAGGTGATTTGGTCAACGACATTGTTCACTTTTGCCATCCTTTTCCCCATTTTACAATTTTTGTGCACTTATGTAAACACACATTTTTATTGTTAACTGGTTTTCAATGAAAATCATTCCTTAATAGTTTGGGTTGTTTGACTTTTTCCCATTTTCTCCCTTCTGCGGGGGGTAAATAAAGAAAAACCTATTTTTTGGATCACCAATCTTTCTGCACTTCACAACAGTGTCATCAATAAAACATCATATTCCAGCTGCCCTAAATGCTTTCCCAAAACGAAACCTGGCCACCGTTTTTTTTCAAAGAATGACCTCATGAATGTACCATAATTTCCTTTCCGTAGCATATTTTTTCTTTAGGACCGACAGTGAATGACCCCGTCGACCGCCCTTAGACAGGATTTTTACCCCGAATGTGCCTTTGCACCGCTGTAAGTTGCTTTCGACTTTTTCCTTCAATCTGCACAGACATTACACATTTCAACAGCTGTCTCTAAAGCTTTTTATTAAATAATTACCAAAATTTTTAGGTGTTGTCGAATCGCCCTTGTTTATCGAGGGCTAACTCTTCACGTGCATACGCTAATAGCACCAAGTCTTGAGCATAATAACAGCCTCAGTGAATAGTCTGCTTGCAGAGTAAATATGAATTCTTATCGCTGAGCTGCCATTGACTTCCACTCGATGCATTTAGCCAATTTTCGAAGGATCGCCCAAAAATAATCGATTATTAAAAGAATAATATTCACAAAACTCCCGGTTTTTGCTTTTTGCTTTTTTCATTAAGGATATTTATAATCATTTTGGTTCGTGTCAGGCCGTATTTGCGGAATTAATTTCCGATCCGATGCAATAGAATTTGCATTATTTGTTCGTTAAGAGGGTCAGAGACCGAAGTGAACACAGCAGTCGAAGTTTGCCTGGAAAGGCCATTGGGTGGAGAGGGAGGAATAGGTAATTTCCATGCGAAGGGATGCAGTTATATTTAATTGTAACAAAGAAAAGACATTTCGGAAAATTTTGAACCGTCTAAAAGGGGAAAATCTATTTAATTTTTTTTGTTAAATGTTTGTTATTAATGCAAAGAATTAAAACTGGGCTTATTGATTGTTTCCGAAGGCGAAGAACGGAGGAAATTTACCTGACAGCGTGATTTTTACACCCCATAACACGGGGTTGGAATGAAAATATATTTTTTGTTTAGCCCACGTGAAAGGTGCAATGAAACGGGGTGGCCGCTAGAAACCCTAATCTCGAACGCACCAATTACGAACACGTAAGGGTGGCAATTATTCTAAATTTTTACCTCAGATGGGAAGTGCCCCAAGTGTTTTTTCCATGGCAATCAGTCCGCAAATATCACGTCAAAGGATAAGGCAATTCGCAAAGGCGAAAAGATCGCCTCTCTCATATGCCGTTCAATGGGAGAGGCTGCGCTGGAGTCTTCTGCTTGCGCCACTTGTTTTCCTTTGAGCTCGATTTGGTTCAAACAGATCCGCTCAGCACTTTCAAGGTTGGGTACAGTGGTGGGCACTTATTCGCATTTTGTTGGCACTGTAAGAGTCGAAGAGAGTCCTTTAACTCTCCAACTAACGAGGCTGTCAGCTATTGGCTATGCCTCAACGGCGGAGATGAATTAAAGTTAAAAAATTTCTCATTTTTTGGGGTGGTGAGGAGAAAGGGTGGCCACCGCGCGAAATCATTTATCAATTTCACTGGGGTCTAATCCTGCATTGTTTTGTGGTTTCCGGTTAAAAGAAAGAAACGATGAAAAAGAAAAATGAAGACAATCTGGAAAACACGAAACCCATTCCGAACGGTGTTATTATAAAATTATTAACAAAATTAATGTCTTGACGAAGAACTTTTATTTATCATAGTCCTGCCTGGGAACATTACCTGTTTCTCTATCACCAGCGACTGCGCACTTTCCTTCTTCGGAGGGTTAGGAGAGATCAGTAACGTCGGCAGGTTCACTTTTCATTCTGTGCCAAACATTGTCTTCTCTTCTTTCGAGAGAATTTCCCCGGTTCCCACCACACACGCTCCCAAAGATGAAAACATGGCAGGGTATCGCGTTTCAGAAGTTCATAAGCAAGTCAAAAATATTAATTAGGAAGGGGTCTGATGACAGCTGCAGAGTGAACGCGCCACATAGGGCACATTCATCGCGTTTTAATCCGTTTCCCAATTCTGGCACTGCCCCCTCAACACTTTAATGGGGAACCGGACATAAATCAAAATACGCGTAAAAGATGGAAGCCGGAGCGTTTGCGTGACATATGAAACTGAATGTTAATACGGCACTGGAGTGGTAAAAACCCCCTGCAATAAAAACAGGTACAAGAAACTCTACCCTAAAAGAGATGATGAAGAGTGAAAGAAATGTGCACCTGTCTATCCTTATAGCCCGTAGAGTTCAGGTTTTGGTTGACATTCTTCACCACGAAACGTTTTTTTAACACATTTCACTGCCTCATTTGCACCGACAACAGACCTCGTCTGGCATCTCTGGATTCCTTCACATTCGTGCAAAGAGCACAAGTCCAAGTGTTGGCAAAGGGAAACAGGTTGTGAAACTGAGTGAGTGAAGCCCTCAAAGCAAAGAAAACAAACAGAATGGAGATGAAGGGAGAGGAAAAAATTGAAGGGAGGATAAAAGGGAGATAAAAGGAAATTAAAATCTCTCCAAATTCTTTTGCACGTCGCGGAGTCCAACTACCTCGATATTATATTCGTTCAAAGGTAATAAATTTAGGCGTGGAAAAATATAAAATGAATGATGTAAGGCCAAGGTTTTATAAAAAGATAATGTGGTAGTGTGAACCCCGCCCTTCGGAAAGGCAGAAAACTACAAAGAGTTGGCCGCTTTCTAAAAGTTCTTCAACTGGACGGGATAATAAATCGAGATTGACCCTTGAATTCCTTCGGTGCTATAAAACAATAAAAACTCTTACGCGGATTAATAAAATCATTTTATGCCGCCGGTGTCAACCACAGAGTGGGAGAGGCTTTCAGGTGCGATTTGCGTCCTTGGGTGAAAGCCACTGGGCGGGGGGCGGCCAAATTCGGGCAGAAACCGGCAGAAACTCGCTCATGTCGCCGTCCGAGGTGGCATTGTTCGGAGGACAAAGAAGCAGATGCTTCCGTGGCCTGAGTCATCCTTTGGTGGAAGAAGTCAAAGATGGTCGTAAATTAAGAAGTGGAAAGGCAGAGGATTATGCTGCGTGTGGCAGGCTGACCCTTCCCGAACCAGCACTCATTCTTTTTCTTAAATGTCACTCTTTGTTGGCCGCACTCCTAATGAATTCACTCCGGGCTAAGAGTTTAGCTGGAAATCCCTTTTACAAAGGAATCATTCGCCCAATTAGAAAATTCGACTTTGCAATGAGTAGTCCAATGTAAAATGGGGTATGCAATGATTTACTCTTTAACCGCTGCTTTCATTATTCAATCTGTAATATAAAAAAATATTGGGAACTGTTTCATGATAAATTGAAACTAAAGAGAAAATGGCTTCGTCCATGACAATGTTTGGTGGGATTCTGTCGGTTGGGAAGAAGGATTCGTTCTGAGGTGGGCAAAGAACAGAATAACTATGAATTTGGCTGTGAGGGAGTAAAGAAAAGGAGTCCACGTTTGCCCTCTTTGGATTGTTAATATAAATTGTTAAAACTGTCATAAAGTTTTAAAGCGTTTTCTCGGCGAGGGGACATTTCAAGCCTTTTTTGGCACTATCGTTAAATGTTTTTATTTATTTATTCGTTCAATAACAATGGCAAACTCATTTCGAGTGTTTGCAGACGAACTCAAACTGTGTGAGACATCTGCTCAACAAATGTTTGTTCGGAATGTTACCATTTATGGATTTGTGTTTTTGTTAGCACATTCCGGGCCCGGATCTAAGGAACGGAAAACAAATACGGACTTATTAGGTTGAACAAGTTCATTTTTTGCGTCTTCTAACTGTCACGGACTTCTTCAATCCAAATCACAGTGCAGTGATCCCTTTCAAAGTTTCCCCCCCAAACCCTTGGCGACTGCCTTTCAGAAGCCAAATCAAACCGCAAACGCGACGACTTAGGAAAACTCAACAAAATGCACCTTTGGCAAAATGGAGTGAATTGCTCTGGGACAGGTAAGAATGTTTTCGCGGTGCCTTTGACAAAAATGGGGGCCGCCTGTCGAAACTTAGGTTTTTACCTCAAAAGCTGCTTCAGGAGATTAATAAAAATCCCAGGCCCTCGACGGAAACTAACGGTATAATTTTCATTTCAACCCTGAACAGGTTCATCAACCTTGGAATGGTACCTGAAATCCATACAAACTCCAAAGCCTTTTTATTGTACCTGATTGAACATAAATATAAATTAGCCATCGGGCACGTAGTTGCTCCGGGCCGACGGCGGCGACCAGAAACAGGTGCCGGTCTGTTCGCTCCAAAGCGTTCCACAGTGTGTCCATTGGATTGTCTGGTGGAGGCGAATCGCGGAAGGAGAAGACAAAACGGTTTCGCAGTCGGTCTGGGTGGCGACGGAAAGAAGGAAGGGCCCGGCACCGCCGACTAAATGTGTTAATTAATGTTAAATCTTCGGGCCTAAGATTACCTACCACAGTTAACAGCCCGTAACTGCACTTAATCCACTCTTGAAGCCAATTAAGTGAGTTTTCCGGAGAGAAAATAGGTGGACTGTCATCCGTTTCCTCAAAGAGCGAAGCTTTGTGAAAAACCCAAAAAGAAAATATGGTTCTCTGCCCGACGACCGCACCCCCTCCGCATTGATGACTGAGAAAACGGGGATGCAAACACGGGGGGGGGGGAGCCGAGTTATGGCTTCGACCCACGCACCCTCTTCAAACACCAGGTGGATTGGACTTCCACCCTAAAAGGAGCCTTTTACGTGTAATGCCGAGGAGAGAGAAAATAAATAGGTGCGGCCTGATTCATTTCCCCAGAAAAGATTTTGAAAGGGGTCTCCACCCCAAGTGACAACCTTAGAGCACGCCAGACAGCTCATACATCTTCATATTAGCATAATATCATTAATAATTACGCATTCTTGTCAGGGATTACTGTCAAGGACAGAGAATCATCGCTCCCCTTCGGGGCATTTTCCTCTTTCTCTTTGGCCCTTCGTTCAACTCCTGCGCCATTCCCTTGCCCTTCGTCATTCAAATCCATTTTTATTTGGGGCCGATTCAAAAACCTCTTCTTTTGGAAAGCTTTCTGCTCATGACAAAATGATTTTTAGTGAAAGCCGCTCCTCTAAGAATTGCGTTAAAGAAAGGGACGGACGCCCCGCAAGAAGAATCTACTGATCGTTACTAACAGAAAGAGGATTCCGGATAAACCCGAGAGGAATTTTGAGCCGGGACTGATGTAGATAAGAAATAAAAGGGCGACATAAATACTGTTTGATGTTGTTCAGGAGAGAGCATCGGAGGAATTAAGTTTCAATGTTTAGGTTTGTTATCGGTTCGTGGTCACATAGGCCCGATTTTTGAGGGTAGTGGAAACATCTCCTGGGGTATCAAAAGGGGACGAAGGAACAGGTTCTACACCGTCGACAACCAAAACAATAAATTGATCCCATTTCCGAACACGGAAAACATTTTTATATTTATGGTTCCCCGTTTATGTAAGCAGTGCCGGCGTTGAAATTTCGGCACTTTTATCTGAGAAAGGATGGATTAAGAATCAGCCTTCGATGGATGTAAATTATAATCTTTTTAAATTTAAATGCGGACGTATAACAACCCCTAGGTCGAAGGTCGGATGAAATTTATTTTGCGGATAAAATTATCTGCTCATTGATGGAAAGGCCTCGCGATCCAGCCTGGCGATGGTGTTAACGATTTAAATAACGTGTAAATTATCAAAGTGGTTTAATTTTATTTGGAATGAATTCGGAGTGCGTGACTTCAAGACACCGGACTCGCTAAAACGCCAACGATGATAATTAATTTAGCTCAAACCGCCGAAGCCCTCACGTGAATGCATAATGAGACAGTATGCAGCTGACACGTACAGAAACCGGCGCCAACTGTGCCCCTTTCAAGTCATTGCTGAATAATTGCCCTCGAATGCCCCCATTGGTGCGAATCGACAGTCAGCAGAGGAGAACAACAGTGGCGGACATTTGGTTCTTTTTCGGAGCCACTGAGAGCCCATGTTAACCCGCGTTGAAAACCTCCAATATAAATCATATTAAAGAAATACAAAAAGCAGATAAAAGAAGCGGAAGTAGTAATCTGGTCGTTTTGGAAGGTGCGAAATCAAAGAGCATCTGCTCTTGGAGCATTAAATGAAGAAGAATGCCGGAGATTTATTCAACTTCAAACTTGGGCCTCTCCTTCACAAAGCCCGACACACGACTTCCCACGGAAGTCTTTTGATATGTTTATATAAATATATATATATATATAAATCACGACTTTATATAAATCACGACTTTCGATATGCTGCATTTAAGCAGTGCGCTTTGCACCCGAAGGTCACGCCGGGCCAAGAATGAGTTGCATGCCCCCGGCCGACGCATGCAAGGGACGTGGCTGCAGAGAGGTGAAGGGCGAAGGGAGACGTGGCTGCAGAGAGGTCGAGAGTCGTGGCCGGATGGGCGAAGCATTGGCCCAGTTCGAGGAGGACGAAGTCGGGGTCCCGAGGCAGTCAAGGTGCTGAACTGGAGGCAGGACACGCTCAGTCAGGGTGGATGCGGAGCCAAGTGCCTTGTACAGGTTTGGAAGCAAGGATAAGCCACGAGATAACAACATGTCTATAAAAGGCGAGTTAAAAGAAAAGCCGAACTCCATTGAATTAGTGGATGGTTCTTCGTGGGAAGAATTTCCAAGTATTCTAAGCAGCCGTCGATGGGCGAAACTAAGGTGAGAGGTCCTCGCGGTTTGCTCCATGTCTTCGGGAACTTTATTTACGATGACCGCCCGGCGAAAGTTACGAAGAGTAATATTTTTTCGTTAACCAAGTTCACGGTTCGGTTTATTCGTACCTGGCGAGACCTCATGCCGTGTCCCACGCTCTTTAAATAAAGGTCGATTTTTATAAATTGATTGTTTTATGCCATTGTTTCTCGGTCTTTGGTTGTGTTTCTCTTTAAGGAAAAACGGCTTTCGTGGGAGGCTGCCATGCACAACTCCTCTTCTCCTGCCACGAACAAATCTCAAAGGAACCAACTACCGAGGGACTTCCTGTGCCCTCCATCAAGAAAATTCTATTATCTCGGCCAAGAAGAAGCACTTCGCGTGTTTGAGGACCTCCGGTCGGTTTGTCTTTTAGTTTTCTCCCGTCCTTGACCTTTGCCCCGGCTTCCTGAGAGGTCTTCGCTTCAAGAGACTTGTCTTCAGTCTGACACACACTGCACATACAGATAACAGAAGAAAATAACAAATTTTATTAACGGAGTGCAGACGGACAGACAACCAAAGTTCATTAGGCACGCCTTATTTTTTTCTGGTCATGGTAATCAAGTGATTAAATATCTTGTGTCTATCTGAATTATTCATCAGAAGTGGAAGAGCCCCGTATAGATTGTTTTATGAGAACCGTCTTTTTATGTATTTCGCTCCGGCCGGGGAAAGGCGGGAGAACGCATTCAAAACAAGCGCTCGACTCCTGCACCTTAGGAGGGCGACAGTCGCTCGACGACTGTGAGCGCACGCATCGGGAGAACTCTAAAATGAGCCTCTTCGGCGCAAGTTCAGCGCTCGCAGGGGTCGGGTCTAAGGATGAAGGCAACGGACTGCTTACTTGACTCGCCTCGGTCAAAGCTAAGCGCTGCCGGGGCCTTCTTGTTAGTTTCCTCCGTGGCATCAGACTTGGCGTGATGTGGGAAAGGATGTGAGCGTATGCAACAAGTGCCATCGAGATGGATTCTGGTGTTAGACACTCGCCAGGGCGCGAGTCGTGAGGTCGAAGGCCGGTGGCGCTGCGTTGTTCGGTTGCGAAGGTAGCGGGAGTTTTCGGCTGCTGTGGGTGATGAATGTGAAGTGGTTCCTGTTGAGAGTTTCTCCCGTGTTGCATCTGTGAATCGATAGACGGTATGGTTGCGGGTAGCGGTACGTTGACATCGGCACCGCCGCCGGCGATCGGTGGCAACGGAGGATGCGCAAGTGTTAATGGAAATACTTCTGGTGTGGCTGGGAATATGAACGTGCCCGCGGCCCCGCAAGGGACCAACGAATCGGGCCCCACGAGGACGAGGACCTCAGAGAATCGGAGAGTGAGTATTTTTTTTTAAATTTAGTCGGATTTCAAGTAAAGGCGACAGCTTTTCCTTGAGTTTCGCTGGAACTGTCGAAAAATGAATGAATCCGCGACATTTATGATAGCGTTAAATAATTCTTATTGGAATATCGATGGACTCGACAGGATTTTTTCCACCTGCAAATAGATTATTACCATTCAACGATGAAATACAATAACCCAACTCGCGTGAGTTTTGCAAATACAGCATTCACCCGTTAAAAAATAAAATAATAAAATTTTTCAAATTAGTGATCCTTCGGCAAAGGTTAAAGCAATTAAAAACGCGACTTCCCGCGTGACCCCCCCTTTGGACACCGTAACACATTCTAGTCCTCTCTTGGCGGAAGCAAAAGAGCTGCCATCTATGGCTCAGCCGAGCACCCAAGAGATGGGCAATCATGTCCAATTACTAAGTTATATGAGTCAATTAAGGAATCCGCCAGGGATAGGGCGGTTTGGGAGGGTGTCAGGTGGCGGAGCATTCCTTGAGAATTCACTTCGTCTTCGGCCATGCCTTGAATATTTTCTTCAGCTTTCACGCGTGGTGATTCGGTTTCGTGCTCGATTGATAACCTGTTGGGAATGCTCGACTCCCTTAAAAATGAATGTGGGGTTAAAATATTGATTTTTGAGTTTTATTCGCCGGGGGCGAGTGTAAATTCTCACAAAATGACCATTTCCTTCAATTGAGGTTTTCGGTGCCTGGAGTCTGCTCTTAACGACCAGACGTCACCAATGTGTTTACATTAACATGTCGTCCTGGTTTCTAATTGCTTCGGCTCACTATTAATGATTCGGTAATGTGGAAAATTTTAGCGGTTTCTCATCAATTAACATAAATCAAAGTTTTACTACCGACGAGGACGCTAATAAAATAACCACCTCTTCTTTCTTCTGCCATTGCAGAACATAAGGGGAGGACTTTTCACATCAGAAATGCCTTATTTTGACCCCTTAAAAAGCCAAAAGGAGAGAAATCGGTAATTGCGGGACGTGGGAGTAGAAACGCGGAGGCGCGAAAATTCGCTTTCTGAACGCGCACTGCGTAACGGAACAGATGTTTTGGGGGCAAAAGGTTTTCGAGTGGCAGACAAATGACCGGTTCCTCTGAGACGGCTGTCGTTTTGTGTGTTTTCTTGGTTGTAAACGGTGTCAAGGTTTTGGAATTAATCGAACCCGAAGTATCGGGGGATGGAGAAGTGAAAGTATTATTTTGTTTTCTCTGAGGTTTCGAGGAACACCTGTAATTCGAATCCGGCCTTGACCTAAGGTTGTGCCCATTGAACGGATGAAAGAGTCTCACGGATGGAGATCCAAAGAGAAGATTATCAGCGTTGGTAATTTACTGATCCCTATCGATCATTCCACGGCATTTCGTAACTGTGTGACTCGATAAGGGCTCAAAAATAACTTCCTCTCCCGCTATCGAATATGGCGTCCGTCCGCTCCGCCTCAAAGGAAACTTCAACCTGTCTCCGACCTCCTCTCACGTTCGCCCTTTGCGTTCGGCCAAATTCCATCACGTGAGACATTTTCAAAGCCTCCGAGATAAGTCCGCTCAACAATCCGAATGCCACATTCGGATTGTTGAGTGAGCGAGAAATAAGAATCGGCATCTTTTTTTTATCTTATCGTTCAGTCTTTTATGCTTCTCATTCTCAATTAGAAATCTCATATCGGATTTTTCATTAGGGAGATAAAATAATTCAAGATTTGAGATTTGTTTCCCTTCTCGTCGTTTCTGTGTTTCCCTCCACCACCGGAACTCCCGTCAAGATTTCCAAGAGAGACGAAGTGACGAAGCCCCAACGGTTTATTTCCACCAGAGACTGAAAGCACGAGATGCTGCTTTGGAACTTAAAAAAGCCACCGAAATCAGAGCACCCACTCAAGTTTTATCTGGGCACTTAGCCTTTTCTGTGGACAGGATCTCTGCGGACTTGATTTTGAAGGGCTGGCCTCCTCCTCGCCCCAGAGGAAGGCAAGTAAACTGCGCATCGATTCTGTTCCAATCAACAAAAAATCAAATAATAAACAGTGACAGTTTTATTTCGTTGGCACAAGGTTGAACAATATCAACAATGGCCGGCGACGCACAAAAAACGGGAGCAATAACGCCCGAAATGCTCATTCGTCAAATGGCGGTTCGAAAACGAAAAGCCTTTGTGAAAATTGGGCTCTCAACGGTTCCTTTTCTCTTTATGTTTCAGAGCAATAAACCCATCATGGAGAAGCGGAGACGTGCGAGAATAAACAATTGCCTCAACGAGCTAAAAACTCTTATTTTGGACGCCATGAAGAAAGACGTGAGTTTTTACTTTAAGACAAACATTTTGTGTTTACGCTTTCGAGAAACTTCTTTTAAACTTGTCCAGAGAGTCTCGGCGGTTTTATTCCAAAGGAAACTTGTCTTGCGATGAATCCTCCAAAGACAAACTCACCACTAAGTTAGCCCATTCTTCATCATTTCAGCCCGCCAGGCATTCCAAACTCGAAAAGGCCGACATCTTGGAAATGACCGTTAAGCACCTGGAGGCACTGCAGAGGCAACAGGTCGCAATGGCCGCCGCCTCCGACCCAAACGTCGCCAACAAATTCCGCGCCGGATTCACGGAGTGCGCGGGCGAAGTCGGCCGCTTCCCCGGCCTCGACGGCCCCATCAAAAGAAGACTGCTGCAGCACTTAGCCAACTGCCTCAACTCCGCCAGCCCGCCCCCCACCCCGCCCGCCGCCAACCCCCCACCCCCGCCCGCCCCCGCACCCCCCAATCCACCCCTCCAAGTCCACATCCTCAGAACCCCCGTCCACAACGACCCCTCCGCCACTTCCAACATCATACTCGCCAACACCCACGGACAGGGTGTGCAGTTGGTGCCCACGCGGCTGCCCAACGGCGACATCGCGCTCATCCTCCCCTCCTCGAACTCCTTCCGAACGGCCCGGGCGCCGCCCTCCACCACCCCGTCCGCCTCGCCCTCGCCCAGCATATCCTCGAGTTCCTCCGGCTCCTCCCCCCTGCCCATGCTGATCCCCCTCCCAGGGAACGGCGCCGCCCCCTCGCCTCCCCCCGTGGCCATCGAGCGGCTGTCGATGAGCGCGTCCACGCCCCCGCGGCAGATCACCATCCTGACGACGCAGAGCCCCCAGAGGATAGTCATCCCGCAGGGGACTAAGGAGGGGAGCGGGAAGGTGGACAGGGTGATCATCCCCGAGGAGGTGCCTGTGATACACGAAATGGAGTCGGGGTACATGAAGGCCGGGAAGGAGGAGGCGATCGAGGAGAGTCTCTATGGGCGTAAGAGGATAATAATGAGCCAGGAGGGGCAGATAATGGAAAGCGAGCACCCGGGGAGGTACGTCGGGGAGCGGGAGACGTTGCTGCACATCCCCGAGAGGGAGTTCTACGAGACGGGGCCCCAGGGGTACTCGCCGCGGTCCCCCGTGGGCTACATCGAGAACATGGAGGGGCAGGGGTACGGGGGATACTACGGGGGCCACCTGGAGAGGGCGTACAGCCCCGACGTGCAGAAGCCGTTAGCTTTAGTTACCAAAAAGAAGTGCGAGGAGTACGAGAACGAGGAGAAGCCTTGGCGGCCGTGGTGATGGATGGAGTGGTGCTTGTGGAGGAGACAAACCGTGGTGGAAAGAGGAAAAGAGGGAAAGGGGAAGAAAATGAGGGAAAGATAGAAATCTGTCCGAATCAGACGGTGGAGTGTTTTCATTCGTGAAATAAGTTTTTAATTGGTAAATGAAATTTTGTTTTTTTGCATTGGATGCGTTTAACGTTCGCTCTGTTCGTTTTTAACAATTTTTATTTGGTGTTATCGTTTAAGTCATTTTCTTGAAAACGTTCGTTTACTTTTTGTTTAATTGCATTTATAAGTGCCTTCAAACGACAGAATCCGTTTGTCTTCCAAAATTGTTAATAATTGTAAATATTTTTTCATTATCTGACATTCCTTATTCGCTGAGGCCAGCCTCGGTGAGTTGGGCATTTATCAAATAAAATTTATTTATTTTTTCACAACTTGCACTTTATTTGAAATCCTTTGATAACTTCAATTGATTGGCGGCCAGCGAATGAGCAAAGGCCTCACAAATCTTTTATAGCGAAATAACGAATTTTACGCTGTTGCTGAATACGTTTACTCATACTATGAAATGGAATGCTTAAGAAATTTGAGGGTTCAAATAAACAAATGAATGAACAGAAGTAAAAGAAAAAAAATTTTTTGTCGGCGTGCAGAGAGATTTTCTTCTCAGGAGGGGTTGCAGCAGCTTTTGAGGACAAAATTCAGTCGACAGTGGAATGGCTTTTTGGGCGAAAACCCAGCAGAAATAATCAGAAAACCAATCGGGGAAACAAATCCGCAATATGTGTTCGGTTTTTGTGAGAACCTTTGGAAATTTCTCTCGTTTTTTTCATTTCGAGAAAAACTCACCCCCAATTATCTGTCGCCTATAAAAAAAAAAAACAATAAAACTTATCTTCGTTTTTACGCTTTTGGGGCCCCGTACGCACCAAAAAACCTCAAAATACAAGCCGGTGAAAAATTTATTTCCAATTTGATTGTGAATAGATGGCTCTATTAATTAATGAATTAAATTAATATCTCATATATTTCCCTTCTTTTGCCATTTTACATTTTGTGTTTCCTACACAGTTATGTTTGTTCTTCTCCTCTCATTCTTTTTTATTCTCATTTCCTCCTTTAGTTCTCTATGTCTGCTTCTTTTTTCTTTGACACAGTTTAATTTGAGCTGCCTTTTTTTTATTTGACACACTTATCACATTTGACGTGGGCTTTCAATTTCAATTCAAAAGAGAAAGTCTTTTACTTGGCTCTGTGCTCACCGCCCTCAAACAACGGTCACCTTTTGTGAAATGCCCGACGAAAGCAAAGAACGTTGGTTGGCCATTTCGCGAAAGGAACCGTTTGTAGCAACCCTTCCGAAAGTGAAAAGAAACCAGTTGTCGCCATCATGTAAGAGCGAGACAGAAACATGGTGGCCATGTCAAAGAGGAAGCAGTCACACTTCACGGTTTTTCATTAATCATATCAATTGTTTAATTAGTGGCCATCCCTGACACAACGGAAATTAGAGGAAAATGAGTTCCTGGGGGAAGTGATGGGAGTACGCGCGGGCGTAGCCATTCTCTGCTCCAGGAAACACCGTCTAATGGTTTTGTTACAGTGGGAGAGCCGCACTTGTCACGCGAGGCGAGCGCCCATCATGGAATGAGGCCGTGGTCGAAGCGTGGTCGAACCCGACTCTCATCTGCTTAGTAAAACCGACGAATAAATTATCGCGGCTCCAGTGCTCACTGTTACGACGCGCCGCCAACATCTCTGGAATCCTGCGCCATTTTCCATGTGCTGGCGGCGACCTGTGCTCTGCTCCTATAATTCCCTCCAATTTAATTCAACACTGTAACCTCCTAGCATTATTATGCCAACGCTTTGGCAATCGGCAGCAACCATCACGCGCTGTTTGTGTATGTGTATGCGCGGGCTGGCACAAGCAGAAGAGAGCGGGAACCGGAAGTTCGGCCATGATTGCCTGCACGAGTGCCTGCGGAGGTCCACGCGACCGACACCCACGTCCTCCATCCTCACCTCGGGAATCCACACTTCATACTTTTTAACCGAGACTAATTTCTGGTTTTACGGGCTCCTTCGCCTCCGAGGTGGAGGTTGTGTTGGCGTTCTTCCGGCGTTTGCTCCCCTTAGGGGGGAACGCATTGGGTGGTGCAAGGGGAGGGGTGAGGGCGATGGTCGGCCGTTTCGTGAGAATCTATTAAACGGTTAATGATGGAAAAGGTGGGAGATGATCCGTGACCACACAAGACGATTTGACCGGTATAAAGGTAGAAAATATTTCTTTGGGATTGGGAGTGTTTATTAATGAGGCCGAAGCCAAAATGGGTGAATAGTTTTTAATAAGTCGGGCACCGAAAGGAGCGTTTCTTTTCTGATGGAAGGCGGTCGAGGAACTCTGCCTGATAAAGAGCGCGCCACGACACCTCGAGC
Source organism: Brueelia nebulosa (assembly GCA_028293925.1). NCBI lineage: Eukaryota > Metazoa > Arthropoda > Insecta > Psocodea > Philopteridae > Brueelia > Brueelia nebulosa. The sequence continues at coordinate 23,005 of JAQIBA010000003.1, read as the reverse complement.
CTTAATCTGCGTGGCTGCTTTTAAGGCAACTTGCTTTGGACATGTGTGCAAATGATCTCATCTCGTTGCGACCGATTCCTAATTCGGTTGTGTGGAGAGCAATGGTTTTTGGGACCTTTGGAATATTCTGATTCTGTCAGGACAATACGAGGGATTGTCTATCAGTCAACGCTCTTTTAAAGCTCTTAAAAGCTGTCATCGCAATTGAGTCTGAAGTTGCTTATAAATTCAGTATAAAAGATAAAAAATAATGGGCCGACAATGAAATGAATGTTATTGAAATGTAACAATTGCTGCGAATGGAGACTAATTTTCTAATTCGTTGGTTTAAAAAAATTTAAGAATGCAAATTTTTCATATCTTAAAAAATATACATTCATAAATTTTCCATTCTTAAAAATTTTTTAACCCCAAAATTCTTTGCCCCTAAAATTTTTCTTTCATTAAAAAATTCGGCTTCCTGAAAGATTTTCAGTCCCTGCCACGTTTTCCGTGCTCACAGTTTTTCCAGTTTGACGAAAGTCAAATTGTGATCTTTCGCCGTTCTTTTTTGTCCACTGAGGGAGGCACCCAGAGCCCTGAAGAAAGAGGCTAGAGCAAAGAAAAATATTAATGAAAAGTGTTTTATTATTTGAAGAGGTATTATATTATATATATATATATATATTGTTAAATGAACTTAATTGTTAAAAATAAACACATTTGTAAGGGGTGGGAAATTGAGGGAATTGTTTTCTTGCCGGAGGCGGCCAAATCCAGGTACGAGACAGCCTTAAATTCTTGGCCACTCGATCCAAGCGGAGGGGGCTGCGAAAGAGTATAATTTCAATAATCCTTCCCTAAGAGGGGATTAATGAGGCTCCGAAGGTTTCCTTTGGCGACAATGAAAGAATTAAAACTCACTTTGTCCCGCGCCTGCAAACCGCGGCCCAGAAAGGAAGAACATAATGACGAGAATGTATAACTAGAAGAAAAGGAAGGCCGAGTATATTGTTCGTGGCCACCCAAAATGGCGGCCAAGCAAAGGATCAAAGGATCCTCACACTTCTTTGTTTGCCCGATCATTGTCAGTGGTGATACTGCAGACGATGCATGACAATAAAATAACAGCTGTACACACGCGCTAAATGCTCCGAACCAGAGATTAGTGGCCATTATACATAGCTGGAGCAACATAGTATTCATTAAATGGAGGCGGGAATGCGTTTGAGTTGTCTTATTCTCGAGATGCAGTCGACCAGGATAAGTCTTCCTGCGGGGGATGATGGGGAATGACAACCGCAGAGGGTGCGCTCCGCCCCCGCCGACGGCCACTCAAACTGATTCTCGTTTGCCAGCGACCGAATAAAAAATTAATTGGAATATTAACAGGTGAGTTCTCGGAAATATTGTTTCTTCATTAAAGGCAGTGACTGGTCGAAAAGTCGGGGGCTGAAAAACCATTAAGGGCGCACTAGTGTGATGACTTTCTCAGAAAAAGTAGGATAAACAAGATATGTCAAGGTCGGGGGAGGAGAAACTGGGACATGAAATGGAAATTAATTAAACCCTTTCAAGCGTGAGGCGAAGGGATGAATTTTTTGTGGCTGTGATTATTAACTCTCTGACGTCCTCATTAAGGGACCGGTTGGGCCCAAAAGGCCCACGAGCCACGAGGGGAAGCGTTTCCGTTTCCGCTTTGGCGACATCCGCTGCCTCCCGGAACGGGAGGCGTTCGCCGAACAGCGGAGGCTGCGAATCGCCTGACCGAAACGGTTCATTCATTGTGGTGACAATGTCCGTTGCGAGGAAATCACGTCGCGTTTCATTTCCTTGTTTTGTTTTTTATTTCTCGGGATAAATTGTAAAAAATCCAATGAATCATTCCGTTTTGTCTTTTTCGTGTTTCACCAAAAATTTACGATCCAAATCTGGAAGTCGTTTCAAATTGTAAACAAACTTCCGCCCGATTTGAGAGAAACTGTTAATGGCGAACCAATGAATGCAGATGGAACAGAGGAAATTTCGTCAGCGAAACAAACCAATAGAAAAGTAATGGCGGCATACCGGAGGAAAAGGAAAAAGGAAAATTCAACCCTGTCTTGGTCGTCGCTAAAGGAAAATCCGAAGGGTGGCCACAGGCAAAGGGGAGGAAAATCTCTCACATCCAACCGGTCTACAGAATGGAAAATTGTTTTCCGAAGGCAATTAACGAAATGGTAACGAAGTGAAATTAAGATATTCCAATGGTTTCTGCTTCATCACTTGCTGGGATGTTTCTCATTTTACGCGAATTAATCTAACCCATCACGTACGGAGCATCGGGAGGCGCATTGGCCCTTTGTTTTTTCATATCCGCCGCATCACACAAAAAAACAGATGATCCGCCAACGATTTTCGATTCTCTCCAATGAGAAACGACCCAGGGGGGGCTTTTATCTAAAGTTCGGGATGCAGAATCTGCGAAAGGACGCCAACCGCCCGAGTGCACTGCCTCAAAAGGTGACAAAACAAAATATCACCCGATTCCACCCTTTGAACCGGTCGAGGGTCTCGGCACAAAAAGGCGAAGGGATTTTCCAATTTGTTTCCTCCCCTGAAAGGAGCCCCTAATGAACGCTCAAATCCATGTTTGGGTGATTTGCGGTCAAAGGCGGAGAACAGACTAGCGGTTGATAAATAAATAAATACCGGGCTATCAGTTGAGGCGACAAATATTTTGAAAACAAAATGGTTTCGATAAAATAAAGGACAGATAGCCCGAAGGCAACGCGGGCGAGACGGGGCCAAAATAAATAGAGGCTCTCAACGGTTGTGCACTCGAAAACATGTGAAACTTCTTAGAAAGTGGACGACGCCGAACAGCAGAAGAAGTTATGCTAATCACGCGTCTAGATAAACAACCCTTGCGGTGATATATTAGGGTGGGTCGGAGTTGGGGATGTCTCCCTTGTTGGCGGGGCCCCGAGTTGACTGGTGGGGCCCGGGGGCGGGAGGGGGTTGTAGTCGGTCGGGGAATAAATGGCCTCATAAAAAGTAAATGCTAATTACTCGGACAATAAAATTTGAAATTAACTCTAGTCTCTGGAGAATTTCGTGATTTGTCACAGGTACACAATTTTCAATGGTTGTTTTTCGGCCAAGTGCAATTCCTGGAACATCCATTGTTTGTTATAATTTCATTAAAAATATCTTTTCCCCGATTTAACACACCGAAGCCAAGGCCCGGTGCGCTCCCCGAAAGTCCCTCACGTCAACCAAATTGGGTTCGAGGGCACCAAAAACCCCGATATTTTTCGGTTAATGCGGCGTTGTTTCGGCTCTGCTTTCCTCACAAAGAATCAATTCTCGGCATGTGAAACTCGGGCTTGCTCCATGGAAAGCGCTTCGGGTTTCTTTCTCTATGGCGGCATCGAAAGAAACAAAGAACCACTGCAGTTTGTTGAGACCACCGCCTTGTCAGAGTTGGCGGAGGGGAAACCGCGGGAGGGGAAGTGTCGCCGTCCGTGAGGTCCCTCCGAGTCGGGCTGAAGAGTTTGAGAATAAAAAAGGAGAATTTATTTCCGAGGAGACATTCCGGGCAGGGAATGATTATTTTAAACGGTCGTGGAGATAAATTCTGGTGGAAGGAAAAAAGAAGAAAAAGTAAAAAATAATTTCGAATGTGCTCGGCCTCCTGTTGTGATCTATGATAGCTTTTAATGTTCTCAGGTCTTTAAGGGAACTCGGAAAGGCCCCGCAGAGACGGCACCTGATTCCTGGTGAGATCGTGCGTGTGAATTCTTTCTTTTATGCCTTAACGACCGGGCACTTGGCTGTATCGTTTCCCGGATTTATGCGAGTCCCCCCCCGACGACCACTCACAAACCGACTATAACAGTTCTTCTGGTGGAGGTTCTTCGGGGTCGAAATGCAAGGCAGTGGGAGGGGCCGTTTTACGAGGAAAGGAAATGACGGTTCCGAATGGCCATGAGATCCGTTCCTCTTAATTTTATGTCTCCTGCGAAGAAATATGAATTGTTCCTCGAAGACAAACTAAAAGATGGGAATGAAGTTAAATGAATGATAGGAGAGGGTTGATGGGCGCAGGGTGAGAAGACGGGGCCAGGGTAAGACAAGAATAGGCGCGAGGTTGGGCCTCGGGCTGCATCAGCAGGTGCAACCCCCGCTAATATTCGGGGTGGAATTGAGTAATTTCTGTTAATGTGATTAGCATTCACTGAAACTAAGGGTTGAAAGCTGAGAGGCATTTTTAACGTTTCAGGATAAAATCTGGCTTTCGTGACCGGAATAAATGTTGGACTCATCGAAATTCATCCTCGTCTGGCGATGTGTTTGACTTTTCGAAGGGTTGTCCCTTCCGGGAAAGAAAACCCTTTCGGGGTGAGCACCCCGCAGACCCTTCCGGGGGTGGCACCAATCAAACTCATATCAAATTCAAACGCACTCGCACTCGGGATCCTTTCTAATAATTAATGATTTATTTGTTTAAATCTCCTGCTTCGTTCGCAGGTACGGGACCAAAGAAACCAAAGAAAAAACAATGTTTTCTATCACAAAAGGAGTGTCAGATGGAACTTCGTGTCTGGAACCTCCGTCTGAGTGCGACGTCACTCTGTTGCACTTTCTTCGGAGGACGCAGACCTTGACTTTTAACGCACGCCTTCTAAATCATTGCTATCCCATTGCTAAATCCAGAAAAACCTGCTTCGGGACACTTGGCGAGCTACACACCGTTTTCTCGGATTCTCGAGACCACGTGGAAAACGTGTTTGCGTCGGCGGTGAATCTCGCACTCATTTTCTTCTCATTTAATATCGCTTTTACGAGTCCCGGACTTCGTCGCTCCCTCAAATTAGGAACTCCGCACAGAGCTCCCAACCGTGGCGGATATCAGAGAGGAAATAAACTTGGGCTTGGCCTGCTCCTTCATGGCGCACAACCCTCACCCATCTCCGGAATGGTCCCTTTGATGAGCGGTCTTAATTAAAACGGTCCAGGTGTTTGTTTTTCTTCTGCTGATAACCTGTTTAAAATTTGACGAATAATTGGAGCGGGCGAATAATTGAGTAAAAGTGTGATTCCCGCGTTGCGTGACTTCCTTCGCCTGTCATTATTTTAATGAGATTTGATTAGGTGGAAACCGATAGGAAAGAAAGAATGTTCTTCTCTGCCTCCGCTTTGCTTACTCTGTTTCAACAAGAAAGCAGGTGTATTGATACAGCCCCGATTGAGCCCAATTTGTTCTTTCATACAATCAATTATTAACAAATACAACTTCTGTTGCGAAGCGATCGGCTCTTATTAAGAGCCTTTTTTGTTGCCCTTGACCCAAGGCGAGAGATTCTGACCCAGACTCGCTTTTTACCAACCTGTGAAAATTACAGGTGTACCAAATAATAGGTTTTCCGAAGAGCAGATTACACCAATTTTCGGGGCCTCTCGGGGCGGACCACTGGCCCTGCCTTCGGACACCGAAACGTGACCCCCGACCATTCCTCACGGGAAACCATAAGCCACCGAACGCCGAACGCCCGTTCGCTCCCCTTCGAACACTTTCCAGTCTTCGTTATCCGGAAGCGGCCCGACGTTTATTTACTGGCTTTTCGCTTCCTCTCTCGGTTGCTTTTAGAACAAAATTTGAATTTTAAGTGGAGCTTTCTGTCTCCTTGAGAACAATAAATCTCTGGGAAGTGGGCTGATCCCCTGAAAGCAAAAGAAATTTCTTTATTTGAGCGAAATGAAACGTTTGTTTGCCCGGGGTCGTCTGGGCGGGCTACCGAAAACCTCATTACAATCATGTCAGTTTCGTTCCTCACCTTCGCAATGAAATACGAGACTGAGGAATATTAATTTCCAACCCCCTGCGGGCGAACCCCTACAAAATAAGGGTGGCACTTAATCAAATCATTACCATAATTGTTACAGCGCCAATTAACTCGCAATTGCGCTCGTAAATTATTTTCTTTCAGGTTTTCAGGGAGGAAATAATGCAAATCGGGAACGGAGGAGAAGAGAAAATGATTTATTTTGACTTTGTAAGTGAATTTTATGAATTTTACCATTCTCCCTTTGAATCTCTACAGAAAGAGGAGATGTTCATTGACTCATATTTTTCCATTCATTGATTTTTTGTTGTTATTATGTTACAGGGAGACATTAAATGGATGTATCGGTTCTGCTGCCACGATTTCCCAATTTGAGGGCGTTCTCCTTCCAATTTCCTCTTTCTTCACACAAACATTTAGTTTTAACAACCGATGAAAAATTACCCTAAAAATCACCTTTCCACTAAATATTTTCATTCAGGGCCCGACTTCGAAGAACAGAAGTGAAGAGCAGTACTCGTGGGCGAAGTCCCTTCCCTTTTGGCAGAACATCCCAAGAACCCGGTTCCTCTGCGTGGGACAGAGCTCCCACAGGAACCGCTTCGAGGAAATTAGAATGCGAGTAAAGAGCTGCGATGCGGCAGAGGGAGGAAGAATTCAAGCTTGGGCAACGAGGCAGGTGCATGGCGCGGGCGGCCCCGGGAAGGCCCTCCTCGCCGTGGGCCAAGCATCGCCCGCCCCGGCTTCTAAGGCGTCCTCTCGTCAAGAATGTGTTCGCATACCTCTGGGAGGAGCGGAAGAGAGGCATATGTGTGTACTTTATGAGAAGAGTCCTTTTCTGGTTCCACGTCTCCGTTAAGACCGCTTGTCCTTCAATCACACAAATTGACCAAGATAAAAATGCACTTCGTATTTGCGGAAAACTGAAAAGCAGAGCAAAAATGATTTAACCGTTAGACTTGGAGAAAACGCGGTGTCGGTTATTTCACTTTGGACTGATGCTTGCATTAAGATTTTCCCTTTTTGCTGCAGTTTAAAGCAAAAACAGTTTGAAAATGGCAGAAGTGGCGGACTGTCTTGATGGCAGCTGAACAAGTCTGAACAAGTTGAGACGTGCCCAATGAAGGTTTTAGCTATTGTTCAGGTAGAAGTCATCGCTCTAGTTTTCCCGTTTTTTCCAGTCTCCGTGATTCTTTGTTTACCATCAAATGTAAACTCGCACGAGAGGCCTTGCTTGTCTTTTATCTGGCAACGTTTCCCGCTGGGCATTAAAGCGGACGACTTTTCGGCAAAACCTTCATTTCATTGCTGCGGCGTGAGACATGTTTTTGTTTGCCACCAGTTTTTTCCCGTGAAATTAAGGACTCGTATCGGTTTCTTTTTGATTTCTTCAAACAGGATTTGACGAAGAAAAGCAATGCTTTTGTTTGTATTAAGACCTTCCGGAATGATTGATTTAGAACCGAAACGTGAATTGACACTCAATTCTGATTTCCTCACCAAGATGGAGGCTGGCGGTCAGCAATGTTTTTACGATTAACGAAACCTGATACTTTCATTGTTTTCCGTATCCGTGTTCCTTAAGCCTTATTTTAAAATTTATATGAAAAACTTGGATATTTTGACTCTGTCAAAGGGTGACAGCTTCATGGGAGGTTCGCTTGTAATAAAAATTTGTTTAGCTTAGCCCAGGCCATTATCGCCTGCGACTGCGATCGAATTTCGTTTGTAATTGTACACTCACTTGGCAACTATTACAACCGCGGCCTTAGCTCAGCTTAGTCACAAGCAGCCCCGTCTGCCGTCCGACTTTCCCGGATATTGTCAATCTGTAAACTGACTCACTTTCTCGGTCCTTCCGAAGAAACGGAAACAATGGCTTGTCTAGTTTGCTCCGCGTGTGGTCCTTGTCGTTATTGTTTCCCTCCCTGGATCATGACTGAGGAAAACCCCTTTTTGATTTTTAAGAGTTCTTTTTGACATTTATGTCGATCGTGTCCAGTTCACTTTGAAAGTAAACGAACAGCCACTTAATCCTTTAACGGTTTCTTACATTGAGAGAAGTCTCTGAATTAGCATTCTGCGACGGTGTCTGCCCTCTGCCCTCAACTTTTGAATTTATGGTGTTAACATGGCAGAGACACGGCTACCTGCGGGAACGTGGCACCAGACTCTCGCCCGAACGCCTCGGGGCGAACGAAGGTTTATAAGAAATTTCCTTCCCTTCGCCTTCAGAAAACCCCTGCCTAAGAAGTGCGTAATGATAGAGTCACTTTAATTAATAAACATATTAAGGTGCTTCTTAACAGCCATTTAATTTCAGCTTCTGCGTTTACTTCGGAACTCAAGATAATTTATTTATTTTCAGAAATTATTATTCTCATTGGTGTAATAAATGGGTCCCTGCAATTACAATGCAGGTGTTGAATGAGAACAGCCAAGATTTTAATAAACCCCATGAAAATTCTTCGAATTTGTTTTCTAATTGTTTATTCCTCGTCCTTTGTTTCCTGAGAAAATCGCTTTGCGTGGTGACCAGTTAATCTTCAGAACCTTTCCTCTCTCAATTTCCATACTAAAGTGTTGCCTTGATTGACAACACTTCCATCCTTTGTTTACCCACCGCCCGACGAATGCACTGCAACATCTTCACATTCTCCTTCTTTTCACGAAAACCCACTCACGCTTTTTGCATTTTGCTCGCGTGCCTCTTAGAATTTTATCTTCTTTCATGTCCGTCCGCAGTCTGGAACAGAAGCGTCATTTCAAATATGTCTCAAATCACGAAGAGACTGAATAACAAAGTGGAGGTTGAAAGGAAAGCTAAAAGAAAACCTTAAAGCGGTTCGGTGCATTTATCTACAAAGAAAAGCATTTCCGGACTCAGGTATTTATCGATGAGCGTTTGCGAAAAAACCGGAAAACCAGAAAATGTTGAGTGAGAACGCTAAAAAACAGAACAGAAACTGACAAAAGGAGTGTAAACCTTTGCCTCCCGTGTGTGGCACTCGAGGCTGTTTCCCCGTCTACAGCTATCTTTTTAATTAAAACCCAATTTTAAATTATTAATTTTTTTGAGATTAAACTTGGGCGATTTTATACAAACTTTGACTGTTCATTCTGCTTTTGACAGGTATCATTTGTAGGCTCCTATGAAAGAATTTTCATTTTAACATAATAACGTCGGAGTCTTTTGCTCATGCGGATCAAATTTTAATTTGACCCGAAATGACCTCTCATCTCTTCAGAAGGAAAATTTGACTTTTGAAAAGCATTGCCGAAAGTGAGGAGTAGACGCGTTGGCAGAAAGACCCAAAACAAATGCAGTGGCGAGCATTATAACTCTGTTAATTTTATAATAGCTCATTAGTATTTTGTATTCGGGGCACGACTCGTCCATTTTTCAGTTTGAGGGAAGTTGGAAAAGAGTTGAAAATGACCACGAAGGGGTTGTACACAGTTACACAGTCCGCATAAATTATAAAGGGATTTAAAATAATTGGTTTCTTTATTTGAATATTTTTCTTAAGGAAAGCAGTGAAATTAAAGAGTTAAATTAGTGAGTGAGAGGGAGTTGCGGCGGTTGTTGATTTAATTTAAAGAAACGCCAAACCCCGATTCCACTTTTTTAAATAACAAAAACAGTCATTATTTCATCCGAAAAACTTCATTCTTGTCGTAAATTGTTTTAGATGTTGTCTGCTTCATTATCTAAAATCATAGTTGTGATTAAATTAATTCAACTGACACGTTGGCTCTGACAACCAACCTTGTTATAACCTTTTCTTGTTTCACTTGGTTTTTAACATTCCGACCCAAATCTCGGGGGAGAGTGGGGGATGGAGGGAATGGAGGGGGCTCAAAAGCAAATAACACACTCTCCCCCCCCTCCTCTCGGGATGTGAATGACATCTCGTGACCGCTCGCTTCTAGAAAATTATTTCGGTAATGAGCCCAACAAAGGTGTCTTCCGCCAATTAATAGACAGGAAATTTCGGCTGTGTGTTCCTCTCTTTGGGCCAAACGGTGGAGGGCTGGAAAAGTCCAAAACTCCTCGAGTTATCCCTTATCTGAAATCAGAACCTCCGAAGAATTCTCTCACCGAAGCAACGTAATTTAAATACTAAATAATAATTTTCAACTGTAATAAACGTAAAAATTATTATCAATAAGAATGAAATTGGTTATAAAACGTTGGGATAAAGATAAACTTAATAAATACGAATATATAAGAAAATAATAATTTGGTCCGAACATCTATTTTAATGGTCGTACAAGTCCTAATGGAAAATCTTAATCCGGACTCAATTTATAGCCTTAATTAAAATTATCGTGAAGGAAAACGGACACGAATATTACGAGTTTATCTCAAACGTGGGCGTTCACGAGGAACCATCAAATCATGCACATGCTCCGCGGAAGCAGAAGACGCTCACTCTCCAAATGGAAATATACAACCAAACCCTTTCCCCCAGCCATTTATCCTCCGACATGCCCAACGCGTGCACATTCATTAACATACTCAACCTCCCACTGTTTCCTAATCTCGTGAAATACGTCGCCGGACGAGGAGATCTCAGGTGGGCCCCACCACTGCCCCCGAAGACCCCGCCCGGGGCCCCGGCCCTCACACACGACTGTGCCTGCCACGCACGCGCGCCCAAGGGCAGTGGGCCCCCCGCGCTTTTTGGGGGACGGCTCAGGCAAGTAGTCGTTTACTTGTTTGTTGTCCAAGTTGGTCGAGTGATTCGTATCAAGCCAACGGTCATGGAGCTAGAGGGTGGATGAGAGAATAAAACAATAAAAAAAGACGTGGCGGCAGTAAATAAGAATAAAAGTTCAAAGTCATGTTGTTATACGAAGCATGGGATGTTCCCCGAGGGCGCACTCATGATTGGCTGTTATCTATAGAAGAGAAGAGAAGGACTAAGGCGAAAGGGCTCAGGTGTTGGCTTTATCTTTCATGAGAGTTTAATGTCTTCCACTGGGAGTTCGGCGGAAGTCTCCGCAAGAGATCCGGTCCCATTAAGTGGCCGGACCAGTCGGTCCGCGAATTTAATTGCCACGTGGCGCGGAGCATGGCCACAGGAAATCGGCCCACGAACTCACATTGGCTCCTGCCGCGACGAGGTGGTGCATAGGTGGTGCACACCAACGCCGCTGACTTTGGCAACTCAATTCCACGCATGTTTACCTTAGCGAGAACTCCATCTGCTTCCGTGAGGTTTATCAATAAATCAGAATGGAAATGATCAATGAAGGAAAATTTAGTTGAAGCAGAAGAAAAAACTAAGACGTCCTGTCCATCTTAAGTGCGGATGAACCAGAGGGAAGTCGGCTGGAGGTGGTTGTTACAGATGTCAGCAGAGAAAGTTTGGCCAAAGATCTCCGGGTGAAAACAAACTCGGGATGTGGCTTCTTTGTGGCAGAGTCTTGCAGCCAACAATACCGCCATATTAGGCCGAACAAGACGAGAAAGAGTAACCGCATTATAAACGTACAGGATAATACACGTGCCTCACGCAGATGCTGGTCTTCTGGCGGAAGAAGAAGAGAATGCTTATAAAGTAGTCCGAAAGACGCACTTCTTCTTACGGTGACTCCTCCGGTGAAGGCAGTTCTCTGGTATGTTTGTAAATGGAAATAATGACGTCCACTGCACTCCGTTGTGGGAAGAGCTCTCTTGAACAGAATTATTTTCCGCTCTAAGGGAACAATAAAAACGACAACCCTGCATTTGGGATGTTTTCGCAATAATTGACAAACGAGTTAAGGTGACATGAAATACACGGTGTCTCCAAGGTGTCCTCTGGTCCCAAGTGAACGTCCAGTGTGCTCATGACTCGCGTGACTGGTTGCTGTGGTCACCGAAAAGGGAATAATTACAGCAACAATAACGACCATAAAGAGAGCAGAGTGGCTGTAATTTGTTGAGAAGAGAGGAATGTCAAAGTACGGGCGAATGCTAGTTCGTGGCAGCAGTGATGAAGACTCCCGGGGCGAGAAGTTGGCCGGGGGACAGTGGATGGGAGTGGAGACTCGCCATGTTTAGGGACGGTTTCCAGAAATGCTTTTTATTGGTCACGACTCGCTCAAGTAGTAATAATTATTGGATCGGTGCATCCTTCGAAAGGGAATTTATTGAGGCGATGGAAGTGAGTCGGAGGACAAAGGGAGCGCAAAGGAAACGCCCGCGAGTTAATCTGATTTATCTCATTAACCTTTTACTTAATCCGGATTGCATGAAATTGCCATCGTAAGCCGGGAGATGACTTGTTTTTTCGTGACCGTGAATAATTCTCTGTTCATTTGCTCATGCTGACATTTGCACCGATTGGAATCTGAAGAGAGGGTCGGAGGTCACTTGACCGAAGTGAGGCAGAGAAAGGGAGCCTTTCCTACACCCGACCGTCACGACACTCATTTCCCGGGGAACCGGACTCCTGGAAAAAAGAAATAAATTAATTTGCACTTGACATTGGGATCAGCTACTCTTCATCCAATGGTGGTCAACTTTTTCTCATATTTTGTCATCTTTTTAAGGCTAGCAAAAGGTGAAAATGAGCCGAATGATTTGTGTAAATAATAATAAAATGCAATTATATCGCCAGCCCTTTGAGACCAATACTTTTTCACGGATTTAAAAAAGTCCTATCGACAACCCTTTCCTCAAAAAAGAAAATAAAACCAAAAGTGAATACAACAAAACAAAAGCCAGAGGCGCAAAGGGGTGCAATGGGGTGCGTGTTCTTCTGGTGATGCATTAGTGTATTTTTGTTTTTGTAAGCTCGTTAAACGGTGTAAAAGAGAGGAACTGTTTTCTCCGTTCTTCTTTCCCCGAAAGCCCACTTGAGGACACGTTGGGCGGTGAGCAGTGCCGCCCCTGCGAAGGAACAGAAAGTACCTGTAATGAGAGATTAATTGGGCCTCATCTTCCGATGTGCAAAGTCATTTGACTCCTTCAAATCTTCTTATGGCTTTAAGATTTTTGTTTACCGAGTTACTCAGATAGTTGTGTCTCGGCCGTCTCCTCTCAGTGGGGCCGTGAGAAACCAAGTCTCGCGAGTTCCCATGCACAAGGCTGCATTACACAACCTGCTATCTCTTCTTTGCATCGCTCGACCCTTGCTAAAGGCGGCGTCCGCCCAAAAGCGCCGCCACTGCCCCTTCCCGTGCCTTCCTCCTCTCGGAAGCGACTGCTCAGGGAATTATTTTAGTTAAGTCATGAAACAGAATGTTAAGCTGAGCAGAGAGAAATCGCCGAGAGAGGAAAGCGTCGCCTTCCTGCGGCATGAGGCAGCGGGAGATGGAGAGATTTTGGGAGGGCGAAGGCAAGTGGCAGGAGTGCGGGGGTCGTGGGAGCAGAAGGGCGTGCGAGGGTGAGTGTTCGTGGGTCTGTGGCTTATGGGTCCTCGTTGTGTCATAAGCGGTTCTGCGCCTGATGCCCGTAACCAATCACATTTAAGGCGCACATTCGCTCTCGTGGCTCTCGAGTCGTGAATGCCTAAAACAATGATTACAATCATTGTTTTTTTATATCCCTCTGTTTATCTACTACCTGTTTTGAAAGTTTTTATCCGGATAAGATTTGGCGCCAAAGCGATGTAAGTTTAAATCCGACGCGAGTCGCGGCAGCATAAAAAGAAAAAAACAAAGGCGAAAATTTTAAAAAGTAATTTCAACATATTTCGTGACCTTATGGGTCGCAGTGGGTCTGAACCGTGGCCGTGACGTACTTTGGCGTGTCATCTGCAAAACGGTAGATGGAAAGTCCCGAAGACGTTCTCATTGGCCAACGTATTTGGTCTTGGGTGTCCTCTGAATGTCCTCTTCTGGCATGCGACAGAAGTCCCGACACAGATAGCACAAGCCGAATGTAAGCTGCCGATGTATTTGAAACGGGTAATAAGCCAATGGCATGCGCCAGGCACGACGCTAGTTTGTTCAGAACTAGTTTTTGTTCAGGCAAGTGTTTCCCATGCTTAGCCTTTGGTGCCGCCGAAGATCCTCTGCGCGTCCACCGCATTTTTTCTCGTCGCGTGTTTAATTTCTCCCGCCGAAAGGTAAACATAGGCTTCAACGCATTTTATTTTCTGTCCTTCCTGGAACACCTCTCACGTTCGTTTTTCCTGAAAAAGCCCCATTATTCCGGATTTGTTTTTCATTATAGATTTTTAATAAAAAAATGGGTTTGCCCGGATACATTACGAGGGAGATTTTCCCGATGAAAGCGACAAAGAGGAATTTTTGGGTGCCCGAAAGGGGCAACGTCGTCGGCTAATCTGGACTTGTGATCAGGACAATGGTTCCCTTTGTGGCCATAGAGAACAAAGGCCTCGCTGTAATGAACATTAAATGTGAAGAGGACAGTTTCCTTGAAAAATGTCTTCTCGAGAATCCCATACAAGCAGATGACTGTGAAGATTTTAAGTAGCGATAGGTTCCCAACCGGAAAAATCATAACTTGTTAACGTCCTTTTGTCCGATCTGACCCGAAATGAACCTTCCGATGGGCCAAACGCCGACCGGACGCCAACCGCTAATTAACACGTTTCTGTTGCCACTTCCGGTTTGGCGAGTGCCGGACCTTTTTCTTCAGGTTGCAGCCAGTAGTTAATTAGGATGTTAATTGGATTTGTGATTCCCCTGCCGGCGGACCGGATTTATTTTGCAATATGCGGGAATTCCTTGAAAAGGAAAATGCAGTCCACAACATCATTTCAGGCTTAGTTTGAAGTGACAGATTTTTTTTGAAGACCTTTTTCACAATGGGAAATAAAAATTTTAAAAGCACCTTTATTCTGCGAATAAAGGAAAACCGTAAACTCGGCCACATGTGCACGAAGATTGAGATGAACCTTCCGATAAGATACACATCTCGGCCCCCGGGCCTTATAACACGATTGTTATGCTTTATCTCAGATTGTCATCTACATCTCTCCTTAGAAGATCCTCATCAATCGATATAGTAAATATTTAATAAATGCTTTACAGGGAATTTAATAATAAATCCATGTGCTACTTATTTTCCATTGAGGGAAGAGGACAAACAGAGGGGCGCGCTTTGTTCGCCCTCCCGCAGGCCTTTTGCGGGGTTTCTCCCTCGATTGGCACTTTCGTGGGTTTGGGTTGCGGTTCCCTCTGTCCCGGAAGGGGCGGGGGGGGGGGGGATCCCCCGGGAGAAAGCGAGGAGGAGTGCGCAACAATGCGCGAATAACACATCATTTTCAATTTTGAAAATCACCGTTGGCAAGAAAAAATCATTTGAAAAGGTTAAATTATAGGGAGAGGAAAAAAACACGGGGGGCGTAAAAATAAAAAAAAGTTAAAAGGGGTAGAAATGCACTTTGGAGGGTAGGAAATTAGTGGCGTGGAAAAATTTTAAATCTAAAATTTAAGACGTCTGCCACTTTGGGCGTGGACCATTTTATGGAAACACACAGTCACTAATTTGCCATTAAAAACTCTCAAAAATATTTACCGCCTTCTAATGGATTTCTCTTTCAATATGTTTTTCTGTTATTTTTAAACAAATATAAATTTTACACCGAACCTAATAGATTTTCGAGCGTTATTTTCACAAATTAACACCCATAACTGTGTGGGACCATTAAAAATGAGTTAATTAAACGAGCGCGAGGCAACCGGGCTTTAATTGGCCACCTCGCGGAAGAAAATGAGGTCCAACGCCGGAGTGGGAAACCCTCCCTGCCAGAAACCGTTCCCCTAAATACTGCTGACTAATGCAGAATTGTGAGTTTGGGTCCTCCTGGGAAGTGGCCCGGAAGGCAAAGGGTTACACCCATTCATGCCTTCCGACCAGCGTTGCTTCAAATAAAAATCAGACGTCATCTTCCTTTGTGCAATCGTGCAATGCTCTCGGTGACATTTTTTTCATGATTGATAGCTCTCTCTTTCCCACCTGATAAAAACCGATTCAGGTCCCGAAATCACTGTCGCGGTGATAACCCTAATCTCTTCACGGGCGACGCAAGCTGCCAACATATGCGAGCGTTCCGCGGGAACGCACAGTTAGTGCATAACTGCCATAATCGTCGCAGAGGAAATTCAATTCCGAAGCACAATCTCCGTCACAGAATTCGCCAATAACTGTCCAATTATTGGTTTTCTTCTCTGGGTTAATTAGGCAATAACTCCCAGCTCCTGGTCCATTTCCAACGAAAAGTAATCCCGACGAAAAGCAATTTACATCCCTCCGGGGCGTCTTCACGGCTACCGCATTTTCTCTTGCGCTCTTCGTGAAATGGGTTTAAACAATCTGAGCAAAGGGTTGGTTCGGCTCCGAAGCTGCACAACAGCCAAACGAACCCGAGTGCGGTGATGTTTTGTATAATTGATTGCCTTAGCATGACCCAATGAAATAGTTATTTTTTTTGGGATGACTAATCACTCTAATGGCGCGAGCTAATTTCGTTATTCAATTGGGTTCAAAGGGTTCACACCACCGACAGAATTGGATTTTACCTTTTCTTTCTTGGATGGGCGTCGTGTCAGCAGTCGAGGGGGAAGAATGTCGAGGCTGGGCTTCTCCACTTCGGCCGAAGCCTGCAAGAAAAGAACGAGAGTGAGGAAGAGAAAAACCAGAGTCATCCTCTTGATAACAAGAGGTTTGGAAGAGGCCAGAGCCTTTTTCGTGAATAGCCGCGTATCCGCCCACCATCTACTTAAAAATTCATTCTTGGGATCATAAATGGCGTGCCTTTTTGAGGAGGGCGGTTCTCGAGGGGAGAGTCAAAGTCCGAGGCGACAAGGAGGGGATGAAGATGGCGGGCACATGGTGCAACATTTCTCTTTTCCGAACTCTTTTATTTTGGACACCCTCCCAAAGGAAGTCGTTATTTATCAAATTAGAACCGTTTCACTTACTTTCAATTACTCGTTTGCTTTGAAATCCAACACAGAGTTTTCAAAGGGAAAACCTTTTTTTCTTATTATCTCGTTGTTGAATTGTGCACCAAAACTTGACCCCGAACGAAGGCTCACTTCGGTGTGCTTAATGTAGCAAAAAAACTGAGTTATCGCCCCTCCAAAACCAACATTTTAAGAAATTTACAGTTCCTCGTCTGAAGAACATAAATAATGAACATTATGAGGTTGCCGCCCGTATGGCCGCCCATAGCCAGCAAACCTCCAGTATAAGACCAAAAATATCCTTCCCAATCGGATTGAAATATGTTCGCCTTCACATGGATTAATGAGAAATAGGAATTTAATTTGGCTTTCAATTAGATACAACCTGGTCTCCGCAGGAGGGCCCCGCGTGTCGGAATGAGCAGTTGGCGCTTATGGGGAGAAACACTTTGAGGCTCCTTTCTTCTTTCCCTACCTGTTTGTAATTTTTCCTTCAGAGTCCGCAAATAAGATGAGTTCTGCGGCAGGAGCCGGCCAATTTTTCTCATTTTCTTTTACGGGTTGCAACCCCCGGCACATCACTGCTGATTCTCATCTGCGCGAAAGCCAATCCAAGTCGGGGCCTTTGGTCACTTTGTTATGCCCCCATTCCCAATTTAAAAGTATTTCTTTGAAACCCCGCATAAAAGAAACTGGCAAAGTCCCGGTGAAGTAAAGGTGGTTTGAATGAAAAACCAATAATGCCGCCGGAAGTTGAAATGATTTTTAGGTTAAAAGACGCCGAAATCACATCTGCAAATAGGCGGACGGAGATTATGGATGGAAAACTGAAAATCATACCGAAAGCATTATTTGATGAAAATAATCAATGCTTTCTTGAATTTACTTACGGAAGAGAAAAAGATTGAAAGCGATTCGTTTCGGGTTTCGCTTTTCTGAAGAAAGTGTTCCTTTTCTGCAAAAAAAACCAGTTTGAGGTTGTTTGAAGACTTCGAGATGGATGACAAAAGGAAACCTAACAAAACCTAAATTTAACATCATTTGTTCGTCACATTTAAAATCCTGAACTTGCGCGTGTCACTTTTTTCAGGTAGTTTTCCATCCCGCCAAAAGTATTTATCGTTTCAATAAACCAACCATATTTTTCTTTCGTCTCATTATGACCGGGTTCATAAAAAAATATAAAATGCCAAAATGAGATTTTCGAGATGAATGCACACGGAAACTCGATACAGTTGGGGATGGAACATGACGTCGAAAAATATGTTTTCAACTGTGAATGCTTGGGATATTTTGACCTTTTAATTTGTTGTTTGGAACAGGGAGCGGAGTCTATTATGAGGGCGTTCCTGCGGGACGAGACAGACATATTTCTCTCCTGTAACGAAGTTAAATGACGGCGGTCGTTCATTGCTCTGTTTATTTATATTCGGCCAAATTCTAAGAAAGTTGACATACTTTCATAAAATGGTTTAACATTACTTGCATTGTGACCAAAATTCAGAGATTGATGAATATTTATTCCCCAAAGTCATACCTGTTCACCTCATGCCCGCTATGTTTGTGCGCGGTCTCCGACATCCAAGCAAATTTGCTCTACGGTTTTACGGAAATAAAAAACGTTGAAAGCGTTTCAGGCACTCAATAAACTTTGAAATTTCGTGCAGTACATTTCGTTCTTTTCTACTCCGAAGCCTTCTTTCTTTTCATCGATTTTCCTTGATCCTATTCTTTAAGAAAAAACAGAGGACGGCCTTAGCTTAGTATGTTAAAACACCTGCTTGCTGGTGGCGACAGAGAAAATTTTCCAAGGCCGTCCTCCCTCGCAGATGATTGAGGGAGGGCGGAATTACGTAATAATTAAACGAAATTCCGTCTCCTTCACCTGGCAACACTTCAGTGGACTCGCCACCCGCTACAGTACCTTACATGTTCACTCAGGCGCTGTGCAGGCGAACAAAAAGTTGGCAAAAACCCCGCGACCCTAGGGCTAAGTGAAAAGTCTAAAGTCTAAGCGGGGCCTTATTTTAAGACTGAGGAAATTTTATTGGAAACCAAAAAGTTAAAGAAGCTTTTATCATAACCCGCATTAAAATGTAAAAGTAAGATATATATATATCGACTGCAGTTTTGAATTTAAAATAACCTTTCTTAAGGATAGACGTCTCATGATTGTGAAAAGTCAAAGGTCGGAAGGAAATTAAAAAAGCATTGCCGCCTTTTAATTTCCTCTGAGTTCGGGCACAGTAGCGCCATCTTGCGCTCCTACTCGGAACTGAAGTTGTAAACAAATGCACTGGAGTTTCTTCGTTCTCATAATTTTTTTGATATTTTTTTTTCAGATTTTTAATTGAAATGTTAAAAACACTTTGAAGCGGTTCGGGCTCGTAAACTGGAATTAACTGGCCTAATTATGAAATATTTGAATTTTCTTATTTTAAGGAAAATTTTGGATTTGAATAACAGAGGAACGAAGGCATGGTATTTAAAAACTGCAACCGTTTGTAGCAATGCATTCAACACCCATTCGATAGACAATAATAAGGAAAATTTATCACATGCAGTAAGATTTATTTGCAGTGCTATTTAGTAAAAAATAAAGCAGCTTTCATTATAAGTAGCTGGGAGTTTGCATTCATGTTTTCACCATTAGATGAGCCATCAAAATACTCTTAATTTTACTAAGAGGATTTGATTCTTGATTATCATCTCACGCATTATTATCAGAATTAATCATCAGCTTCATGAAAATTATTATTCTGTTTAGGGAAATGAAAGATTTTCCTGGCTCTCAACTGCCAGAAACAGAAAGAAAAAAGCTGAGGACCTCATTCCAAAAATTATAACAGAAATAGAAGCAGAGCCACTTTTTTTTAAAAGTGTCCATGAAATTTGTCACGATTTAAGACATATCTTCCCGACTGCAAAAGTTACACTTTTTGGATCAGCTGGATCAAACTTGGCTCTTCAAGACTCAGATGTTGACATAACACTTCATTTCATAGGTAAAATAATGTGCTGTTGCTATGCTAAAAGCCGTGCTTTTTACATTTTCAGTTGTTTTGTTCAATTTCCAGACATTAGTAAAACCTCAAGCAAATTAATTCATATGGTTAAACACAGACTTTTGAAAAGCAATTTATTTACTTCAGCAACTGCAATCTTTGCTCATGTCCCTATTATAAAGTGTGTTCATAGGAATGGAGTGTCTTGTGATATTTCATTTTCTCATCATTTATGTTATTATGATACTGAATTGATTAAATTAATTCTCAGCATTGACAGCAGGTGAGTATTGATATTTTGGTGTGTCTCAAGAAAACCTTTTTCAACCATTCGAACATTATCTGTTTCAGGATAAGGCCATTGATTTTAATAATAAAGTTCTTATTAAGGAGAGAAAAATTGTTGTTTAACACTCACTGTTTTGTTGTGTTGACTGTGTTTTTTCTTCAAATGATTGAAAATCCACTGGTTCCTCCCATCAGTTACCTTCAGGATGTTGCAACAGAGAGGAAAATGTTTAATGGCTGGGATGTGTCCTTCACAAGGGAAATTAGTAGATTGCCGAAGGTCAATAATCAATTATCCATTATTGAACTGCTGCAAAAATTTTTTGAGTTTTATGCCACTTTTGAATTTGCATTTTATGTTATTGCTGTATTCACAGGAAAATTTTATTTAAAACCAAATTTTGCTAAGGTAGACTTATTACCTGAACAGTTTCATCTGTACAAAAGAAAAGTCTCTGAAGATGAGTCTCTCAAGTTTAACTGTAATACCTATATGTGTCTTCAAGGATTTTTTAATCACAGTGCCAACATAAGCAAAAATTTTAGAGACAAGAATGTGAAAAATTTTCAGGACTATTGCAGAATTAATGCCGCCATTGGACAAAGATTACTGTATAGAAATGAGGGTGAAGAGCACAAAATGGAATATTTAATAAAGTTATTTCAACAAGATATAATTTATAACCCTGAAGAAGCAGATAGTCACTCACTGAATGATGCGGTCTTTGTGCTGCAAAATGTTTCTCTTGAAGACATTAATTCCTCTGTGGATGAAGTCAGAAATAAATGGTGGAAATACATTTTTGATAACATTTTAGAAATATTAACAGATGTAATGGGTGGTGAAATCAGTATAAAATCTAGTAAATTAGGGGATGAATCACAAAATCTTGTTGAAGAAAATGTAATATCATGTGAAATGTATTATTGGGAACTCGCGACGAAAATTAGAAAGGAAGTAGGAAAAAGTATAAATTTATCTCAAAACTTAACTCAAATAGAGAAGCAGAAGATTATTTCCGATAATTTAAAGAAAACAATTTTAAAAAATGTTGAAAAGCAGTCTTATAAGTTCGACGTCAAATGCGAGTTTAAAAAAAATCCAACACGCGTTTGTTTGAATTTCGAACCAAAATTTAAAAATGATAAAACTGACGGGTTTCTACTTCAAGTGTGTTCTTACTTATCAAAACATATTCCTAAATGGATAACTTAATCTCGAGTTTGTCTGCTCATATACTTAGGAAGAAAATATAATGTTTAAAACAGTAAAATGACATTAATTCGTGCTTTCTTCTCAGTAAAATTTTATCCCTCCTCGTCAAATATCTTCGTCTGAGTGAAAGGAGTGTCCATTGGTATAAAACGCAAAACTTTTGCCGTAAATGCTTTTCAAATACTTAAAGAGAAAAAGACTGTTTTCACAAATCGTCAAAAATTCGCGAAATTTCGCGCGCTTTGGCCACATTGAGATCAAATGACCAGAAATGCCGGCGAAAAAAAAATTTCAAAGAATTTTTAAACAACCAAAACACAGCTATGAATTTTTCTTTGATTGCCCATTTCCAACACATTAATATATAATAATAATATAATAATATAATAATTTACCCTTATCTCGCCTGAGGGCCTTAAGGGAGTATAAGCAAAATTTTTTACAAATATAGTAATACAACAACAATCGACAACAACTACAGCGACAATCAAAACAAAGTTACAAATTAGGTACAGATCCAAAGACAAACAGGCACCAGATCAGCTACAACTCTCAAATCAAATAAAATATTCATAATTAACCAATCACATACGAGCTTATAGGTTAGATAAACAAAACATTGAGTAACATAGATTAAATAAATATCATAGCAAAAAATGAATAAAATATAGCCAGTTAAAAAAATAGATATAAAATTATAAGTTAAATGAACAAAACTTAAGTAACATAGATTAAATAAATATTACAAAAAAATTAAATAGAACCTCATAAGTCAATAAGTTAAACATAAATAAATAAATAAATAAAATAAAAATAAATAAAACTTTGAGCTTTCAAAATACTAAACTATGTTACGTTTTACACTATTAAAACTGAATTATAATTTAAAAATACTGAAGTCATATTAAATTTAAAATAAATAAAAATAAAAAATATAAAAATAAATATAGAAAATACAAAAAACAAAAATAAATAAATAAATAAATAAAACTAAAAAATAAAATAAATAAATAAATAAAGCACAACAACGATGATAACAAAATACTAGAGGGAAATGAGAGGGAATGAACAGATACATGAGCAACTGAAAGAAAGCAAAAAAGGACGTAATTCAGTTCAGTCTATCCTGAGATCTGTTCTCAATTTCCTGGCCAGTATCAAAAATTTCCCCAAGTTTTTTTTTTTTAAGTACTCCAGGTTTTCCCAGTCCATCTCTCCCCCACACCCGCAACCTCTGTCAACCGCCCCAACCCCCGGCGTATGTACAATATATGGTACCCCCATCCACCTCTCCACACAAGGGACAAGTCTACTCCCGTCCACTCCCTTTTGTCGTTGCCATATCCATCTTCCAGCCTCCACCATGCTATTGCCCCCCTTGCGTTTCTACCCAGCTGCAAGTACCCCCTTTTCTCCCATAGATTTCCATTCCAGTAAAAATTTAACGAGACCTTGGCTTCAAGTTTTAGCTGTAACTTTTCACGACTGGTGTGCAATTTTCAATAATTGTTTTTTTAAATTTATACAGTGCCATTCTAACTATTACTCCGGCCCTCATCGCCCTGGCTAACACTTCTTCCTGGTGGGGCCTCCAATTGAGGCCTCTCTGGAATGTGATCGCCAAGTATTTGAACTCTTTTACTACCTCCAAAGGCGGCCCCTTGTACCGCCAGCCACCATTCCCAGACCCCAGTTTATCCTTCCCAAAGACCATAATCTTCGTTTTGCCGGTGTTCACCATTAGGTCCCAGGCCTAACAGTATAACAGTATGGGGCCAAAGAGTTAATCGCCCTCTGCAGACCCTTTTTTTTTTTTT